>CM038142.1:173568528-174168528 GCA_021437245.1 Aegilops speltoides | reverse complement strand
GTTGAGGACTGGGTTGCGGAAGATCACCTTCACCAACACCTTCTCCAGAACTCTGGCGCAGATCGTGCGCGACTCGTTGGCCAGCTGCTTGGGGATCTGTTCCCGGAGTTGCTGGAGGGCCGTCACCACGCCCTTGAAGAACAGAGTGAGCTTGGCGCTGGGCTGGAGGTTCTCGTCGGAGGAGTACCCGAGATCCTCCACCCCCAGCTGCACCAGCTCCTCGTCGATGATTGCAGCGATGTTCACGAGGCCCTCTGTCCAGAGCTCCACCGTCTCCCTAAAGGTGTTTTGGGTTTCGGCGGCCCTCGTCAGCAGCGCTTCGTTGCCCTTGATCTCCTCCTTCAAGGCCACCTCCCGCTCCTTGGCGTCGTCCAGCGTCTGGGTCAGTGTGGCCAGCTTCAACTCAATATCGGCGTTGGAGTCCTTGGCGGCGCTCAGCTCCTTGCCCTTCTCGACGAGGCGACCCTGCAGCTCACCATGGGCGAGGGCGTCCTTCTCGCGCTCACGCTGGAGCACGGCAAGCTCTTCGCCGCTCACCTTGAGATCGGCCTCCAGCTGCGCCACCTTTGTCTCCAACTCCTTCTTGGCGGCCTCGGCAGCTGCGGCAGCGTCCTTTGCTTCCTTGAGAGCCCCGCCAAGTGTTCGCTCGCGCGCGGCAAGCTCCTCCTCGTGGCTATCGAGGTTGACCTTCCGCTGTGTCAGCTCACCCTCCCGCGCAAACAGCTCGTCGGCGGCAAGCTGCTGTTGCTCTTCAGCTTCAGCCTTCTCGAGAAGGAAGGCTTTCCGTGCCTCGACAAGCTGCGCCCGCTCCTCTGCAATGGACCGGAGAGCTTCCTGATTGCGTTCCCGGAGCTCCTCCGCATGCTTCTCAATGTCTGCTCCCGCCTACACGACAAGCGCCTCCCGGGATTCCACCTTGGCTTGTCGGGTGCGGTAGAGCGACACCAGCTTCCGGAGCAGCTGCTCCTCCTCAGACTCGCCGCCGCTGCTGCTTGGTGCATCAACTAGCGTCAGCCCGGCAGAGGCGAGCACTTCCCCGTCAAAAGCTTCTCCTTCGACCGGTGCCCTGGAGCTTGAAGCCCAGGGGAGCTTGATGAAGACACCGTCTCCGGCCTTCAAGTAGGCGCCGGGCTGGGGCTCTTCGGAGCTCGGCGCTGCATCAGCGGCGGAGGGATCGGCAGTCGGCGTAGCGCCTTGCGCTCCTGCGGCCTCAGGGTCGTCAGTGCGATTGCCGGACCCCTCGCCGGCTCCTGCACCAGCGGCTTTGGCGGCCTCCTCGCCGGCGGGATCATCAGCGCCGTCCTCTTCTTCAGTGGCGGCGGCGTCGTCAGTGTTGCCGTGCGCGTTCTCCTCGCTGGTGGCCTCGGTCTCCATCGGCTCTGTGGAAGGTGGAACTGAAGGCCGGAAGAGGGAGAAAAGTCAAGCAAATGTCCAAAAAGAAAACCAGAAAAAGAATCCAAGGGAAGTTTCAAGCAAGGGGGTTACCTGTACTGGGATCTACAGTCATGGGCTCCGCCAACGGGGGTTCGCTGGTGCTGCCCCTTGCCGGAGACTCCTCCCTTGCCGGGGACTTCTCCCTTGCCGGAGAACGCTGCCTTGTCGGGGAATCCTCCCTTGGCGGCGTAGTTGAAGTAGATAGCATCTCAGGGGCGGCTTCCGGAGGCCCCTGTTGAGGCTGTTCTGCTCCTACACAAGCAAACCAACAGTTAGATGTCAACAAAGGAAAGAACACCCATGCGCGCCCAACAGCGAGAAGAAGATCATATACTTACGCTGGGGGCTGCGCTGGGGGCTACTTCGGGGAGTAGTTGCCGGGTCCGACAAGCTGGTCTCGGGCGCGCCCCCTGCTGTCGCGGTGGGCTCATCCTCGATGACGATCACCGGAGCATTGGCTCTCTTCGCCGCTCTCTGGGCCAGGGTCCTGAAAAGGAATCAGTTCAGAGTAAAGCAGATCAGATACATGACAAAAATAGCAAGAATTGAAGAACAACAAGTACAACAAGGAGGCTTACTCTTCTTCTTCCTCGTCGGAGCTGAGTGCGGAGAGGTCGAAGTCAGGCCCACCTTCGGTGCGACGAGGCGGAGGAGTAGGTGCCCTTGGCCGCTTGGCGGGGGCAGCGGCGGTGGTCCGGGACGATCCCGCTCCGGTTGCCACCGCGGTGCGACGCGCTCCCGCGACAACATTGCTTGTCGCGGCGGAGCGCGTCGCGCGGCGCGACGGCTGCTGGCTCGTCTGCCGCCCTGCTACATCCCCGGCCTTGCGGAGACGCCTTCTTGGTGGAGCTGGGGGCTGCGCAGGGGGCTCCGTTTGTGGCAAGCTACCTGGAGACGGCGGGCCACTCGCACCCTTGGCGGGCTCGCTCGACTCGGCGTCAGGCGCGGCAAGCTCTTCCTCGCCGTCAAGCCACTCTCACTCGGCAAGGCTTGCCACCTCTGCTGCCTCTGCCTCCTCCACGGTGAACCCGAACTCGCCCGCGGCAGCGGCTGCCGCCGCCTCTTCCGCCCTGGTGGCGATGCGCTGCATCTCCTCCTCAGTGGTGTCGCGGGTGAGGCTCCTCTGCTCGTCGGCGCGGACCGCCACCTCCACCAGGCCGTCGAAGAACTGCTACACAACGTCGTCTGCAGGATCCTGCCAAGTGGGGACGATCCCATGCGAGTCACACTGCGGCATCATGGTGCGAATGCGGTTGAGCGAAGAGTTGTTGCACAGCGGAACGACACCTGCCGGCAACCTGAACCATTCGGGATGCTGAGGGTCATGCTTGAACAGCTCCTTGAGCATCGCATCCATCTCCATGACAGTGAAATTGAAGTTGAGGCCCAGGCGCAGCCTCATGATATCAGCCGGACCCCCGAATTCCCAGGAGGGTCTCTCCCTCTCTTGCAGAGGGGCAATGCGGTGGCGAAGAAAATCCGCGCCAACAGCGCCCACAGTAAGCCCGGCAAGCCTGAGCCGCAAGATCCGGGTGGTGGCGATCTTCAGCTTGTCGTCGTCCGTGGCCAGGGCGCTCCAATCGCCGCCGCGCACTACTGGGGCTTGGCGCAGGGTGGTGAATGGCTGCGGGTTCTCCTCGACGATCCAGCACCATTTCGCTCTCCTCCTCCCATTTCTGCGGAGCTCCCCTCCAAATACGTCTCCTTCTTGCCGGCTCTCGAGATCCAGGCGATCCCGCCGGATAAAGGCTCTCCTCTCTCGACCCGGGGCATGAAGTAGTGGCGGAAGAGGGCTACGCTTGGGTGGACTCCGACAAAGTTTTCACAGAGATGTGTGAAAACCGCCATGGTCAGGACAGCATTGGGGGTGAAATCAAGGAGGTGGAACCCGTAGGTGTTCATGATGTCACAGAAGAATTCAGAGAAAGGCGGGCAGAGCCCGCAGTAGAAGAACAGTACGAAGAAGGGGTATCCGTTTGGAGCCCGTTTCGAAGCGGCGGCGGAGAGTACCTTCGTGCGCGGATGCGCCCGCGTCTCCGTCGACGAAAAAGGTAGTACCACTCCTCGGCTCAAGAGCGAGCTTCGGAGGAAAGTGGCCTGCTCCTTTCGCAGCACCTCGAGCCGCAGCGCCTCGGCCGACTTCACACCCTTCCCAGTTTTTGGATCCATGGCGGAGGTGGTGGGGGAGATCGACGGCGGCGATGGGGGGCGGAGCGCTGCTCTCTTTTGGCTTTGGAAGCGGAGGGGAGCGGTGGAGATTTCCGAGATTGGCATAGCAAATGGCGAAGGTGGGGGAACTGCCCCTGTTTCCCCTACTTATAAAGAGGAGGAGGCGAACGTTATGCTTTTTCCGAATAAAGAACCACCCACGATCTCTCCCACGACGCCGCATTCGACGCATGCCGTTCTGGGGGGCGCGGGGATCTGGTGAGATTCTGCGTGCGGGCGCGTGTGCCGTGCCTGCTTTTGGGCTGGCCCAATAGTGCTCAGCACCGTGTGTGGCCCAGGCCCGGGGGCTCCTGTCGGTGTACTAAAGTAGGGGTACCTTAGTATCCCGAACTTGTGCACGGGCAGTCGCAGCGCTCCGCGGCAAGGCTTGCCGGGTGACCGCCAAGGCCCTCCGTGTTTCCTTTGGAGCCATTCAAGAACAAAGTGTTCAAGACAAGAAGACAAGGCCCTGGCAAGAGGAGCTTGCCGGGAAGGCCAACCAAGGCATCTCAAGGAGCTTGCCGCGACACACCGCGCGTCCCGGCAAGACAAGGCCCCGGCAAGAGGAGCTTGCCGGGAAGGCCAAGCAAGGCATTGCAAAGAACTTGCATGACAGCGCCTCGCGTCCGGCGAGGCCCGCGAGCGACAAGCAGGTAGCGACAAGACAACGACAGCGGCAAGGCGCTTGCATGGCAGTTACCACCTGCGCCAAGCGCTCCAATAAGATCCACCAACATGTCGCCTGGGCCTTCGGTAGCGGCAAGAAGTCGTGCAGCTAAGCGGTGCGAGGTGGCAAGCGGAGAAGACGAGACTGCCATCGTGGCAGCGGTGGCGCCCATATGATCGCTTCAGACTGCCTTTGTTTGGGTGCATGACGGGCATTTAATGCCCTTGTCCCCTGCCGTCAGGGTTAGGTAGGATGCACTACAAGTAGGTGTACCAACCACTCCTTTTACATTTTTGCCCTTGCATGCGTTGCCACCTGTCGGTGACCCCTTGAGCATATAAAAGGAGGCCCATGCGCAACGTAGAGGGGGGTTCGAGGCATTCGAAACTAGAGCATACTCACGCTCTCAAGCAAGAACACAATACAATCACAAAGCAGCAGTAGGAGTATTATCTCTCCGGAGAGCTCCGAAGCTGGGTAAAACCGCTCGTGTTCTCCGCCTCGATCCGCTCTTCGTGGGATCTCCGCCCCCCGCCGGACCGAAAAGGGGCCCTGCCCCATAGGTGTTCGTTCCCACGACAACTAACCAAATAAAATGATGCTCCAAGCAAAACACGTATCATTTGGTGAATAAAAATATAGCTCCAAGTAAAGTTACCGATGAGCGTAGACAAAAGAGGGGATGCCATCCGGGGCATCCCCAAGCTTAGGCTCTTGGTTGTCCTTTAATATTACCTTGGGGTGCCTTGGGCATCCCCAAGCTTAGGCTCTTGCCACTCCTTATTCCATGGTCCATCGAATCTTTACCCAAAACTTGAAAACTTCACAACACAAAACTTAACAGAGAACTCGTAAGCTCCGTTAGTATAAGAAAATAAATCACCAGTTAGGTACTGTTATGAACTCATTCTAAATTCATATTGGTGTAATATATACTATATTCCAACTTCTCTATGGTTCATACCCTCCGATACTACTCATAGATTCATCAAAATAAGCAAACAATACATAGAAAACAGAACAGTCTGTAGTAATCTGTAACTCGCGAATACTTATGTAACTCCAAAAATTATACAAAATTAGGAAAACCTGAGAAATTTGTGTACCAATCCATATCAAGGAGAATAAGATCAAAAGAACGTTTCTGTGAATTATCAAAACTAATTTACTGGGTGCGAAAGTTTCTGATTTTCAGCAGGATCAACACAACTATCACCGTAAGCTATCCTAAAGGTCTTACTTGGCACTTTATTGAAACAAAAGCTATAAAACATGATTACTACAGTATCATAATCATGTGGACACACAGAAACAGTAAGTGTAAATATTTGGTTGTCTCCCAACAAGCGCTTTTCTTTAATGCCTTTTAGCTAGGCATGATGATTTCAATGATGCTCACATAGAAGATAAGAATTGAAACATAACGGGAGCATCATGAAGCATATGACTAGCACATTTAAGCCTAACCCACTTCCTATGCATAGGGATTTTGTGAGCAAACAACTTATGGGAACAAGAAACAACTTGCATAGGAAAACAGAACAAGTGCAACTTCAAAAATTTCAACATAGAGAGAGGAAACTTGATATTATTGCAATATGTAAAAGCACATGTTCCTATCTTGTAATAATTTTCAGTAGCATCATGAATGAATTCAACAATATAACTATCACATAAAGCATTCTTTTCATGATCTACAAGCATAGAAATTTTAGTACTCTCCACATAAGCAAGTTTATTCTCATCAATAGTAGTGGGAGCAAACTCAACAAAATAACTATGATGTGAAGCATAATCCAATTGAAAATTAAAATCATGATGACAAGTTTCATGGTTATCTTTATTCTTTATAGCATACATGTCATCACAATAATCATCATAAATAGGAGACATGCTTTCATCATAATAAATTTGCTCATCAAAACTTGGGGGACAAAAAATACCATCTTTATCACACATAGCTTCCCCAAGCTTGTAACTTTGCATATCATTAGTATCATGGGTATTCAAAGAATGCATACTAACAACATTGAAATCATGCTCATCATTCAAAGATTTAGTGCCAAATATTTTACTGCATTCTTCCTCTAGCAATTGAGCACAATTATCGGAATCCTTATTTTCACGGAAGACATTAAAAAGATGAAGCATATGAGGCACCCTCAATTCCATTTTTTTGTAGTTTTCTGTTGTAGATTAAACTAATGATAAAACAAGAAACTAAAAGATTTGATTGCAAGATCTGAAGATATACCTTCAAGCACTCACCTTCCCGGCAACGGCGCCAGAAAAGAGCTTGATGTCTACTATGTAACCTTCTCCTTGTAGACGTTGTTGGGCCTCCAAGTGCAGAGGTTTGTAGGACAGTAGCAAATTTCCCTCAAGTGGATGATCTAAGGTTTATCAATCCATGGGAGGCGTAGGATGAAGATGGTCTATCGCAAACAACCCTACAACCAAATAACAAAGAGTCTCTTGTGTCCCCAACACACCCAATACAATGGTAAATTGTATAGGTGCACTAGTTCGGCGAAGAGATGGTGATACAAGTGCAATATGGATGGTAGATATAGGTTTTTGTAATATGAAAATATAAAATAGCAAGGTAGCAAGTAGTAAAAGTGAGCGTAAACAGTATTGCAATGCTAGGAAACAAAGCCTAAGGTTCATACTTTCACTAGTGCAAGTTCTCTCAACAATAATAACATAATTGGATCATATAACTATACCTCAACATGCAACAAAGAGTCACTCCAAATTCACTAATAGCGGAGAGCAAATGAAGAGATTGTGGTAGGGTACAAAACCACCTCAAAGTTATTCTTTTTGATCGATTTATTCAAGAGTCCGTAGTAAAACAACACAAAGCTATTCTTTCCGTTCGATCTATCATAGAGTTCGTACTAGAATAACACCTTAAGACACAAATCAACCAAAACCCTAATGTCACCTAGATACTCCAATGTCACCTCAAGTATCCGTGGGTATGATTATACGATATGCATCACACAATCTCAGATTCATCTATTCAACCAGCACAAAGAACTTCAAAGAGTGCCCCAAAGTTTCTACCGGAGAGTCAAGATGAAAACGTGTGCCAACTGTCGGTGTCAAAACTGGCGGATCTCGGGTAGGGTGTCCCGAACTGTGCGTCTAAGGCCAATGGTAATAGGAGGCGGGGAACACGATGTTTACCCAGGTTCGGGCCCTCTCGATGGAGGTAATACCCTACTTCCTGCTTGATTGATCTTGATGATATGAGTATTACAAGAGTTGATCTAGCACGAGATCATAGAGGCTAAACCCTAGAAGCTAGCCTATGATTATGATTGTATGTTGTTCTACGGACTAAACCCTCCGGTTTATATAGACATCGGAGAGGGCTAGGGTTACACAGAGTCAGTTACAGAGAAGGAGATCTACATATCCGAATTGCCAAGCTTGCCTTCCACGCAAAGGCGAGTCCCACACGGACATGGGACAAAGTCTTCAATCTTGTATCTTCATAGTCCAACACTCCGGCCCAAGTATATAGTCCGACTGTCCGAGGACGCCCTAATCCAGGACTCCCTCAGTAGCCCCCGAACGAGGCTTCAATGACGATGAGTCCGGCGCGCATATTGTCTTCGGCATTGCAAGGCGGGTTCTTCTCCAAACTCTCTGAGTCCCTGTTATAACGAGTAGTGTCCGACTTCCCATTAATGTTGCACTCCTCGGGTTCTGCACTTTAATAATGGCTATCTCCACGTGTCGAGGGAATGCGAGAAATCAGGGCATTTTTGCATTTGCCACCCTAACCATGTAAGTAAATCGTCTATTAATAGAGACAGGGATCCTCATATCCAAATCACACCATCCTCCCCCAGCGAGTATCCATCAGAGCGCGCCCGGAAGAAACCATACCATCATGCACTACAAAAAAAGACACATCCGTGACATTTTGGGCCGAACGAAAAAAAATTATGTCATACATATGACACTTCTATGACGATAATTGTGACAAAACCTGGTATCATCATAGATGTGGTGGGCTCCTACTTCTATGACAAAAAATCATGACAGAAAATGGGCTTTTCGTCCTGGGCGGGCCGGAGACGCAGCTGCATGAAATTCTTTGGGCCGTCCATGACGAAAAAACCGTGGTAGAAGCGAGGGGGAAGAAAATTTCGGGAGTTATCGGTTCTGGTGGGAGAAGCGTCGCATTTCTCGTCTGATCAGCTGCGTGTGTCGGCGTTGGCTCTAATCGAACCCGCGAGGCGTTGGGCTCTAATCGAACCCAGTGATTGCCTTTGCAGGCTCTGGCGTTCTTGAACCCGAGCAATCGATCGATGGCTATTAATGGCGAACTCGATGGGCGATTCGCCGCTCTGCTGCTAACTTAAAGCCGATCGATCTTGCCCTGGGATGAGCAGTGAGTGTTGCGGGGGTTTGGACGAGCAGTGGCGGTGGCATTGCCTCTGGATGAGCAGGAACTCGTGATGTGGAGGCTGGATGAGCGATGAAGCGGTGGAGGGGTGGCCGTGGAGGGCTAGTTGAACAGGACCCCCTGGTGTGGAGGGCTGGATGAACAGTAGACGGTGGAGGGGTGCCCGTGGAGGGGTGGTTGAACAGTAGCCGGTGGAGTAGTACGCGGTGAAGGCTGGATGAAACGGAGGCCGTGGAGGCTGGAGGAGGTCGACGGTAGCCCGTGGAGGCTGGAGGAGGTCGACGGTGGAGATGAACAGTATCCCTTGGAGTCCCATTTTGCGGTACGCAACACCCCTCCCGATGAACAGAACCCTCGTTTCGACCGTAGGAGGTCCATTTCGTCCGTTTTGCGGTATGCCACACCCCTTCCGATCAACAGGACCCCCATTTTGACCGTATGAGGTCCGTTTCCTCCGTTTTGCGGTACGCCACACCCCTCCCGATCAACAGGACCCCCGTTTCGACCGTAGGAGGTCCGTTTCCTCCGTTCTGTGGTACGCCAGGCTTCGTTTCCATCGCCTGTTCCGCCAAGCCAGTTGGCTCCCATGCGTTTTGTTGCCTCCCGATGAACACGACGCATTCCGTTGCCTCCCCATGAACACGACGCATTCCGTTGCCTCCCCATGAACACGACACATTTCGTTGCCTCCCCATGAACACGAGGCCTCGCCGTACATATGCGCGACTAGGCGTTCAAGACCCCGCCCATATGTACACATACGTGGCCGTATTTTCTTTCTTGCACCCTGGCCGTTGTACGTACGCGTACATGCTACGTGTGCGCCTCTACTAGGACACGTACGCGCCTCTACTACGACACGTGCGTGCCTCTACATCGACCAGTATATATGTATGTACACGTTCGCGACCAGAATGACAACGCTACGTACGCTTCGACCAGGTGGGTCTGGTGTCGAGCGGTTCCTTGCGTGCAAAAAAGTAGCTGGTGGGTCCCAGCGATCGAGGGCAAATATTTTTTGCGGACGCACTTCCTTTGCGTGCGAAGATGTAGCTAGTGGGTCCCGGCAATCGAAGCGAATCATTTTTTGCTGGATGCACTTCCTTGCGTGCGAAGATGTAGTGGTGGGTCCCGCAGTCGGGGCGAATCATTTTTTTTGCTGGACACACTTCCTTGCGTGCGAAGATGTAGCTGGTGGGTCCCAGAGTCCTGATGAAACTTTTTTCGCGAAATCGGTGGCCCGTTCGTGGGTCCCATTGTCGGTGGAGGAATCATTATTTTCAGCGTAATAAGGAGGCACTTCCTTCTGCGGCCGTGGACCCGGTATCGGCCTCTCCACGTCTGATCCACGTCCGATGGAAGTCGTTCCTTGACCACATTGACCACGCCGTGCGAGAGCAGCATGGCGATGGGCGACTTGAGTCGGGAAGACGCAGCGATGGATGCCCCGCGAAGAGGAGTACAAGGGTTCTTGGTTGGCTGCGGTGTGAGGCTCTGTCGCCAGTAGATTAACGGATGGGTGTGGGTGAGTAGAGGATGGCACGGCCAGCGGTGGGAGTAGTAGGGGCGGTGAGGCCTCTGCGGCATCCTGGCCCGGGCACGGGAGGCGAGGAGGGCGCGGCGGGACCGGCGGCTGGTTTGGGCGGCTAGAGCAAGAAGACCAGAGGTTGAAGAAGCACTACAACCGTTGGATGAACATCATACAGTAACAGGAGCTAGAATCGTTCATATTGACTAAGTTGACAAAGCCCTCCGTCCCGTCAACTTGGTAGGCCCACAAGTCGACCTCGGTATCTTTGGGTTCCGGTGGCGGGGAGTATTCATTTGTTTTGTGCGTAATAAGGAGGCACTTCCTTGCATGCGAAGATAGCTGGTGGGTCCGACAAGTTAGCGGGGGGTATGTTTTTTCCCGGAATACAGAGGCCCTTCAGGTGGGTCCCAGATGTCAGGTGGAGGAATCATTATTTTGCACGTAATAAGGAGGCATTTCCTTGTGTGCGGCCGTGGACCCAGCTGCCAGCCTCTCCACGCACAGTCTACTTCCAATGGGGTCGTTCGTTGACCACGTTGACCACGCCGCGCCGAGCGCATCCAAGGTGGTGGACGACGGCGAGGCCCCGGACAGCAACGACTCGGAGATGGGAGGACGCGGGAGTAGAGTCATGAGCGGAGAGGTGTCTGAGGGTTAGCTTGGTTCTAGTGCGGTGTGGTTCGGCGATCGGTGGAGAAGAACGGGAGGTGTCGAGGTTGGAGGATGGCACGGCCAGCGGTGGAGAAGCGCTTCAGAGCGAAGCGTGCTAAGCGAGCTGCTAGCTAGCAGGAGGCGGAGGTGGTCCGGCGTGGAGGAAGAAGACGAGAGTTTGAAGATGGATGCCGGCCGTTGGATGTAAATCCAATGGCTAACATGTCAGAATCATTTGTTGACTAAATTTACAACGATTTGCGTTGGCTTCGACCTATTGGTCCACATTTCAGCCTAAAAAATGTGACACGTATTCAACCTATTTTTTCAGAATTTACAGTGTTTTTTGCGCGGTAGAATTTACAGTCAATTTGATCTTTTTTTTGAATTACAGCCATTAGCTGGGCTGGGTGAACAATTAATGTAGCTTTCATGGGGCCCATTTATTTTATTTCCTAAAAAATTACAGGCCATTTTCACTTTATCTAGATACACGATTTTGCTAGGCTGATTCTAATTATAATGTTGGGTTGGGCCAGCAATGTTATCAAAAAATAAAAAAGGGCTGAGCATTTTGTTATAAATATATTTAAATAATAAGTGATATTATTACATTCGTCCTTAAATCTTACCAAGCTTTTGTACACAATCACTAGGATTTTTGTGTCAAAACAATCCAGGATTTTATTTGTTAAGAAATTATTTTTACATGTTAATAAGATGTGGGATATTATTTTCTTACATATGTAAGTATCTGTTAAATATATGATGACAATAAAAATAATATATAATAACATATAAAATAATTTAAATATATATAATATAGTTAAAAGTGAAACATAAGTTGTACCTGGCGTTCCTATTCTTATATAGAAAAATAGAACAACCCTCTCTGTTTTCTTCAAAAAAATACATAAATTGGGCTGCCAAAAATAATACCTCGGATGGGAGGTCCATAGGCTGGTCGATACATGACGACCCTCAGAAAATACAAATAGGCCCTCCCGAGGTCGTGGGCTGCACATGTTAAAAACGAAAGCCTAGACGGGGCAGCCCAAAACCACGTCCAACACTTGCCAAAACTCCGTCCCTCGTTTTCTCTGTGTTTCGCACACTCAACATTGTGTGGGCATTTTGACCGTGCATCATATGAAGATGTGCTATGCATGAATGTTGATCAGCATGATGTTAACTGGCTGGTAGTTCCATTTTCGACCACGAATAAAACTTCCAACATGATGTTAACCCTGTTTGAAAAGGTCGTGTTAATATAAATGCTCGCCTTTGAAAGTTGCGATTTCTTATCTAAAGCTGAACTTGCGTTTCTTATCTGGCTGAAACTTGCGTTTCTTCTAAATCGCACTTTTATACTCCTATGAAACTACATTTTTAAGTGCTAAAATAGATCTCTAGAATTCATAAAATTCTTCATATGCTCAATCTTGCAAATCTGAAATTCAAAAGACATTCATATCTTAAAGTACTCTCAAAATACACAACACAAAACACAATTCACAACTGCAAATCTTGACAACCCTAAGCTCCTCGACAATTCACAACCCGCCCGACTATTGGGCTGGGGCGATCCCCTCCTATTCCTTGGCGGCGAGCAGCCGCCCGTGAGATGATGTGAGCAGCGAGGAGGCGATGGCGGGAAGCCTCGTCGGGCCAACTGCTTTTCTCCTCTTGCAGTTGGGTTCGGTCGACGAAGACTCCACCGGCTCGCTCTGGCAGGACACCCTCGCAAACGGCACCCTGTAGATGCTCGATCCTTCAATCTTTGGAGGATGCTCCATCTGGGATCGATACTCCCACCATCGCTCCCTCACGATCGGATTCGGTGAATCTATTTGCTCCATGGACTAGAGGAGCAGCTCTATGTACTCCGGTGCGACTCCCTCCGGGATTATCGCCGCCTTTTCGCTCTGTTGCAGATATTTGGCCATGGATGTCGCCGTCGCCGCTAGTTGGTCCTTGTTGTCAAACCAAGACTGTATGTCCAACATCCTAGCTAGCATCACAGGGTCGCCATCTGCGATCCTCACGTATCGGTTGTACTCCTCCATCGATCTACTTCTCCACAGCACCTTCACTCGCCGGCGGTGGTTTTTGAATGGAAGAGGAGAAGAGCGATGCTGGTTTTGGATTAGAACGGGAGAGGAGCGACGCTGGTTTTAATTTGGAACAGAGAGGAGGGCGGTGGTTTTGAAATGGAAGAGGAGAGGAGCGGCGCTGGATATAGATTGGAATAGGAGAGGAGCGGCGGTGGATTTAGATTGGAACAGGAGAAGAGCGGAAGAGCGGCAGTGGTCTTGGAAGTATTTTTTTGTTGTTTTGCGTATTTTGGGTCAAAGTTTGACCACGTACTGTATGTGACAAGCAAAATGTGAATGCATGTCACCAAAAATTGTATTGTTTGGTTTGTATCTGAATGTACTTTCAAATTATATTATTTTTGCAACGTATAACATATATTTTATGTGCGAAAATCATGGTCAATTATGACCCAGAATAAAAGGGAGACTAGTTAATGTGGGGTCGCTTCCTTAATTGAAGGGTAAATTGATTTTGATTTTGATCCGATCCTGATCTTGACCCTCTCGCCCAATCCTAAGTCGCTGCCGCATGCTCCTCTCCCTCTTCTCCATTGCAAAACCACCGCCTCTCCTCTCCATCATCTCCATTCCAAAACCACCGTCTTGCCTCTCCCTCTTCCGATCTTCTCCATTGCAAAACCACCTCCTCTCCTCTCCATCATCTCCATTCCAAAACCACCTCCTCTCCTCTCCATCATCTCCATTCCAAAACCATCATCTCGCCTCTCCCTCTTCTGATCTTCTCTCCATTGCAAAACCACCTCCTCTCCTCTCCATCATCTCCATTCCAAAACCACCTCCTCTCCTCTCCCTCTTCTCTATTGCAAGACCACCGTCTCTCCTCCCATCTTCCACAGCTAGCACCGGACCACTCAGAACAACATCTATGGAGAGGATGTAGCAGCAAATCAGGCAGATCGCCGGCGGCGACCAGGCAAAGTTAGCCAGGTTGAAGGAGATCCTTATTTGGTTTGACAATGAGTGGGAGATTTCGAGGACAGTGCGGGCCATGTGGCAATGTATGCGAAAGAGTGAGACGGCGGCGATGACGGCGGCGATGTACATGTACTCCTCGGCGGCGATCACGCCCATGATCCTCGAGTTCATCGAGTATCTCCTATGGGTGATGGAGCGAGACAGATTCGCCGAGGCGTGATCAGCGGAGGTGGTGGGCGTCTGGTCGAAGGTCGAGCACCCAGAGGATAACGAATTGATCGAGTATGGTGTGCCATTCGTGAGGTGCAGAGCCAGCCAGAGCCACAAGAGTATTCGTTCTCCCACCGCAAGAGGAGGCGGATGGTGCGACATCGCTTCCCCGACGTTCTCCACTGTTCCCTCGATGCTCGCCTCGTTTCAACGGCGGCGGTAGGGTTTAAGGTAAGCTTCACACTAACCTAATCTTGCACCTGCTCATGCTTACAATCAGTGTGACAGCTAATGAAAATCATGCTTACAATCAGTCTCCGAGTACTATGCCAATCACCCTAAAATAGCTCTGGACCTTTGGGTCAAAGTTGTGACACAGTGTACAAATAAAGAAAAATAGATTGGTGCTTCTTTGGAAAAGAGTACTCCTAGAAAACTACCAATATAAGCTACTAGTATTTGGTTAGAGGATTTCTTTGCCAAGAAAGATCCGTCCACGAGAGCGCCACACATCCCACTAGTTGTGGTGGATGCCAATCGTGCATGCAGCATGGTTGGTGTCGGTAATTTTACTTGGCACACCTCACACTCTGCATATATGCGGTTCCATACGTACATTTGTGCAGTTCCACCAAAATGCAGCTGAATAACCTGTTTGCACAGATAATGAAAAAGCGTGATTACATTATAGTGGCACTAGTTGATGAAACACACAAAATAAATAGAAGAAAATATTGTGATAGTATCATAGTATGCCATCTTTGCGAGGCGAGATGGGCCTGCTGACGCCTCATCTGATGCGCCTCATACTAGACATCGTCCCAAGTCTCCCAAATACACCTACGCGGTGATGAACATCGGTGTACAGCAGATAGTACAAGGAGGCGCCTTGAGACATTCAAATCTCTATTTTTGTACATATCAACTAAAATTAAGCACCCGGTTTGCGAAGCGCTTAAACATTAACAATGGGACTAGTTGATGAAACATACTTTAACAAAGAGAAGCACTTTCTTTATCTACATTGGAAATGAAATGATAGAGATGACACTCGCTCTATTTTAAGCTGTATTATTACTTCATTTTATCGGTGACACTAGGGTTGAGCGGTGGCAAACAAGGTGTACCGTCGTCGCAAGGATGGAGGCAGGGGTGCTTAGGCGGGATCTTTCAAGCTGGCTCTTTCGGTCACCAACATGGATGATTCAATTCATGGGACCTTTTGTGCAGTTCACCTAAAATGAAGCAATGTCCGTGAGCTAGCAGCTTCTTCAATTTTTTTAAGAAAAGGGCTCCAGCCCGGTTCCATTTCCATCGTAAAAGCGAAACCCACAGAGCTTCTTCTTCATTAGTTGCAATAAAATTGAGCAACATCAAGGTTGGTTGTGAAGCTCTGGAATGCTCAACTATAATTTGGATATCATTTGTGCAGTTCAACTAAGATCGGCGTGAAATGTATATCTCTGTTTGCACAAAAAGGTGAAAAGGAGGGTGACTAACAAGTGATGAAACATGCATCAAATGAAAAGAAGCATGTTCCTTATCGAATGGCAATCCTACAAGGACGATAGCAATTTCTAAAGCGGTGGCATTGCTAGATATTAGTGTGGGCATTAGGATTAACTATGACAACCGTTAAATCGACATTACTTTGGGCACGGGAGAGTAGGCGGACCGGGACGGTTGCATTTCTAACGAAAAGAACCAACTTATCTTAATGGGAAATTTTAGCAGGACATGTAAAGAAGTGCCATTGATTCATATTACTGGAGGCATTACATTGAAAACAACATTGGTTTAACGTGTCCTTACTTTTAACAGTGCGACTGCTACATTTTACCAGTGGCATTACATAAGAGTGGCTCGGGGCAACAAACATCAGAACAGGATATCTGGGTTGGTCCCATTTTTGTTCGATATAGCCACCTTATACTGTGTGAGGCTAGCAAATCTAGTGTTGGACTTACTCTATTGACTTGTCCCCCAGTCCCCACTTTCTTTCCTTTTTCAACCAATAGATCGGGTTTATATTGAGTTTGTACTGCGTTTCCCTTTATTTCCCTATTAGACCTAGAGACCAGTTGGATAGCCAATCTCTGCTACTTTTCGCCCCCATTATTTCCTCTTTCGACCAAGTCCTAGATTCAGGTAACAAATCCTCCCCCACCCCCACCCCCACCCCCTTTCTTCCTTGTTTGAACCAAGTAGTACTAGATTCGAGTGCATGAACTAGTTTTACCTCTTAAACATAAAATAAATTAGGTGGTTTTCGAACAGCCGATCGATCCGATCTACGAGGGGGCCCGAGAAATAGTAAAAGTTACAAATGCAGTGACTTCAGGAGCTCGGGAAGTAGAGCAAGGCCGGTTTCGAAGGAAGTTATACCTGATGGTCGCCGGGATGTCGCTAGGTGGGCGGCGGGAGGCCGGATCTGCCCACACTACGACAGCGAGGAAGAAGGGGTCGGAGGCCCTCCCCCGCCAGCGGTGCTTGGGAGAGAACGGCAAGGCATGCTGATCGAGACGCGCCCAGCAGTGGGTAAGAGCCGTCGTCGAGGATGACCGCGTGAACGTTGCACCTTCTCACCTTCCCCGGTGGAGAGGATCCGGCTGGATCTGTGACCAGCGGTGAGCAGAGAGAGAGAGAGAGAGAGAGAGAGAGAGAGAGAGTGCCCACCACTGTCGTGTTTAGATCTGGAAAGGCCGAGATAGTGTGAAGAGAGCAACACTAGCAAGCAAGCGCGGAGGCTCCTGCCTATATAGTGGAGTAGTACTTAGTTTTCTTTTTGTCTACGGAGCGGCTTGACCTCGTCAATGATTTGTCGAGAAGTCTTCATGCACATGGCCGGAGGCGCAGTTGTCGTCATTTTGATCTAAAGCGCGGATTATAACATATAACACTAAAAAATACCACATGACAAGAAATCATAACCTCACTGCCCAAAGGAGACAACATGAATCCCGACGGACAAACTAGACGAGGAACAAAGCTCAAATTAAAGATAAACTCGTAGGAAAGGGGTCCATCGATAGATGTCCTAATTAACATAGCCGGCTTGACCTAGATGGTAGCCGAGTAGTCACTGTTCGTGCATGTGCCCCCAATGACTAGCCCAACTCAGTTGTCGTTGTTTAACCCTCGCAGTGATCCGAAGCACATGACACATAATTTTGCGAGATGACAAGAAACCTTTTTTTATATTTCTCACCACAACTACAACCATGTACAACACAGCCTGCACGATATGTAGACGATAGCCAATCTATGTGTGTCTGCTGGAGTCTGGTCACATGCATGGACGAACTAATCTTCCGTGTATTGCAGGGATCGTCCAGGCACCAACGTAGTACAACACTTCTCTAGTACTATCACTCGTCTCCCTCTTCTATTAAGTCACCCGACTTGCGGGGCCGGGGAGTGTGCCTATGGTCGGTTCTCAATTGCCGTCCCACATGTGTGTGCGAACGCAATATGACGCGCGTTCCATTCGGAGAGCAGCGTGCCAGACCGACCGACCGTCTGGTGGGTGCTAACGAGCGAGCGGCGTCTTGTATACTCCGTACATGTGTACCACCGTTTTCTAGACGCTTTGCTCAATGGCGCGGGTGCAATCCATGGATACAAAATTAGTATACTGTATACTATTTAAAAGTCGAGGGCGGGGCTTTTCCTGCCCAGTAGGGCGGCAGGACAGTTCCGCCTAGTTGGTTTGACAGAGACGCGAGAAGATGAGGGAGTAGGCTGCTACAAACGTAGGGCTGTGTGATTTGACATCGAGTTACTGCTGGACAGGTGGGGCCCCGTGATTTGACTTGGCATTATCATTTTAACTGCGGCGCTACGACCGGCGTGAGTCTTCTGATTCCTGACCACCTCCATACAGGTGCCTCTCCCAATGCTTCACCATGTGGTAGTAGAGGCTGGCTCTTGCATGAGAGCCCACTTCTCCACTTTTTCCTTGCCACTCTTTCCTCCACATATGCAAAAATGCCATGTAAAGCGCACTATTGTACTTACTTGCTCCTACAGGTTCTTAAGGTTGCCACATAGGCATAAAGTATGATGTGGCAAGTTAATCAAGAAGAGAGAGACTAGCTTGGTGACCCAAGGAAGAAATGGTGCTAAGCGCGTGTACCTAGGTGAAAAGACAATTTCGAGTCTATAGCTAATTAAATGAAGCAAACTTAGCAACACCATTTCATTGGAAGGGGTCACTCCTTGGCAAATGCAATAAATACTAGTACTCCCTGTGTCCCATTATATAAGAATGTTTTTGACACTACACTAGCTAGTGCCAAAAACGTTCTTATAATATGGGACAGAGGGAGTACGAAGAAAGAGATAGAGAGGACTACAAAAAATACACTCATAGCCAACCTTATAGCTAACCTTGTTGTAGTATGAGTGACTAAGTGATGACTATGTATGACATGCCAACATCAGATAGCCTCACGCACCATGTGAAATCTCCAAGGGCGCGACCGCGCGAGCGACGCGACGGTCGTGGTAGGCGCGACCATGATAAGGGCAGCTGGCAGCCCTTGGATCTGAGATCAAACGGTCGCATGCTAAGTTGCTGAAAATTTGCAATATAACCCTCCAGGATAGGATATTCACCCATAGGTCTAGAATCACGCCATGCAACCGTTCGATCTCAGATCCAAGGGCTCTCGGGAGCCTGTATCATGGGAGAATGGAAAGCCACTACCCTGCCGTTCGCACGCTGGCAGTTCGCTCCTACTCTTTCCCGCACGTCCTTTAATACTACGGCGGTTCGCTCCTAGTCGCCCCGTCCATTCACATTACGGCAGTTCCACTAATCCTAACCCTCCTCCCAAATCCATGGCGTCCCAAATCTCCCCGATCGGCGGTGAGTACAAGGTTAGAACCATCACCGGCGATGAGTTCGACGTCATCTACACCAGTACTTCCACGACGGTGAAAGCATGCCTTTCTCGCTTCAGACGCATGTTCGAAAACTCACATGATGAGTGGGTGCTGGGCTAGTGTTGAGTACACCACAGTCATGGGACGAGAGAAGGATCTAAAGGACGAAGAGAGGAAGAAGCCCGCCATGATCCAGGTTTGCGTACATAACATTTGCTTGGTCTACCACATATGCCATGCCGACGTTGAGTGCCAGGATTTTAAGAACTTCCTCGAGGACAAAACATTCAAATTCGTTACTGTGGACTTTAAGAACGACAAAGAAGTCCTGCGTTAGATAGGCCTCGTTGTAGGCAACCCCTTTGACCTCCAGAAGAATCGGCTGGTGCCCTCTCGTCAGCCCTCAATGCTGACCCTGGCAGGAGCCATGTTTCATCCTTCGTACCGCAAACTGGATAAACCTCATTACACGTTGAATCGTCATGCATGGCAGCGGAATGTACTAGATATAGACCACATCCAGTACGCTGCAATGGATGGCTACCTTTGTTTCAATATCTACAAGGGTTGGATGAAGAGCAATAGCCAAGTCGGCGGTTCAAGCAAAGAAGTATCGGCCAATAGTGTCGGCGTTCTGGGAATGGGGGTCCCCAGACTTGCACTGCCCTTTGGTCTGGCTCAAAGGAGGCTCAGCACAGCCCATCTTCATCAACACAAGCTCAAGACCCTCGCGAGGGGCCAAGCCTCGTGGGGCGGACGACCAGGAGCTTCCTCAGGCACGGCCTCGTCAGGCTGGCTCAGGAGGAGGCGGAGAGTTCAAGGCGGGGTACCTCGCGAGGTTCCCATGATGCAAGCCATGATGACCAAGGGCGCCAGTCGGGCGCCAGCCCGCGCAGTGTCCTCCTTTCCTATTTGGTGCAAAGGGGGCAAGCGCAGGCGAGAGCATCAATCAAAGGCGTCCATTTCGGTGCAACAAGACCAAGACCAGCCCAACGGCCGGAAGGAAGTCATTGTGGAGCCTTTGACAGGCGAGGACAAACTTTAGTCAGAATAAGTGTACCCGCTGTTCCCCTTCAAAATGGCCAATTGTTGGCGCCCTTCCCGCTCAATATTTGGGAAGAGGCCCAGGGCCTTTGCCTATAAATAGGACTAGCCACCCCCGGGGTAGAGGCAATCGCTGGACCTGACCTAGAACCGGGACCTGTCCTAGCAATCGGGATCCTCACCAAGAAACCAGTAGATAGAGCGATTGAACTCCTCCCAGCAGTTCGTCGCACCAGCCAAGAATAGACCCTCGCGAGGCTGTTCTGCCTTGTATTGTTCATCATCCGCCCAAGAGGCAATCCACCACACCACACACAAGAGTAGGGTATTACACCGCAATGGTGGCCTGAACCAGTATAAATCTTGTGTCTCTTGTGCTGTTCAGTTTGGTAGATTAGTTCCTAGCGGTTCGGCGAGAAGCGAGCCGGTAGAGGGTTGAATCTCCGCGCGCACCCCAGTGTTCGAACCTCAAGGGTCCGCCGGAACCCGAAATCCAACATTTGGTGCGCTAGGTAGTGGTGCGCCGGAATTTGCCTTCCGTCGTCTCGTTCTTCTCCGACCACCGCATCCATGTCTGACGCTCATCGGGCTCGCGCCGAGCGCCGAGCCGCCCTCGCTTCCCATGTCTCCCAAACGGCTCCCATTGGCGAGCGCCCTCGTCGTTCCCCGTCACCTGCCATCAACGCCGCCACCGGCCCGGCGGGGAACTAAAAGCAAGCATCGTCCCAGCATCCATCCATGAGGCGGGACGGCCGCACTGCCACGCCCTCGCTCACCCCCGCTGGTTCTTCGTCACGCGCGCCCCACACGGCCATGGAGGACCGAGCTGCGCTCATCACGGCAAATGAGCTCCTGCGCTACCGCCCCATCGATGACGTCTACGAAGAATGGCTCGACTGAGTCGCCGAGCTCGTCCGCGCCGTCGGAGGCGCCCCCGCGCCGTCCTTCTCGCTGCACCGCACCCCGCCCTGCGCGAGCAATGAAGCTCTTGGGGCGCCTCATCCGCCTCCTCCTCAAGAAGGCGCCCTGGCCCCAAGGCGCGCGGCTCCTGGGCGGAACCCGCTCCGTCAGCGCCGCCGCTGCACAAGCAGAGCTGCCAAGAAGTCCCTCGCCCTCGAAGCTGCCCGGCGCTCCTGCTCCAAAGACGCCAAGACCTGCGCTGCCCCACCCGGTGCATGGGGACCCACAGGACCAAGCTCTCCGTCGCCCAAGTCCCCCTGAGGCCACGGCGGGCTGCCGCGCCTTCACCTCCGAGCTGCGCACCGTCGCGTGGCCCGGCAAGTTCAAGCCAGACCTGCCTCCTCGCTACGACGGCACGGTGACCTGCAGAGTTCCTCCAACTCTCACGAGTTGGGCATCAAAGGCTGCCAGCGGAGACAAAAGGTCATGGAGAACTGGTTTCCCATGGCGCTCAAGGACGGAGCCCTTTTGGCTCTTGAATCGGCCCGAGCACGATCTCCTCTGGGGCGAGATGCGCACCCGCTTCATCGCCAACTTCCGTGGTACTCGCGACCGCCACCGCCGTGGCGACATCGCCCGTATCAAGCGGCAACCGGAAACCTGCGAAGTACATCAGCGCTTCAACAATGCGTGCCTCAAGATCCACTGTGGTGACGGAGGAGGCTATCATCTCAGCCTTCTCCGGCGGTGTGCTTGACGTCAAGATGAAGGAGGGCTGGCGATGCATGAAGACTGTGCACCTCCTTGAGTTGTTCAACTTGGCGACCAAGTGCGCCCGGGGCTGAGGAGGGCGCCTCTCCTCCTCGAGCTGCCTACCGCGGACCTCAAGAGAAGAAGCCCAAGGCCAAGGGCGTGAAGCGCAAGGGAGCTGTCGTACTCATGCCGAGCAGGACACCAAGCGGGCGCGAGATCAGCCCGAATCCTCAAAGGCGGTCGATCTGCGTGTACCACGACCTCCACACCCACAACACCAATGAATGCCAAGAGCTCCGGGCCATGCGTGAAGGAAGGGTCGGTAGACGTCCCGACCGCAGCGACCGGGGCTACGGTCGAGGAGGAGGAAGGAATGCAGGACGTTGGGAAGACCGCGGCCCACGCCAAGGGTGGCGCGATCAACCTCGCGAGGATCGCTGGCAGGACCCGCCTCGCGAGGGAGGCTGGAGGGATCAGCCTCGCGAGGATCACCTGCAAGGGAATGCATGCCTCCCTTCGCTGCCGCCGCAGCCAAGGAGAAATGAAGACCATCATCAGGACGAGGGGGCTGGGGGCTTCCAAGGACCACGCGCAATCGCATGCATCCTGGGCGGAGCTCAAGCCCCAGCCTCTCAGCGCATCTTCAAGCAGTTCGCCCGCGAAGTGAATGCAGTCCTCCCCAAGCTCAAGGCCATGCGCCCTCTCAGGTGGTCGGCATGCGCAATCACGTTCAGCTCAGCGGATCAGCTCAAGTGCGCGGCCACAGCCGGAGTCCTCCCGATGCTTTGTTCCCCAATCATCAGCAACATGCTAGTCACCAAGACCCTCATCGGCCGGCGGGCAGGGCTCAATGTCCTGTCTGTGGAAGCGTTCAACAATCTTCAAGTGCCCCTGATCGGCTTCAGCCAACCAAGCCCTTCTTCGAGTCACAAGCGGCTCCACGGTCCCGATAGGGTAGGTTCGCCTTCTGTCACCTTCGGGCACGCGACAACCTTCAAGACCGAGCTCATCGACTTCGACGTCGCCCACATTCGCCTGCCGTACAACGCCATCCTCGGGTACCCAGCGCTGGCAAAGTTCATGCCGTGACCCACCATGGCTACAACGTCCTCAAGATGCCAGGAAGCGGCGGGGTCATCACGGTGCCCTGCGAAGAGAGAGACGCAGTGTGCTCCCTGGAGCGAGCCTTTCAGCCGCGATCATTTGGAAGACCCAGACCGCGGCAGCAGGAGGCCTCCCGAGGCCGCCCCAAGAAGAAGAAGACATCGTCCGGCCCGGCCCCTCAGGAGGCAGGCCCCTCAGGGCCCGTGCCTACTCAGGGGGAGCCTCCTTCCATCGCATAGGGAAGCGCGCCCGGTGCCCTCCTCAGGCAGGGCTCGGGGGCTCTCCCTTGGAGGGCCGCCGACCTCGCCAAGGTCATGAGGGAGGCGCTTGGGCACCAAGTGGAGGCATGCTTCGATGCACGTTTCCCTCAAGAAGGAGCAAGGCAAGGAGGGCCAAACCCTCAGGAGTTCGTCAGCAAGGTCATTCAGGAGCTACAGGAGTCAAGAGTCATGAGAGGCAGCCGCCGCTTACCCGCTGTGGCCCCGCATCCAGGCGAGGATGGTGGGCTGCGTGTCTGCATCGACATACCAGGGCTCAACCGAGCCGCGTCTCAGGAGCGCCTCTGGCCCTCGCAAGTGGGACGCTGCGAGGGTCCGCCCCACAGCTACGTTCGCATGCCTTATGGTCTTGTCCATGGCATCGCGACCTGGCATGCCAGCGACGGCTGAGACCAGCCCGAGAGCCGGGACCCGAGGACGTAGAGTTTCGTCATCTAACCCAACTTGCGCTTTAAAGGGGGGGGTGCCTGAGCATCGCGACTCGGGGCTCCTACCGGCTCTCCGGCCCTCGCCCTCTGGTCTTGTCCATGGCATCGCAACCTGGCATGCCAGCAACGGCTGAGACCAGCCCGAGAGCCGGGACCCGAAGACGTAGAGCATCGACATCTGACCAAATTTGTAGGAACACACTCGAAGATAAGGCCCAGAGCCAGGCGCAACCCGCCTTAAGGTAGGGCCCCGTGAGTCCCGCGCTGGCTCACGGGTGCCCAGATACACATTGTCAAGCCCTACCGTGCTAGCCACGTGTCAGGGTGGGGCTGTATACGCCCCGGGGGCTCCTCCCGGTGGGGAGCCCCCTCCCACGTACCAGTGGAAGCACCATGCTCCGCGTTGGCTGACAACACTGCCGAGGTGCGGCTATGCCCGTATGCATACGGAAGCGGTATGCTCCGCGCTGGTGATAAACAACTGAGGGTGGCCTCCGGCGCGATCAACCCTGGAGGCCGGAGCTCGGTGTCGGCCTTGTCGCAACGCCCCTCGGGAGTGCTGCCTTGAAGGGGCTGGGCACGGGGGCTGCGCCTGGTCACGCCAGACGACGCCACTGGCCAGCCCCCAGGCCTGGTTCGTCGTGACGTCCCTCCTGGCGGAGCCAAGGTATGAAGGCTGTTTAAGCGTCAAGGGGGACTCCAGAGCATCGCGACTCAGGAGCCTTACTGGTCACGTAGCCCCTCACTCCTTAGTTCCGAAAGGCTAACGGCGGTTGAGGTATGCGTGGGGCCGGGCTCTGCAGACGTAGCCCCTCACTCCTTGGTCCCGTCCTGGTTTCTGGTCGGGGCCAATGGAGGCTGAGGTATGCACGGGGCCGGGCTCTGCCGGCGTAGAACATAAGCAAGTAGGAACGAATGATGCAAATTTCAGGGAATTCAAAAGCAAATATTACAGTCCATGCTGTTATCACAGCATCAAACATAAGTTTTAACGCCTCCCCGAGGAATGGTACATGCGCAGGAATTAAAAGCACGACGGGAGCCACGACGAAGTCACTTGCCGGCGGGGGAGCTGCGCTGTGCAGGTCCACCTTGTGGAGCAGCAGGGCTAGCAGCGCTCTGCTTCGGCTTGGTACTGAAGGCCCGAAACTTCCCTAGCAGAGCCTCCGCACGACCCTTCACGGCCTCAGCAGCGGCAGCGGCACGCTCGCCGCTCAATGGCTCCAGCAGGCTGTCAAGGTCGATGTTGGGGTCACGAAGATAGATATGGGTGAAGACCCGCGTCAGCACTGCAGAAGACAAGACACATGCCTCGGCCTCAGCCGTAGGGCCAAGGCCAAGGGTGACATCTTGAAGGGCGCGAACCAGGAAGGGAAGCAGCTTGGCGGGGCCATCCTCCTCGCCGGCCAGCGTGCTCTCAAGGCCGCTGTCATAAAGTGTCTTCAGCGAAGTGCGAGCCTTCTCTTCCATATCCCATGAAAGCCCTGCGATCCTCGGCGAGAACCGGGCCTTGCCGTCAGCTCAACCTTCCTCGCCTCCAGCTCTTGCTCCAGCGGGCCTAGGCGGCCACGGTGCCTCTTGAGCTTGGCCTCCAGGTCCTTGACGGCCGCCTCACGAGCCTTTATGCTCTCCTCCTGCTCTTGGCGAAGGCGGGCCTCCTCGGCAAGCTGGTTCTGCAGGCCCTTCAGCTCGCTATCCAGCGTCTCACAGCGACCTTCGACGCTAGCTGCCTCCCCGAGGCAGCATCGCGAGCAACCGCCTCAGGGCGGCACCTTCTCCTCTCGCCATAAGCCGTCGAGGCACAGACCAGCGCCGCCCGTGTCGAAGCATCGGGCGAATCCAACGTAAGCCAGCTCAAGCGCCCGGCCACTAGGCGAGGGTCGGCGCCCGAAGATCTGCGCCACAGACGGTCGGTCCGGCAGCGGCATGATCGAGCGATTCGGGAAGCGGCGATCATGGAGTAGGAGGGGAAGGCGGCGGTGTGACCACAAGTACCTGGCGTAACCGGCTGCGCCCACGACATGAGTGGAGGCAGCGTCAAGCAAGGGCACCTCGAGTCGCTTTGGGTCAAGGGGCTGAGCTTCGCCAAAGCAGGCTCGGCTGGCCTCGCGAGATGCGGGTAGGAGAGGCTGCGCGTCACGGTCACCCTCTTTCTCGGGCAGAGGCACTGCCATGGATGGGGCCTCAGGAGATCCCTTCGGCTTCTTTGCCGCGGGCGCCAGCCTGGCCGGAAGAAACGAGCATCAAGTCTCGACAGAACAATAATCAAGACAGAATCGAGCACTTACAGTGTCGCCGGTGGGCTCAAGCAGCCTCGGCCGTACTTAAAGCCCGAGAGCCGGCTGCAAGGGTCAGCTTCAAGGGGCTCGGGAGCAGGAGGCGCGCCTGCGGATCGCCTTGGGGCCGGGGCAGACCCACGGGGGATCAGCCCAGTCCGGTCCTTCTTCGGGATCTGAGGCAGGCTCCCGCCGCCCTGCTCATCCTCATCCACCTCGTCGTCACTCTGGGGGAGGCGGAGAGTGCGGGACCTGCGCCGAAGGGGAGGAGCCCTTGACTCCGCCTCTGAGTCAACCCCCTCTTCCCGCTCCCCTTCTTCCTTCTCTTTGCTGGAGTCGTTGGAGGACACGTCCACCAGGTCCTCTGGAGCCTCGGCGGGCATGGGCCCGTCCCCGTTGAAGACGGGCATGGACCCCACTACCTGCTCCCGATCCTCGCGAAGGAACAGGGGCGTAGGGGCGCCCTCCAGCCTCGCCACGTCGCCCCCAACCAAGGACTGAGGGACCGCAGCCAGATCCTTGTCGGCCAAGACCAGGGGGCTCGGGTGAGGCCTCCACATCGGAAGCGAGTACTGACGGAGCGGTGCCAGCTGATGCTCCAGGAACTCCCTCAGCAGCGACGCGCCGGTCAGCTTCGCCGCCGCCATGCTGGCCGGCCTCACATCTGCGTCCATCTTCTCCAACACCAGCTTCGCGCGGGGATCCAGAAGCTCCACTCGGGACCAGTCGTCGGAGCTCGTGGGGTGCTCCGTGGGCAGGATCAGCCGAGGCAGCATCCACCAAGAGCCACTTGCTCCTGAAGCCCTAAATCCTCTTCCCAGGGTTCGAAATGGCGATGGAGCCGCCGTACGCGACGAAGCTCGCGCATGCGGAGGCGGAACCACGGGAGGTCCGGAGGGAGAAGTAGTGGCGTAGCAAGGCCACCGAGGGTTTCACCCCTACGTGAGCCTCACAATAGTAGGCGAAGATCGCCAGAAGAAGGACGGAGTTGGGATGGAGGTGCAGAGCTTGAATATTGTAGTGGCAGAGGACAGAGAAGAAGAACTCAGAAAAGGGAGGCACCAGACCGGCGACGATGGCGCTCACGAAGAGCGGATAGAAGGTGCTCCCTCGGCCTTCAGGGACGGTGGAGCCGGCCTTGAACGCCTTCGCCCCGTCGATGCCCTGCGCCGCCGCCATCTGGCGCACCCGGGCAAGGCTCGCCTCTGACACATTTGGTGAGTCCAAGGCAGGCGAGTACTAAGCTCCGGCCGGGGCTTGGCAAGGCGCCATGACTGGCTAGGGCGCGCAGATGGAGTAGATCTGAAGACTTCAGAAGCAGGGAGGAGAGGCGCAAGAAAGGGGATCTGAGCAGCAACTAGGGGAAGTAAAGGAGGCAAGGGAGATGCCGCTCCTTTATCAACTTCGCTTGATTCAGAGGCGCCACGCCCAATCAACCGCCACACGGCGCCCAAGGCCAGAGCTGTTAGGGCCCATGACGCCGCCTTGCCCTTTCTCCTCTCTGCTCGGCCAAGTTCGGGCGCGCCGTGGGCCCGGTGGCTACTGTCGGCGTTCTGGGAATGGGGTCCCAGACTTGTTTCGCCTGGTGGCTGCGGCGTGGCTCAAAGGAGGCCCAGCACAGCCCATCTTCACTAACACAAGCTCAAGACCCTCGCGAGGGGCCAATCCTCGCGGGGCGGACGACAAGGAGCTTCCTCAGGCACGGCCTCGTCAGGCTGGCTCATGAGGAGGCGGAGAGTTCAAGGTGGGGGTACCTCGCGAGGTGCCCATGACGCAAGCCATGACGACCAAGGGCGCCAGTCGGGCGCCAGCCCGCGTAGTGTCCTCCTTTCCTCTTTGGTGCAAAGGGGGCAAGCGCAGGCAAGAGCATCAAGCAAAGGCGTCCATTTTGGTGCAACAAGACCAAGACCAGGCCAACGGCCGGAAGGAAGTCACTGTGGAGCCCAAGCCAGCGTCACCACCAGAGCCTTTGACAGGCGACGACCAACTTTAGTCAGAATAAGTGTACCCGCTATTCCCCTTCAAAATGGCCAATTGTTGGTGCCCTTCCCGCTCAATATTTGGGAAGAGGCCCAGGGCCTTTGCCTATAAATAGGACTAGCCACCCCCAGGGTAGAGGCAATCGCTAGACCTGACCTAGAATCGGGACCTGACCTAGCAATCGGGATCCTCACCAAGAAACCAGTAGATAGAGCGATTGAACTCCACCCAGCAGTTCGTCGCACCAGCCAAGAACAGACCCTCGGGAGGCTGTTCTGCCTTGTATTGTTCATCATCCGCCCAAGAGGCAATCCACCACACCACACACTGGAGTAGGGTATTACACCGCAATGGTGGCCTGAACCAGTATAAATCTTGTGTCTCTTGTGCTGTTCAGTTTGGTAGATTAGTTCCTAGCGGTTCGGCGAGGAGCGAGCCGATAGAGGGTTGAATCTCCGCGCGCACCCCAGTGTTCGAACCTCAAGGGTCTGCCGGAACCCGAAATCCGACAAAGAGGAAGAGGGACAAGGACGAAGTCGAGGACGTGGATGAGGACTCCGTGTAAGGTGGTAGTGTTGTTGCTCATGGCGGTTCTAAACTTCTAATGTAGTGTCTACCGGATTAGTTGCATAGTTTAATTTTAGGTGTGCTTAGTTTAATTTGAGGGGTGTGTTGTGCTGAGCCCCCAGCAGAACTATGTTATGTTTCTTCTCGTTACTTTAACTCTTCAGTATGTACATACTAGTACTAGTATTTCTTTAATAGAATTTAGCACCCCAGTTAAGCACGTACTAGCTTTTTTAATAGTACTATATGCATAATTTGGCGACGAGCGCTCTCTATATGTACCACCTTTTTTTAAAATTTCAATTTTTGCTCCCTGGCGCAATCCATCGATAGTGGAGTACTACTGTACAAAAGTATACATTTTTTAAAAGGCTAGCGTACTGTTCATCACACACACACACACACACACACACACACACACACACACACACACACACACATATATATATATAGCCAATTAAATTCTCAACCTAGAATGACGTGCATGCCATGTAGTAAACCGATCCGGAGGAAGTATAGTAAAAATGAGGTGATTTTACACAGCGGTCGGCGGGGGAGCATGGCCTGTCATGCGGTCCCATGTGTCATGATGTACCAAGGCGATGCGCGTGTCCCTCTTGACGCAGAAGCAATACTAGTACGTGGTTTGAGATGATGTCGAACCAAAGTGTGAAATAATGGTTGCTTCATCCGTCTGGGAAGGTGCGGCATTGTGATTTGACGTCTCATTGCTCATTACTAACACTGGGCCGGTACGAGTGGGGTGCGTCCCCCCTGCTATTCTGCACTGTTATTTGGTGCTTGACACGTCGACCCGGTTGCACATGAGATGACCCCCACATCCTTTGTTAAAATAAACAACACCCCGATCAATGCATTTCACTCTTCCGTGCAATGGGCGGGCACCTTACTTGCTCCTACAGGTGCTTAAGCTTGCCACATAGGCATAAAGTCTGATGTGGCAAGTTAATCAAGAAGAGAGAGACTAGTTTGGTGACCCAAGGAAGAAACGGTGCTAAGCGCATGTACCTAGGTGAAAAGACAATTTTGAGTCTATAGCTAATTAAATGAAGCAAACTTAGCAACACCATTTCATTGGAAGAGGTCACTCCTTGGCAAATGCAATAAATACTAGTACTCCCTGTGTCCCATTATATAAAAACGTTTTTGACACTACACTAGCTAGTGTCAAAAACGTTCTAGTGTCAAAAACGTTCTTATATTATGGGACGGAGGGAGTACGAAGAAAGAGAAAGAGAGGAGTAAAAAATACACTTATAGCCAACCTTATAGCCAACCTTGTTGTAGTATAAGTGACTAAGTGATGACTATGTATGACATGCCAACATCAGATAGCCTAACGCACCATGTTAAATCTCCAAGGGCGCGACCGTGCGAGTGACGCGACGGTCGTGTAGGCGCAACCATGATACGGGCTGCTGGCAGCCCTTGGATATGAGATCAAACGGTCGCATGCTAAGTTGCTGAAAATTTGTAGAATAACCCTCCAGGATAGGATATTCACCCATAGGTCTAGAATCACGCCATGCAACCGTTCGATCTCAGATCCAAGGGCTCTCGGAAGCCCGTATCATGGGAGAATGGAAAGCCACTACCCTGCCGTTCGCACGCTGGCAGTTCACTCCTACTCTTTCCCCACGTCCTTTAATACTACGGCGGTTCGCTCCTAGTCGTCTCGCCCATTCACAATATTACAGTTCCACTAATCCTAACCCTCCTCCCAAATCCATGATGTCCCATCTCCCGATCGGCGGTGAGTACAAGGTTAGAACCATCACCGGCGATGAGTTTGACGTCATCTACACCCGTTCTTCCGCGATGGTGAAAGGATGCCTTTCTCGCTTCAAACGCATGTTCGAAGACTCACATGATAAATGGGTCACCGGGCTAGATGTTGAGTACACCACAGTCGTGGGACGAGAGAAGGATCTAAAGGACGAAAAGAGGAAGAAGCCCGCCGTGATCCAGGTTTGCGTGCATGACTTATGCTTGGTCTACCACATATGCCATGCCGACGTTGAGTGCCAGGATTTTAAGGACTTCCTCGAGAGCAACCTAGTCAACTTCGTTACTATAGACTTTGGTAATGACAAAGAAGTCCTGCATCAGATAGGCCTCGTTGTAGGCAACACCTATGACCTCCAAAAGAATCGGCTGGTGTCCTCTCGTCGACCTTCAATCTTGACCTGGCAGAGCCATGGTTCATCCTTCGAATACGATGGCGGAGAAACCTCCATACCGTTTCATCGTCATGCATGGCAGCGGAATCTACTAGATATAGACCACATCCAGTATGCTGCAATGGATGGCTACCTTTATTTCAATATCTACAAGGGTTGGATGAAGAGCAATAGCCAAGTTGGCGGTTCAAGCAAAGAAGTATCGGCCAAGAGGAAGAGGGACAAGGGCGAAGTCGAGGGCGTGGGCGAGGACTCGAGTAAGGTGGCGATGTCGTTGCTCATGGTGGTTCTAATGCGGTGTCTCTGGAATAGTTGCAAAGTTTAATTTCAGGTGTGCTTAATTTAATTTGAGGGTGTGTTGTCTTTGAGCCCCAATGAGAACTATGTTATGTTTCTTCTTGTTACTTTAACTCTTGATGAAGTACATACTAGTATTTCTTACATTTCATCTTTTAGTTGGTATAGTACTACCACTCGTTTATTCACATTATATCGTACAATATATATTGCCAACATCATATAGCCAGCAGTTTAGTTGTCAAAGAATTCGTGGTGCTTAGTTTTATTTGAGGGTGGGTTGTCTTTGGACACCATTATTGTGACTAGCCTTTTAATAGTACTATATGCATAATTTGGCGATGAGCGCTCTCTATATGTACCACCTTTTTTTAATTTCAAGTTTTGCTCCATGGCGCAATCCATCGATACTACTGCTGTACAAAAGTAAACATTTTTTAAAAGGCTAGAGGGCGGGGCAGTCTAGCTTGGTCGGTTTCACAAGAGGCGAGGGCCTTTGTGATTTGATGGCTCATTACTGCTGGAAGGCGGGACCTTGTGATTTGACTGCTCGTATAAATGCGCCGATGACCTGATCGAGGAGGAGCAAAGAACCGTACGGTATACTCAAGTTTTCCACTGGAGTAGTACTGCGATGGAGGAGCACGAAACACGGCAGCCCAGTGCCATATGGCAATAAAAAATGATCTAATTTGCTAGTCATCTCATTGTTAGCATTGTTCTATTCATTCCCTCAAAAAACAAAAACTATTTTTCTATTCATGCCTCGCAGAGAACGTGACACGTGCGGCGAAACGCCCGAAGCAAAAGATGAAACACGGCAGCAAAAGAAGAAGGAAGATTATCACCCCAAATGATCTAATTCGCTGCTGAGTCGTAACTGCTTCTTCATCGCCTCCACGACCTCCACCTCCTTGCGCGTCTCCTCCGCCATCTTCTTCATTCTGTCCATGACCCGGGATTTCTCGACGTGAGCCTTCATCATCTGTTCCACGGCCGCATTACGTACCTTGACAGCAGCCGGGTGCTCGATCGCGAGCCGCCAACTCCTCCTACATTCCATGACGAGGGCCTACAGCATCTTCATCGAGGAACTACTATTCTCATGCAGCTTCTTCTAGCTGGTGTGCTTCTCCTTCAACAGGTCGATCTCGTGGCAAAGCTTCTCCCTGTCCTCCTGAAGTCGCAGGATTTCACCGGTCGCCTTCTTTTCCGAGGCAATGCTCTTCTTCAGCAGCATCACCAAGCTGGCGGTCAACTCCCCCTGCTGATTGAGCTCAGCGGGCATGTCGTCGAGGCTCTCCTTGACAACTCCGTCAAGCCTTGGATGAACTCCTTCGCTTATTGAGGTGCTTATTGAGCTGATCGGGCATGCCGTCGAGGGATAACGACTCGGCTTCACCGGCTCGGCATGTTCGCCTCCATGGCTAGGCGCTCACAGGAGCCATCGCTTTGCCGTGAGAGATCTTTCGAGGTCTCTGCATGGCGGCGAGCCCTCTTTTTCCGCAGCCTTGGTTGCCGCTCCTTATTCTGAGTAGTTCTCGACCTAGAGCTCTGCTCACCGGCCATGGCAACGACGGACGAAGAAGAAGCACTTATGAGGAGGAAAGGTAGAGTAATTTTCGGTTAGGTAGTTCCCCTTTTTACAACCTAAGTACTTACACTAGTAGTACTAATACCTGCATAGTGGGAACATGTTCAGGTTTGGTACATAGTACTAGTAGGTGTGAGCAGGCTTTCGAATGTGATGGGAACAAGGTAAAGATTAATTGATGGTTTTGGTTTCGAGGCCCGAAACGGCTCTCGATGAGTTTAGTGGAACATAAATTTCAAGTAGATTACACTGCTCAAATGCGTAAATATTATGTTACTGTCAAAAATTGGCACAAAATACGAAGGAGACCAATGAAATTACTACTAGCAACCCACGATTTAACTACTCGCATGCGCGCAGCGGAGTAATAATGTCTTTCTTCCGCCCTCACGTCCACTCAATTTGCATGCACTGTATTAATTGACCATCAATGAAGTGAACGACTTTACACGTGTCAAATTATCACATGGGGTGGATCTTGGTACGAAATTGCGTCCGCCCGTGTACCCGCGTGTGCGTGCGAGGGAATGAGTGCATGCGTGGCGTGCGTGCACATCTTCGCTTCGTGCATGTATCGCCAGTATGGCTCAGGGAGGACGAGTACATTCTTCTGGAACCAGCAACGCGTCACTGTGATCAATCCACGCAAGGAGGTCGCGACAACGCCTCCACATGTGCCACGTGGCTTCATGAACTGTAAGAGAGACACTGTGTAGCGTGCCATTGTATTCTAATTTACGTGTTTTGCACATACTTGAAGTACTAGTAATTTACACGTGCATTGCACACATCAGATTTTGCAACCAAATTAGGAATAAATACCACACTATAGCATGTAAGCTCTTAGTCATATATGCGTGATGTAGCCCTTCGCTTAATTCTTATAGTTCATCTCATTCAAAATCAAATTAGTTTTTATAAAAAAGCTAAGAACGCGTGAATAGCAAATACATATTATAGTGGAATGTCGTCTTGAATCCTACAGGATTGTACGAGTGTTTGATTGTGCATAGAAAAAACGCAGAATTCTTTCAAAGAGGTTTGAGTGGATGGGATGTTTCCTATGAAATCTAGTGCAAATGAATCGTATGAAAAAATTCCTATGGTTTACAATCCTATGAATCAAACAACCAAGATGGGAAAAATTCCTAATGATTAGAATCCTCCAAAATTCCTTTGAGAATCCTTTGAATCAAAGAAGCCCTTAATCTATTTTATGATTCATGGAATTGTGCGTTGTAAAGCATAAAGTAAAAACAAATAATGGCAATTCAACTAGAAAAAAAGTTTGGGCAGTTATGATACGGAAGATTCTAGAACAAAAGAGAACCTTTGTTGTTTTGAGGTTTGTGCATTATGCTTAAGTTCAACCATGGAGTCGCTAGATTGTACATGTGGCAAAATCCGGTGGGGGCTAGAAGATGGTGCGAGGGCGAGTGGAGGGATATTATGAAGGAATGCACAAGTGCGAGATCGATATTTAGAGAGAGGCGAACACGTCTTGCTGTTGTTGCCTGTGATGGCGGAGCCATGAAAAATAAATGATCTAGGGGGCCAAGCATTGCTAATCCTTTACGAGGAGGGTCAATTCATGAAATTAAACCTTTTTAGCAGCAATTGTCTAATGATCACATTCATATTAGCCTCGATATATAGTGATGTTAGGGGCGGGGCCCCTTCGCCCCTGTCTTCGCCATTGTGCACGCATCTGAGAGATGAAGCAGAAGGCATGGATGATGAGAGGGGGACATTGGATTTTAATGTGGGTGTATTAGCTATTTATATTAATCCTATATAGAGAGAGGTATAGATTGATCGATGTGGACGTGGGATAGGTATAGATTGATCGATGTGGACCTGGAAAAGAGGGTGAGACCTCACTGGATATATCGATTGATCGGTTTGTGTGGAAAACTATGAAAGACCTAGCTATATACACACATACATAGAGGAACATCGATCGTTGCGCATGCACGCATGAGAGATAAAGAATGCCCAGTATGAGGGAGAGGGGGATGTGTGTGGGTGTGTGCCTTCATGCGAGACCGACCTGAAGAAAAAGATTGCATGTGTGCGACAGATAATGCCAACTGGTAGTGTGTGTGCATGCATGTACGAGAGAAAGTTAGTGGTATAATTATAAAGAGACGACTACTGTGTGGGTGTAAAAGAATAGGTGAGGTCATAATCAATGTAAAGTTGAATTCAAATATTCGAATAAGAGATCCTGATGTTTGAAACCCATGCATGCATGAATATAACGGAGATCTGCACGGTGTGCTTTGCAAACGAGCATGTTGTAATGTATACACATTGAACAAGGTCATACTGATTTGAATTTGAGATACCGATGGCAGACATCATTTGCCCATGTCGCATCCGTGCATGTAATTGGAGATGATGGGCGGCTTTCGCATCACATATCTATATCTATACCCCTATATATATTATATTATATATATTGTTATATTATGTGCGGGTAACGTTAACTTTGAAAGATGGTCGTTGGATGAGGCAAATCCGATGGTCCAAAGATGGAAAATTTGAGCACTATTGGCCGTTGGATATCATCTAGATTCCACCAGATTTTGCCACGTGTATAATCTAGAAGACTCCATGGTTGAACTTAAGCATAATGCACAAACATCAAAACACAAGCACTTCTTATTTGTTCTAGAATCTTCCGTATCAGAATTGCCCAAATGTTTTTCTACATGATTTGCCATTATTTGTTTTCACTTTATGTCTTACAACGCACAATTCCATGAATCTTAAAATAGATTAGCTTTCTTATAAAAACTAGATGATTTTGAATGAAATGAACTATAAGAATTAAACGAACATCTACATCATGCATATATAACTCAAAGCTTGCATGCTATAATGTGGTATTTATTCATAATTTGGTTGCCAAATCTCATGTGTGCAATGCACGTGTACCTTACTCTAGTCTAAATGGTGTTTGTGTGTGTTGTGCGTGTTGAGGTGCAAATTGCCTTTTTTTGGTACACGTTAAGCTTGTTCTTCCGAAATTTCAAGACGCGCCTTGTTATGCCGAAAATTGAAGCTAGCGTCTCTGTCTATCGTGCTGCGAAACTCCCGCCTCTTCAACCCGCACTTTGTTAGCCTGAAATATTTAAGATATATCTTTGTCTCATTGTGCTCCGACAACTCCCTCCATCTCAACCCGCGCCTTGCTATTCCGAAATCACAACACGCGCGAAAACTCCCACCTCCTGTGAAATCCTGACATGCGAAATGCCCGTGGTACCCCTGAACCAAAAGAACCGCCTCAAATTGGTGGGGGGTACTTTCGTAACTTACCCCACATTTCGGACAAGTGCGTCTCTAAGCCATGGTTCACCACTGCCATCCCATCCGCCCACCCATTCGTACACCGAGGCTGCAAAAACCCGCGACAAAACCCCACACCCTGCTCCGTCCGCCACCCAGCCGGAGCTTCTTCCCCGACGACGTCGTCCACAGCAACACCTCGACGTCCCTCATCCACCGTACCAGATGAGGATCCGTCGTTGATCTCATCGTCCCGCCGGTTCAGCCACCCATCCTCCACCTCCAAGGAGCTGCCCCGATGTTCCCGTCGTCTTTCGCGCCACCTCTATTCCCACACCGCCGTCTTCACCTGCACCACTGGAAGAGCATCATCATTACCGTTTCCTCGGATGAAGCTGCGGCCTAATCGTCGCGACCAAAGAGGTTGTACACTAATCGTCGCATTTTCTTCTTGATTCGATCTCACGGTGCTGCCGGCGCTCGGTCCTGAGCCAACACGGTGCGGCTCCATCCACGGCGGCATCGCCGGCCAATTCCTCCAAGGCGTCGCTCCCTCGGTGGCGACATCCACATCAGTAGGAACTGCTGCTGCTTTAGCTCTCGCTCACGCTGTTGCTCTACTCTTGCTCTCGGTCCCCTGCCTGGTCTGCTCTTGCTATTGCTCTTGCTCGCTGCTGCTCTCGCTCTTGCTCTTGCTTGCGATGCTGCTCCGATTTAGCTACACTTCAGTCGACTGAATCGACTTTTGGGTCAGTCGATTTCCAAGGGGTGCGCTCGCCGGGGTGAAGGAAGAACCAGCCGCAGCGGGGAGGAGGGCTCGCCGGAGAGGTACCCCACTATCTATCTTAGGGTTCAGGATGGGTGCGGTGGCGGGGCATTGGCGTGGGGATCGCCGGAGAAAAAGCTCGGCACGGGGGGGCCTAGAGGGATGGCCGGGGCGGCGACGGACCGGCGGTGGGGAGTCTTTTTGTTGCGGGCAGGGCGGCGCACCGCCGGCCGTGGGCGGCGGTGGGCTGCTGTTTGGTCGGTGGTGGCTGGTGGCTCAGGGGGGTTGGAGGTTGAAGATGAACCACAGGCCCTTGATTTCGTATCCAGCGGCTGCAAAATCGAATGACCAGAGATGAAAAAGTCAGTCGACCGACGTGTAGCCTCACCTTGCTAGTGCGTTCAGTTTCGACAGCAAAATTCAGTTTCGACAACAAAATTCAGTTTCGACAGCAAAATTCAGTTTGGACAGTTAGGTTTAGTTTCGACAGTTAAGTTCAGTTTCGACAGTTAAGTTCAGTTTCGACAGTTAAGTTCAGAGATGAGCGGCTGATGTATTTTACATGTAGCACTTTGTGGTTATGTATTTTACATCATGTATTGGAGATGCTGTTAGAATTTCACTCAGGTTAACGTTGTTCCTTGTCTCTCTTGTCCTGCTTTAGCCTCGGCGTTGTACAACTCACCGGAGCTGCTCCAACGACGAAACCCTCCATCACAGTGGAGCAGTACCTCGGGCTCCATCTCCAGACGCCTAAGATCTTCTTCCCCTCCTCCGACAAGCAAAGTCGGCGGAGCATCCTCACCGCCAACCCAATCATCTTTGAGATCGACATGGCTTCGCCAAAGAGGTTGTACACTTGTTGCATCTCTTTTTACTCTACATGTTATATATATTGTCCATTGAGCACTTTCGTAGTAATGGGAAATCGATTATTTTATCCTACTATATGACAAGCGGTGAGGTACCGGGCAACTTAGCTATCCGTGATGGACTCTCTTGAGCGCCATCATTATTTATCTCTCTGCGTTTGAGCTGTGCATTTGTCGATGGGCACAGGAGTTGAGCTAGTATGGCGTGGCACTGGGTCCAAAGTAATAGAAGTAGCACAAAAACATTTTTTAGTGTAGGATTTTCCTTGCTCAAGCCTGCCTACTAGAATCGCCGATGCTTGAAAGGAAAAGTGAATGAAAAACATAGGAATTGGAAAGTTTCCTATGGTACTACTTTTCATGAATTTGGTGCAAAGGAATGGAGCAAAGGAAAACTGTAGGATTTGTTCCTTTAGTGTCTCCTTGAAAGAAAAACCGTAGGAATTCTAATTTCCACTTCTCCTCCTTTTCATATTCCTATTCATCAAGCACAAGACTAAGAGATAGTAGCATAATAGCATTATAACCGTACATTTTCTTGTGGTTTGACTTAATCTCCCCATGCTTTTTGCATCCTGTGATCTTCCAATTGTTGTGAATCAAACACCCAGTTGGCGAAATCTGTGTTTTTAAATTCTCTGTTTTGCACGTGCATTCCTATCCTATTCTGTCTATTTCCTATCCTGCATTGTTAGAATCCTCAAATTCAAACAAGCCCTTACTCAATTACTTCATTATGAGATATGTGTCAAAGGAAACCTTGTGTGGTTTGTCCTACTCTCTGGGCTGTGTTCCACCCAGCTCATTGCTCCAATGATGGAAGGGTTCACCACAGAGGATCCACTCTCGAGTGTCTTTCGCCACCTCGGATCTTCTTCCCCGCCGCAGCTCACGACAACTGCATTACCATCATCAACTGAGCAGATGACCTTGAGGACTACACGGGTCCGCAAGAGAGGTCGCACTCTTCCGTGTCTGCTTACGTTATGCGTCGCTTAATATGATGACATGCTACATTATCGTCGTGTTCACCTATTAGACTCGAGTCAGGTCCAAACTAATGCTGAAACTTGAGTTTTAAATGGTTGTGGGGTACATATTGGGGCAGCAATCAGTACTATCTTATCTACTATCTGGTTAATCTCCGGTGTCTACTATGAGTTTCATGTTGGGTGCAAACAAACATTAAAGGAGCCATTATATGTATTTTTAACTAAAGCTATTATCGCTCGCTATCATTGGTTTTGGGTCTATCCACGATTTGCTACCATCACTCTGGATTTGTGCATGCACTCCTTACATAATCTCACTATGTTTTATTCCTATGCATGCCAGTTATTGTACACAATAGAACTGATCATGTAGAGCAAAAGAGACGAGCCTTGTGTGGCAATAAAATTTCATGCAGACGTCATTCCATGCTGGGCGCAAAGGCAGCCCCCCCTCCACCCATTTCGGATCATAATCAAGAGGAAGATAACTGTTCTGAGGGGGATTCAGAAGGAGAAGACCACTCCTATTTACCCCATGAGGTCTTCGCTCTAATTTGACATGCTGATGTTGGTAATATCATGCATATGGTGCCTTGCATTGCTTACTGTATACATTAAAGATGGCATCTGCTTAGTTTAGACATGCTTTGTGTCAATGCCATATATTTTGTTTCTTTATCGTATATGTGAATCATGCAATGCCATCTTGTCTAACCAGGCATCATATATGTGAATTTTGCAATGCCACCCTGGTTAGCCAATCATCTTATATGTGAATTATATAATGCCATCATTTTTTTATTATGTGTTAAATTTGTCAACAATTAGTACATTCAATTACTCTTCCTATGCATCAGCCATTCGGCACGGTCATGGAAAAATCTGGAGTGGAAACAAGGTCTTCAGAGCAGACAATGCTATATGACGAAGCGCATGTCTTGCTGGTTACCGATAGCTCCTCACAGGTGGATTCAGAGACATATGACCAGTCATATTCCCCCCTGAGGTGCATGCCCTAACTTGGCTGGGTTATGTTACTCATATCGTGTGTATGGTATCTTGCATTGCTATGTCATTTGCTTAGTTTAGGCATGCTTTGTGTGAATGCCACATGTTTAGTGTCTAATTACCATATATGTGAATTATGCAATGCCATCTTGTTGCAAGACATTATATATGTGAATTATGCAATGCTATCTTGTTGCAAGGCATTATGTATGTGAATTTTGCAATGCCATGCTGTTTAAGCAAGCGTCATATATGTGAATTATATCATGTCGTCCTTTTTTGTATTTCTCATTGCTTTTGTCGACAATGTTTGTATATTCAACTGCTCTTCCTGTGTATCAGCCATTTGAATTGGTGATGGAGAAATCTGGAGTGAAAACAAGGTCTTGAGCAGACAATGCTACTTTGAAGCAGATATCTTGCTGATTCTGAGATAGCTCTTGAGAGGAGGATTCAGAGGCAATGACCAGTCCTATTATCCCCCTGAGGTGTATGCTCAAACTTGGCAGGGTTATATTACTCATATAATGCATATGTTGTATTGCAATGCTTACTTTTTACGTCATATACACAATATTGAATGCCATCTCCTTAGTTGACACATCATATATGCAATTGCCCTCTGCTCACTTCCTTAGTATATAAATCATATATTTGAATTATGTCATGCCATGATGTTTACATAGACAGCATGTATCTGAATTATGGCATGCCAACCCATTTTCTAAAGACATAATATAGTTATATCATCTCATCCTGTTTACATAGTCATCATATTTTAAATTATGTCATTCTATCTGTGAATTATATCATGCCATCATGTTTCCATCAATGGCATGTTTGTGATTTATGGCATGCCAACCACTTTAATAGACACATCGTATAGTTATATCATGTCATCCTGTTTACATAGTCATCATATTTTGAAGTATGTCATTCTATCCTGTTTAGTTAGCCATCATACATGTGAAATTGTGTCATGCTATCCTGTTTAATTATCCATCATATATGTGAAATTATGTCCTACTATTCTGTTTGCTTAGACAACATAAATGTGAATTATTTCATGCCCTATTTTCTTCCCTACTATCCATTGCACATGTCTTTCTTACAATGTCTGTACATTCAATTACTTTTCTTGTTTATCAGCCATTTCAATTGGAGGGAGTGATGGCAGTATCTGTGGGAGTAAAAACACGGTCTTCAGAAAAGATCGTGCTACCTGTCGATGCAAATAGAATCACGGTTGTACTTGCCCAAGAATCAGCCCCACCACACATAACCCACACTCATGCAGATTGTACCCCTACCCAGTTGGACAGAGAACTAGCTACACCCCTTCTAACCCCAACCCCAGTAGATAGACACCCAGTTCCCCTTGACACAGCACCGTCTCCACCACAGAACACCCAAACACGAGCAGTTAGTAAGGCAACTGCAGTGCCCAAATCACGAGGACCACCACTCCAAACCCCCAAGTCAACGCTTAAAGCAGAGGAAGAATTGTTCTCGGGTCAGGTTCCGTAGCTATGGTTCATACTACTTTGCTCTTGCATCACTGTATTTACTGATACCAACCAATTTCAAATTTGAAGGATGCAATTGAAACTCCAATGGCGCAACAGGTATGTTTTAAACCTGTTTCTTCAACATGTTTGGCTGTTTGCTGTTGTAACTTGCTCTATGTTGATTTCAGTTTCAATTGAATAAACAGTTATGTTCTCATGCCATGCACATTACAAGTGTTGTTATTGCTGTGTAGTTTCCCACACTTATATTCTGTCTATGCTGCTTTGTCTTAAATAGATATGATTCGAACTGTATCTATCTTGATTTGGCAACAAAAAATAGAATGATATAGACCATACAATGACCATACTACATAGATATATGTTTGTTTGTTTCGAGAAAGATATCGTCCGATTTTCCTTCTATTGATTCTTTTCCGATCGAGATGTACGGATCCATGTGTCTACATACATAGATTCTGTTCATGGTGTTATCCTGTCCACCTTACTACTGAACTGGTTTACCAAAATGAGTTTCATATACTACATTGTAAACCTGAGATGTGTTTGTTTGTTTCCCTTTTAGAACACGGATAAAATATTGGAGAAGAGTACCCTGTTATGCAATGGTAAAGGAAGTAATGCAGATAAGGTTCAAGATAGTGAGACATCCCTGTTGATCTCCAAGAAAGCTAATAAAAACTATATTGAGGACACTGAGACAACCCCAAAGTCCTGTCTTGATGTAGTGTTCGAGTTACTGGCTACCACTGCTGGCACCAGCTCTTCGAACTCGTTGCCTGAATCAGTTCGGCTTCTTGAGTCTCAACTTCAAATTGAAAGACATCGATCAGATGTTAGGTGACAGGAAGCCGAAGGACTGTGGAAGTCCCTACAGAATTCAGATGCATACTTTACGTGCAACAAAGAAGTATTTGGAGGACTTAAGCGCCAAACAAGATAAAGTTAATAAGCTTGCTAAGCATCTTGCCCGACATTATGGGTACCAGGATATTGTTTCTTGAGCTCTTGAAGTGGTTTGATTCTGGACTTGTTTTGCTGCGGCGTTTATATGTTGTTGTGTTCCCTATATTTGCACTGGTGGCGAACTTTGATGCCCAGTGGATGTAATATGTGTAATAGCCGTGATAGCCTAGTGTAAGTTGCTTGCTTATTTATTTCCTTGTTGTCTTGTTTATTTGTTTGCTTGTAGTCAGTGCAGTTCTTTTTCTGCGGTTTGCTAGTGGCTGCAATAACCTATTTTCTAAAACTAGGCCACAATAACCATGGTCTAATATTTACTGTAGTGACACTTCACCTACAGGTCGTAGAAACAGTGGGCCTTCTACGGGCCGTATAAATAGTGGGCCTTCCACGGGCCGTAGAAATAATGGGCCTTCTACGGGCCACAGAAACAATGGGCCTTCTATGGGTCGTATCATCAATGGGCCTTATATGGGCAGTATGATCGATTGGCCAAACATGGGCCAATAACAGGCCGCATTATGGCCGCAAACGGGCTAGAGTTGGAATCGTCCATTCATGGGCCGACCATAACAGGCCATCGTTAATAGGCCGTATTTCATGATGCTATGAAAATGGCCCAACGTGTTAACGGACCACAAACGGGCCGACTCTAACCACAGGCTGAATTTGGCCCATAAGCAGAAAATGGCAGTAACGGGCCGTAAGTAAACGAATGCTGGAAATGAGCCCAAGAATAAATGGGCTCTAAGAAGGCCAAAAGATAACATGGGCTGGAAACGGTCCAACGGAATAACGGGCCCTTAATGGGTATAAAGTGATACACTGTTCATTACGGGCCAGTTTCACCATGGTCCGTTAATGTGTGTAAAGTAATACACTGTTCATTACGGACCAGTTTCGCCACGGGCCGTTAATAGGCCAAGAGTTACATAGGGCCTCATATGGGCCGAAAGACGTCATGGGCCATACATGGGCCAGAAGTGAAAACGGGCTGGAATCATATTGGGTGGCCCAGATGACGCTACTGGGCCTAATTCGGATAAGGCGTAACGGGCCTTGGGTTAGCGGGCTGTAAATGGGCTATATGCGAACAGGCCGTTAACAGGCTTTACATGGGCTGGCCCGCCACCTTTTGACCAAGTCAAATGGGTCATCCTTTCACAAGAATGGGCCTCTGTTGGGTCGTGCCACGTGTTGACGTGTCATAGGCGCCTTCTGTCCAATGAGTGGATGACATCTGTCTCAACGGTGAGCCGACACGTGTTTCCTCCAGCCAATGATGATTTTACACGTGGAAAATCCCCATTGGTCGGGGCTGTTAACGGGTTATCGGATCCAAAACCCGACTCGATAGATTAACGCGTTCCATTACGGTGGATGCCACGTGTCGGTCACCCTTGACGAAAGCACTTCTGTGATGCGCGATTTATCGTCATGGAAGTGGACACTTCCGTGATGATAATTTTGGTAATGTCATGGAACACTTCTACGACAGCATAGGTATGACTATCTTGATTCTATCATAAATTTTTCATTGATGTACATGCATGACAAAAAACGCGACCTACTGTGACAAACATGTATCATCACGGAAGTGTATTTTTTTTGTAGTGATGGCCGACCGCCGCAGCTCCTCCTCTCACTCCTATAGCACTAAGCCAGGCGATTGGGAGAAGTGTTCTGTCCCCCATAGCCAATTGGTAGAGTTGCAGACCCAGGTGTTTCTCCCGCCTGCATACATGGTCCCCGTCCGAGCCGGACCAGCCACTTACAATGGCGGCAAGCAAGCGGAGAGTTCTCCCAACCCATCCAAGGGGGAGCGGGTATGCCTTGTCCCTTACTTGCTGAGGGGACTCAGATTTCCAATCCATCCGTTCCTCCACGGGCTCCTGGAGTTCTACGGCCTCTAGATGCATAACTTCACTCCTGCCTCCATACTGCACATCGCAGGCTACGTCGCCCTCTGCGAGCTATTTATGGGCTGTGCAACTCATTTAGAGCTATGGAAGAGGCTATTCTGCCTCGTACCCCACACTCAGGAGGGGTCGATATATCAAGTGGGTGGAGCCGAAATATGGCGCATCGCCGGGACCGGATACCTGCCCGCTACTCCGAAGAAGACATCCGAAGACTGGCCTTCGGAGTGGTTTTATATGGAGGACGTCCCCCTTCCGGACCCTATTCGGATGGGCCTTCCTGAGTTTGCTAATGCCTCGTTAAAGAAATGCCACAGCTGGCGCCCTCGGAGCCCCCAGGAGGAAGATAACAGAGAGGTCCTTTACCTGATGGGCAGGATTAAAACGCTGCTCAAACCAAGACTGACTATGTCAATTTTATAATGCGGGGGGTGCAGCTACTTCAGTATCGGGGGAAACCCATGTGGCAGTTCAATGGAGAAGACGATGCCACCCGCTGCGGCCGTAAAGGCCCGGACTCCGCCGCCGCTCTAGCAAAGATACTGTCCAATTTGTACAAAGGAGAAGAAGAGGAGTTCATCCGTATTAAGCCACGGGATGGATTCTCCATGTACAACCCACCAAGTTGGGTGAGCTGCTATCCTTTACTCCAGTCCTTCCCGCATTCTTCATCATAAATATTTACCTTGCTAATTCATAGCAGGAATTGCGAAAAGCAGTGAGGGAGATCCACAACCCGTCTCCACAGCCAGAGGACCCCGACCAGGCCCTTGACCCCGGACTTGAAGGAGATCGGACGTATTGGTGGAGCTCGTTGATAGGACGTTCTATCAGCTAAGCGGTGATGGCGCCTTGGTGGCCATCATAGCTGATTACGCTGGCCTACTCCCTGCATCGCATGTAAGTAAAACCGGAGTCCCAACTTCCGAGAAGGATCCCTTCATTGCCTCTTACCCACCGCATACGTATTGCGTCTTACAGGGAAGGCCATCGGGGCGCCGTGCCGAACCCGCGGTGACTCGTCAATAAGGGGCACCGAAGCTGGGTAGGCTCAAAAGGAATGCGGTCAGGACTAAGACGCCATCGCAAAGGTATGAATAAAACCTGCTCCGTGATTATCGTCTTTAAAATATAATAATGTCCTTGGTTCCGGGCAGCAAAAATGCTCGCCGGATAGTGTCCGGAGAGCCTGCCGGCCACGCCTCCACCAGCCGGACTCCAGAGCCGGAATTAGGGGCAGATGCTAACGTGGGGACAATGCCGGATGGTCCTCCTATAGAGGATGCGGATAGACTGTCCGCTACGAATTCCGAAGTGGAGAGCGCCATGAATCATAGGCGTCGTCGGGCCGTACTACACGATCCTAGTTTCTCCGAAGAGGCGTCAATGCCTTCAACTCAGGAGACACGTACATCCGAGCCGCTCAAGATGGACTTGCCAGAGCCATGGACCAGTATGTAAAGGATATACGGGTAAGAAAATCTGATAATTATGTATATCAGTAGCCCCTGAGACTTGAAACAGTTGGCACAACTGATTTAAGTATCATTATATGCATAGGTTCTTACGGAGAAGAATATCCAGTTATCTAAAGAGCTGGAGGAGTGCAAAGCCCAGCTACGGGCTGCAGTTGTCGGAATACAGGAGTCCAAGAAGGCCCCGTCTGGTAATACTTGTCTTAATCAAAAAAAGAACGTAATGACATGTACCAGCTAGTATTCGGCATGCATGCAAATCTAACAATAGATTCTGCAGACGATCCCAGAGGCAATCCGGAGATCGTATCGGTGGATGAGCAACATGCTCAACGACAGCGAGAGGCTGGCGAGCGCGTGCTTACACGGGTTATTCGAGAGAATAATGATCTCAAGGACGCCAAGTCCCGGTTGGACGTTGAATTAAAAGATGTTCGAGGCCAGCTTGCTGACTTCGTGAAGGAGAATAAGAGGCTTTGACGCGACATTTTTAGTAAGTGCTCGAACGAACCTTTACACAGTTTGGCGAAGAAATAGGCTAATAGAGTTATGTTTGTAGGTATGCTGACAGGTCGTCCCGAAGAAGAGATGCCTGGATCTGCCTGCGATCTTCTGCAAGAACTCTCACAGCTGCATGAACAAGTTCGGCAGGTGATGCAGGGTATCGCCCAGGCCTTGTGGCCATCCGCCTCCCTTCAAGGAGGCATGGGGGAACTTGTAGAGATGCTCAAGGGAGCGCGGCGGAGCTTCCGATTATGGAAGATATCGGCCTGCCGACAAGGTGCAAGGGAAGCCTGGGCCATGGTGAAGACGCGATACACCAAGGCTGACCTGAACCACATGGCCGAGGTCGGACCCGTAGGGTCAGATGGGAAAGAGATCCCCGTTAGTCTGGTATATGACCAGGTAGCATTAGCCGCAAAGTATTCCCAACAGGATTGTAGGCTAGACAGCCTGTTGGATGGCATAGAAGAAGAATTTAGTCAATCTAAGTGATTGTGTACTTCAGATGACATAGTTTGTCCCTAGCCGGATTGTAAATCATTTGTCATGGCGGACCTTTTTGTTGGGGAACGTAGTAATTTCAAAAAATTTCCTACGCACACACAAGATCATGGTGATGGCATAGCAATGAGAGGGGAGAGTGTTCGTCCACATACCCTCGTGAGACCGTAGCGAGCGTTAACTGCTAGCACAACGGTTGATGTAGTCGTCGTCTTCACGATCCGACCGATCCAAGCACCGAATGTACGGGGCCTCCGAGTTCAGCACACGTTCAGCTCGATGACGATCTCCGGCCTCCGATCTAGTGAAGCTCGGAGATGAGTTTAAATCGACCGACGGCATGGTGACGATGATGATGTTCTCTTGGCGCAGGCTTCGCCTAAACTCATGACGATATGACCGAGGTGGAATATGGTGGAGGGGCAGCGCCACAGCTAAGGAACGATCCGTAGCTCAACTTGTGTGTCTATGGGGTGCCCCGCCCCGTATATAAAGGAGCAAGGGGAGGCGGCCGCCCCTTGGAGGCGGCGCCAAGGAGGAGAATCCTCCTCCTAGTAGGAGTAGGACTCCTCCTTTCCTACTCCTACTAGGAGGGGAAGGAAGGGGAGGGGGAAGGAAAGGGGCGCCCCCTCCTAGTCAATTCGGACCAGAGGGGAGGCGCGGCCCATGCTTGCCGCCCTCTCTCCTTTCCCTAAGGCCCATAAGGCCCAATACTCTCCGGGGGTTCGGTAACCCCGGCACTCCGATTTTCTCGAAATCACCGGAACAATTCCGGTGTCGAATATAGTCGTCCAATATATCAATTTTTATGTCTAAACCATTTGAGACTCCTCGTCATGTCGTGATCACATCCGGGACTCGAACAAACTTGGTACATCAAAACTTATAAACTCATAATAAAACTGTCATCGTAACGTTAAGCGTGCGGACCCTACGGGTTCGAGAACTATGTAGACATGACCTAGAACTATTCTCGGTCAATAACCAATAGCGGGACCTGGATGCCCATATTCGTTCCTACATATTCTACGAAGATCTTTATCGGTCAAACCGCATAACAACATCGTTGTTCCCTTTGTCATCGGTATGTTACTTGCCCGAGATTTGATCGTCGGTATCAATACCTAGTTCAATCTCGTTACCGCAAGTCTCTTTACTCGTTCCGTAATACATCATCTTATAACTAACTCATTAGTTACAATGCTTGCAAGGCTTAGGTGATGAGTATTACCGAGAGGGCCAGAGATACCTCTCCGACAATCGGAGTGACAAAACCTAATCTCGAATTATGCCAACCCAACATGTACCTTCGAAACACCAGAGAGCACCTTTATAATCACCCGATTCGTTGTGACGTTTGGTAGCACACAAAGTGTTCTTCCGGTAAACGGGAGTTGCACAATCTCATAGTTGCAGGAACTTTGTATAAGTCATGAAGAAAGCAATAGCAATATACTAAACGATCAAGTGCTAGGGTAACGGAATGGGTCATGTCAATCACATCATTCTCCTAATGATGTGATCCCATTAATCAAATGACAACACATGTCTATGGTTAGGAAGCATAACCATCTTTGATTAATGAGCTAGTCAAGTAGAGGCATACTAGTGATTATATGTTTGTCTATGTATTCACACATGTATCATGTTTCCGGTTAATACAATTCTAGCATGAATAATAAACATTTATCATGATATGAGGAAATAAATAATAACTTTATTATTGCCTCTAGGGCATATTTCCTTGATCTCCCACTTGCACTAGAGACAATAATCTAGATTACATAGTAATGATTCTAACACCCATGGAGTCTTGGTGTTGATCATGTTTTGCTCGTGAGAGAGGCTTAGTCAACGGGTGTGCAACATTCAGATCCGTATGTATCTTGCAAATCTCTATGTCTCCCACTTGGACTTGGTCCCGAATGGAATTGAAGCGTCTCTTGATGTGCTTGGTCCTCTTGTGAAATCTGGATTCCTTTGCCAAGGCAATTGCACCAGTATTGTCACAGAAGATCTTCATTGGTCCGATGCACTAGGTATGACACCTAGATCGGAAATGAACTCCTTCATCCGACTCCTTCATTTGCTGCTTCGAAGCAGCTATGTACTCCGCTTCACATGTAGATCCCGCCACGACACTTTGTTTAGAACGCACCAACTTACAGCTCCACCGTTTAATAAAAACATGTATCCGGTTTGCGATTTAGAATCGTCCGGATCGGTGTCAAAGCTTGCATCGGCGTAACCATTTACGACTAGCTCTTTGTCACCTCCATATCGAAAACATATCCTTAGTCCTTTTCGGTATTTCGGGATGTTCTTGACGCTGTCGATGATCCGCTCTGGATTACTTTGGTACCTTCCTGCCAAGCTTATTGCTAAGCGTCGTCGGTCTGGTACACATCATTGCATACATGATAGAGCCTATGGCTGAAGCATAGGAACATTTTTCATTTTCTCTATCTTCTGCTGTGGTCGGGCATTGAGTTTGACTCAACTTCACACCTTGTAGCACGTGCAAGAATCCTTTCTTTGCACGATCCATTTTGAACTTTTTCAAAATTTTGTCTATGTGCTTTGTGAAAGTCCTATTAAGCGTCTTGATCTATCTCTATAGATCTTGATGCCCAATATATAAGCAGCTTCACCGAGGTCTTTCATTGAAAAACTTTTATTCAAGTATCCTTTATGCTATCCAGAAATTCTATATCATTTCCAATTAATAATATGTCATCTACATATAAAATTAGAAATGCTCTGAGCTCCCACTCACTTTCTTGTAAATCGAGGCTTCTCCAAAAGTCATATAAAACCATATCTTTGATCACACTATCAAAGCGTTTATTCCAACTCGAGATGCTTGCACCAGTCCATAAATGGAACGCTGGAGCTTGCACACTTTGTTAGCACCTTTTGGATTAACAAAATCTTCCGGCTGCATCATATACAACTCTTCTTCTAGAAATTCATTCAAGAATGCAGTCTTAACATCCATTTCCAAATGTCATAATCATGAAATGCAGCAATAGCTAACATGATTCGGACAGACTTAAGCATCACTACGGGTGAGAAAGTCTCATCGTAGTCAACCCCTTGAACTTGTCGAAAACCTTTTGCAACGAGTCGAGCTTTATAGACAGTAACATTACCATCAGCGTCTGTCTTCTTCTTAAAGATCCATTTATTCTCAATGGCTTGCCGATCATCGGGCAAGTCAACCAAAGTCCATACTTTGTTTTCATACATGGATCCCATCTCAGATTTCATGGCTTCTAGCCATTTTGCGGAATCTGGGCTCATCATCGCTTCCTTATAGTTCATAGGTTCATCATGGTCAAGTAACATGACTTCCAGAATAGGATTACCGTACCACTCTGGTGCGGATCTTACTCTGGTAGACCTCGAGGTTCGATAGAAACTTGATCTGAAGTTTCATGATCATTATCATTACCTTCCTCACTAATTGGTGTAGTTGTCACAGAACCGGTTCTTGTGATGAACTACTTTCAATAAGGGAGTAGATCTGATTATCTCATCAAGTTCTACTTCCTCCCACTCACTTCTTTCGAGAGAAACTCCTTCTCTAGAAAGGATCCATTCTTAACAACGAATGTCTTGCCTTCGGATCTGTGATAGAAGGTGTACCCAATGATCTCTTTTGGGTATCCTATGAAGACACATTTCTCGATTTGGGTTCAAGCTTATCGGTTGAAGTTTCTTCACATAGGCATCGCAGCCCCAAACTTTAAGAAACGACAACTTTGGTTTCTTGCCAAACCACAGTTCATAAGGCGTCGTCTCAACGGATTTTGATGGTGCCCTATTTAACGTGAATGCGGCCGTCTCTAAAGCATAACTCCAAAATGATAGCGGTAAATCAGTAAGAGACATCATAGATCGCACCATATCTAGTAAAGTATGATTACGACGTTCGGACACACCATTTCATTGTGGTGTTCCAGGTGGCGTGAGTTGCGAAACTATTCCACATTGTTTCAAGTGTAGGCCAAACTCGTAACTCAAATATTCACCTCCACGATCAGATCGTAGAAACTTTATTTTCTTGTTACGATGATTTTCCACTTCACTCTGAAATTTTTTGAACTTTTCAAATTTTTCAGACTTGTGTTTCATCAAGTAGATATACCCATATCTGCTCAAATCATCTGTGAAGGTGAGAAAATAACGATACCCACCGCGAGCCTCAACATTCATTGGACCACAAACATTAGTATGTATGATTTCCAACAAATCAGTTGCTCGCTCCATAGTTCCAGAGAACGGCGTTTTAGTCATCTTGCCCATAAGGCACGGTTCGCAAGTACCAAGTGATTCATAATCAAGTGATTCCAAAAGTCCATCAGTATGGAGTTTCTTCATGCGCTTTACACCGATATGACCCAAACGGCAGTGCCATAAATAAGTTGCACTATCGCTATCAACTCTGCAAATTTTGGTTTCAACACTATGAATATGTGTATTACTACTATCGAGATTCAATAAAAATAGACCACCCTTACAGGGTGCATGACCATAAAAGATATTACTCATATAAATAGAACAACCATTATTCTCTGATTTAAATGAATAACCGTCTCGCATCAAACAAGATCCAGATATAATGTTCATGCTCAACGCTGGCACCAAATAACAATTATTCAGGTCTAAAACTAATCCCGAAGGTAGATGTAGAGGTAGCGTGCCGACCGCGATCACATCGACTTTGGAACCGTTTCCGACGCGCATCGTCACCTCGTCCTTGGCCAGTGCTCGCTTATTCCGTAGTCCCTGTTTTGAGTTGCAAATATTGGCAGCAGAACCGATATCAAATACCCGGTGCTACTACGAGCTCTAGTTAGGTACACATCAATAACATGTATATCACATATACCTTTGTATACTTTGCCATCCTTCTTATCGCCAAATACTTGGGGCAGTTCCGCTTCCATGATCGATCGCTTGCGGTAGAAGCACTCAGTTTCAGGCTTAGGTCGGACTTGGGTTTCTTCTCTTGAGCAGCAACTTGCTTGCTGTTCTTATTGAAGTTCCTTCTTCTTCCCTTTTCCCTTTTCTTGAAACTAGTGGTCTTGTTGACCATCAACACTTGATGCTCCTTCTTGATTTCTACCTCCATGGCTTTTAGCATTGCGAAGAGCTTGGGAATAGTCTTGTTCATCCCTTGCATATTATAGTTCATCACAAAGCTCTTGTAGCTTGGTGGCGATGATTGGAGAATTCATCAATGACACTATCATCCGGAAGATTAACTCCCGGTTGAATCAAGTGATTATTATACCCAGACATTTTGAGTATATGCTCACTAACAGAACTATTCTCCTCCATCTTGTAGCTGTAGAACTTATTGGAGACTTCATATCTCTCAATCCGGGCAATTGCTTGAAACATTAAGTTCAACTACTGGAACATCTCATATGCTCCATGACGTTCAAAACGTCGTTGAAGGCCCGTTTCTAAGCCGTAAAGCATGGCACACTGAACTATAGAGTAGTCATCGACTTTGCTCGCCAGACGTTCTTAACGTCGTCGGTTGCATCGGAAGAAGGTTCTGGCACCCAGCGGTGCTTCCAGGATTAACTTTTACGTGCAGCAATGAGGATAATCCTCGAGTTACGGACCCAGTCCGTGTAATTGCTACCATCATCTTTCAACTTTGCTTTCTCAAGGAACGCATTAAAATTCAACGGAACAACAGCACGAGCCATCTATCTACAATCAACCATAGACAAGCAAAATACTATCAGGTACTAAGTTCATGATAAATTTAAGTTCAATTAATGATATTACTTAAGAACTCCCACTTAGACAGGCATCTCTCTAGTCATCTAAGTGATTACGTGATCCAAATCAACTAAACCATAACCGATCATCACGTGAGATGGAGTAGTTTTCAATGGTGAACATCACTATGTTGATCATATCTACTATATGATTCACGCTCGACCTTTCGGTCTCCGTGTTCCGAGGCCATATCTGCATATGCTAGGCTCGTCAATTTTAACTTTGAGTATTCCGTGTGCAAAACTGGCTTGCACCCGTTGTAGATGGACGAGAGCTTATCACACCCGATCATCACGTGGTGTGCAGGCACGACGAACTTTGGCAGCGGTGCATACTCGGGAGAACACTTTTTGATAATTTTAGTGAGAGATCATCTTAAAATGCTACCGTCAATCATAGCAAGATAAGATGCATAAAGGATAAACATCACATGCAATCAATATAAGTGATATGATATGGCCATCATCATATTGTGCTTGTGATCTCCATCTCCGAAGCACCGTCGTGATCACCATCGTCATCGGCGCGACACCTTGATCTCCATCGTAGCATCGTTGTCGTTTACGCCATCTATTGCTTCTACGACTATCGCTACCGCTTAGTGATAAAGTAAAGCAATTACAGTATGCGTTGCATTTCATACAATAAGCGACAACCATATGGCTCCTGCCGATTGCCGATAACCGGTTACAAAACATGATCATCTCATACAATAAAATATAGCATCACGTCTTGACCATATCACATCACAACATGCCCTGCAAAAACAAGTTAGACGTCCTCTACTTTGTTGTTGCAAGTTTTACGTGGCTGCTACGGGCTGAGCAAGAACCGTTCTTACCTACGCATCAAAACCACAACGATAGTTCGTCAAGTTGGTGCTGTTTTAACGTTCGCAAGGACCGGGCGTAGTCACACTCGATTCAGCTAAAGTGAGAGAGACAGCCACCCACCAGCCACCTTTAAGCACGAGTGCTCGTAACGGTGAATCCAGTCTCGCGTAAGCGTACGCGTAATGTCGGTCCGAGCCGCTTCATCTCACAATACCGCCGAACCAAAGTATGACATGCTGGTAAGCAGTATGACTTGTATCGCCCACAACTCACTTGTGTTCTACTCGTGCATATAACATCAACGCATAAAACCTAGGCTCGGATGCCACTGTTGGGGAGCGTAGTAATTTCAAAAATTTCCTCACGCACACACAAGATCATGGTGATGGCATAGCAACGAGAGGGAGAGTGTTCGCCCACGTACCCTCGTGAGACCGTAAGCGGAGCGTTAGCACAACGGTTGATGTAGTCGACGTCTTCACGATCGGACCGATCAAGCACCGAGCGTCTGGGGCCTCCGATTTCAGCACACGTTCAGCTCGATGGCGATCTTGCCACCGATCCAGCAAAGCTCCGGAGATGAGTTTACGTCGGCCGACGATGGCGTGGTGGCGATGATGATGTTCTATCGCGCAGGCTTCGCTTAAACTCGCGACGATATGACCGAGGTGGAATATGGTGGAGTGGGGCACGCGACACGGCTAAGGAACGATCCGTAGATCAACTTGTGTGTCTATGGGGTGCCCCCGCCCCGTATATAAAGGAGCAAGGGCGGGAGGCGGCGGCCCTTAGGGGCGCGCCAGGAGGAGGAATCCTCCTCCTATTAGGAGTAGGACTCCTCCTTTCCTACTCCTACTAGGAGGGGGAGGAAGGGGAGAGGGAAGGAAAGGGGGTGCCGCCCCCTCCTAGTCAATTCGGACCGGAGGGGGGGGGCGCGCCCATGCTGCCGCCCCTCTCTCCTTTCCCCTAAGGCCATTAAGGCCCAATACTCTCCCGGGGGTTCCGTAACCCCAAGACTCCGGTTTTCTCCGAAATCACCCGGAACAATTCCAGTGTCCGAATATAGTCGTCCAATATATCAATCTTTATGTCTCAACCATTTCGAGACTCCTCGTCATGTCCGTGATCACATCCGGGACTCCGAAAATCTTCAGTACATCAAAACTTATAAACTCATAATAAAACTGTCATCGTAACGTTAAGCGTGCGGACCCTACGGGTTTGAGAACTATGTAGCCATGACCTAGAACTATTCTCGGTCATTAACCAATAGCGGGACCTGTATGCCCATATTGGTTCCTACATATTCTACAAAGATCTTTATCGGTCAAACCGCATAACAACATGTGTTGTTCCCTTTATCATCGGTATGTTACTTGCCCGAGATTTGATCGTCAGTATCCAATACCTAGTTCAATCTCGTTACCGGCAAGTCTCTTTACCCGTTCCGTAATACATCATCTTATAACTAACTCATTAGTTACAATGCTTGCAAGGCTTAGGTGATGAGTATTACCGAGAGGGCCCAGAGATACCTCTCCGACAATCGGAGTGACAAAACCTAATCTCGAATTATGCCAACCCAACATGTATCTTGGAAACACCTGAGAGCACCTTTATAATCACCCGATTCGTTGTGACGTTTGGTAGCACACAAAGTGTTCTTCCGGTAAACGGGAGTTGCACAATCTCATAGTTGCAGGAACTTTGTATAAGTCATGAAGAAAGCAATAGCAATATACTAATCGATCAAGTGCTAGGCTAACGGAATGGGTCATGTCAATCACACCATTCTCCTAATGATGTGATCCCATTAATCAAATGACAACACATGTCTATGGTTAGGAAACATAACCATCTTTGATTAATGAGCTAGTCAAGTAGAGGCATACTAGTGACTATATGTTTGTCTATGTATTCACACATGTATCATGTTTCCGGTTAATACAATTCTAGCATGAATAATAAACATTTATCATGATATGAGGAAATAAATAATAACTTTATTATTGCCTCTAGGGCATATTTCCTTCACTTTTCGCTTGAGCCTCCGGACTCTATAGTCCGGAATGTATCCGAATACCCGCTCAGTTATGTAAACCGGGGTACGCATGGAAACCAGGCATAGGGGTCATAAGTGCTTGAACAGACAAGTACCCAACTAGCTATGTTATATTACATGGATAGTAAGAAACATCTTCCAGGGAGAATAGTTCCGTTAAGGGTTCCTTTCCCTGGGTACACATGCATTAATGTGCATGTCCAAGCTGCGCACAGAGACACAGGATATAAAACATCCGGGGGTTTATATTGTAAGTAGGTAAGAAACATCTTTTGTTCACCGATCTAATATTCCCTTAAGAATGCTAGCTTTCGGCTTCACCCAGTCTGAGGTACACATCCAGCTAACCCGACAGTAACAATCACAGAGGTGGTCCCCTTATGCCCTAGCCGAATTAACGGGAACGTAGGGCATAAACACAAGAGCTAGGCAACCCAGCTTGGCCAAAACTTAAGTCATATCGATGCATATAATGGCGAAAAAAGGTACATATGGAGAAGTGACGCTTATTCGGTGGGCATAAAGCCCAGAAGATAAATATATTAAGCTTCTGTATAAGAAGCCCCCAGGTATATTGAGCGCGCATAGCGTGGCAGGAGTGTGCGGTCGAAGCACACTTGAAGCTTTTAAGGCTCTATAAAGAAAAGAGAAAGAGAGAAAGAGGATATAACTTAAAAAAGAAATGCGGAGGTAAGGAGATGAACACAGAGTTCGACACTAGGCGTAGAATCTTCGGAGTCTGGCCGCGTTCCATGGGTTCTGCTCGAGTCAATTATCTGATACATCGCGCAGATGGTACGCTCCTCCGGTGAGAACTTTATCAATGATGAAGGGACCCTCCCACTTGGGCTTGAGCTTGTCCTTTTTCTTCTCCAATAGGCGTAGAACGAGTTCGCCAACGTTATAAGTTTTGGCCCGTACTTCTCTGCTTTGATATCTTCGAGCCTGCTGCTGATAGAATGCGGAACGGGCCTTTGCGATGTCACGCTCCTCCTCCAGGGCGTCTAAACTATCCTGTCGATCCAGCTCAGCTTCTCCCTCTTCGTACATGTGCACTCGAGGTGAGTCCTGAATGATATCGCAGGGTAGCACCGCCTCTGCGCTGTACACCATAAAAAACGGTGTGTATCCGGTAGTGCGGTTCGGGGTGGTCCGCAGCCCCCATAGTACGGAGTCGAGCTCCTCGACCCAGTGTGTATCTGGTTCCTTCAAGGATCACACTAGCCTGGGTTTAATGCCGCTCATAATAAGGCCATTTGCTCATTCAACTTGACCATTTGTTTGGGGATGATAGACAGAGGCATAATCGAGCTTAATGCCCATGTTGCCGCACCAAGTTTTCACCTCGTCGGCTCTGAAGTTGGAGCCGTTATCAGTGATGATGCTGTGGGGGACGCCATAATGGTGTACGACCCCGGATATGAAGTCTATCACTGGTCCAGATTCGGCCGTTTTAACTGGTTTCGCCTCTATCCATTTGGTGAATTTATCTATCATGACCAACAAGTATTTTTTCTTATGGCTTCCTCCTTTAAGGGGTCCAACAACATCGAGCCCCCAGACCGCAAAGGGCCAAGTTATGGGGATTATTTGGAGAGTGGTAGGTGGCATATGGCTTTGATTGGCAAAATGCTGGCAACCGACGCAATGTTGGACGAGGTCATGTGTGTCTGCTCGGGCTGTCGGCCAGTAGAAACCTGTACAGAAGCCTTGCTTACAAGGGCCCGAGCTGCGGTGTGATGGCCGCCGAGTCCAGCATGAATTTCGGCCAGTAGCTGTCGTCCCTCCTCTTCGGAGATGCACCTTTGGAGCACTCTGTTCATGCTTTTCTTGTGAAACTCTCCCTCGTGAACCTTGGAGGCTTTAGAGCGCCGCACAATGCAACGCGCCTCATTTTGGTCCTCGGGGAGTTCTTGCCTATTTAGGTAGGCTAAGAAGGAATCTATCCACGGGGCGATGACAGCCATAATCACGTGGGCCGAAGGTGTTATTTTGGTGGCGGAGCCTCCGATTACGTCAGATTGTTCGGGATCTGGGGTTGTGTTCGGATCCAGACTGGTATTGTCGGTCTCCCCTTCCCACACCACGGATGGCTTGAACAGCCTTTCCAGGAAGATATTAGGTGGGATGGGGTCACGCTTAGCGCCGATGCAGGCGAGGATATCCGCCGCTTGATTGTTTCTCGGACCACATGGTGGAATTCGAGCCCCTCAAACTGAGCTGACATTTTGAGGACGGCATTACGGTAAGCCGCCATTTTTGGGTCCTTGGCGTCAAAGTCTCCATTTATTTGAGATATTGTGAGGTTTGAATCCCCACGCACTTCCAGGCATTGAATGCCCACGGAGACTGCCATCCGAAGACCATGCAACAGAGCCTCATATTCGGCTGCGTTGTTGGAGTCTGTGTATAACATTTGGAGTACGTATTGGACTGTATCTCCGGTGGGGGATGTGAGGACAACGCCTGCCCCCAGACCAGCCAGCATCTTAGAGCCGTCAAAGTGCATGATCCAGTTGGAGTACGCACCGTACTCTTTAGGGTGTTAAACTTCATCCATTCGCAACGAAGTCGGCGATGCTGCGACTTAATGGCTCGTCGTGGTTTGTATGTTATGTCGAACGGGAGGAGCTGGATAGCCCATTTAGCAATCCGGCCCGTGGCATCGCGGTTATTTATTATATCGTTGAGTGGTACTTCAGAGGCCACCATGATTGAACACTCTTGAAAGTAGTGTCGTAGCTTCCGGGATGCCATGAAGACCGCATATGCTATCTTTTGATAATGTGGGTACCAGGACTTGCATGGAGTGAGGACAGTGGATACGTAGTATACCGGCTTTTGAAGCGGGAACTTATGTCCGTCCGTTTCTCGTTCGACGACGAGCACTGCGCTTACAACCTGGTGTGTTGCAGCTATGTATAATAGCATGGGTTTGCCGATATTTGGTGCGGCCAGGATTGGATTGCTGGCCAAGAGGGCCTTTATTTCTTCCAATCCGGTCATGGCCGCATCCGTCCACTCGAAGTGTTCGGTCCATCGAAGAAGACGATAAAGAGGTAGTGCTTTTTCTCCCAATCGGGAGATAAAACGGCTTAGGGCAGCCACACATCCAGTTAATTTCTAGATTTGCTTGAGGTCTGTTGGGGTAGCCAACTATGAGAGAGCTCAGATTTTAGCCGGATTTGCTTCAATTCCCCTATTGGAGACGATGAAGCCCAAGAGCTTTCCGGCAGGCACGCCGAAAACGCATTTTTCTGGATTGAGCTTAATGTCATATGTTCGGAGATTGTCGAACGTAAGCCTCAAGTCGTCTATTAAAGATTCAACATGTCTGGTTTTGATGACCACGTCGTCTACGTATGCCTCCACCGTTTTGCCGATTTGTTTTTCCACGCATGTCTGAATCATGCGTTGATAGGTTGCATTGGCATTTTTGAGCCCGAAAGGCATGGTATTAAAACAGAACGGGTCGTACGATGTGATGAATGCCGTTGCGGCTTGATCAGACTCCGCCATCTTGATTTGATGATATCTGGAGTATGCATCAAGGAAGCACAATGAATCGTGTCCTGCGGTAGCGTCGATGATTTAATCAATGTGGGGGAGGGGGAAGGGATCCTTGGGGCAAGCCTTATTGAGGTCTTTGAAATCGACACATAGGCGCCAGGATTTGTCCTTCTTTGGTACCATCACCAGGTTTGCTAGTTGGTCCGGATGTTTTATTTCTCTGATGAATCCGGCCTCAAGTAATTTGGCTAGCTCTTCTCCAATGGCTTGTCGCTTAGGTTCTGAAAAGCGTCAAAGAGTGTGCTTGATCGGCTTGTATCCCTTCAGTATGTTTAGGCTATGTTCGGCCAGCCTGCGTGAGATACCTGGCATGTCTGAAGGATGCCAGGCCAAGATATCCCAATTCTCACGCAAGAACTCTCGCAGTGCGGCATCTATTATGGAGTTCAGTTGTGCCCCGATGGATGCTGTTTTTGTAGGGTCCGTTGGGTGGACCTAGAATTTGACTATTTCATCCGCTGGTTTGAAAGAGGTGGACTTGGGTCGTTTGTCGAGTATCACGTCGTTCCTGTCCACTGTGGAGCGCAGTGCAGTTAGTTCTTTGGCTTTGAGGGCTTCGGATAATGCCTCAAGAGCCAGTGGGGCGGTTTTATTTTCGGCATGGAGTGCTATGTCCGGATCACTAGCTAGAGTGATGATTGCATTGGGCCCGGGCATCTTGAGCTTCATGTAACCGTAATGGGGTATATCTTGGAAGCTCGTGAATGCATCCCGCCCTAAAAGGGCGTGGTATCCGCTACTGAACGGGGCCACTTGGAATGTGATTTCTTCGGACCTATAATTCTCCGATGTGCCAAATACCACATCTAGTGTGATTTTTACCGCACATCGTGCGTCTCGACTAGGGATGATTCCCCTGAAGGTCGTGCTGCTTTGCTCGATGCGGCTCTTTTCTATTCCCATTTTGTTAAGAGTCTCCTCGTAGATGAGGCTTAATCCGCTGCCGCCATGCATGAGCACTTTAGTAAGATGGAAGCCGTCCACAATTGGACTAAGGACCAAAGCGGTTGGTGCTCGAACTGTTCGGAATTGAGGTTCATCACTAGCATTGAAGGTTATGGCCATGTCGTTCCATGGATTTATTGCTGCGACGTGGCAGACTTCGGCGAGGCTGCGGAGTGCTCGCTTGCGCCTATTATTTGAGGCGAAAGTCTCAAAGACTATCAGTACTATATTGTTATTTTCCGTGGGATGGTGTTCTGCGGTATTGTTGATGAGGAGATCCTCGCCGCTCTTGGCCACCTGCCGGAGTATCCAACATGCTCTAAGGCTGTGTGTTGGTATGGTATCCGGTGTACTGTGAATTTTGCATGGCCCATTAAGCCATCCCTCCAATACGGTTACACGCCTTGTAGTGGGCTTTGGTTTCTATGTAATTGGATCGGGTGACTTGCGAGAGTGCACCCTTTTAGTTCGGACGAGGGGTTTAGTGAGAGCCGGAGGATCCCAGAATTTTGTTTGCGTTTTTCAAGTGCTTTCCATCGCACAGTACTTCTGTACAATGGCCGCCAAGTCCGCGAAGTGTACTATCTCACGGCGACTTATGGCGTTGAGGATTCCCTTGTCCGTGCAATTTTTGCAAAAGAATGAGATTGCGTCTTCCTCGCGACAGTCCTTAACCTTGTTCATTACAAGGAGGAATCTGGCCCAGAAGTGATATACTATCTCTTGGGGATCTTGTCTAATGTGGAAAAGATCACTTGTATCTGGGTGGGTGGCTAGATTTAAGTCGAAACCCTAACCCGATGTGAGATCCTCGGGCAGACGAGTTTCCGAGCTCAGCAGCTCAAGCTCCAGGATGTCGCCCAATTTTTCTGGCATGCTGTCCGATTCTAGGTTCGGAGCTTGGGCCATGTCCTCCTGTAGACGGGTATCCGGCTCGGAGAGCTCGGGAATTCGGACATAGTTCATCCTCAAAATAGAGGAAGAATCGCTGCATTGCTCCTCCACCATCGCTATCTGATGGGTGACCGGCAGAGAGTTAATCTCCCTTTGGTCGGGTTTAAGCCCGATGCGACCATAGTCCGTAGTGACTCCCAAAGCGGTGATGCGATCCAAGAGCACGTTCAGGGAGGAGAGCTTCGTTGGATCCATCTGTTCGGTGAGTTTCGAGCTGATGTGGAGGCTGTTTTTGATGACCTGAGAAGTCATCATCGGCGCGACGGCCGAACGGGCGGTCATGACGAAGCCGCCCAGTAGGAGAGCTTGGCCTAAAGCCAGGGCTCCCCCCGAGATGATGTGGTCCTTGATAACAAGGCGAGCCATCAAGCCTTATAGTGACGACACAGTGGAACTCTCAATGAAAGCACCAATGTTAGTGTCAAAACCGGCGGATCTCGGGTAGGGGGTCCCGAACTATGCGTCTAAGGCCAATGGTAACAGGAGGTGGGGGACACGATGTTTACCTAGGTTCGGGCCCTCTTGATGGAGGTAATACCCTACTTCCTGCTTGATTGATCATGATGATATGAGTATTACAAGATTTGATCTACCACGAGATCGTAGAGGCTAAACCCTAGAAGCTAGCCTATGATTATGATTGTGTGTTGTTCTACGGACTAAACCCTTCGGTTTATATAAACACCGAAGGGGGCTAGGGTTACATAGAGTCGGTTACAGAGAAGGAGATCTACATATCCGAATTGCCAAGCTTGCCTTCCACGCAAAGGAGAGTCCCACCCGGAGACGGGACGAAGTCTTCAATCTTGTATCTTCATAGTCCAACAGTCCGGCCCAAGTATATAGTCCGGCTATCCGAGGACCCCCTAATCTAGGACTCCCTCACCAACCACTATGCATAAGTTCACCAAGTCACTGAACCCGCAAGTTGATCACCAAAACATACATCAAGTAGATCACGTGAATATCCCATTGTCACCACAGATAAGCACATGCAAGACATACATCAAGTGTTCTCAAATCCTTAAAGACTCAATCCGATAAGATAACTTCAAGAGGGAAACTCAATTCATCACAAGAGAGTAGAGGGGGGAGAAACATCATAAGATCCAACTATAATGCTAAATCTCGCGATACATCAATATCGTGTCGGATCAAGAACACGAGAGAGAGAGAGAGAGAGAGAGATCAAACACATAGCTACTGGTACATACTCTCAGCCCTGAGGGTGAACTACTCCCTCCTAGTCATGGAGAGCGCTGGGATGATGAACATGGCCACCGGTGAGGGAGGCCCCCTCCGGCAGGGTGCCGGAACAGGGTCCGGATTGGTTTTTGGTGGCTACAGAGGCTTGCAGCGGCGGAACTCCCGATCTATGGTGCTCCTGGATGTTTTCGGAGTATATGGGTATATATAGGAGGAAGAAGTAGGTCGGTGGAGCTGCGAGGGGCCCATGAGGGTGGGGGGCGCGCCCGGGGGGGGCGGGGGGGGGGGGGGGGCCGGCGCGCCTCCCTGCCTTGTGGCCTCCTCGCTTCTTTCTTGACGTCCACTCCAAGTCCAGTGGATCACGTTTGTTCCAAAAATCACTCTCCCAAAGGTTTCATTCCATTTGGACTCCGTTTGATATTCCTTTTCTGCGAAACACTGAAATAGGCAAAAAAACAGCAATTTGGACTGGGCCTCCGGTTAATAGGTTAGTCCCAAAAATAATATAAAAGTGTATAATAAAGCCCATTAAACATCCAAAATAGATAATATAATAGCATGGAACAATCAAAAATTATAGATACGTAGGAGACGTATCAGTGTCATATGGTGTTATTTTAGTACGAACTCTTGGTTAGATTGATCGAAAAGAATAACTTTGTGTTATTTTAGTATGAACTCTAGGATAGATTGATCGGAAAGAATAGCTTTGAGGTTGTTTCGTACCCTACAAACAATTTCTATATTTTGTTCTCCGCTGATAGGAACTTGGGAGTGATTCTTTATTGCACTTTGAGGGATAATCATATGATCCAACTCTGTTAGCATTGTTGGGAGATTGCACTAGTGAAAGTATGAACCCTAGGCCTGATTTTCCATTATTGCAATACCGTTTGTGCCCCGTTTTATCATTTACTACCTTGCTATTTTTTATTGTTCGCAGTACAAAAACTCATATCCTATTCATACTACACTTCTATCACCATCTCTTCGCTGAACTAGTGCACCTATACAATTTGCCATTGTATTGGGTGTGTTGGGGACACAAGAGATTTCTTGTATTTGATTGCAGGGTTCAATTGAGAGAGACTATCTTCATCCTACGCCTCCCACGGATTGATAAGCCTTAGGTCATCCACTTGAGGGAAAATTGCTACTGTCCTACAAAACTCTGCGCTTGGAGGCCCAACACGATTCTACAAGAATAAAGTTGTGTAGTAGACATCAAGTTCTTTTCAGGCGTCGTTGCCGAGGAGGTGAGTGCTTGAAGGTATATCTTTAGATCTTGCAATTGAATCATTTAGTTTGTTGTTTTATCACTAGTTTGGTTTATAAAAGAAAACTACATATAATAATGGAATTGAGGTTGCATAATATTATTGATCATCTTTATAATATCTTTCTTGAAAATGATGGTTCAGAAAATTGTGCTCAATTGTTAGAAGAAGAAGTCAATAAAATGTTTGGCACAAATTATTTGAATGATGAGCATGATTGCAATGTTCTTAGTATGAATTCTTGGAATATCCATAGTACTAATGATGATTGCACTCATGATAAAAACGTTTCTTATCAGCATGTCAATTTTTGAGGAGTGCATAGAATTTGCAACTACAAACCAAAAAGGGAAGATAGATTTTGCAAGAGGCATAAGTATTTAGAAACTAATTGGTTATAAGAGAGGCTAGATGGTTGTGCTGAAAAATTTAATTTTTTTCGCCATCCTTGTGAACTTTACATTGAACATGGACATTTAAATCCCCAATGCTATTTGTTTCATGATCAAATCGCGTCCAAAAATTGCGATAACTTGATTACCCTTGAGCATCATAAAGAGCTTAGTATTCTTTTAGGGCATGAAGAAATGAAACGTAAAACTAAGGGTATTCCAAAATTTAATCTCAATAGATTTCTTGATTTTGATCTAGAGGAAATTTATATGTTTTGTGCGGTAAATTGCATTGAGAATCCTTATATTGCCAACTATCTAAAGAAAAGGAAACAAATAGATTATGAAGAGAGTATTAACGAAAGGGAAAATATTTCCCAATACCCTCCTAGTGTTTATTATGATGAATCAGATAACGAGGAGGAGCTTCCTATCCAATCAATATCTTCAACAAGAAGCTCGAAAAAATTGATTATACCCACACGTGAGGTGGTGAAGAAGAAAAAGTAGAGGTAAAAGGTAACTCTCCCAAGTAATATTGCTCCTATCACCATTGTGCCTCATGAAAGTGAATCAAATATGTTGATGGAGGTTGATGATATTGATTATGATTTTGTGATGCCTACTACTTGTTGTGATGATTATGATGGGGAAGACAATGATGTCTCTTATGATCTTGAAAATCTTTTTGGCACTTGCTTGGAAGAATATGATAATAATGTTTGCTATACTATTGGTGACATTCAAGCTATTGATAAGAATGATTATGATGATATGCAAAACCACAAGCTTGGGGATGCTATGTTTGATAAGTATGAAATGTTTGAACATTTATTTGCTAAAAATAATGCTTGTCCCAAGCTTGGGGATGCTTTGAATAATGAATATGATCCTTTGATTTCTTCTACTTTTGACAAGAAAAATTATTGTGATGATAGCATGCCTCCTATTTATGATGATTACAATGATGAAAGTGGGTTTGGAAGAGTGTCAACTCTAGGTAGTAGTGATCCCACTATTTTGGAGGGTGTTGAATCTTCATACAATATTGATGAAAGTGGACTTGGAGAGGTCATGACTTTACTTAGTGACACATCCACTATTTTGGAAGAGGTTTCAATTGACTATGATGAGAACAAAGTTGCTACTTATGATGATTATTATGATGACATGTATGCCATAAAGAGTAATAATTTTTCTATGCTTTTCTATCATGAAAAGAATGCATTATGTGATGGTTATATGGATGAATCTATTCATAATGCTACTGAAAACTATCATGAGAGAGGAACTTACGATTCATGATGCTCTTGTTTTGTTTCAATCATTATCTTTTATGAGAGCATCATTGAAATCATCATGCCTAGCTAAAAGGCATTAAAAAAAGCCTTGTTGGGAGACAACCCAACACTTTTACGTACTGTTTTTGTGTGTTCACATGATTATGCTACTGTAGTAATCATGTTTTATTGCTTTTGTTTCAATAAAGTGCCAAGTAAAGCCTTTGGGATAGTGTGGATGATAGTTGACTTGATTCTGTGCAAAAACAGAAACTTTTGCACCCATTCCAGGAATTTCTAAACTTAACTGGGAAGTTATTTTGATCCGAATTTCTTACAGGTGGTATATATACAAATTCTTTACATTTTCCTAATTTTTCATAATTTTTGGAGTAGCATAAGTATGGTTGGAGTACAAATTACTACAGATTGTTCTGTTTTTTGATAGATTCTGTTTTCAATGCATAGTTTGCTTGTTTCCTAGTTTATATGGATTATATTGCTCAATATAAATTTTGGAAATGATATGATACAGTAGGAATTGTGTGGAAACAATTTTGAATCTTGTCTTTGACAGTACCGAAGTGAAATGGTTTGCTCTTTATCATACTAACATATCTCACGAAGTTCCGTTAAGTTTTGTGTGATTGAAGTTTTCAAGTTTTGGGTGAGTTATCGATATGAGGGGAATAAGGAGTGACAATACCCTAAGCTTGGGGATGACCAAGGCACCCCAATGGTAATATTCAAGGAATATCCAAGCAACTAAGCTTGGGGATGCCCGGGAAGGCATCCCCTCTTTCGTCTTCAACATTATCGGTAACCTCAATTGAAACTATATTTTCATTCGTCACATGATATGAGTTTTACTTGGAGCGTCATTTTATTTTTTTTTTTGAATTTTATTTCTGGTATTTAGAATAATTTTTTGCATCTTTCTTTTCAATAAAAATGTCAAGGATAGCCTTTACCATGCTTATTTTGCAAGTCTACATGTTGCTGTTTCAAAACAGAAAGTTTATCGCTGTTGCGAAAATTCTCGTGAAAAGTCAGAATGTCATAAAATGTTGAAATGTTTTGCATAATAAGATCTGATAAATTTTCTACAGTGTGGTAAATTGTCAGAATTTTTGGAGTTAGGGAAGTTTGACGAATCTGGCATTCTTTACAGACTGTACTGTTTAGACAGATTGTTGTTATGTTTGCATTGTTTGCATATGTTTACTTGTTTAATGATTCAATTTGAGGATAGGAGTATTAAATATGAAGAGGCAATTAGTATGCAATGTTGAATAATAACTTTAGTGATTTGCTACAGTAGAGAATGATAAGGCTTGCTATAGTAGAGATCGATAAGGTTTTTGCATTCATTTATACTCTCACGAGTTCTTGTTGAGTTTTGTGTGGATGAAGTTTTTAAGATTTAGGGAAACCGTGATAAAAAAGTAATTAAGTAGACACAAAAGATTAAGCTTGGGGATGCCCAAGGCATCCCAAGATAATATTCCAAGAAGTCTCAAGCATCTATGCTTGGGGATGCCCCGGTAGGCATCCACCTTTTTTCTTCAATAATTATCGGTTGAGCCTAAGTTTTTGCTTCTTCACATGAGTTGTACTATTCTTGGAATGTCATTTTAATATGTTTTTCTTGATGTCTTAATAAAATACTTAGATCTGAAAGTTTTTTAATAAAAGAGAGTCCTAAAAATAGCTACCATCTACATAACTACTCGCTTGATCTTCACTTATATCTTTTAGGAGTAGCTTGTCATTTACTCTTTTGCTTCACTTATATCCTATGAGTAAATTGTTGAATGAATTGAATATTAAGAAGTTGAAATTGTATGTTCATATCATGCCTAGTGGTATCTTCACGTTGGGTTTAGAAAGTGAAATATTTTGAAACTTGACAATCACAATATTGGTCATACAAGCAATACATGAATGATTAGTAGAAGGAAGAGAACTTTCACATGCAAATACACTATCTTGGGAATCTTTTATGATTGTGAGCCCCCATCAAAATATTATATGCCAAAATTGTTGACGTTGGACAAGAAAGACAACTTAATGATTTATGTTTGTTCATATTCACATAGAAGTTATATTTTCATAGATCCTTCAACATGAGGTGCTTGCCCCCCATCTTTGCTAGCCAAAAATTCCGCACCAAGTAGAGATACTACTTGTGCATCCAAAAACCCTTAAACCCAAATATTGTTTTGAGAGTCCACCATACCTACCTATGGATTGAGTAAGATCCTTCAAATAAGTTGTCATCGGTGCAATAAGGCAATAAAAATTGCTTCTAAAAGTGTTAGATCATTTAGTGTAAGTGAAAATTGAGCGTTGTATGAACTTGTGATGGAGAAGAATAAAAGCGACAGACTGCATAATAAAGGTTGCCATCATAAGGGAAAATATAACGTGACGTTCTCTTGCACTAAGGGATTGAGCATACAACCAAAAAGCGCATGACAACCTCTGCTTCTCTCTGCGAAGGGCCTATCTTTTACTTTTATGTATTTACTTTCATGCAAGAGTCAAAGTCTTTCTCCCTGTTCCTTTTTATTTTTCCCTTTTGGCAAGCATCATGTGGTGAGGAAAGATCTAGGCACATATATCCAGTTGGATATGGGTAGCATGAGTTATTATTATTGACATCACCCTAGAGGTGAATATGTTGGGAGGCAAAATTATAAGCCCTTATCTTTCTATGTGTCCGGTTGAAACATTTTGCTCATGTGTATGCGGTGAGTGTTAGCAATCATAGAAGACTATATGATGGTTGAGTATATGGAGCTGTTACTTAGACTCTGTTGAATAAGTTGAATTGCAATTGTTTGGTGACTAAGAATATAGGTTGTTGAGTTTCAAGAGAATTCATTGTTTGAACCTTTACATGTGAATTGGTTGCTACTTTAACATGAGAGGTTTTACAAGAAAAAATTGTTTTTGTGACACTAGGAAAAGTGATTGAAAATATCATTGATCAAACTTATGCACTCTGCTAGCATTCACACTTCATAAATTATTTCTTTTGTCATTTACCTACTCAAGGACGAGTAGGAATTAAGCTCGGGGATGCTGATACGTCTCCAACGTATCTATAATTTATGAAGTATTCATGCTGTTATATTATCATTCTTGGATGTTTTAAAATCATTTATAGAAACTTTATATCATATTTTGGGACTAACCTATTGACCCAGTGCCCAGTGCAGTTGCTGTTTTTTGCTTGTTTTTACATCGTGGGAAATCAATATCAAACGAAGTCCAAACACCGCGAAACTTTTTGTGGAATTTTTATGGACCAGAAGACCACCAATGGGCTGGAGCAGGACCTGGGGGTGTCCCGAGGGGGGCACAACCCACCAGGGCACGCCTGGGCCCCCTGGCACGCCCCGGTGGGTTGTGCCCACCACGGTGGCCTCCCGCACCCCCTCTTCGCCCTATAAATTCTCAAATATACTAAAAATCCTCACGGAGAACCTATATCAGAAGTTCTGCCTCCGCAAGCCTTTGTAGCCACCGAAAACCAATCAGGAGCCCGTTCTGGCACCCTGCCAGAGGGGAGATCATACCGGTGGCCATTTTCATCATCCCGGCGGCCACCACGATGAGGAGGGAGTAGTCCACCCTCGGGGCTGAGGGTTTGTTCCAGTAGCTATGTGCTTAATCTCTCTCTCTCTCTATTGTGATCTTGAGATGTTAAGATCTTGATGTATCATAGGCTTTGTTAACATAGATGGATCATATGATGTTTCTCCCCTCTCTACACTTGTTGTGATGAATTGAATTTTTTGCCCTTAGAAGTTTTGTCTTGTTGGATTGAATGTTCAGATCTGAGAACACATGATGTATGTCTTGCGGTATGGATACTTGAGGTGACAGTGGGGTATCATATTGATTTACTTGATGTATGTTATGGCACTCAACATGCGGATTCCCGAGGTTACATTGGGATAATCTATGCATAGGGGTTGATGCATGTTTTATTATCTTTTCTCCGATAGAAACTTTGGGGTCCCCTTGTAGTTCGTTATGTGGATTGAATATTATGATCATGAAGTTGTTTGATGCTTATCGTAGAAATAACTCAAGGATACTTGTGGTGACATTGGAGTATTTAGATGACATTAGAGTTGGTTGATGTGTGCATATGGTGTTATTTTAGTACGAACTCTTGGTTAGATTGATTGAAAAGAATAGCTTTGTGTTATTTTAGTAAATACTCTAGGATAGATTGATCGAAAAGAATAGTTTTGATGTGGTTTCGTACCCTTCAAACAATTTCTATATTTTGTTCTCCGCTAATAGGAACTCGGGAGTGATTCTTTATTGCACTTTGAAGGATAATCATATGATCCAACTATGTTAGCATTGTTGAGAGATTGGACTAGTGAAAGTATGCACCCTAGGCCTCATGTTCCGTTATTGCAATACCGTTTGTGCTCCGTTTTATCATTTACTACCTTGTTGTTTTTTATTGCTCGCACTACAAAAACTCATATCTACTATCCATACTACACTTTTATCACCATCTCTTCTCCAAACTAGTGCACCTATACAATTTGCCATTGTATTGGGTGTGTTGGGGACACAAGAGATTTCTTGTATTTGATTGCAGGGTTGCTTGAGAGAGACTATCTTCATCCTACGCCTCCCATGGATTGATAAACCTTAGGTCATCCACTTGAGGGAAAATTGCTACTATCCTACAAATTCTACGCTTGGAGGCCCAACACGAGTCTACAAGAATAAAGTTGTGTAGTAGACATTATCCTATTAAGCGTTTCGATTTATCCTTATAGATCATGATGCTCAATATATAAGTAGCTTCACCGAGGTCTTTAATTGGAAAAACTGTTTTTCATGTATCCGTTTATGCTATCCAGAAATTCTATATCATTTCCAATCAACAATACGTCATCCACATATAATATCAAAAATGCTACATAGCTCCTACTCACTTGTTGTAAATACAGGCTTCACCAAAAGTCTGTATAAAACCATATGCTTTGATCACCTCATCAAAGCATATATTCCAACTTCGAGATGCTTGCACTAGCCAATAGATGGATCGCTGGAGCTTGCACACTTTGTTAGCACCTTTAGGCTCAACAAAACTTTCTGGTTGCATCATATACAACTCTTCTTAGAGATATCCATTTAAGGAATGCAGTTTTGACATCCATTTGCCAGATTTCATAAAATGTGGCAATTGCTAACATGATTCGGACGGACTTAAGCAGCGCGACGGTTGAGAAAGTCTCATCATAGTCAACCCCTTGAACTTGTCGAAAACCTTTTGCGACAAGTCGAGCTTTTTAGACAGTAACATTACCATCAGCATTAGTCTTCTTCTTGAAGATCCATTTATTCTCTATGGATTGCCGATCATCGGGCATATCCACCAAAGTCCACACTTTGTTCTCATAAATGGATCCTATCTCAGATTTGATGGCCTCAAGACATTTATCGGAATCTGGGCTCATCATAACTTCTTCATAGTTCGTAGGTTTGCCATGGTCTAGTAACATGACTTCCAGAATAGTATTACCGTACTACTCTGGTGTGGATCGTGTTCTGATTGACCTACGAGGTTCGGTAGTAACTTGATCTGAAGTTTCATGATCATCATCATTAGCTTCCTCTCTAATTGGTGTAGGCATCACGGGAACGAATTTCTCTAATGAGCTCTTTTCGAAATTCAGAGAAGGTACAATTACCTCATCAAGTTCTACTTTCCTCCCACTCACTTCTTTCGGGAGAAACTCCTTCTCTAGAAAGGTTCCGTTCTTGGCAACAAAGATCTTGCCTTCGGATCTGTGGTAGAAGGTGTACCCAATAGTTTCCTTAGGGTATCCTATGAAGACACACTTCTCCAATTTGGGTTCTAGCTTATCAGGCTGAAGGCTTTTGACATAAGTGTCGCAACCCCAAACTTTAAGAAACGACAGCTTAGGTTTCTTGACAAACCACAGTTCATACAGTGTCGTCTCAATGGATTTAGATGGTGCCCTATTCAATGTGAATGCAGCTGTCTCTAATGCATAACCCCAAAACGATAGTGGTAAATCGGTAAGAGACATCATAGATCAAACCATATCTAATAAAGTACGGTTACGATGTTCGGACACACCATTGCACTATGCTTTATTTTCTTGTTACGATGATTCTCCACTTCACTCTGAAATTCTTTGAACTTTTCAAATGTTTCAGACTCATGTTTCATTAAGTAGATATACCCATATCTGCTGAAATCATCTGTGAAGGTCAGAAAATAACGATAGTCAGACAATAACGATAGCCGCTGCGAGCCTCAACACTCATCGAACCGCATACATCGGTATGTATTATTTCCAATAAGTCATCTTACCCATGAGGCATGGTTCGCAAGTATGAAATGATTCATAATCAGGTGATTCCAAAAGCCCATCAGCATGGAGTTTCTTCATGCACTTTACACCAATATGACCTAAACGGCAGTGCCACAAGTCTGTTGAACTATAATTTTCAACTTCGCATCTTTTGGCATCAACATTATGAATATGTGTATCACTACAATCGAGATTCAATAAACCATTAACATTGGGTGTATGACCATAGAAGGTTTTATTCATGTAAACAGAATAACAATTATCCTCTGTCTTAAATGAATAACCGTATTGCAATAAACACGATCCTATCTTGTTGATGCTCAATGCAAACACAAAATAACATTTATTTAGGTTCAACACTAATCCCGAAAGTATAGCTAGTGTGCGATGATGATTATTTCAATCTTGGAACCGCTTCCAACACACATCATCACTTCACCCTCAACTAGTCTCCATTTATTCTGCAACTCCTGTTTCGGGTTACTAATCTTAGCAACCGAACAGGTATCAAATACCAAGGGGATACTATGAGCACTAGTAATGTACACATCAATAACATGTATATAAAATATTCCTTTGTTCACTTTTCCATCCTTCTTATCCACCAAATATTTGGGGCAGTTCCGCTTCTAGTGACCATTTCCTTTGCAGCAAAAGCACTCATTTTCAGGCTTAGGTCCAGCTTTGGGTTTCTTTACGGGAGTGACAACTTGCTTGCCATTATTCTTGAAGTTCCCTTTCTTTCCCTTGACCTTTTTCTTGAAACTAGTGGTCTTGTTAACCATCAACACTTGATGCTCTTTCTTGATTTCTACCTTTGTCGATTTCAGCATCGCGAAAAGCTCGGGAATCATTTTCGTCATCCCTTGCATATTATAGTTGATCACAAAGTTCTAGTAGCTTGGTGATAGTGCTAGAGAACTTCGTCAATCACTATCTTATCTGGAAGATTAACCCCCACTTGATTCAAGTGATTGTAGTACCCAAACATACTGAGCACATGCTCACTAGCTAAGCTATTCTCCTCCATCTTGTAGGCAAAGTACTTGTCAGAGGTCTCATACCTCTCGACATGGGCATGAGTCTGAAATACCAATTTCAGCTCTTGGAACATAGCATATGCTCCGTGGCATTCGAAACATTTTTGAAGTCCCAGTTCTAAGCCGTAAAGCATGCTGCACTAAACTATTAAGTAGTCATCATATTGAGCTTGCCAAACATTCATAACGTCTGCATCTGCTCCTGCAATAGGTCTGTCACCTAGCGGTGCATTAAGGACATAATTCTTCTATGCAGCAATGAGGATAATGCTTAGATCACAGACCAAGTCCGCATCATTGCTACTATCATCCTTCAACTTACTTTTCTCTAGGAACATATCAAAGAACATAGGGGAGCTACAACGCAAGCTATTGATCTACAACATAATTTGCAAATACTATCAGGACTAAGTTCATGGTAAATTAAGTTTGATTAATCAAATTACTTAAGAACTCCCACTTAGTAGACATCCCTCAAGTCATCTAAATGATACATGATCCAAATCAACTAACCCATATCTGATCATCACGTGAGATGGTATAGTCATCAATGGTGAACATCTCTATGTTGATCATATCTACTATATGATTCACGTTCGCCCTTTCAGTCTCCAGTGTTCCGATGCCATGTCTGTACATGCTAGGCTTGTCAAGTTTAACCCGAGTATTCTGCATGTGCAAAACTTTCTTGCACCCGTTGTATGTGAACGTAGAGCCTATCACACCCGATCATCACGTGGTGTCTCAGCATGACGAACTGTCACAACGGTGCATACTCAGGGAGAACACTTATACCTTCAAATTTTGTTAAGGGGTCATCTTATAATGCTACCATCGTACTAAGCAAAATAAGATGCATAAAAGATAAACATCACATGCACTCAAAATATGTGACATGATATGGCCATCATCACCTTGTGCTTTTGATCTCCATCTCCAAACATCGTCATGATCTCCATCGTCACCGGCTCGACACCTTGATCTCCATCGTCGTGTCGAGCTCATCTCGCCAACTATTGCTAACACATAGTGATAAAGTAAAGCAATTGCATGGAGTTTGCATTTCATACAATAAAGAGACAACCATACAGTGGTACAGCGAGGTGCTATACAAACGATTTTTAACCCCTTTCCGCGACGTCGTTCTGAACCATCACCTAGTGAGTGACTATGATAGGGGGGTCCTTCCCACATGACCCAGAAACCGTCGGGGATATGCCCTCCTGGCACACACGCTCGGCAAAATGAGGTGGTGTGTGATCGGTGAGCGATCAAATACGGTTACGTATAGTAGTGCTAAAAAATACAATTATACAGACGAACTCGTTTCCGATCGTAAGTACATCCGGCACAGTCAGTCCCCGCTAAATGTTTACGTTCGTATATACATCGCACACAATCGCTCCAAGGAAAACGTTTCAGTTTGCAGGTACATCACACACAATTTTCCCTGTTAAATCGTTTGTGATAGTGTTGCCATTGCACATGATATTAACAATTTTATCATTTGCATTATTGAATGCATCACACATGGTGCGTAGAAGAAACTGTGTGGCAAAGGTTGTCCATCATAGTACAACATGATATAACTTCAGCACTCAGCTAGCCCATTACACAACTGCGTCGGCACCAAGTTTCACATGCAACATCTAGAACATTTTGAAATTAGCGGGAATAGGGGAAATGTAGATTTTTGTAAGGGGAGGGGGCGGGAAGGTAGATATTTCCGCGGAAGCCGAAAATTTTGATTCGGTTCAGCGAAAAAACTGGCGCGCAAAGTGTCATCAGACACGGTCCCTTTTTCAGAACTATGTATGATATGTGAACATCACAAACGATTCAGATAGCTTAACCCGTGTATGATGAGTTTAAACGTCAAAAATTTTGGTTCCAATTTCCCTGGTTACATTGGTCATCCACGTCATTGCATAATTTGGGTACACAAAGGACACTACAACACATCCACTCTTCTTAATCGAGCAAGTTCAGCAATTAAACAGAGCTAGCTGACCTAAACATTACTATAAACAAATTAAATACCAATGCTCTTAATTAAACAAAAGAAAGCATACTACCATGGCTGGTGCTCGTCAATCTCCGCCACCTCCTCCATGTCCAGCTCGCACCCGACGGTCTCCTGGGGAAGGGGCTCCATGGCATCCATCACACCATACTCGGCAAGCATCTCGCCATCCGCGTTCGCCATCTCTTTGGAAAATGCCGCCACGAGCTGGGCGTGGGCTGCCGCGATCTGGGCTTGGACGGGCTCTGTCGTGGCAAGGTATGCGGCGGAGGAACGGACGGCTACTCGAATGCTCTCGGTGATTGCCAACTCTTCGGCCGTGGGTTGCCGACCGTTGTCGAAGAAGCTTCGCTTGATTTGTGTAGTGACCGCCACGAGCTAGGCGTGGGCGGCCTCGACATGGTTGTGGGCGTCCTCCATTAGGGCTAAGGCCGCCGCTGCGGAACGAACAGCTGTGGTGCTGCTCTCGCTAGTTGTTATCCCCGAGGCAGATGTTGTTGCCACCACCTGAGAAGCAACAGCGGCCGTTTGGGCTGCCTTGGCCGCCCGGTCGCAGATTGCGGCCGTGCTCATGCACCTTGTTAGCACGCGCATGGCGGCGGCTGCACTCTCGCTGGAGTGGGCCGCCGAAGTTGCCCTCATGACGCGGGTCCACGTCCCCATCTTTCACCGGTGACAATTGAACAATGAAATGATATTTGGGGAGAGAGCGTGCTTGACATGCCGGCTGTGGATTGTAGCCAACGCACCTTCTTGCGTAAGCCATAGGTGTACTATACACCGACGAGGCTGCGGGATATTTCATACTGCATCTCATCTTGATAATAAACTATGTGGGATCTAATTGATTTTTCATCTTGATATGAATTACATAATGGGGTCACATCGGCAATGTACGGTGTTTGAATTGCTAGACCTTTTATCTCCAGCGAACATGCAACTATATGTGTGTCGTAAAAAAATTGGAATTGTTCAGGGTTCGTTTGGACATTTTATACATTAAATTGGTTTTCTAACCATTTCAAGTGCACACTTCAAAATTAAACTACATGTGCATGCTCTAGTGCACCAACATGGGTTGTAAAATCATTTATGTGTCCATGGGTTTATGCTTATGTCCCATGCAATAAATCGGGACGAATTTCGAACACCACGGCACCGTGGCTCTCCGGCAAACATTGAGGTACTTGCTTTTGTAATTCTAATAAATCCAAAACCCGATTGAAATTCATGAACCTTGGCATGCTATAATGGAATGGCATCAACATGCTGGGGTAAAAAATATTGTCCCGTTTGGGGCAGGTCATGGCATAAGCTTCTCACAAACCAGAGCTTATCACAAGAAGCCTCATGGTTCTGTTAGGGATACGTGTCACCTTTGTGGACAAAACGATATTCGTCGCCTCTTCTTCCTTACAATTTTTTTCCTAGTGTCAACACAGAACAACAGGAGTGTCGTGTTAAATTTTGGATTTTTTTTTCGGGGATTGTTTGGACATTTTTATAAGTTAATTGAGTTTTCTAGGCATTTATGTGCATAATTGAAAATTGAACTACATGCATATGCTCCAGTCCATAAAAATGGGTTGCAAAATCAAATTCTTGTCCTTGGTTGCAATCTCAGGTCACATGCAAGAAATGAGAATGAATGTCACACACCTTGACATTGTCGCTCGGCCCTAACATTGAGATACATGGTTTTAAAATTCTAGTAAATCAAAAACTCCTCTGAAATTCATGAAACTTCACATGATATCATGGAACGGCATCGACATGCCATGGTAAAAATATTGTCTCATTTGGGATAGGTTTGGGTATAAGCTTCTCGCAAACCAGAGCTTCTCTCACAACAAGCCTGAGGTTTCGGTAGGGAATGTGCCACCTTGGGGGACGAAACGATATCTGTTGCTTATTCTTACTTCCAAATTTTTCTCGTGTCAAAATATAACAACGCGAGTGTTGTGTCAATTTTTGGGATTTTTTGGGGTTCGCTTGGAATTTTTTATACATTAAATGAGTTTTCTATGCATTCATGTGCATAATTCAAATTTGAACTACATGCACATGCTCCAGTGCCTATAAATTGGTTCAAAATTGGAATGTGTGCCCTTGGTTACATGCTTAAGTCCCATGCAAAAATTAGAATGAATGTCAAATACCTTGCCACCGTCGCTCGGCCGCTAACATTGAGATACATGGTTTTTAAATTCTAGCAAATCGAAAACGCGTCTGAAATTTATGAAAATTGACATGCTTGCATGGAATGGCATCAACATGTAGTGGTAAAAATATTGTCCCATTTTGGGCAGGTTGGGGTATATAAGCTTCTCACAAACGAGAGCTTCTCACAACAAGCCTCATGGTTATGGTGGGGAACGTTTCACCTTTGTGGGCGAAATGATATCTGGTACCTCTTCTTGATTTCAAAATTTTCAAGTGTCAACACAGAACAACATGAGTGTTCTCGTTTGGACATTTTTATACATTAACTGAGTTTTCTATGCATTTATGTGCATAATTCAAATTTGAACTACAGGCACATGCTCTAATGCATATAAGTTAGTTGAAAATTCAAATATGTGTCCTTGGTTGCATGCTTAGGTCCCATGCAAGAAATGGGAATGAATGTCAAACACCCTACCACCATCACTCGGCCTCAAACATTGAGATACCTGATTTTTGAATTCTTGTAAATCCAAAACTCGTCTGAAATTCATGAAACTAGGCATGCTATCATGGAGCGGCATCAACATGTCGTGGTAATTTTTTTGTCCCATTTGGGCCAAGTTTGGGTATATGCTTCTCGCAAACCAGAGCTTCTCACAACAAGCCTGATGGTTTCGGTAGGGAACGTCACACGTTTGGGGATGAAACGATATTCATTGCCTCTTATTGCTTTCAATTTTTTTCTAGTGTCAATATAGAACAATAGAAGTGTTGTGTTAAATTTTGGAATTTTTGGGGGTTTGTTTGGACATTTTTATGAATTAATTGAGTTTTCAATGCATTTATGTGCATAACTCAAATTTGAACTACCGGCAAATTCTATAATGCATATAAATGGCTTGAAAATTCAAATCTGTGTCCTTGGTAGCATGCTTAGGTCCCATGCAAGAAATGGGAATGAATGTCAACCACCCTGCCACCTTCACTCGGTCGCAAACATTGAGATACCGTGTTTCGAAATTCTAGTAAATCCAAAACTCGTCTAAAATTCATGAAAATTGGCATGCTATCATGGATCGGCATCAACATGCCGTGGCAAAAATTTTGTCCCATTTGGGGCAGGTTTGGGTATAAACTTCTCACAAACCAGAGCTTCTCACAACAAGCCGGATGGTTTCGATAGGAAAGTGCCACCTTTGGGGACGAAATGACATCCATTGCCTCTTATTGCTTTCAAAAAATTTCTAGTGTCAACAAAGAACAACATGAGTGTTATGTTAAATTTTGTATTTTTTCGGGGTTCATTTGGACATTTTTATACATTAACTGGGTTTTCTAGGTATTTTATCTACATAATTTAAATTATAACTACATGCACATGCTCCGGTGCATATAAATTGGTTGAAAATCCCATCTGTGTTCTTGGGTGCATGCTTATGTCCCATGCAAGAAATGGGAATGAATTTCAAACACCAGGGGACTTTTGATTGCCAACAAAAGGTTGAGATACTTTGTTTTTAAATTCTAGTAAATCCAAAACTCGTCTGAAATTCATGAAACTTGACATGCTATCATGGAATGGCACCCGACATGCTGTGGTATTTATCGTGTCCATTTTGAGAGAAGGCGCACTCGAATAATAGCCAACAAAGGCATTTCGAAAAAATAGCTGCCACTTTAATATTTCAAATGTTTGTATAATTCAAATCGTGTTTGTTATGTTAACCATTCACGTGATGCCACGTGTCTTGGTTTTAATGGCCATAGGAGGTGTCGTGCGGACAGCTGCTTGACTGAACGGGGGGCGTGCGAGCGCAGTCCGGTGCACAGGCTGACCGAGAGATGTGCAAGTTGTCCTCCAATGCGCATGCTCACAGTGAAGCTTGTGAGCTGCTACACATGCTTACTGGGAATCGAGCCCTTTGACTTCCATGTCCGTATGCCTTCCTCTCCATTAATGGCGTCTGAGCCGCTGTTTAATAGGGGCGGTCCTACTCTTCGCCTCCCATTCCCCTACCTCTCGCAGACCTCCACCAACACCATGGCGCAGAAGGATCATCTGCCACTAGTCTTCAAGTTTGGTGAAGTCGACTCCGAGCCAGAGGAGATAGAAAATAAGGAGGAATGGGGCCTCATGAGCATGGCCATGAACGAGCTAGCCGCGGCGGTTGCTGCCCCCGCTCCCATCCCCGCGCCCGCGCCAGCGACCATCCCCATAGCATTGACGGGTTGGTCGTCGAGCCCTATCACTGAACTTGAAGCCGCGGGCGTCACCGAGGTCTGCGCGGACCCGTGCGGGCTCGTGTACATGCCAGCGCCAGCGCCCGTGCCCATGCCTGTGCGCGCCCCTCCACCCACCACGGCGCCGGTCCCCGTGCGTTTGGCTGCACCCGCCACGCCCGTGCCCGTGCACGCGCCCCCCTCATCAGCATGGGACACTGCCGTCAACCGCTACCTCTTAGTGCTGCCAGTTGCCGTCCACCCGCGCCCCGCCCGTCGATCGCGCGACGACATGATGTTTGATTTACAAGTGAAGAACATTATGTGCTGCCTTGAAGACTTCAACAACAGCGTCCTGGAGGACGACAACAACAACGACGGTGCGGCAGGCCACCTCCGTCGTCGCCGGATATAGTTTTTTTGGGGGGTTTAATACTTATCTCAATCATATGAATATAAATTCGTAGTGTGACTGAATGAAAGATATGGTTTGAATGAGCTTGCGTTTTTCTCTCTTAATGTACCGACTTATCAAAAAAATCTTTTGATAAAAACGTCAATGGTTTTTAAATATAAACACTCATCGCAAATGTTTTAGTTTGAACACTCGTATGCAAACTGACAACTTCCCCAGGAAGTCAAGGGAAAATGTGCCGAGCAGGACTTGTGCAGCTCTTGATCGCAAACATTTTAGATAGAACACCCATATGCAAAGTGAGAGTTATGCTCTTCCCCCTTAAGTCAAAGTAAAAAATTCGCAGCGCAGGATTTGTGCATCTCTTCAATGCAAACGGTTCGGATTGAATACGGTATGCAAATCCAGACTTCAGCACTAAGCCAAGAGAAAAGGTGCCGAGCAGGATTTCTGCATCCCTTCAACGCAAATGGTTGTTTGGATGACCCGTGTGTAACCACTTACAAACAATTTGGTAAGGTTTGCGTCTGTCATATTGGGTATGTTGCCATTTGTCAAACTGGAAAGATTGACATTTGTTGATCTAGTAACATTGCCATTTGTCAACCTTGTAACACTGCGATTTGTCAAAATATGCAGCTAAAGATCACTAGCGGTATCTAATTTTTGCAACTAAAATTCAGTAATTAAGCATAGATTTCATTCATAGATTAAGCAGTCGTTATTTATACAAACAGTTCAACTCGATAGCTGAACCGACCAAAAATTTTCCCCAATTGTTGCCAACCACGTACTGAAATAGCTAGTTCAACTATATATACTAGCTAATTTTAAGTACGTTATACAATTCCACCACATCTATAGGCAAATGAACTGAACAAAATAGCCCCTAAATACTACTACTACGAAGGGGCTTTGTACTATTTCCAGCAGCCTCTCCTCTGTCGAGCGCGCTTAGTAAGAGGCAGAGGAGGAGGAGCCTACCGACGAGCTAGACAACTGCAATACGGTGCCTGCAAAACTAACTTGATTACATGGTAAATCTCATCCAACCCATCACCGTCCCGCAAGCCTACGATGGAATTACTCACGCACGGCGGTGAGCATAATGAAATTGGTGATGGAGGATGGTTGATGATGACGACGGCGACAAATCGCCATCTCCGGAGCCTCGAACAGACTCCAGATCAGCCCTCCCGAGAGAGATTAGGGCTTGGCGGCAGCTCCATATCGTAAAACGCGATGAAACTTTCTTTCTGATTTTTTCTCCCCGAATGTGAATATAAGGACTTGGAGTTGAGGTCGGCGGAGGTCCAAGGGGCCCACGAGACAGGGGGCGCGCCCAGGGGGAGGGGGCGCGCCCCCGCCCTCGTGGATAGGGTGTGGGCCCTCTCGTCTTGATTCTTTCGCCAGTATTTTTTATATTTTCCGAAAAGTGCCTCCGTGGATTTCAGAACATTCCGAGAACTTTTCTTTTCTACACATAAAACAACATCATGGCAGTTCTGCTGAAAACAACGTCAGTCCGGGTTAGTTTCATTCAAATCATGCAAGTTAGAGTTCAAAACAAGGGCAAAAGTGTTTGGAAAAGTAGATACGTTGGAGACGTGTCAACTCCCACAAGCTTAAACCTTTGCTTGTCCTCAAGCAATTCAGTTGATAAACTGAAAGTGATAAAGAAAAACTTTTACAAACTCTGTTTTCTCTTGTTGTAGTAAACATGCAAAGCCATCATTCAGGTTTCAGCAAATATTAGGAACTAACCATACTCAAAATAACACTTAGGTCTCACAATTACTCATATCAATAGCATAATCAGCTAGCGAGCCATAATAATAAAACTCGGATGACAACACTTTCTCAAAACAATCATAACCTCATATAATGAAATGGTATCTCGCTAGCCCTTTCTGAGACCGCAAAACATAAATGCAGAGCCCTTTAAAAATCAAGGACTGACTAAACTTTGTAATTCATTGTAAAAGAGATCCAGTCCAGTCATACCCAATATAAACCAATAGTAATGAATGCAAATGACAGTGTGCTCTCCAGCGGGTGCTTTTTAATAAGAAGGGTGATGACTCAACATAAAATTAAATAGATAGGCCCTTCGCAGAGGGAAGCAGGGATTTGTAGAGGTGCCAGAGCTCGATTTTAAAATAGAGATTGAATAACATTTTGAGCGGCATACTTTTGCTGTCAACGCAACAACTATGAGATGGCTGTATCTTCCATACTACATGCATTATAGGCAGTTCCCAAATAGAATGATAAAGGTTTATACTCCCCCAACCACCAACAACAATCAATCCATGGCTTGCTCGAAACAACGAGTGCCTCCAACTAACAACAGCCCTGGGGGAGTTTTGTTTAATTATTTTGATTTGCTTTGGTCTTTTTGGATCATGGGACTGGGCATCCCGGTTACCGGCCCTTTCTTGTGAATGAGGAGCGGAGTCCACTCCTCTTGAGAATAACCCACCTAGCATGGAAGATATATACAGCCCTAGTTGTAACATGAGCTGCTCGAGCATACAAAGCAGAATTTCATTTGAAGGTTTGGAGTTTGGCACATACAAATTTACTTGGAATGGCAGGTAAATACAGCATATAGGAAGGTATAGTGGACTCATATGGAACAACTTTGGGGTTTAAGGAGTTGGATGCACAAGTAGTATTCCCGCTTAGTACAGGTGAAGGCTAGCAAAAGACTGGGAAGTGACCAACTGAGAGAGCGACAATAGTCATAAACATGCATTAAAATTAATTCACACCGAATACAAGCATGAGTAGGATATAATCCACCATGAACATAAATATCATGAAGGCTATGTTGATTTGTTTCAACTACAAGCGTGAACATGTGCCAAGTCGAGTCACTCAATTCATTCAAAGGAGGATACCATCCCATCATACCACATCACAATCATTCTAATAGCATGTTGGCACGCAAGGTAAACCATTATAACTCATAGCTAATCAAGCATGGCACAAGCAACTATAATCTCTAAATGTCATTGCAGATATGTTTACTTCATAATAAGCTGAGTCAGAAACGATGAACTCATCATATTTACAAAAACAAGAGAGGTTGAGTTCATACCAGCTTTTCTCATCTCAATAAGTCCATCATATATCGTCATTATTGCCTTTCACTTGCACGACCGAACGATGTGTGTAATAATAAGAGTGCACGTGCATTGGACTATGCTGGAATCTGCAAGCATTCAACTCAAGAGAGAAGACAGGGTAATATGGGCTCTAAGTTAAATAAACAATCATGCATATGAGAGCCACTAAGCATTTTCAATATGGTCTTCTCGACCCCCAAAGGAAAGAAAAGAAAAGAAAACTATTTACACGGGAAAGCTCCCAACAGGTAAGAAGAAGAAGAAGAAATCTTTTTTGGGTTTTCATTTTAATTACTACTACAAGCATGGAAATTAAACTAACTAATTTTTGGTTTTCTTAAGATTTATCAAACACAAAAGAAGAAAGCGAAAAAGAAAATTAAACTAACATGGATAATACAATGAAAGAGTATGAGTACCGACGACTAGTGTGTGAACATGAATGTAAAGTCGGTGAGAAATACGTACTCCCCGAAGCTTAGGCTTTTGGCCTAAGTTGGTCTAATACCAAGGACCACTTGGCTGATATCCGTAGTTGTAACTGGGGTCGTACTGAGATGCAGCAGCAACCGCCTCCTGAGCTGCGGCATGTTAGCGACCTGCCTCCGCTCTCCCCTCGTGTTCAGCTGCTTCCTCACTGGTAACAACGTATCTTCCTTTTGCCTGATAATCAAAAAGGAGAGGAGCAGGAAGAGTAACATGGACGACGTTGTGTCTGTTATAGATTAGTCGATAATGGAGGAATTGTTCATTCCTCCTTATAAATGATGATTGACCATAGCTTCATTATCCAAATAAACATGAGATATTATCATATCCCCCTCTCGTGGGGCTATACCAAGATAATTAGCCACACGGGTTGCATAAATTCCTCCAAATAAATTTCCCTTTCTACTATTATTCTGCAACATACGTGCAACTATTGCCCCCAAGTTATAACCTTTATAACCTAACACAACACTCTTGAGAACACACAGATCAGGGACACACATGTGACATGCTTCATCTTTACCATTAATGCATCTACCGATGAAGAGAGCAAAATAATGTATAGCAGGAAAATGAATGCTCCCTATGGTAGCTTGTGCTATATCCCTAGATTCTCCCACAGTAATACTAGCAAGGAAATCTCTAAATTCAGATTTGTGAGGATCATTAATATTACCCCACTGCGGGAGTTTGCAAGCAGATGTAAAATCCTCTAAGTCCATGGTATAAGATGTATCATAAATATCAAATAGGACACAAGGAGAATTACGCGTACAATTATATTTAAACCTCCGCACAAAGGAATCAGTCAATTGATAGTACCGAGGACACTTATCTTGTAAGAAGTCCTCTAGCTCAGCATTACGCACATACGCGTCAAATTCCTCCTTAAAGCCTGCTTCGACCATAAAATCATCGGATGGCCACTCACAAGCTCGTACATCCACGTCCCTCGGCAATTCGACATCTTGCTCACGTATAGCAATCCTGGGCCTTTTCTTCACCGAGGAACCACCTTGGTACATTCTCCAAGACATAATTCTTTTTCTGAAAAATTTCTAAAATTTTAGTAACTTCAAAATAAAAGTGAATAAAACTAAACAAGATTGGTAGCAACTACTCCTACAAGTGCCTAGAGCCTATATCATGCATTAGAATTGCTTGGGACCTCATAAATTTAACATGCAAGCTCAAGAACATGGTCACCTATGCAGCAAAAATTTGCAATGAATAAAACACTATAACAAAAACTAATTGGACCAATGGAGGAGTCACATACCAAGCAACAATCTCCCAAAGCAGTTTTGCGAATGGAGCTTTGAGCAAGGAGATCGAAAATCGCAGCAAAATGAGCTAGAACTCGTGCTTGAGCTGGATGGGGATTTTTTTGGGTATAAGATGAAGTGTGTGGGTGCTGGCATAAGTGGAGGCGGCCACCAAGGGCCCACGAGACAGGGGGCGCGCCCTCCACTCTTGTGGTCTGGTGCTTGCCCCTCCTGCAGTGTTTTTATTGCCTAAAATCCTCAAATATTCCATAAAAATCATACTAAATTTGCAGGGCATTTGGAGCACTTTTATTTTTGGGATACATTTTTTATTGCACGGATAATTCAGAAGCAGACAGATAATACTATTTTTGCTTTATTTATTATAAAAAACAGAAAGTAAAAGGAGGGTACAGAAGGTTCTGCCTTCTAGTTTCATCCATCTCGTGATCATCAAAATGAATCCACTAACAAGGTTGATCAAGTCTTGTTAACAAACTCATTCCGAATAACACGGAACCGGAGAAATTTCGAATAACTCTAAGTTACCTCAATGGGGATAAGAATATCATACTTTTTCTTGACAGTAGGGAGAGGAAATTCAAAACCACCAATAATAATAGTTGGAACTTTTCCAATAGAATTGATGCTATGAACTGGAAATTGTTTCCTTGGAAAGTGTACCGTATGCTCATTACCATTAACATGAAAAGTGACATTGCCTTTGTTGCAATCAATAACAGCCCCTGCAGTATTCAAAAAAGGTCTACCAAGGATAATAGACATATTATCATCCTCGGGAATATCAAGAATAACAAAGTCCGTTAAGATAGTGACATTTGCAACCACAACAGGCACATCCTTACAAATACAAACAGGTTTAGCGGTTGATTTATCAGCCATTTGCAAAGATATTTCAGTAGGTGTCAACTTATTCAATTCAAGTCTATGATATAAAGAGAGATGCATAACACTAACACCGGCTCCAAGATAACATAAAGCAGTTCTAACATAATTTCTTTTAATGGAGCATGGTATAGTTGGTACACCCGGATCTCCAAGTTTCTTTGGTATTCCACCCTTAAAAGTGTAATTAGCAAGCATGGTGGAAATTTTAGCTTCTGGTATCTTTCTTTTATTTGTGATGATATCCTTCATATACTTAGCATAAGGATTTACTTTGAGCATATCAGTTAAGCGCATACGTAAGAAAATAGGTCTAACCATTTCAGCAAAGCCCTCAAGATCCTCATCATCCTTTGTCTTGTATGGTTTAGGAGGAAAGGGCATGGGTTTCTGAACCCATGGTTCTCTTTCTCTACCGTCCTTCCTAGCAACAAAATCTCTCTTATCATAATGTTGATTCTTTGATTGTGGGTTATCAAGATCAACAGCAGGTTCAATCTCTACATCATTGTTTTTGCTAGGTTGAGCATCAACATGAACATCATTATTAATATTATCACTAGGTTCATGTTCATCACCTGATTGTGTTTCAGCATCAGAGATAGAAATATCATTGGAATTCTCAGGTGTGTCTACAGTAGATTCACTAGAAGCATGCAAAGTTCTATCGTTTTTCTTTTTCTTCTTTTTAGAACAACTAGGTGCCTCTAAATTATTTCTCTGAGAATCTTGCTCGATTCTCTTAGGGTGGCCTTCAGGATACAAAGGTTCCTGAGTCATTCTACCAGTTCTAGTAGCCACTCTAATAGCGAAGTCATTTTTATTATTTAATTCATCAAGCAAATCATTTTGAGCTTTAAGTACTTGCTCAGCTTGAGTAGCAACCATAGAAGTATATTTGCTAATGAGTTTGAGTTCACCTTTAACTCTAGCCATATTATCGCTCATGCATCCTATTTCAAAAGCATTATTCCTTAGTTCTCTACCAACATAAGCATTCAAACTTTCTTGTCTAGCCATAAAGCCATCAAATTCAACCAAGCATGGGCTATGCAATTTAGTAGAGGGGATTTCAACTTTATCATATCTACGGAGAGAATTTACCTTTACTACCTGTGTCGGGTTATCAAGACAATCTGGTTCTTCAACAGGCAGTATATTAAGACCATGTATTTCTTCAATAGGTGGTAAATTCTTAACATCTTCAGCTTTAATACCTTTTTCTTTCATTGATTTCTTTGCCTCTTGCATATCTTCAGGACTGAGAAATAAAACACCTCTCTTCTTTGGAGTGGGTTTAGGAATAGGCTCAGGAGTCTGCTTAATTGGTTCAGGAATTGCCTCAGGAATTGGCTCAGGAAGAGTCCAATTATTTTCATTAGTCAACATATTATTCAATAGTAATTCAGCTTCGTCGACTGTTCTTTCCGTGAAAACACAACCAGCACAACTATCCAAGTAATCCTTGGAAGCATCAGTTAGTCCATTATAAAAGATATCAAGTATTTCATTTTTCTAGAGAGGATGATCAGGCAAAGCATTAAGTAATCGGAGAAGCCTCCCCCAAGCTTGTGGGAGATAAAAATAGCGAGACTTCTCATCATTAGTAAACAGGGTAGCTATATCATTCAACTTGGTAGCGGGGTCCTAGCGGAAACTAAGGGATATTAAGGCCTCCTTTTAATAGAGAACCGGAACAAAGCATTAGCACATAGTGAATACATGAACTCCTCAAACTACGGTCATCACCGAGAAGTATCCCGATTATTATCACTTTGGGGTTGTCGGATCATAACACATAATAGGTGACTATAGACTTGCAAGATAGGATCAAGAACACACATATATTCATGAAAACATAATAGGTTCAGATCTGAAATCATGGCACTCGGGCCCTAGTGACAAGCATTAAGCATAGCAAAGTCATAGCAACATCAATGTTAGAACATAGTGGACACTAGGGATCAAACCCTAACAAAACTAACTTGATTACATGGTAAATCTCATCCAACCCATCACTGTCCAGCAAGCCTACGATGGAATTACTAACGCACGGCGGTGAGCATCATGAAATTGGTGATGGAGGATGGTTGATGATGACGACGGCGATGAATCCCCCTCTTCGGAGCCCTGAACGGACTCCAGATCAGCCCTCCCGAGAGAGATTAGGGCTTGGCGGCGGCTCCGTATCGTAAAACGCGATGAAACTTTCTCTCTGATTTTTTCTCCCTGAACGTGAATATAAGGAGTTGGAGTTGAGGTCGGTGGAGGTCCAGGGGGCCCACAAGACAGGGGGCGCGCCCAGGGGGAGGGGGCACGCCCCCACCCTCGTGGACAGAGTGTGGGCTCCCTGGTCTTGATTCTGTCGCCAGTATTTTTATATTTTCCGAAAAGTGCCTACGTGGATTTTCAGAACATTCCGAGAACTTTTATTTTCTACACATAAAACAACATCATGGCATTTCTGCTGAAAACAGCGTCAGTCCGGGTTAGTTTCATTCAAATCATGCAAGTTAGAGTCCTAAACAAGGGCAAAAGTGTTTGGAAAAGTAGATACGTTGGAGACGTATCATGGTTCTCCTCGTAGATCTCCTGATTCCGCGCCTGTGAGGTGGTGTATGCCACGGCCACGGCAGCGGTGAGGCTCTTTGCATGCTCAATGAGGCGCTCCTCCTCCTCCCGTAGGAACTCGGTGTACCGCGCAAGGTCACTGACGCACGTGCGGGCCTCCACCTCCGCGTCCTGCCTTTGGGCAGCGGTGGCGAGCGGGTGATAACCCCGGCGGTTGACGGTGGGCTGGCGGCCACGGCGGACTATGATGGGGTGGCGGCCACGACCACCACCTCCTGCCTTTCGGCCGTGGTGGCGGAGCGGGTGATGGCCATGGTGGCCGACAGTGGGGTGGAGGCCATGACGGCCACCTCCCACCTTCGGGCCGAGGCTGTGGAGTGGGCAATGGCCCTGCCTTTGGATGGTAGTGTGGTGGAAATGGCAGCCGGCAATAGCTGGCGATGGGCAGCTGCGGCGGAGCGTGTGGTGGGTGTTCCGCGCACACCCAACAGGGATGCCATATGCACTACACTACCGTGGGGGCTACGTCACTGCCGCGGTGTAGCCTCCCAGCTAGAGCTGTCCTCTGATGGCGCCAGAGTGGCAGAGCAATCACGACGAACCGGTGCCATTCGTGATTGTGGGAGAAGCAGAAAAGATAAGGTACAGGGAGGGAGGGGAAAATGCAACGCAGGACTCGACGGCCGTTAGGGTTTATATAGCAAGCCGGTAAGCATTGGGATTTTGGGGCATTTCACCGAGTCGAGCGGGAAGCTTGCGTAGGAACCGGTGAGATTGTGCGGGAACGGGCTCATCGACGATTCATTGGCGCCACCGTTTAGCCAAAAGAACGCTCCCGCGCGCTGCGCAAGCTTGCGCTGTAAGCTGTCTGTGGCAGCGGGGTGACAAGACGTGCGAGAGGAGGACGAAAGGCCACGTACACATACGGTTAAGAAAAAAATGTTTGCAATTTAATTACCTACTATACCCCCGTCCTGATTTATAAGTAGGATTTAACTATTAAATACGAATGCATGTCGCCAAAGATTATATAGTTGGATTCGTATTTGAACATAGTTTCCAATTATATAATTTTTATAACATGCATTAACATTTTGTTGGTTAAATTTGAGGGCAACGTATGGCACAGAATATAAAGGGACTATAGACCAAGACAGAGGTAGTAGCACTTGGCTGCTCTCTATGCAGCGACGCAACTGTCGGCCGGCTTGTAGGCGACCATTTCCTGCGTGTTCAACTGCTCTATGCGTGTGGTTGCTTGCGGTTGAGGAGGCCGTGGCGCGCTCTGCTCGCGTCCTGCCACGGCGTGCTCTGCTCTCGTGTCCCTTCGGGTGCTCTGCTCTCGTACCTCCACGTGCACTGCTAGTATTTGGGGCTGGCGCATGATCACGCACGTTCGTGTGCATGCGGTTGCGCCGGGCGCGGCGCGGCGATGAAGTTACCCGCTACAAAAACTGCCATGCGGACGCGCTGAGATTTTAGGCCGCCCGTCCCCCATTTATTCCTACGGCCATTTATCTTCATCTCTCGCGTCACAGGACACAATAAGCACACCCACCATGACACATACAGAGAGGACATCCAGCGGTTCCAATGGAGCTCCTCGTGGCTCCAATGGCGCTCCAAGCGGCCGACGACGACAACGGTGGGTTGTTCACCACGCATCAGAACACCCACGTAAGGGGGAAGGCCCTCTCGATGGTGTACAGGAACGATCCAGTGTCGGTGAAGAGCTCCATCCAAACTATGGAGCAGTTCCTTGTCGACGACAAGTACCAAGTGGCCGGCTTGGACCTCGAGTACACCATCGGTCGTGCCGGGAACGATCAGAAGGTTGTCATCGCCTAATTGTGTGTGCGACATGACATCCTCATCTACCGCTACCACCTAGCCACAAGTCCTTGCGAGCGTTTCTCCAGGTTTATCAACATCTTCGACTACAGTTTCACTACGGTGGACACCACCAACGATCTAAAAGTGCTCAAGGTTTCGGGCTTGAAATGCCGGAATGTTGTCAACATCCAGGACCACTACAAGGTCTGGGGCAGCGACAACAACAAACTGAACTCCTTGGTTTACCTCGACTCATCCATCATTGACCCCACTACATGAAGATGAAGGATGGGAGCAAGAGGACAAGAATGCCTAGCACAGTGTTTGGCATGAGAGATTGGATGAACAACTAGTCAAGTACGCGGCCAAGGATGCGTACACAAGCTACGAGATGTACAGGCGGATCGTTGACATGAGGAAGTGTCTTCTTCCTGCGCCAGACGAGGGATCGAGCCACAAAGCAGTGATGGGAGTGTCACAAGAAGTAGATGACTAGATGATCGTTTCTCCTACTTTAGAATGCATGCAATTGTTTATTGAGGTGTGTGCGAATGATGTGTATAGTCACTTATGTAATTGGATGTTTATTTTAGTTATATATATATATATATATACATGTTATTCTTCTGTAGACAGAGCAAATCACATGGCTTATTAGCAGAAATCGTCTGTGTTATTATTGGTCTTCACACACATTTCTGATTACGGACCTGTTTGCCGCGTATTACACACATCTTTTTCAGTCTAACCGTTTCCATTGTGTTTCCTAATCACACACACAGCTCATCCTAGTGAACTGTATGCCGTATATCGCACACACCCTCATCTGGGTGCCTACTTCTGTTGTTCTGCATCATCACAAACAGTTCTTCTGGATTAACCGTTTGCCACTCATCGAATGGAGGGAAGCTTCTACATTCACGGGGGACGTGGCATTGACCATTGGGCAGCAATAGTCGGTCATCTAGGTGAGCAATAAAGGATGCAAAGAGGGATCCTACAGCAGCAAAGACCAGCTTCCCTACCGATAGCTCATCTAACAGAACTCCCAAGTTAACTGTGCTGAGGCTTGAGTAGTCATCAGATGGGTGACTCGATGGGAAGTGGCCTCGATGTTAAATTAACTGATGGGATGGGTCACTGTAAACATTTAATTGTCTTAAATGTATATAGTGCTCCCTCCTATTAGTTGAATTAACCTCGAGGTCCTTGTTTTGTAATTTTTAACATTTTTTGTTTTTTGAACACATGTTGATTGGCTTGAAGAAGGTCTATCTCGTTACTTTTTGATAATTTTTGTTTTTTGAACACATGTTGATTGGCTTGAATGAAGGTCTATCCTGTTACTTTATGACATGCTTCCAAAACATGGACCTTGAGGTTAATTCAACTAATAGGACGGAGCACTATATACATTCAACGTAATTAAATGTTTTCCAAAAAATGATATGATTTATGTGAAACTTATAAATCATGTATGTCAAATTCACCTCTGTGTACTTGTTATCAAATTAACCTCCGGGCCTGTTTGCCGCGTATCACACACATCTTGTTAAGTTGAACCGTTTATGTTCTCTTCCCTAATCGAAAACAGTTCATTTGAGTGAACCATATGCCTTATATCACTCACACCTTGATTTGGCTGAACGTTTCTGTTGCTTTCCCTAACAGCAAACAGTTCAACGGAGCAAACTGTATGCCGTATATCACACACACATTGATATGGCTGCCCGTTTCTATTGTTCTGTCTAATTGCAAACAGTTCGTCTGGATCTACTGTATGCCCAGCATCGCACACGCAAGTAAAATCTGAACCGTGTTTGATGTACCCGCCATCACAAACGTTTTGCATCTTTTTGATGGGTTTTTTACAACACCGTTTGCGATTAATTCATCACACACAATTTCGTCAAAGGGTCTCTGATCGTAGTGTTGCATTAGCAGCATCCTGCATTAGTGATAAGCGTCCTGTCGGTTGCTGATAACTTTTACAAAACATGATCATCTCATACAATAACGTATATCACATCATGTCTTGACCATATCAGATCACAAAATGCCCTGCAAAAACAAGTTAGACATCCTCTACTTTGTTGTTGCAAGTTTTACGTGGCTGCTACGAGCTTCGAGCAAGAACCGTTCTTACCTATGCATCAAAACAACAACGGTGATTTATCAAGTTTGTTGTTTTAACCTTCAACAAGGACCGGCCGCAGTCAAATTCGATTCATCTCAAGTAGGAGAAACAAACACCCGCCATCCACCTTTATGCAAAACTAGTTGCATGTCTGTCGGTGGAACCGGTCTCATGAACGTGGTCATGTAATGTTAGTCCAGGCCGCTTCATCCAACAATACCGCCAAATCAAAATAAGACATTGGTGGTAAGCAGTATGACGATCACCACCCACAACTCTTTGTGTTCTACTCGTGCATATCATCTACGCATAAACCTGGCTCCGATACCATGTTGGGAAACGTAGCATGCAATTTCAAAAAAAATCCTAGTCTCACGCAAGATCTATCTAGGAGATGCATAGCAACAAGGGGGGAGTGTTTCTACGTACCCTTGTAGACTGTAAGCGAAAGTGAGGGAGTCCTGGACTAGGGGGTGTCCGGGTAGCCTGACTATCATCATCGGCCGGACTCCAAGACTATGAAGATACAAGATTGAAGACTTCGTCCCGTGTCCGGATGGGACTTTCCTTGGCGTGGAAGGCAAGCTTGGCGATACGGATATGTAGATCTCCTACCATTGTAACCGACGACTGTAACCCTAGCCCTCTTGGTGTCTATATAAACCGGAGGGTTTTAGTCCAGAGGACGACAACCATTACAACAATCATACCATAGGCTAGCTTCTAGGTTTAGCCTCCTTGATCTCGTGGTAGATCCACTCTTGTACTACCCATATCATCAATATCAATCAAGCAGAGTAGGGTTTTACCTCCATCGAGAGGGCCCGAACACTCGGTAAAAACATCGTGTCCCTTGTCTCCTGTTACCATCCGCCAAGACGCACAGTTCGGGACCCCCTACCCGAGATCCGCCGGTTTTGACACCGACATTGGTGTTTTCATTGAGAGTTCCTCTGTGTCGTCACCGATAGGCTTGATGGCTTCTTCGATCAACAACAATGCAGTCCTGGGTGAGACTTTTCTCCCGCATGATCTTCAGATTCGGTGGCTTCGCATCGGGCCAATTCACTTGGCCATCTGGAGCAGATCGAAAGCTATGCCCCTGGCCATCAGGTCAGATTTGGGAGCCTAAACTTCACGGCGGATATCCGCGGAGACTTGATCTTCGATGGATTTGAGCCGCAGCCGAGCGTGCCGATCGTCACGATGGGCATGATCTAACTCTACCACGGACAAGACCTTTGAGGTCGACACGAATCCGCTCCGACCCATAGTCTGGAGCCGATGGCACAGATCGAGGACTGGTGGCTGGACACCGCCTCGGGAGCTGCAATGTCCACGGCGATGGAGCCGAACGCTGACCTCGTCCCTTATAAAGCACGTGACTCTGAGGTGCCGGACTCCCTGCCGGACTCTGAACCTCCTGCGCCCCTGCCAATCGAATCCGATCGGGCGCCGATCACAAAGTTCACTGCTGGGGACATCTTTCAGCACTCACCCTTTGGCGACATTCTAAAATCGCTAAAGCATCTCTCGCTATCCGAGAACCTCGGCGGACTACGCCGAGATGGTTGGGATGCGGACGACGAAGAAATTCAAACCCCACCCACCACCCACTTTGTAGCAACTGTCGACGATCTAACCGACATGCTAGACTACGACTCCGAAGACATCGACGGTATGGACGACGATGCCGGAGACGATCAAGAACCAGTGCTCACCGAGCACTGGCAGGCCACCCCAACCCATGACGTATATATGGTGGACACCCCAAAAGGAAGCGACAACGAGGAACAACGGGGCACGGCAAAGGATAATCCCGCCGACAAACAGCCAAAGCGGCGACGTAGACGTCGCCCTAAGTCCTGCCTCGACGAAAACATCACTCCTAATGACCCAGCAATAGAGCAGGGCAAACCAGTGGACGACGAACATGCAACCAAGCAACCGTCCGAACAGGACGAATTGGATAATCAATCCATGCCCAGCGAAACCAACAGTCAAGACGACCTCACGCCAGACACACCACCGGAGCATAATAACCTTCACAAAAGACTCGTCACCACTGCAAGAAGTCTGAAGAAGGAAAAGCGGAAGCTCAAAACAGCGGAAGACATATTCAAAATGAGGTGGAGCAAAGTACTCAAGACCGCAGACAAATATGGCAATGGCCACCAAACAAAGAGCTACCCGAAGCACAAGCTGCTGCCAGAATTTGACGAGGAAGCCATAGAGCCCCCACAGTCAAAGAATAAAGAGGCCGCCTGGCCGGATAGACGGCCAGATGACAGGCCAAAAGCGACAAGCGGCGCCGCACACAAGCCAACTCATGATCCTGGGAAAACAGATGGCCCAGCCAGGTCCATTTACGGGCCAAAAAAGAGGGCCCCAGGAAGAAACACAACACGCCGAGTGTTCGAAGACAGCGGCACACCCAAATACAGGGACGCCGCACACCCACTATGTTTCACCGATGAGGTGCTGGATCATGAATTTCCAGCAGGGTTCAAACCCATAAACATAGAGGCATATGATTTAAACAATGCACTCGGAGTCTGGATAGAGGATTACATACTACACATACACATGGCTAGAGGAGATGATCTGCACACCATAAAATATCTACCCCTCAAGCTCAAAGGGCCAGCTCGGCATTGGCTCAAAAGCCTCCCAGAAGACACTATTGGAAGTTGGGAAGAGCTTGAGGACGCGTTTAGAGCAAATTTTCAAGGGACTTATGTCCGCCCTCCGGATTCAGACGATCTAAGTCATATAATTCAACAGCCCGGAGAGTCAGCGCACAAATTCTGGAATAGGTTCCTTACCAAAAAGAACCAAATAGTCGACTGTCCGGACGCTGAAGCCTTAGCAGCTTTTAAACACAACGTCCGAGACGAATGGTTGCTGACACCTCGCCAAGAGAAGCCGAGGACAATGGCCGCTAACAAGCCTCATGACCCGCTTTTGCGCGGGGGAAGACAGCTGGCTAGCAAGATGCAGCACCAGCGACCTGAGTACATCCGAGATCAGAGATGGAAACGGAAAATCACGGCGTAGAAAAGATCAGCGCCGGAATAAAGAAAAAAGCCCAAAGAACACGGCGGTCAACGCCAGATTCAAAAGCTCGCGGCCAAACAATAAAACACTGCCTCTTAAGGACAGCAGTGATGAGCTATCCAACTTAAACAAAATTTTGGATCGGATATGTCAAATACACAAGATACCTAAGGCTCGCAAACCACACCCACCAAGATTGTTGGGTTTTTAAACAGTCCGGCAGACTCAACGCCGAACACAGGGGGCTCGATGCGCCAAGCGAGGACGATGACGAACCCCACCAGCAGAGAGCACCGTAAAACAAAAGACTTTCCCACAAGAAGTCAAAGCAAAGAACTCACTTCATGTGATAGTACGGAAAACAATGCGGCACCCGCTAAGATAGGTGTCGACGGTCCACCCCAATGAACTCGAGGTTGGATGTCAAAACCAATCACTTTTGACCACCTGGATTACTCCAGAAGTATTCGAAACGCAGGATGGACTGCTTTGATATTGGATCCCATAATCGACGGCATGCAATTTACACAAGTCCTGATGGACGGCGGCAACGATTTAAACCTGCTATATCCGAACACAATCCGCAAGTTGGGGATAGACCTTACTAAAATTCGACATAGCCGCACTTCCTTTAAAGGAGTGACGCCAGGCCCTTACGCCAAGTGCACAGGCTCCTTATTACTCGAAGTTGTGTTCGGGTCACCTGACAACTTCCGACGCAAAAAGCTAATCTTGCATGTCGCCCCATTTAAAATTAGCTATCAAGCACTATCGGGACGTGAAGCTTTTGTCCGCTTTAACGCAATACCACATTACGCGTCTCTTACACATAAAATGCCCGGTCCACGCGGCATCATTTCATTAAGAGGGTCATTCAAAGACCCCGGACAGGGCTAGACGAGTCCGGCATAAATAAACTAGGGGCTCCCTAGCCGCACACCCCTTCACAAGGGGCTGTGCATATAAGCAATAAGGAGCTAATATAGGCTCAGCTTTATTAATTTATTAATATTTCAATTTTTTATGCACTTTTCGCACGGTTTCTTTTCGAACTAAGTTCCTCTCTTTATACAGATGAACAATGTGCACACCCGTCCAGGATACGGCACAACGGAGACACAGGCGCAGACGTGCAGTAGGGACCCGTTGCAAGGATTCTTTTCAGATTAAGACCCTGTGTAAACCTTTTTACTGTCTCTTGTTGCTATAATCCCTCGCTTTTCATGATAACCAGAGAGGAGATCGACGTTTTGGCATCGGCGCGCGAGAGGACCTCGCCTGCACTCGACACTAGGGGCTTAGGGCGTTGTTCGCCCAAGATAATAAAGACCAACACCTTAGGGAGTGTTCGGCGCCTTGAGTTAGGCCTTATATGCATCAGCTCAATCATGTCTTTGGTCAAATGTTGGGTTTGCTCGCCTCGTGTTTTGCTGCCTTACGCTCCGTATCATCGGCTAACACGGCACCAGGAGAACTCTGCGATTGTGCCCAGTTAATTTGGGGAGAGCACCTCAAGAGAGAAAGTCGAAAATCGACCGTCATGATACAATGAGAGACCGGTCAACCACTCGATCGACCATAGGAATGTTTAGAATTCTCCGCTTGACGAAGCACCGCTTTCGGTCAGCACATCGCGCCCGAATTCGGATAGCGCGGTACCCCCAGGGGCTATATCGTAGCCCCACCCTCGAACTCCCATGGCTAAGTGAAAGTGATAAAGCATTATAGTCCGGTTGCCTCATTTGCTACGCTACCACCTCCTTCACAGACCGAGACGCCGGATTAAGTGTGAAAATGCGCTATTTTATAACACCCCGCACCTTGTGCGTAAATGGGCCGACGACGCCATCTTTCAGGTTATACACACGTATACATAAACGGCCGCATAGGAGATATTTCAATACTTGAAGGCACAAGTATAAAAAGCGCCTACATCATAAACATTGTTTTACAAAATAAAACGTTCACTTGAACGTGACATTTTTTGAGCACTGCGACTCTATTACACGAGCACCACGCAAAACTTCCCGAAAATAGTGCTCGGCGGGTAACCGACTATCGTCCGAACCCTGGGTCGCAACAGCGGTGGCATCCATCTCCGTCCAATGTGTCTTCACACGGGCAAGGGCCATCCGCGCACCCTCTATGCTGGTCGACCGCTTCATCGCCTTGATATGTGGCACCGCCCCAAGAAATTGCTGCAATAAGCCAAAATAGCTCTTCGGCTTAGGCCTATGCGGCCAGACATGAGTCACGATACCCATCATGGCAAGCCCGGACAACCTATTCAGCTCAGCCCACTCGGCCAACCGGTCGGTCAGCGGAAGTGAACGCTCCGGACTATGGAATTGAGACCAAAACAGCTCTTCCATCTTGTGATCCTTCTGGCTTCGAAAGTGCACAACGGCATCCGCCGCACTTGCCGCTAAGTCCATATAAGGATCCTCCGGACCCCACAGCTGGCCAAGTTGAGCATACTTTGATCCAGAACCTTCGGCGCAGCGTAAAGGGCTTGCCACTACAATGTCTCCGGCTTGGCGCAGCTCCTCCTTTATAGCCCGCATTGCGAGCGGGCATCTTTGGCCGGCGGTGGCCTTCCCTGTGTCTTCTTGTTCGCTTAGGCGCTCCTTCTCAAGAACCTCATTGCGGTCGGTAGCATCTTTTAATTTCACAGCCATTTCGGCCATCTCTTCCCCGCTTCGGTAGTGTGCAGCCCTTTCGGCTTCTAACTCCTCGGCCGCCCTCGAGGCCGCTGCATTACTCCTTCTGGCTTGCTCCTTGGCTTGAGCAAGTTCGGCCCGAAGGCTCTCCACAGCAGCGGCACCATCTGCAGTTCACACACATGTTGTAAGGAGTGGGCTTCGGCTCCCTTACTAAGTGACCGCAAAGAAACACTTACCTTGCGACTCATCAAGTCGCCTGTTGACTAGCGCGATGTCCGCATCCGCAACGTCGAGTTGCCGCTTTAGTTCAGCAACTCCATCAGTCTGGCTGGCCCGCGGACGATCCGCCACCTGCATAGGAACGGCGAAAATTGAAACCTGCGATTTTGATCCCCGGTACGCTGTCGCTTTCGACAACCTACCGAGTCTTAGGGGCTACTATCTATACAGGGCGCACTTTATGTGTAAAACTGTCAAAAGGTGTGCCATTTCTACATACCTCAAACCCCGCCAGCAAACTCCTGACAGCATTATGCAATCCGCTTTCGGCGGACGAAATCCTTCCAGTCACCATACTCATCAATGCATGGTGATCTTCTGAGATGGATGCCTCTCAAGCAGATCCTTCAGCTCCCCCGGCCGAACACCAGTCGGCGCCGAACTCTTCGGCTCTGCCGGGCTCGGGGATACCCTCCGTGATGACACTTCAGGCTCATCCGCCCTATCCGACGGCGCAGCAGACGGATGCGTCTCGCTCTCCACCATCTCCGGACGAAGGTCCCCCGAAGACGAGCTCATCTGAGAAGGTCGGAGATCCGAACTACAAGGTAAAAACTTCGGTTATCCTCAGAAGCACAAATAGGGATGTATCTTATTACCGAACTCCCTTTTTTCTACTCACGGCTCGCTGGAGGGCTGATTCTTTAGGGGACATGGTGCGGCCGGGACTTCTCCGGACGGAGGACCCTCTGGTGAAGATTTCTTCCCTCGCTTAGAGGCTTTGGCCTCCGGGTCTTCGGAGGCGGTCCTCTTCTCCCCCTGGAGGGAGGGATTCTCGATCCCCCCTTCTTCAAGAGCCTCCTTGGGCGAGGCGGTAGCTCCCCTATTTTCCCCTTCACCTTCTTCTGAAGGCGCAACCTCCAGCGTCCTGACCAGCACGGGATCCGGTGCGGTCAGTGGGAGGGGGGGCGAACACCATATCAGCTTCGCTTGCGCTATCCACTCCTGTTAAAGGGCAACGGGTTAAAAGGCGAATCATAGAAAGACGAACAAACGGTATGTCCGGATTCGGAGCTACTTACTTGTGTATCCGGGCGATTGCAGCTTAGGCCGGCGTCCTCGGTCAATTCCAGACACACCTCTCGTGATCCGAAGAATAATTTGTACATCTCCACGGGTGTCATACCCATGAAATGTTGAAGAATCCGTGGTCCCTCCGGATTAAACTCCCACAGCCGGAGAGGGCGGCGTTTTGTCACGCCCTCGATGCGGCTATATCTCCCACGTGTCGAAGCACGACTTAGAGGCATAACCGCATTGAAAGCAATGTCGCAAGTGAGGTAATCTTCACACAACCCATTTAATACATAAGGGGAAAAGATACATAGTTGGCTTACAATCGCCACTTCACACAATTACATGAATAAAGCATTACATCATCCAGATACAAACAAGGTCCGACTACGGAACCAAAATAAAAGAAGAACCCCAAATGCGACAAACGGTCCCCGATCGACCCCAACTGGGCTCCACTACTGATCAACTAGAACGAAACAACACAAAAGGCAAGATCCTCATCAAGCTCCTCCTTGAGCTGGGTTCGCCACCGCTCGGAAACATAGGCACCGCAACCTGGTTTTGAAGTATCCGTGAGTCACGAGGACTCAAAGCAATCCCATTACCATGGGTATCAAGACTAGCAAAGCTTAATGGGAAAGGAAGGGGTAAAGTGGTGAGGTCAAAGCAGCGCTAAGCATAGTATGGTGGCTAACCAACGCAAATAAGAGCGAGAAGAGAACAAGCGGAACGGTCGTGAAGCTAGCAATGATCAAGAGGTGATCCTGAACACCTACTTACGCCAAACATAACACAGAAACCGTGTTCACTTCCCGGACTCCGCCGAGAAGAGACCATCACGGCTACACACTCGGTTGATGCGTTTTAATTCGGATCAAGTGTCAAGTTGTCTACAACCGACATTAACAAATTCCCATCTCGCCACATAACCGCGGGCACGGCTCTCGAAAGTTTATACCTGCAGGGTGTCCCAACTTAGCCCATGACAAGCTCTCGCGATCATCGAAGGAATAGACCTTCACCCGAGACACTCCGATCGACTCGGTATCCGGTACATCAAGACATTTCGACAATGGTAAAACAAGACCAGAAGACCTCCCGGCGTGCCGACATCCCGATAGTAGCCGCACAGATCTCGTCTCGAGCCACGACCGGATGAACACTACGACGGCAACCGCGAAACCCCAAGTTGCCTAGGGCGGCACCGCAAGTGGCTCTGGTTTGGACCAATGCTTAGACAAGCACCGCCGGGGGCTATAATAAAGATGACCCTTGGGTTAATTACTCCCAAGGGAAAAGTAGGTGGTGGTGAGGCAAATGGTAAAAGGCAATGTTGGGCCTTCTTTGGACAAGTTTTATTCAAAGCGAACTGTCAAGGGGTCCCATAAATCACCCGACAGCGTAAGGGACGCAAAATCCAGAACATAACACCGGTATGACGGAAACTAGGGCGGCAAGAGTGGAACAAAACACTGTGCATAAGGCCGAGCCTTCCACCCTTTACCAAGTATATAGATGCATTAATAATATAAGAGATATTGTGATATCCCAACATAAACCCTGTCCACCATGGAGAAATCTTCAACTTCACCTGCAACTAGCAACGCTATAAGAAGGGCTGAGCAAAGCGGTAACATAGCCAAACAACGGTTTGCTAGGAATGGTGTCAAAGGTTAGAGGTTCATGGCAATATGGGATGGCTGGACAAACAGGTAATGGGTAGCGCAGCATAGCAAAAGAATGAGGCAACTAGCATAGCAATGATAGTAGTGAGATCCAGGGTAGCGGTCATCTTGCCTGAAATCCCGCAAGGAAGAAGAACGAGTCCATGAAGAAGACAAACGGACGTAGACGAACGAATCCTCACAACTCCGGAACGAAACCGAAGCTACCGAGAGAGGCAACCCGGAAAGAAACAAACAACATAGTAAACAACCAACACATAAGCATGGCATGATGCACAATCAAGTATGATGCATGTCCGGTTTAATGAGGCATGGCATGGCAAAGTGCAAACAAACAACACTACAAATTAAGTGGAGCTCAATATGCAACGAGTTGCATATTGACGAAACACCACATCAATTATTTAGTTCGCTCTCGTTTAGGCTACCCAACAATATTAAATGTTGTTAAACATGGCAAGGGGTGAAGCATAACAAAACTACCTAACTAGGCAAGTTTAAATGAGGCCGGAACAACAAACAACAAGTCCGGAAAATCCCCATGTGCATATTTTAAGGTTTGGTACTGTTCTGCCCTAAACACAATTTTAGAGTTGTTAAACATGCAATATGAGTGCACCATGTTAAACTAGGCAAAATTCTACCCCATTTACATATAAAGTTTGTTAAAATCGGAGTTACGGTTATTTAGTTATGAAATAAATCATTTCAACATGGCATTTATGCAAATTTAAACAAACATCATTTTAATCATTTCAAACATGGATGAAAGTGACATATTATGAAACTAGATGAAAAACTAAGCATTTTTCATATATAAATTGTTTTAATCCGATGCACGGTTGTGGAGTTATTATATGCATGAACTTAGGGGGGTTTTCTGTAAAACTGTTAATTCACTGGATAATAGCTAAAAACGCAGACAGGAAAAAAACACTAAATGGGCCGAATCTAGGCAAAGGTCCAACAGAAACATGAGTTGGGGGGAAGCTCACCACGGGCCAAGGCCCGATCTGGTGGGGAGGAGGCCGGCTTGGGCCTTGCGATGCGGGCTGGGGAGATGGGCCAGCGGGGGTGGGCGCGGCCCACGAGCGCTGAGCCACGACGTCTGTCGTCATCTCTCCCGAACGGGGACGAGGGCGGCGGCGCCAGCAGCCAAGGGCGACGGAGGACGGCGGGTCTTGGCGATGGGGAGGCAGAGGAGGCTAGATCCGGTGAGGGAAGGCCGGATCCGGGCGTCGGGAGCCCATTCCCGGCGCCGGAACGGGGCGGGGAGCTCCGGCGGTGGAGCTGGAGGCGCGGAGGCGAGATCCTGTGAGGCGGCGGCGTGGTTCCTGCGGGAGAAGAGAGATTAGAGGGAGGAGGAGAGGAGAGAAGGCCGAGGAGAGGCGGGCACTGGCTGACACAGGCGGCCGCTGGCGCCCGGCGTGGAAGCTCGGCCGGAGGAGAGGTGAGAGGCGGCGGGGCTCTCGATCCCCCGATCGAGCAGGAGGAGCGGGCGGTTGGTCGGGCGCGCGGCGCGGCGGCGGCGGCTCGGCCCGGCGGCACACGATGGGCCTCGGGGCCTGGCGAAGTGGGGGAGCGGGCGCGTCGTGGCGCCCTCTGGTTGGACGGGGAGGCGGCGTTGCCCACTGGGGTGGCGCCACGTGGCGACGGCGAGGTGGCGGCGCGGGGGGAGGCCAAGTGGCGGCGACAAGTGGCTGGCGACGGTGGCTGCGGGTTGGGTGGCGCGGATTCTGAGGAGGGGAAGGCTAGAGGTAGGTGGAGGGGGGTTAGGCTGCCCAAAATGGACAAGGGGTGTCCATATATAGCAAAAATGCTAGGGTTTGGGGGGTTTGGAGGGGGTTTCGGGCATCGGATTTTGATCCGACGGTCCGGTGCGGAGGGAGACTAGGTGAAGGGTTGGTGTGCTGTGAAGAGAGGGCTCGGGCTGAGGGGAGAGAAGAGAGGTGCAGCCCGGCACGGGTTTCCGGATACCGAAAACGTCCGACGCAGGTACCGGCAACGGTACCGCTAAGTTTAACGGTTGGGCTAACAAACGAACTCCGAATGCGACGAAACTTGGCAGGCGGCCTGTCTACACTATAATAAGACCGCACGACAAGTTGCAACCCATTCCGAGAACATTTATATGCCACTTATAAAATAATATTTCGGAGGTGCCGTGGGCGCGTGCGAGTGTGGTCGGGCTCAGAACGGACAACGGACGAAACGAGGAGACCGGGACGGATGCAAGTTTTGAAAACATGATGATGCAATGCACATGATGACATGATAAGATGCACACGCAAGCAAATGACAAGGCAACAACGGCGAATAACTGGCGGACACCTGGCACATCGGATCCGGGGCGTTACAACACTCCACCACTACGAGAGGATCTCGTCCCGAGATCTAGGATGGCACCGGAGGGAAAACGGAAGAGAAAGAGAAGAGGTAAAACTAAGTTGCTTCTTCGACCAATGAGTGAAACCAAAGAACCCTGAGAGGTTGAGCAATTTAAAAGAAAGAGTACAAAAGAGATGAACGAGATTGCAAACAATCCGTTAGAAAAGAGCACGGAACACTACGAGGACTTGAAGGTTGCAAAAACATGAATCAAGAGTTTAATGGACAAGATAGAATTCGAAACCACTCTGGTTAAAACAAGATGAGAGAGGAAGAATGATATAATTTGGGCAGCATTCCGACTGTAAATGGAAATAGTTGAACATGAACTTGACAAGATGAGAGGATACTTGATGAAATCAATAACACACTGCCTCCGGAACTATTGAAAGAATGGCACAAAGGGGAAGAAAGATTTCAGATAGCAGTCCAGCTGAAAAGAGATGCAAGACTTGATAAGATGAAAAGAACTTGAAGAGATGACACAACACTCCGGTTGAATGGATAAGCACGAAAAGAACACGATGCTCACAAAACGAGGTGATGGGTGAAGAGCACAACATCACAAAGCCTCCGAAGAAAGAATAGAAGATAGATCATCGGAATAAGAGAACGGAGAAGGAAATGCCAACTTCTGTCACGAATGAGCTTGGAAATCATCCTTGCAAGGAAGAATCAAACGGAGATGTTGGAAAATCAACAACGAAAAGAATAAGTTTGTAGTGGGCTTATGGAACACATCTCAAAATTATGAGGTGAGCTTCTGCCACCAACGGAAACAATTGATTGGATTGATAGCACCAAAGAGATGAAAAGCTGCTTTCGCCGAGAGGATAGGAGAAAACTTGGATCATTGATAAACACCATAAATAGCAACATTCTTTATGGAAGGCTTTAGGTGAAGTCTGACACAAGATAACTCCAACGAAGAAGTTGATTGGTCGAAAAGATCTCTTGAACGAAGAGAAAATGATGGATTTAAAATACTTCATTCTTGACAACATATGAATCATAAAACATGAAGAAAATTGTCAAGAGTGACATAACACCATCTGAAAAGATAAGGTAGAAAGAATTGCACTTCGAAATGCAAGATGAAGAATACTTGAACTCCACAAAACAAAACATGTGTTGAGCACCATGTTTATTTTTTGAGTATAGCTTGGCGGGTCATAACTTCAAGAGAAATCTTGAAGAACAATTGAAGAATGAAAAGAATCCTTGACGAAACACCATGTTGAGCCTCCAAGAAGAACTCCGGTAAACAAAAGGAATGAAAAGAAAGAGAAATTGAAAACACAAGGTGAATCCTTGCAATGATTTAGATGGATCTCCGTGATAATTAGAGCTTGGAACTCCGGGAAAAAGAGAAGATGGAACAAATGAAACCGAGAATTTTTTGATGAACCTCCGGAATAAAGAATTAATCACTTGGATGAACAAGAATAAGAATTATGTTATGCTTATCCTTCACCAATTAAATTGATGACAAAACGGATTTGGCATACTACTTATTCTCGTAGAAAGGATTAAAAGAGATATATCAAGACTTGAGAAGGTCTTCAACGAACCACCGGTAGGATTGGAACAACAAATAAATTGATATGATGAACAATGAAGAGAGATCTTGAAAGAGCCACCGTACGAATTGAAAAAGAGAGTAGCAAGGGCACAATTCACCGGAAAGAATTTGGAAAACGAATGAAGATATTTGAGGGGATTTAGATACATGAGAAGAGATCATGAACTGATTAGAGGATATTTGAACAAAGCACCGGTAAGATAGGAGAATGACAACTGACAGCTGAGAATAACGAATTATGACATGATGACCTTCGGAGGAAAGAAATGGAAACAACTCATGAAATGCTCCGGATGGTAAGAAATAAATTCTCACAATCGAAAACAATTATGAGAGGATGGCATCAAGCTAGCCCCATGAATCTTGAAGAGAATAGAGCAAGATTAAAGAGAAACTCTTCTTCGGTCTTCAAATGATGAGAAAGACAACGAGAAACATCACCAAGAATTATTGAGGCACACCGGAAGAATCAAAAGCGAAGAGGTTGAGCCAACTATGAAAAGAATTTGAAAGATCTTGGAGAAAAACATTTGGTCGATGATAATTCATTCTTCGCCAAACTTGGAGAAGAATTTAGGATAGCTCTGGGAAAATAGAAGAGTCAGGTAAGATCCTGGGAAAAGACCTGTGGGTTAGGGCCCACTCAAAAGAAAACCGTTGAAAAGATTTAAAAGAGATGTTGCACCGGTTGAATTAAATGGCTTGAATGAGATAACAATCTCGAAATATCTTGAACGGATTGAGAATGGAAGCATAAATCTTGTGAGATATCTTGAGCACTCCGGAATAACAAATAGCGAGAAGTAGAATGATAATGAGGAGCATCAGCATGAGAAATCATTAGAAACGAGGAAAGGAATATGATGAATATCGAAAGCTTGAATAGGATCCACCGGAGAAGAATACGAGAATGAAGAATGATGAACTTGAAGCTCGTGAGCATCTTCACGAGGGATCACCGGATCAGAACATTGATTGAAAAGAGTGAAGAGACTTCACATGAATAAATGGTTACTTGATTAAGAAAACTGTGTCCTTGAAGAAAAAGGGTGGGAGGGTGGGGAAACAAAACAACTTGGGACGAATGAAACAAACACCGTTGAGAAAACTTAGAAATGATCTTGCGGATGGGGAGAATGATCGGATCCACTTGAAGAGAAGCACACCGGTTGGAAAAGAATTAACATGACAACCTCAATGATCAAGAAGGATTAGTATTCACATAAAAATATGAGAACACCGCTTAGGAAAAAGTATGTATTCAACATTTGGCATTGAAGCAACTCGAATACCACAACTAAAACAAAACAAAGGATTGGCTTGCAGAATAAGCCGGAACAAACATATGATAGAGATTTCGTCCGAAGTTTTCGTGGTGGGGCCTACACGGGCTCAATCGACAGCACCATCATGTACAAGGCAAGGCACATGACATCTGAAGCGCCCCCAGTCGGCATAGCCAAGGACTCTTTAAGACACAACGAGACCATCAGAAACCAACCGTGAATAGGCGGACCACTAGACGCCGAACCCCAATTTCATATCATACATCCGTCGGAAAGATATCCTAAGAGCTACTTGAATTCCCACCTATGAAACTCCCGAAACTTTACGGTTATGCAATCTGGTGTTGGGGATACAGGGAGCAATATATCTCACCCAAACTAACAATCCCTACATCCAATTGTATCCATCCTTCAACACATAACCAAGAAACCTTCGAAATCGTCTACCTCAACCTTGAAAAAGCATCCGTTATACGAGTCATGGCAATACTCCGTACTCACCTCAAGATGGGTTAGCGGGTTATCTCACCAACAACTGCATAGAAGAGATTTTCGATGTCGGCGTACTAAACTCGGGTATTCCGAATCGCAACGATAAAATTATGACGACAACACCTCGGAGCTCAACTCCCCGACACTGCCACAACCCCTAAATGTCAGGAGGCAACCAAGACAATGTTGTCATCATAAAACCATCGGAACGATTCCAAGATACCCGCGTGATCCTAAAAAAAATTTTTTAGTGAAATATAAGAAGAGAAGAGTCAAAACTCTACGTCAGGATACCTCACCAGAAGGTCGAAGGGACTGGGGAGTAAAAAGAATTCCTAACTCTCCGATATATATAATCCTAAATGACTCAAAATATTTTTTCTAGACACAACTCGGCCACTAAAAACGATCAAGCAGTGGGGCTCCTAAGGTCGGGGAAGGCTCTGATTACCAACTTGTCACGCCCTCGATGCGGCTATATCTCCCACGTGTCGAAGCACGACTTAGAGGCATAACCGCATTGAAAGCAATGTCGCAAGTGAGGTAATCTTCACACAACCCATTTAATACATAAGGGGAAAAGATACATAGTTGGCTTACAATCGCCACTTCACACAATTACATGAATAAAGCATTACATCATCCAGATACAAACAAGGTCCGACTACGGAACCAAAATAAAAGAAGAACCCCAAATGCGACAAACGGTCCCCGATCGACCCCAACTGGGCTCCACTACTGATCAACTAGAACGAAACAACACAAAAGGCAAGATCCTCATCAAGCTCCTCCTTGAGCTGGGTTGCGTCACCTGCTCGGAAACATAGGCACCTGCAACCTGGTTTTGGAAGTATCTGGTGAGTCACGAGGACTCAGCAATCCCATTACCATGGGTATCAAGACTAGCAAAGCTTAATGGGAAAGGAAGGGGTAAAGTGGTGAGGTTGCAGCAGCGGCTAAGCATAGTATGGTGGCTAACCAACGCAAATAAGAGCGAGAAGAGAACAAGCGGAACGGTCGTGAAGCTAGCAATGATCAAGAGGTGATCCTGAACACCTACTTACGTCAAACATAACACGGAAACCGTGTTCACTTCCCGGACTCCGCCGAGAAGAGACCATCACGGCTACACACTCGGTTGATGCGTTTTAATTCGGATCAAGTGTCAAGTTGTCTACAACCGGACATTAACAAATTCCCATCGCCACATAACCGCGGGCACGGCTCTCGAAAGTTTATACCTGCAGGGTGTCCCAACTTAGCCCATGACAAGCTCTCGCGATCATCGAAGGAATAGACCTTCACCCGAGACACTCCGATCGACTCGGTATCCGGTACATCAAGACATTTCGACAATGGTAAAACAAGACCAGCAAGACTCTCGGCGTGCCGACATCCCGATAGTAGCCGCGCGTATCTCGCCTCGAGCCACGACCGGATGAACACTACGTCTGACGGCAACCGAAACCCCAAGTTGCCTAGGGCGGCACCGCAAGTGGTTTCTGGTTTGGACCAATGCTTAGACAAGCACCGCCCGGGGCTATAATAAAGATGACCCTTGGGTTAATTACTCCCAAGGGAAAAGTAGGTGGTGGTGAGGCAAATGGTAAAAGGCAATGTTGGGCCTTCTTTGGACAAGTTTTATTCAAAGCGAACTGTCAAGGGGTCCCATAAATCACCCGACCGCGTAAGGGACGCAAAATCCAGGAACATAACACCGGTATGACGGAAACTAGGGCGGCAAGAGTGGAACAAAACACGGGCATAAGGCCGAGCCTTCCACCCTTTACCAAGTATATAGATGCATTAATAATATAAGAGATATTGTGATATCCCAACATAAACCCTGTCCACCATGGAGAAATCTTCAACTTCACCTGCAACTAGCAACGCTATAAGAAGGGCTGAGCAAAGCGGTAACATAGCCAAACAACGGTTTGCTAGGAATGGTGTCAAAGGTTAGAGGTTCATGGCAATATGGGATGGCTGGACAAGCAGTAATGGGTAGCGAGCATAGCAAAAGAATGAGGCAACTAGCATAGCAATGATAGTAGTGAGATCCAGGTAGCGGTCATCTTGCACGAAATCCGCAAGGAAGAAGAACGAGTCCATGAAGAAGACAAACGGACGTGAGCGACGAATCCTCACAACTCCGAACGAAACCGAAGCTACCGAGAGAGGCAACCGGAAAGAAACAAACAACATAGTAAACAACCAACACATAAGCATGGCATGATGCACAATCAAGTATGATGCATGTCGGTTTAATGAGGCATGGCATGGCAAAGTGCAAACAAACAACACTACAAATTAAGTGGAGCTCAATATGCAACGAGTTGCATATTGACTAAACACCACATCAATTATTTAGTTCGCTCTCGTTTAGGCTACCCAACAATATTAAATGTTGTTAAACATGGCAAGGGTGAAGCATAACAAAACTACCTAACTAGGCAAGTTTAAATGAGTAGGAACAACAAACAACAAGTCCAGGAAAATCCCCATGTGCATATTTTAAGGTTTGGTACTGTTCTGCCCTAAACACAATTTTAGAGTTGTTAAACATGCAAGATGAGTGCACCATGTTAAACTAGGCAAAATTCTACCCCATTTACATATAAAGTTTGTTAAAATCAGATTACGGTTATTTAGTTATGAAATAAATCATTTCAACATGGCATTTATGCAAATTTAAACAAACATCATTTTAATCATTTCAAACATGGATGAAAGTGACATATTATGAAACTAGATGAAAAACTAAGCATTTTCATATATAAATTGTTTTAATCCGATGCACGGTTGTGGAGTTATTATATGCATGAACTTAGGGGTTTTAGAAAGCTGTTAATTCATCGGATAATAGCTAAAAACGCGCAGACAGGAAAAAAACACTAAATGGGCGAATCTAGGCAAAGGTCCAACTGAAACATGAGTTGGGGGGAAGCTCACCACGGGCCAAGGCCCGATCTGGTGGGGAGGAGGCCGGCTTGGGCCTTGCGATGCGGGCTGGGGAGATGGGCCAGCGGGGGTGGGCGCGGCCCACGAGCGCTGAGCCACGACGTCTGTCGTCATCTCTCCCGAACGGGATTTAGGCGGCGGCGCCAAGCAGCCAAGGGCGACGGAGGACGGCGGGTCTTGGCGATGGGGAGGCAGAGGAGGCTAGATCCGGTGAGGGAAGGCGGATCCGGCGTCGGAGCCCATTCGGCGCGCGGAACGGGCGGGAGCTCGGCGGTGGAGCTGGAGGCGCGGAGGCGAGATCCTGTGAGGCGGCGGCGGTGGTTCCTGCGGGAGAAGAGAGATTAGAGGGAGGAGGAGAGGAGAGAGAAGGAGGAGGCGGGGCACTGCCGACACTGGCGCGGCCGCGGGCGCCCGGCGTGGAAGCTCGCCGGCGAGGAGGGTGAGAGGCGGCGGCGGCGCTCGATCCCTCGACGAGCAGGAGGAGCGGGCGGTTGGTCGGCGCTGCGGCGCGGCGGCGGGCGGCTCGGGCCCGGCGGGCACACGATGGGCCTCTGTGGCGGCGAAGTGGGGGGGCGGCGCGTCGTGGCGCCTCTGGTTGACGGGAGGCGGCGTTGCCCAGGGGTGGCGCCACGTGGCGACGGGCGAGGTGGCGGCGCGGGGAGGCCAAGTGGCGGCGACAAGTGGTGGCGACGGTGGCTGCGGGTTGGGTGGCGCGGATTACGAGGAGGAAGGCTAGAGGTAGGTGGAGGGTTAGGCTGCCCAAAATGGACAAGGGTGTCCATATATAGCAAAAATGCTAGGGTTTGGGGGTTTGGAGGGTTTCGCATCGGATTTTGATCCGACGGTCCAGTCTTGGAGGAGACTAGGTGAAGGGTTGGTGTGCTGTGAAGAGAGGGCTCGGGCTGAGGGAGAGAAGAGAGGTGCAGCCCGCACGGTTTCCGGATACGAAAACGTCACGACGCAGTACCGCAAGCAGCATCGCTAAGTTTAACAGTTGGGCTAACAAACGAACTCCGAATCTGACGAAACTTGGCGGCGGCCTGTCTACACTATAATAAGACCGCACGACAAGTTGCAACCCATTCCGAGAACATTTATATGCCACTTATAAAATAATATTTCGGAGGTGCCGTGGGCGCGCGTGCGAGTGTGGTCGGGCTCGAACGGACAACGGATTTAAACGAGGAGACGGGACGGATGCAAGTTTTGAAAACATGATGATGCAATGCACATGATGACATGATAAGATGCACACGCAAGCAAATGACAAGGCAACAACGGCGAATAACTGGCGGACACCTGGCACATCGGATCCGGGGCGTTACACGTTTGCAGGGCAGGAGACGCTTGATCAGCATGACCTGCATTACCACGACCAGATCGATCTCCCTCGCTTGGAGGTCTCGAATCCGGCCCTGCAGTAGGGGCACGTCCTTTGACGGCCCCCAATCGAGCCCTTGGTTGACCCACGACATCAACCGTCATGGAGGTCCCGATCGGAATAAGGGCGACGGTTTCTGCCCGCTGCCCTTTAGAGCGGTGATATAGAACCACTCCTGCTGCCACAAACCGAGCTCCTCTTGGAAGGAGCCCTCGGGCCACGGGGCATCGGCCCTCGCCACTTCTGCCGCCCGCCGCCAAGACTCGCTTAGCGCCCCGATCATCTTCGGCTCCACATTGAAGGTCTTCAGCCACAGGCTGAAGTGGGGGGTGACGCGGAGGAAGGCTTCGCAGACGACAATAAATGCGGAAATATGGAGGATGGACTCCGGAGCCAAGTCGTGCAATTCCAACCCATAGTAGAACATGAGCCCTCTCACAAAAGGATTCATCGGGAAGCCTAAACCCTGACGGAGGTGGGACACAAAGACGACGTACTCGCCGGGCTCGGGGGTGGGGATGGCCTTCCCTTCGGCGTGCAACCTATGCGAAATCTCGTAAGACAGGTACTTGGCCTCTCGCAGCTTTATCACGTCCTCCTCCGCCACCGGCCCTGAAGGTCGGAGCCGGACATTGTTGAAGGTCCAAAGCGCTCGAATCTGGGGCTCTGGGTGTTGGAACTTGGAGCAAGGAGAAGATTCGATGGAGGGTTCAAGAAAATAAACGAGCCTTGGTCCTATTATAAAGAGGGAGAATACCAAGAGCCGTCTCCGTGACCGTTCGGGACTCGCCTTTGATGGAGGGGGCGTGGCGACGGGCGCGGTTGGGTTACCCATGTCCGTATTGATGAGAATCCCTGAATAAGGGAAACACGATCTCTGCTTCGACAAGACGTGCCAAGGAAACCGCTTCGCTAAACGCGCTGAGGTGGTATAATAAAAAACGATTCAAGTAAAGGCTTGGTAGTGGCGTGACGTCATGCCACACAATACGTCAGCAGATTGAACTTGTGTACATAATATTCTCTCTAGGGGGTAATGTGGAAATTATTTTGCAGAGCCTGACACTCTCGTGGTGTTCACAATCTTCTATGAGTTATTCGGAGGAGGAACCCGCCTTGCAATGCCGAACAATATGCGCGCCGGACTCATCGTCATTGAAGCCTGGTTCAGGGCTCTTGAGGAGTCTGGACTAAGGGTGTCCGGATAGCCGGACTACCATCATCGGCAGGACTCCAAGACTATGAAGATACAAGATTGAAGACTTCGTCCCGTGTCCGGATGGGACTTTCCTTGGCGTCGAAGGCAAGCTTGGCGATACGGATATGTAGATCTCCTACCATTGTAACCGACTCTGTGTAACCCTAGCCCTCTCCGGTGTCTATATAAACCGGAGGGTTTTAGTCCGTAGGACGACAACCATTACAACAATCATACCATATGCTAGCTTCTAGGGTTTAGCCTCCTTGATCTCGTGGTAGATCCACTCTTGTACTACCCATATCATCAATATCAATCAAGCAGGAGTAGAGTTTTACCTCCATCGAGAGGGCCCGAACCTGGGTAAAAACATCATGTCCCTTGTCTCCTGTTACCATCCGCCTAGACGCACAGTTCGGGACCCCCTACCCGAGATCCGCCGGTTTTGACACCGACAGGAAGCGTATCATAACATGGTTGATGTAGTCAAACTTTCTTCGCAATCCACCGATCGAATACCGAATGTACGCCACCTCCGAGTTCTGCACACGTTCAGCTCGGTGACGTCCCTCGCCTTCTAGATCCAGAAAAATGTCAAGGTAGTAGATGAGTTCCGTCAGCATGACGGCGTGGTGACGATGATGGTGAAGTGATCCTCGCAGGGCTTCGCCTAAGCACAACAAAAATATGACCGTGGTAGTAAACGGTGGAGGGGGGCGCCGCACACGGCTAACAATAGTCTGGGGTGTGCTAGGGTGCCACCCTCACATATATATAGCTTGGAAGGAGAGGGAAGGCAGCCATGGGGCGCCCCAAGCAGGATTCAGACCCTACTTGGGGTTTTCCCAAGTGGTACCCCGCCCTTCCATAAATTGCCGGAGGGGGAGGAAAGGGGGAAGAAGGAAGTAGTGCTTCCTACTTTTCCATTTTCCTTTGTCCTCTTTCCTTCTCCTCTTTGGCCGGCCCATATGGGGGGCGCACCAGCCCCTTGTGGCTGTTGTGTTTCCCCTCTTGGCCCATAAGGCCCATATCTTTTGCCGGGGGTGCCCGGAACCCCTTCCGGTGACCCGATATGTACCCGATACCCTCCGGAACACTTCCAGTGTCCGAATACCATCGTCCTATATATCAATATTTACCTATCAACCATTTCAAGACTCCTTGTCATGTCCGTGATATCATCTGGGACTCCATACAACATTCGGTCACAAAATCACATAACTCATATAATACTATATCGTCATCGAACGTTAAGCGTGCGGACCCTGCGGGTTTGAGAACTATGTAGACATGACCGAGGCACCTCTCCAGTTAATAACCAATAGCGGAACCTGGATGCTCATATTGGCTCCCACATATTCTACGAAGATCTTTCTCGGTCGAACCATTATGACAACATACGTTATTCCCTTTGTCCGTCGGTATGTTACTTGCCCGAGGTTCGGTCGTCGGTATCTTCGTACTTATTTCAATCTCGTTACCGGCAAGTCTCTTTACTCGTTCCATAATACATCATCCTGTAACTAACTCATTAGCCACTTTGCTTGCAAGGCTTCTTATGATGTGTATTACCGAGAGGGACCAGAGATACCTCTCCGATACTCAGAGTGACAAATCCTAATCACGGTCTATGCCAACCCAACAAACACCTTCGGAGATACCTATAGAGCATATTTATAATCACCCAGTTACGTTGTGACGTTTGATAGCACACAAAGCATTCCTCGGTATCCGGGAGTTGCATAATCTCATAGTCGTAGGAATATGTATTTGACATGAAGAAATCAATAGCATAAAACTGAACGATCATAATGCTAAGCTAACGTATGGGTCTTGTCCATCACATCATTCTCCTAATGATGTGATCCCGTTTATCAAATGACAACACATGTCTATGGTTAGGAAACTTAACCATCTTTGATTAACAAGCAAGTCTAGTAGAGATTTACTAGGGACACGGTGTTTTGTTTATGTATCAACACATGTATCAAGTTTCCGGTTAATACAATTCTAGCATGAATAATAAACATTTATCATGATATAAGGAAATATAAAATAACAACTTTATTATTGCCTCTAGGGCATATTTCCTTCAAATTTCAGGGCTTACACCACTCTTAAAGTGGATGTTTCTTCTGAGAGTGAGAGAAATATTGAAGTAAATTGTAAGAAGTTTAGTGGTGGAAAGAAAAGAAGACTGGAATGTCCAGCTCAGGTATGAATGTCATACAAGTTATAAGATATAGAGAAAGTTGGTCAAGTAAAGTGTGATTCTTGAGAATCGTGATTAAATTGTTAAACACTAAATTCTTCGAGATTTGTGGTTAAAAGTTGATCACAAGAATACCGACTCGATTGCATGTTGTTGCGAATCGGTTCAAGAATTACTACGACCTAATGACCAACAAATTAATGAGGTTAAAATATGTGTTGAAATTTTTGTAATACTTATGATTCTTTTTCATCAACATATTACATCTGAATTTATTGTCACAATTCATTTTAGAGTTGCGTACACTCTAGCCCATTGCTTAGAAGTTGCAAAAAGGTTGTTCATGAGAGAATAATAGTTGTTCAATGTAATGAACAAAAGGTCCATGCTCCTATTGTGAATAGGATTTAAGTTATGAATATTGATGGTAAAAATTGAACATCCATAACACTGAATAGAATTTAAGTTATTGGCACTGCATTTTGTCACATTGGAGAAACCCGCATGAAGAAATTACATAGTGATGGATTTTGGAGTCATATGATTACGAATCATCTAACACTTGCAACTTTCATCCAAATAGTGAATAAACTAAAATACCATTCACAGGCCATAAATAACGAGCAACAAAAAAATTAGAAATATGAATATTGATGCATGTAGTCCAATAAGCGTTGCTGCAAGCAGTGGATTTATCTATCTTCAAGGATGACACAAGTAGATACTTATATTAACTAACTGAGACATAAATCTGGATCTTTTGAATGTTTCAAAAGATTTCCAGTACGGAGTAGAAATTATTATAACAAGAAAATTATGTTTCTACAATTGGATTGTAGAAAAGAATATTTGAGTTACAAATTTAGCGAATGTCTAATGAGCTGTGAAAAATGTTTTATAGCTTGCACCACCTAGAAACACTACTAAGAGTAGAGTGCTTTGAGTAGATGTAATCATGCTATGTGTCGGTGGGAAACGACACCTATGGGATCACAAGAATCCCTACTACGGTTGCGGGGCGCTGGATTGTGAGCAGAGCAGGATCAGCAGTCAGTACGAGCACGCGGATCGTTTACCCAAGTTCGGGGCGCAGAGATGTGTAACACCCTAGTCCTGCTTGGATGTGTGTATTTGTGTTCTTGAGGTTCTTGAACTAGCTACAATGGGCGTAACTTGTCCAAAAGTCTGAATCCTTCTCCTGGATGCCTTGGGCCTCCTTTTATAGGCAAGGGGATCGCCACAGTGGCACACAGGAGGTGGCATCGGGGTACTGTGGTTAAGCCTATCACTAGCTATTATGGGACAAAGTGCATTTAATGCACCCCTGACGTGTCCCCTCCACTTTACCGCTGCCTTGCCATGTCTCGACACGCGCCTGGGCCAGCAAGGCGGCCAGCGCAATGTAGGCTGGCAGGCTGCTAAGGAAGCGCGGTGGTAGGGCCTTCACGAAGATTTGCATGCCACCACGTAGGCATGCGCTGAGTTGGCTGAGAAGCTTTGTGCTGACACGCAGGTGCCTGCCCAGCTGGTGGGCTGGCAGCTGCATGGGAGCGGTGGAAAAGCCTTGGCGGGTGCGGTCCTGGCTGCGGCCACGTGGACATCCTTGGCATGGGCTTTGCTGGGGCCCCGGCAAGGGTCTTGTGGCGTTGCGGTCGTCCCCGGCAAGGGTCTTGCCGGAGGTCTTGTGGGTTTCCTCGGCGAGGATCTCGCTGAGGTTCGTCGTCTTCTGCTCTTCTGATTTGAGGTGTTCCTTGTCTTCACAAAGATCTGCATGCCACCATGGAGGCATCTCCCGAGCTTTGGTCCCAACGCGGTTGGCAACGCTGGAGGGGCTGGGGCTCAAGGGCGGCGCGCCCCGCTGGTGTCAGGTAGGTTGCCCCGGCAAGGGTCTTGCCGGGGTCGTGGGGGCTGCCCCGGCACGGACCTTGTTGGGGAAAACCACTTCGCATTCTGGCTCTTTATGCTTCTGTATTGGCGTTGCTCTGATTCTGCGTTTCCGCCCTGCCTAAGCATGGTCGCGGGCGCGGCTCTGACTGCCCATGCACAAATAAGGGGTACCAAGGAGCGCCCCTACTTTAGTACACCGACAGGAGCTCCCGATCCTGGGCCACACATAAGCGCGACACGTTGTTGGGCCAGGCCTAGAATGGTGCGCGGGCAGGCAGGGCGGTTTTTTTTACCGTGGTATCTTTTCGTCCGCTACGCTTCCCCACGACCCGCGTTGAATGCGTGATGTGGGGGTTGCGCGCGGGGGTGACCGAAGCACGCTTGCGTCTTCTGGTGGTGAACAGTAAAGAGGCGGCTTGCGTGTCCCTTCGAGACCGCAGGGCCGCCGCTCATTTACTGTCTTTACCTGGGAACCGTTGTTCCACACGTCCCATTTCCCTGTCTCTCGCGCCACGTACGTCGCATGCATGACGCAGGGTGAATGACAGGCTGGGGGGATACGGAAAGACGTGCGGGCGTGGGTCGATTCCCACGCGCCTTCAATTGGGCGGGGAGGGCGGTCGACGGCCTCTCCTGCTGTCACCTTTAATGAGCTGGATTGGCCGAGAGGGGCGGCCGAGCCCCGCCCCCGTCTCTTTATAAGGAGGGGAGCGGGAGGAATGGCGCCTCTCAGTCCTTCATCATCCGCCTCTCCCCATTCCTGCTCCTTCCTCTCTTCTACCATGGCGAGAGGGCGCGGTGATGCTTCATCGGTGGCGACGAGGGTCTCTGCTCGACAACGCGTCACCCCTCCTCAAGAGCTCGTGGCGGTGGAGCTAGCCGTTAGAGGCAGGGGGAGGGGGCGAGGTCGAGGACGTCACGACGCTCGGGGAAGAGGAGGACGGGGCGGCGCATCGGCCTCACCTCTGCCATCGGCCCCTCCCCCGGTGGAGGGCCACGTCAGGGACAACCCCTACGAGTTCTTCATCAGGCGGCGCCAGCCGCCGCGCCGTCGTCTTCGCCTTCCGACCCCATTTACGCGGGAGATGGAGCTGGACCCTCCGCAGGCACTGCGGCTGCATATGAGGGGTTGTGGGAACAGCAGCACATGGGCTGGCGTCGAGTTCCCAGCCCCTCACGTCATGTACCTTCACTGGGGAAGGAAGACCTTCACTTGCATCCACAGCCTGACGGAGGGGCTCACTCTCCATTTCAAACTAATGGAGAGTGGCCTCCTCTCCGTCAAGGTCTTCGGACACTTGGGGACCCGTGTAAGGTGCTGCGTGGAGAGCTCTTCTGATGACGAAGATTCCTCCTCGAGCGAAAGTGGCGAGATGGACAGAGGCAGCGACGACGAGGGTAGCGGGCGGCATGATGGCGGGTACGACTAAGCGTCGGGCGCGCCGCTTCGAGGCGACACCGGCGACCCCATCATCCGTGTCGCCGGCTCCTTAAACTTCTCGGGGTCGCCTCCTTGGGCGGCTGGCATAGGGAGGCCGGAGTAGGAGAAGAAGGCGGGTGGCGGCCGTCAAGTCGGAGTACGATGGCACTAACGCCTTCATAGCGTATTAACGGACCGCTGCCTCATCTTCCAACTCTTCCTCCAGCGCCACCACCGCCAACCCTCTCCTAGGCGACCGTCGGCATGTTCTTTTGGTGCCTTCTGCTGCCCGTACCTCGCCTAGGCGCTCCTTCTGCCTTTCTGCCTTCTTGTTTCATTTCCTGAGGAGAGGGACAAGAAAGGGATTACGGTCATCTTATATTTTTTTCAATTTGTAAGCCCACGGGCCTTATTTAGATCTAAAACCTGTAATCTCCTTGTTCATGTTTATATTCCATACGAACTGTACCTGCATGGAACGTATTAATGAAAAATGGGTGCTTGCCGGGTCTTGTGTGTGCATGTGAGCAAAGCCCATACCAAGGAACAAACCCTTGTTATTTTCAATATAAACATCGCTGCCCGGCAGTAGGCCTTGCCGTTCCCCCACTCCGTTCGTCCATACTCACGCCTTTGGTGGAGGCAGGGACAAAGTGGGGGTGGACCCTACGCTTGCTTCCTTGCCGCCGCGGCTACAACCATATTCCAAACCAAGAAGCTCTTGGGTCATAGGAACGAGGGGAGCACGGCAGCCTTGGAACAAAACGAGGTTCCATACGTCCCAAGTTTCATAAGGAAATGCATGACAGGGGATGGGAAAACTTATCTGAATCTACAGCCCCCGGCAACCCTGACTTGCCGTGGGTGGACCTTCATGTCTTGAGCCCCCGGCAAGCTTGGCTTGCCGGGCCCGGGGCCCCGGCTTCTTATTTTCCTTCCACTTGGCTTGGCGGAAACACATCATGTACCCTGAGTAACAAAGAGGATTGATAGGAACAAAATGACGCAAACTCGACCACTATGCTAGGGGTTAGTCACCGCTAAGCACTATCAACCCTAAACGAGGGAGAGACTCAATCTAGCATGCATGCTATAACTTAGGGCGCCAACGCTTCGTTTATTTATGCTCAGGTTCTACGCCTAGCTTTGTACAAAGGGTTACATGCCTTGCCGGCAAGGCTTGTACAAAAGGTGGCTTGCCGAGGGGCCCGGTAGCCGTGCCTTATGGGTAAAACTTGCAAAGATGCTTGATGTTCCAGGAGTTGCTCACTGGAATGGCATCTTCAGTCTCCAAGCGGACTGCACTAGGCCTAGTGACTCGTGTTACCCGATAAGGGCCTTCCCACTTCGGTGTCAACTTGTTGGAATTCTTGGGCAACTGAACATGCCGAAGAACAAGGTCGCCTTCCTCAAAGCTTCGGGCATGAACCTTGCGGCTATGGTAGTGGCGCAAGGCTTGCTGGTAGCATGCTGCTCTCACAGCCACCCGGAGACGATCTTCCTCAAGGAACGTTGCGTCATCTTGCCGCAATCGCTCTTGCTCAAGTTCATCATAAGCGAGCACTCGAGGTGACCCGTATATGAGTTTCATGGGGAGAACTCCTTCTGCCCCATAGACTAGGGCAAAGGGTGTCTGGCCGGTGGCTCGATTTGGGTCATTCTGATCGACCAAAGTACCACCGGCAACTCGTCAATCCAGCGCCTTCCATTTTTGCACAGCCTGTCAAAAGTCTTCGTTCTTAAGCCTCGCAGAACTTCAGCATTTTCCCTCTCTGCTTGGCTGTTGCTTCGTGGGTGTGCCACGGAAGCAAAACAGACCTTGCTGCCAAGATCCTCGATGTACTGCACGAAGGCGTGGCTTGTGAAATGCGTGTCGTTGTCGGTGATGATCGTGTTGGGTACACCAAAACGGAAGACTAGACCTTTGAAGAACTTGATGACTGACTGCGCTGTCACCTTCCTCACTACTTCCACTTCAAGCCACTTTGTGAACTTGTTGATTGCAACGTACAAGTACTCAAAGCCCTCGATGGCGTGGGGGAAGGGGCCCAGTATGTCGTGCCCCCAGACCGAGAATGGCCAGGAGAGAGGGATCGTCTACAAGGCTTGAGCTGGCTGATGAAGTTTCTTCAAATGGATCTGGCACGCTTCACACTTGATTTTTAGTGTCGTCGCATCCTAGAGGGCAGTGGGCCAGAAGAAACCTTGCCGGAAAGCCTTGCCAGCAAGGGCCCTTGACCCTATGTGGGAGCCACATATGCCTCCATGTATCTCTGCCAACAGCTCCAGTCCTTCCTCCTGGGAGATGCACTTCAATTTCACCGCATTCGGTCTTTTTTGTACAAGACGTTGTCAACAAATTGGTACAGTGCAGACCGGCGGGCTAGTTTCTCTGCCTCTTCCTGCTCCTCAAGAAGCTCTCCTATTTGGAGGAATCGGACGGTGTGTCGCGCCCATGCCGGAGCCTGTGGCTCGACGGCGAGGGCCAAAGGCATTTCCTCTGCCGCGGGAACGGTTGCCTCTGCGGCCAGGGCTTGGCTCCCCGCCGGAGTCGGTTGTCCCACGGCACGCTCGGCGTCCATGGCAACTCCTTCACCGGTGGCTCCGGGGAGTTTGGTGGGGAAGTACTTGCCGGGGCCTAGCTTCCTCCGCTTGTTCTACCCTGTCGATGGTTCGACGGATGGTTGAGTTAACCGAAGCACAAAATTACCTAATTCCACAGGTAGCTTGAGGGCAGCACGCTACGACAGATAGTCGGTGACGTCATTCTCCACTCGGGGGACATGCTCCACCTGTATCCCGTAAAAGCGCTCCTCCAGTTTCCTCACTTCATCGACGTATGCTTCCATCTGCGGGCTTTGATAATCCTTGTTGATTTACCTGACAACGAGCTGTGAATCACCCCTGACGATGAGCTTTTTTCCGCTGCGATCCTGAGATCGGCAAGCAAGCCCTCGTACTCAGCGGTGTTGTTAGTTGACATCTCCCGGGGAAAGTGCATTTGGATGACGTACTTGAGGTGCTCCGCGGTTGGTGCGACAAGCAGCACACCAGCACCGGCGCCTTGCAGCGAGAAAGCCCCATCAAAGTACATGATCCAGCTGCGGCTCGTTTCCCTGCCGGGGAGAGTGGTCTCCTGTACCTCTTCATCGGGCGTCGAGGTCCATTCTGCAACGAACTCCTCGAAGACTCTGCTTTGAATCGTCGAGGTGCTCTCGAACTTTGAATCGTGGAGGCGTCGAGGGCCCATTCCACAATCCTCCCTGTTGCGTCTGGGTTATGCAGTATCCATTGCAACTGGAGGCGGGTGACAACGGGGATCTCGTGCGCTTGGAAGTAATGACGCAGCTTCCTCGAGGCCATAAGGAGGCCGAAGAGCAATTTCTGCACACCAGAGTACCTCGACCTAGCCCGATGCAAGAGGGAGCTGACGAAGTAAACTGGGTGCTGCACCATTTTCTTCTTCTGCACCACTTCACCTAGCCATATGGGCCCTGTTGTGCTGACGTCAGCCCCTGCCGGGGAGTCAGTCTTGCCCGGACCGAGCCCTGTCGGGCAGGGTTGCGGCTCGCCAGCCGTTGATTCTGCCTCTGCCGCTGCCTCTTCATCGACCTCTCTCTGCGCCACCAGAGCGGTGCTAAACACCTGATTCGTCGCCGCTAGCTACAGTAGCAACAGTTCTTGTGGTTTAGGCGCAACCAGCACTGGGATAGAGGAGAGGTATTTCTTCAAATCCTGCAGCGCTACCTCGGCTTCCGGGGTCCACTCCATTGGACCCGCCTTCTTCAAGATCTTGAAAAAGGGAAGGGCACGCTCCGCGGACTTGGAGATGAATCTGCTCATGGCGGCAACACAGCCAGTGAGCTGACGCACGTCTTTGATCCGCTTAGGTGCCTCAATCTTCTTGATGGCCTTGATCTTATCTGGGTTTGCCTCAATCCCACACTACGACACAAAGAACCCGAGAAGCTTGCCGGACGAAACACCGAAGACACACTTCTCAGGGTTCAACTTGAGGTTGATCTTGCGCAGGTTTGCAAACGTTTCCTCAAGATCTTGCACAAGTGTTGCCTTGTCCTTGGTTTTTACCACTATGTCATCCATATAAGCATCCATATTTGTATGTAGCTGGGCCTCAAAACCAATTTGGACTGCTCTCGCAAAGGTTGAGCAAGCACTTTTCAACCCGAAAGGCATCCGTCAAAAGCAATATGTACCACATGGGGTGATGAATGATGTATTCTCCTTGTCTTCTTTTGTCATGAAGATCGGATGGTACCCTGAGTAGGTGTTGAGGAATGATAACAGGTCACACCCGGTCGTGGAGTCAACAATCTGGTCGATGTGCGGTAACGGGAAGGGATCCTTTGGACAAGCTTTATTGATGTCTGTGTAATCAATACACAGTCTCCACTTCCCGTTTGCCTTGCGCACCACTACCTGGTTGGACAACCACGTCGGATGGAGCATCCCCCTTACCAAGCCTGCCGCCTCTAGCTTTCTGATCTCCTCCGTGATGAACTCCTACCTCTCCAGAGCTTGCTTCCTGACCTTCTGCTTGACGGGCCGTGCATGAGGACAGACAGCAAGATGGTGCTCAATCACTTCCCTGGGAACGTCAGGGATGTCGGATGCTTGCCATGCAAACACATCGACATTCGCCCGCAAGAAAGTGACGAGCTCGCTTTCCTATTTGCCATCCAGGGTGGAGCTTATGGTAAAAGCCCCTCCCGTGCCGTCCTCCTTGGCAGACACCTTCTTGGTCTCTGGTGATGCAGCTCTAGACTTCTTACTCTTTCCGGTGGAGCTCTCTGGCACGTCCTCGACGAGAGAGCAACACCCCGAAGAGGTGCGCTTGCCGGAGTGGGTGAGAGGAGTCTCGCCGGTCTTCTTTCCTCCCGGGGCTCCGTCAGCAAGAGCAGGTGCCTTGGCGGAAGCTACCGCAACCGCGTACCGGTAGAGTTGGTCGGCGCAAATCAACGCGCCTTTCTTGTCAGAGGGGACGGTGATGATGTTCATCGGCCCGGGCATCTTCAGCGTGTTGTAGGCGTAGTGAGAAGCCGCCATGAACTTTGCTAGTGTCGAGCGGCCGAGAATCCCGTTGTAAGGCAAGGGGATCTCGGCTACATTGAAGACAATCCTCTCCGTCCTATAGTTCAACTCGCCTCCAAACGTCACGGCCAGCATGACCTTTCCCTTTGGCTGGCTCCTCCCCGAATTGACCCCTTGGAACGTGCCCATCTCCTCAAGGTCTCCATCAGGGATCTGCTGCCTCTTGAGCACAATAGGCGAGATCAAGTTTAGACCGCCCCCGCCGTCAACTAGCATCTTCGTCACCTTGAGGTTGCGGATTGTTGGTGAGACCAACAATGGCAAGCACCCGACCGCAGTACTGCGGTCAGGGTGATCCTCGGTGTCGAAGATGATGGGCGTGCTGGACCACCTCAGCGGCTTCCGTGCATCGAGCGATGGCTCCACCGCTGTGATCTCACGCGCCCACTGCTTGAGCTGGTGGTGGGATGTGTGCAGCGAGGCGCCACCACCGATGCACATGGACTCTGTAGCTTTCTGGAACTCGTGGTCGCCAGACTCATTGTCCTCGTCATGGTCATTGTCTTCCTGCTTCTTGTCGCGGCTCCGGGCGGGCCTCTCCCGCTGATTATCTTTGCCGCAGCGGCCTCCTTGGACGCCATGCTTCTTGTCGGATCCCTCGGCACCCTCTTGGCCCTTCTCCTTGTCCCGCCACTCATACTCGGCTTTCTGCTTCTCAGCGAGCAGCTCAACTTGCCGGCAGATCTGGAGGTCGTGGCCCTTGGTGCGGTGGATCTTGCAATACTAGTTGTCGAAGCCCCCCGGCTTGTCGGCAGCCGCCAAGGCCTGGCAAGCGACACACCCGGCAACCTCCTTGCCGGGGTCGCTCGCCTTGGCCTTCTTGGTGGCACCGGTGCCGGACCCCTCGACAACAAGCACAGTCTTTCCCTTGTGCTTCCTATTTTGGCGTCGACCCTTCTTTGTTGGGGTGGCGGTGTCATCCGTGGAGTCGGTTTCCGCGCCGGCGTCTTCGCCGGGGTACTTCCTCCCCTCTTCAGCTCGAGCACACCGATCATCCAGAACATAAAGCTCGGCCACATCCTTGACCTTGTTCATCGCCAGCAACTCACGCATCTTGCGATTGCGCACATTCTGATGGAATGCACTGATCAAGGCGGCAGGATGAACGTCGGGAATGTTGTATTGCACTCGGCTGAACCTTTGGATGTACTTGTGCAAGTTTTCTCCTTCCTTCTGGGGGATGATATGCAAGTCGCTCGCCTGGCCATGAGCTTGGTGGCCTCCAGTAAAGGCGCCAACAAATTCATGACGTAGATCCGCCCAAGAAGAAATGGAGTCCACCGGCAAGTGCATCCACCATGACATAACATTGGGCTTGAGTGCCAAAGGGAAGTAATTGGCAAGCACCTTATCGTCGCGAGCCCCAACAGCTTGCATCGTGATGGTGTAGATGCTGAGGAACTCCGACGGGTGAGTCCTGCCATTGTACTTCTCGCCAATGTCAGGCTTGAACATGCGGTGGGAGGGCCACCGGAACTGCCGCAGCTCCCGGGTGAAGGATGGACAGCCCTGTTGAATGTATAATTTGGCTGCTAGGTATTTTATGGGCCAAATTAATTTAAATGTGTGGTTGACATATATGATTTTGGACTTGCTGTTTATTTTGAAATGCAGGCTTGTCAGGCGTAGGAAGTTATTTTACCCAAGACAAGTATATAGAATTCTGTATGGACAAAATTTTCATGTGCTGGGCTAAACCGTGGTTGCTAAGATGAAGGAATTTTAGCATGGGCAATGAAGTAACCTAAACGAAAGCAAGCATAGATGATGGGTCATTAGTCCTGATTATATAGTGTGATAGCGACCTTGCCAGAATATTTTATTCATATATCCAAGAGTCTTTGTACGTGAATATGGCCTAGATACGGATAGCATGCAGATTTTGTACGCATGTTACATGGTAACCGAATCAAGTCCTATTCGGTTTTAGTTTTGGAGTTGTATTCCTGTACGGCAAGGCATGCTACGAAACTAAGTCCTGCCTTGTATACGCAAAATCCAGTGTACCTTATTTATAAGGCCACGGCCTATTGGAAAAGCCCCCAGCAATCGATCTATCAATACAAACTCTATTTTCACGTACGTCTATTTTCTGTAATTACTCCTTGCCGAGCCCTAGCAGCCCTAGGGTTGGGCAATCTTTGTCATTTGCACTGGAAAGCGGCCGGTTCTCCTCCACGAAAGCGAGGAAATCTTTGTTGCTTTGCTCGTAAAGCAATCGTTCGTCGTCACGAAAGCACGGCAAATATCCTGGTGATGCGCGGCGATTTCGCGTGCCAACACAATTGGCGACTCCGCTGGGGACGAGGAGAAGAAGAGCTACACGATGAGTACCGAGTCCAAGAACGGGAGCGACATCGACCCGGAGAACGTCATTGCCGTCACACTCGATGATCTGTCGGAAGATGTTCGGCGCGAGCTTGAAGAGGAGCTTGAGAAAGAAAAGGTTGAGAGGTTGAAGCTCAAGTTGGCTGGATACGCGAAGACGAGGAACGGCGTCGTCAAAAAGATAGTTCCAAGCCCTTCCGATGCTCAGGTAAAAAACTCAACCGAACAAATTGCTCATCTAATTGATGTGTCCGTAGCTAGTAAATATGGTTCTGATATGGAAAATACGACAGGTACAATTACTCAAGCAGTAGCTAATAGACTTGAAGACTTTAAGGAGCAGTTTAATAAAGATCTTGAAAGATGTCTACCTGGTCATGTACGCTCATTAGTGCTGCAAGTCAATGATGAGTATTCTAGAAAAAGACCGATGCCGCCAAACAGTAGCAGATTTAACAATTTTCCAAGTAATATATATACGCCTAGTGCATCGGCTAATGCTATTTAGCCTCACGTTCCTTTAAACAATAATCTGGATGGCCGGAACTATGTTGGTAGTTCGGCTAATAATTTAGTTCCTAATACTGCTGCTCCTATTGTTTCGACTTCGGTTCCACAAAATCACAATAACAATAACCGAAGTTTTGGTTTAAATTCTAGTTTGCAGCAGCCTAGTTATGAGGCAGTAGCATATAGTACGCCACCACTGCCACCTGTCGGTACCAGGGTTCCGTATGGGCCGGTACTTGATTCATATTTTAGTGGTCTCCGTTGCAAACTTCGCATGCTCCAATTTCTTTGCCAGAATTTCCACCACGTGCTAGTGTTTCATCTGCTCCACAAGCCAGTTCTCTACAGCCCAATAATAATTTTAAGGATCAGCTTGCTAATATACTTAGAGAATTTGGTTTAGAACCTAAGGGTAGAGCACGTGCATATCAAAAACCATACCCTGATTATTTTGACTCGACACCATATCCTCGTGGTTTTAGAATTCCAGATTTTGTTAAATTTACGGGGGAAGATGGTAGATCTACTTTTGAGCATGTGGGACAATTTTTAGCACAATGTCGCGAGGTCGGCACATCGGATGTTTTTAGATTAAAATTATTTCCTTTATCTCTATCTGGTACTGCATTTACTTGGTTTACATCGCTTGCTCCTAATTCTATTTCAACAAGGGCACAATTGGAGCAAACATTTCATGAGTATTTTTATAACGGTGAAACAGAACTTCGGCTTTCAGATTTAACTATGGTAAGGCAGAAATATAATGAGCATGTTCATGATTATATTAGGAGGTTTAGGGATGTCAAAAACCGATGTTTCAGCTTGACCATAGCCGAAAAGGATTTAGCCGATCTTGCCTTTTCAGGTCTACTTGCTCATATTAAGGATAAACTAGAAGGGCAAGAATTTTTAGATGTTAATCAAGTTTTGGAGAAGGCTTTGGCACAGGAAAACGGGCTAAGGAAATTAAGGAATGCAACCGGTTTAAAGAAAATAGAAATAAAGAGAAGGATAACCATGTGGTTAACGCCTTAGATTATGATAGTGATTCGGCTAGTGAGGATGATGTTAATATATGTGTAGCCGAATGGGTTCAAGCACCAAAGTCAAAACCTTTTGCATGTTCTGCTTTGAAACCTACACCTGCTAGAAGAGATGAAATTAAATACACTTTTGATGTTAGCAAGTGTGATAGAATTTTTGATATGTTATTGCAGAATAAATTAATTAGAGTGAGAGAGGGTCATGTAATTCCACCTCCAGAAGAATTGGGTAGAAGAGCTTATTGTAAGTGGCACAATTCTTTTTCTCATGCTACTAATGATTGTAACGTGTTTCGTCGATAGGTGCAATCGGCCATCAATGAAGGACAATTGACGTTTACAGAAGGTCCTAAGATGAAGCTCGACAGTGACCCTTTTCCTATCAATATGGTCGAGCTTGAGAGTAAAAAAATGCTTATTCGGTCGGATCAGACCGAATCCGCAAGAGAGAAAAATGTTGTTGATAATAGTGCTCCTCCAAGGATGATCAAACCAAAAAATCCAGAAATAGGAGTGTGGAAAGTCAATGGAGGAAGGAGACAAGCTCCAAGGCCAAAGCCGACAGTTAGCATGTTGTTGGAAAAATATACCTCACGCAAGACCAACAATGTGTTTAATCGGCTCGGAGGTAATAAGCGTCCTAGATCTCCTTCTGGACCTCACAGTCATGAGCAATGGCAAGGAAGTGCATATGACCAACAGCCGTATTTTGCAATGGAGCCGACATATTGGGGTTGTGCACCTCCTATGTATCCGTTGTTTCCTCCATGGGGGTTTAACTTGGGCACCATATCCCACAGGCCAGCAGGTTATTTTCAGACGGATGGATCCCGCCGAGGCCTATGTTCGAGACCAAACGTACATGAGAAAAGGGCTCGTTTCAATGAGGAGGCTAGATCACATAACGCCATCGAGATTCGAGGAGGTCGATCACCGGTACGCAGTGCAGAGCGCAACAACTATAAGGGCAACTACAAGCGCGTAAGGATGCCGGTGAAGCGTGCTGAAACTAAAGCAGCAAAAAATTCAGATGATTTGGATGTTGATCACGGTCTGAAAATAGCGGAACACCAGTCAGATGAAGGTGTTGTGAATTGTACAGAAACAAGCAGTGTCTCAAAAGAAGCTCTCAGTACAGAGGAGAAAAGTAATGGCATAAAGTTGCGGCAGGCTGGCCAGTCTAATCAATTTGAAAAGCAAACTAATTCTGGGCATAACCCGCATGCACAGCCGGGTGCTATATCCTCACGCCTAAATCGGCTAGCACACAAGCTGATTTGATCATAAACAATTGTTGCACAGGAACGTCCAAGAGTTTGCCTCCGAGGAGTTTCAAGTCTAATACTAGTACATCTACACGTTGGGACTCGTGCAATGTACGCGCCAGGATTTAATTCAAAGATCAGATATGATCAGCAGAGAAGTTTTTTGGCCAGAGATGAAATGTTTGCCAGAAAAATAGAAGTACGTCAGTATAGGCCGAAGGACCCGGGGGGCAGCCAAATTAAGTCCGTCACCCCAGGAACTAAACCAGCACCGCAGTGGTGCCCGAATGGACTTACCCACACTCAGAAACGACGTGTACAGCGACTGCGAACATTGGAAATAAAGGAAGAGATAGCTGAGAAGAAGCGCGATAGATGGTTCAATCAGGATAAATCAATGATGCCTACAAAGACTTGGAAGGAGAAGCGCATCGCAAGAGAGGAAAATAAAAATGCAGATGACATCATTATTGCAGAAAATTCAGAGAATAATAAAGATGCACCAACTGATATGGATGTTAATATGGTGTTCGCATTGCCTGCTGAATTTTGCGCACCCGAGGCAGAAATTGCTAAACTTATTCTTGGACCAAAGAATGCTACATTTGAGAAACCAAAGAAGCATGGGCAGCACCTAAAGCCATTATTTATTAGAGGTCACATTGATGGTAAGCCTATTAGTCGCATGCTCGTTGATGGCGGTGCAGGTGTTAATATTATGCCCTTTTTGGTATTTTCTAAACTGAACCGAAAAGAGAGCGAGTTAATGAAGACCAACATGGGACTTAGTGGGTTCTCACGAGAATTGTCCGAGCCTAAGGGTGTTATTTCTATGGAGCTCACAGTCGGAAGCAAAACATTGCCGACTGCATTTTTTGTTGTTGATGTCAAAGGCCGGTATAATATTCTTTTGGGACGCGACTGGATTCATGCAAATTTTTGCATCCCTTCCACTCTTCATTAATGCTTAATTCAGTGGGTTAATGATGATGTCGAGGTGATTGAGGCTGACAATTCTTCTTGCATTGCTTTGACTGAGGCGCCGGTTGATTGGCAACACGGTGACATGCGATGTTTGACTGGTAGGGATTTATCAGATTATGATTGTATCAGTATCGGTAGAAATGGTTTTGTACCTATAAATGCACAGCCGGCTGACATAGCTCGGCTTAATAATTTATCTATATAAATGATGAATAAAGACGATACTATTGAGTGGCTACAAAGACGCACGGAGGAGTATCGTTCCGGAAAGAGCGATATGCATGAAACAATTGAAGATTTTGATGACATACAAAAGCTTGGACAAGGATTCTCATCGGCTGATCCACTTGAAGAAATTGATATTGGTGATGGAAGTATCCCGGGGCCTACATTTATCAAAGCTAGCTTGAAAGTCGATCAGAAAAGTAAGGTATGTTTATTACTTAAAGAATTCGTTAATTGCTTTGTTTGGAATTATACTGAGATGCCCGGTTTGAGTAGAGATTTAGTAGAACATAGATTACCTATTAAATCCGGTTTTAGGCCGCATAAACAACCTCGTAGAAGTTTCAATCCTAATTTGTATGACCGCATCAAAGAAGAGGTTGGTTGGTTGTTAAAAGCTAAGTTTATTCGGCCGTGTAGATATGCAGCTTGGGTTTCTAATATTGTGCCCGTGGAAAAGAAAAATACTGGTAATATTAGAATCTGTGTTGAGTTTAGAGATTTGAATAAAGCTACTCCGAAAGATGAATATCCTATGCCTATAGCCGACATGCTTATTAATGATGCGTCGGGACATAAAATGATTAGCTTTTTAGACGGTAATGCAGGTTACAATCAAATATTTATGGCCAAACAAGATATGTCTAAGACTGATTTTCGTTGCCCAGGTTTTGTTGGTTTATTTGAGTGGGTCGTTATGACATTTGGGTTAAAAAATGTCGGTGCTACATATCAACGCGCTATGAATTTAATTTTTCATGATCTTCTAGGCATTGTACTAGAAATATATATTGATGACATAGTTGTTAAATCGGATGGGTTTGATCATCATTTAGCCGATTTAAGATTAGCTTTTGAAAGGATGCGCCGGTATGGATTAAAAATGAACCCACTCAAATGTGCTTTTGGCGTGTCGGCTGGTAAGTTTTTAGGATTCATAATTCATGAAAATGGCATAGAGATTGACCCTAAAAAAGTGGAGGCAATTAGAAATTTGGAGGAACCCACGTGTAAAAGGGATGTGCAGAAGTTGTTAGGAAGCCGAATTTACTTTGGGGGCAGAGCAACGATATGCTTTCAATAATATAAAGCAATGCTTGTCAAATCCTCCAATATTGCGGGCGCCCATGTCCGGTGCGCCGTTCAGGCTGTACATTGCTGCAGAAGATAGGGTGATCGGTGCGGTGTTGGCGCAAGAGGTCAGCGGCAAAGAATACACCATTGCATACTTAAGCCGTCGTTTGCTCGACGCCGAAAGTCGGTATGTGTTTATTGAAAAGTTATGCTTATCTTTATACATGTACCAAGTTTCGGCCTTATTTTCTTTCTAGTACGTGTGTGGTAGCTTGCCAGGCTGACGTCATTAAGTATATGTTGCAACAACCGATTCTTAGTGGTAGGATTGGAAAGTGGGCTTACGCACTAATAGAATATGATTTAACATATGAATCGTTGTGTGCTATGAAGGGTCAAGTTATCGCCGATTTCATTGTTGATCATAGGATTAAAGGTGATGAAAATATCAATTATGTTATTGTGTGTCCATGGAAACTTTATTTTGATGGATCAGTTTGTAGGGACGGGCAAGGCGTCGGTAATGTTTTAATTTCATCTAATAATGTTGTTTATGATACATCGATCCGTTTGGAATATCCTTGCACTAATAACCAAACTGAGTACGAAGCTTTACTGTTTGGTTTATAAACTGTAGGTGATATGGGTGTAAAGGATCTAGATGCTTTTGGGGATTCGCTTCTGGTAGTACAACAAATTAAAGGCGAATTTCAATGTTTCGATGGATTATTAAATAGTTATTTGGACTGATGTTTAGACATAATTAAGTCTCTAGATACGTTCACCATCCATCATATACCTAGAGAAGAGAATTCTAGAGCTAATTGTTTAGCACAACAAGCATCCGGTTATCACATTAGTAAAGGATTGTTTTTTATAATAGACAAGCCGATGCATGCTGAGTCTATAATGATGGATACTTTGCAACGGGGTGCACTTGGGCCTAGTACAGTTGAGCAACTAGTTGTACAATGTACTGCAGATTCAAATAAATTAGAATTGAGTGAGTGGAGAGTTCCTCTAGTTAATCATTTAAAGGATCCAAGTCAAACAAGAGATAGGAAAATTCGGCGACAAGCTTTAAAATATAATTTGTTTAATGATGAGTTGTATCGCCGAACAATAGATGGGTTATTTTTAAAATGTTTAGATTCTGATCAGTCTAAAATAGCTATGGGTGAAGTGCATGAAGGAATATGTGGAACGCATCAGTCGGCTCACAAAATGCGATGGTTGTTATAAAGAGCGGGGTTTTATTAGCCGACTTTGCTAGAGGATTGTTTTCGGTATTATAAAGGTTGTGAGGCATGTCAAAAATTTGGTAATGTACAGTTAGGGCCCGCGTCTATGTTAAATCCCATAATTAGGCCATGGCCATTTAGAGGATGGGTTTAGATTTTATTGGTGAGATACATCCTTCGTCTTCTAAAAGACATCGCTTCGTCCTAGTTGCCACAGATTATTTTACTAAATGGACTGAAGCAGTTCCTTTGAGAAATATGACTCATAAGGAAGTTATTAGTTTTGTTTTAGAGCATATTATTCATAGATTCAGCATTCCTCAAACTTTAACTACTGATCAAGGTGCTTCTTTTATGTCTCATCAATTTCGTGAATTTGCCAAATCTTTAGGAATGAAATTGTTAAATTCGTCGCCTTATTATGCTCAAGCTAACGGACAAGCCGAATCTAGCAATAAAACTTTAATTAAACTTATAAAGAAGAAAATTGAGGAACATCCAAAAAGGTGGCATGAGGTACTTTCGGAAGCTTTATGGGCTCATAGGATATCTAAGCATGGAGCGACTAAAGTAGCACCGTATGATTTAGTATATGGCCAGGAGGCGGTGTTACCCGTAGAGGTTAATTTACAAGCTCTTAGAGTGGCCAGACAAAATGATTTGTCGGCTGTAGATTATAATGACCTGATGATGGATAGGATAGATGACATTTCAGAAGAGAGATTAAGAGCTTTGCGACAAATTGAGAAGGAGAAATTAAGAGTAGACAAAGCTTATAACAAAAAGGTGAGAGAAAAATCGTTTCAAATAGGAGACTTAGTGTGGAAAACGATTTTACCTATTGGAACTAAAGATAGGAAATTCGGCAAATGGTCGCCGAGTTGGGAAGGCCCGTATAAGGTTGTAGAGATCGTTCCTGGAAATTCATATTTTTACAATCTTTGCAGGGAGAGAAGTTGCCCAAAGCTCTCAATGGGAAATATTTGAAGAAATACTGTCCTAGCATGTGGCAGGAGGCTTGAGCAAATTTGGCCGATATATTATTTGAGATTTCGCCCTAAGAAATAATATGGCCGGTGGATTGATCAACATCGCCCTAAGGTATTGTTATGGTGTTTTTGATAAATCCAATTGTAACAAAAACAGGGGGGCATGTGTTGAATGTATAATTTGGCTGCTAGGTATTTTATGGGCCAAATTAATTTAAATGTGTGGTTGACATATATGATTTTGGACTTGCTGTTTATTTTGAAATGCAGGCTTGTCAGGTGTAGGAAGTTATTTTACCCAAGACAAGTATATACGATTCTGTATGGACAAAATTTTCATGTGCTAGGCTAAACCGTGGTTGCTAAGATGAGGGAATTTTAGCATGGGCAATGAAGTAACCTAAACAAAAGCAAGCACAGATGATGGGTCATTGGTCCTTATTATATAGTGTGATAGCGACCTTGCCGGAATATTTTATTCATATATCCAAGAGTCTTTGTACGTGAATATGGCCTAGATACGGATAGCATGCAGATTTTGTACGCATGTTACATGGTAACCGAATCAAGTCCTGTTCGGTTTTAGTTTTGGAGTTGTATTCTTGTACGGCAAGGCATGCTACGGAATTAAGTCCTGCCTTGTATACGCAAAGTCCAGCGTACCTTATTTATAAGGCCACGACCGATTGGAAAAGCCCCCAGCAATCGATCTATCAATACAAACTCTATTTTCATGTATGTCTATTTTCCGTCGTTACTCCTTGCCGAGCCCTAGCAGCCCTAGGGTTGGGCGATCTTTGCCGTTTGGTGCTGGAAAGCGGCCGTTCTCCTCCACGAAAGCGAGGAAATCTTTGTTGCTTTGCTCGTAAAGTAATCGTTCGTCGTCACGAAAGCACGGCAAATATCTTGGTGTTGCGCGGTGATTTTGCGTGCCAACAAGCCCACCTCGTAGGGTAGGCCACAGTAGCCTCCCGGTGCTGGGTGGTTCATGGTGGACCCTGCCCGCCTGTCCGACTGGTGGCGCGCATCATGTCGGCGCTCGATGGTGGTTCGAGCATCTTCATGAGCTCGCTCCCGAAGAACTTGACGTTGGTCACGGTGGGTTCACGGGTCGGACGACGCTATGGAGATATCATCACGAGCGTTGTCGCGATGGATCGACACCCGTGGTGGCTGATGTGGAGGAGGGGAGTGCACCGTGGCCGCATCGCCTCCGGCCCGTCCACCGCTGGCATGCAGTGGCTCGACGGAGCGACGACCTACAGGCCCCGCCGTTCGCAACTCATCTTTGTTGGCGATTGATGTCTACTACACAACCTTCTTCTTGTAGACGTTGTTGGGCCTGCAAGTGCACAGGTTTGTAGGACAGTAGCAAATTTCCCTCAAGTGGATGACCTAAGGTTTAACAATCGGTAGGAGGCGTAGGATGAAGATGGTCTCTCTCAAACAACCCTGCAACCAAATAACAAAGAGTCTCTTGTGTCCCCAACACATCCAATACAATGGCAAATTGTATAGGTGCACTAGTTCGGCGAAGAGATGGTGATACAAGTGCAAAATAGATAGTAGATATAGGTTTTTGTAATCTGAAATAATAAAAACAGCAAGGTAACTAATGATAAAAGTGAGCGTAAACGGTATTGCAATGATAGGAAACAAGGCCTAGGTTTCATACTTTCACTAGTGCAAGTTCTCTCAACAATAATAACATAGATTGATAATATAACAAGCCCTCAACATGCAACAAAGAGTCACTCCAAAGCCACTAATAGCGGAGAACAAACATAGAGATTATGGTAGGGTACGAAACCACCTCAGAGTTATTCTTTCGGATCAATCTATAAAAGAGTTCGTACTAGAATAACACCTTAAGACACAAATCAACCAAAACCCTAATGTCACCTAGATACTCCATTGTCACCTCAAGTATCCGTGGGCATGATTATACGATATGCATCACACAATCTCATATTCATCCAACCAACACAAAGTACTTCAAAGAGTGCCCCAAAATTTCTACCAGAGAGTCAAGAACGTGTGCCAAACCCTATGCATAGGTTCATGAGTGGAACCCGCAAGTTGATCACCAAAACATACATCAAGTGGCACATGATATCCCATTGTCACCACAAATAATCACAGCAAGACATACATCAAGTGTTCTCATAAAAGACTCAATCCGATAAGATAACTTCAAAGGGGAAACTCATTTAATCACAAGAGAGTAGAGGGGGAGAGACATCATAAGATCCAACTAAAATAGCAAAGCTCGGGATACATCAAGATCGTGCCATAGAGGGAACACGAGAGAGAGAGATCAAACACATAGCTACTGGTACATACCCTCAGCCCCGAGGGTGAACAACTCCCTCCTCGTCATGGATAGCATCGGGATGATGAAGATGGCCACCGGTGATGGGATCCCCCTCCGCAGGGTGCCGGAACGGGCTCCCGAGAGGTTTTTGGTGGCTACAGAGGCTTGCGGCGGCGGAACTCCCGATCTATCTTCTGTTCTGGAAGTTTTAGGGTATAAGAGTATATATGGGTGCAGGGGGTACGTCGGTGGAGCTACGGGGGGCCCACGAGGTAGGGGGCGTGCTCGGGGGGTGGGCGCGCCCCCACCCTCGTGAGCACCTCCCGTATCTTCTGACGTGGAGTCCAAGTCCATCAGGTGGGTTTCCTTCCAAAAATAACTTCTCCGGTTGATTTCATTCTGTTTTGACTCCCTCTGATATTCCTTTTCCTCGAAACACTGAAATAGGCATAAAACAACAAATCTGGGCTGGGCCTCCAGTTAATAGGTTAGTCCCAAAAATAATATAAAAGTGGATAATAAAGCCCAATATTGCCTAAAAAAGTAGATAAAGTAGCATGGAGCAATCAAAAAATATAGATACATTGGAGACGTATCAGCGATGCCGACAAGGCTCCGGACGGTGGCCCTCCATTCGTCGAGCTTTTCCGCAGTGGCAGGAAAGTCGAGGAGCAGCTGCGCGCGTGCTAGGGCTTCTGCTGGTGTGGGCAGCGGCGAAAGCTGCGTGGACCGTGGCGGGCTTCGACTTCTAACTATGTTAGAAGGAGCTCCATCATGGCCCTGCGGCCGTCCGCCACCTCCGCCAACACCTTGGCGCGCATGCTGGCCCTCCTCGTCACGTGAAGGGCGCACAAGACTGTTCCAAGGGCGGCGCCCAGGGTCACCAGCCGGGCGGCGCTGCTCATCGCGCACGATCTGAGAAGAGCGTGTCGTGGGCGCCGGTGTTGGTGTCTTGGAGGGCCCCGCACCGCCTGCGGGTGGCCCAACTCCGTCTCTAGAGTTCGCGACGTGTGGCTCGTCGTCTAGCGCACGAACGACGCCGCTCACCAGGCCCGGACTGCCAGGATGATGTGGATTTTCGCGGGCTGTGCCACGGGTTCTCTCCATGACTGGCCCGTTACTGGTCTGCACCGGTACAGGCAGTCCAGTCCCAGACGAACCGATCGCCGTGGTCGTCTTCTTCTTGGGAGCCATGGCGACAAAGAGCTGTGCCACTGGCTGCAAAACCAGATGCTCACTACTACGCCCCCTACCTGGCGCGCAAAAGATGTCAGTAGGAAACGACACCTATGGGATCACAAGAATCCCTACTACGGTTGCGGGGCGCTGGGTTGTGAGGAGAGCAGGATGAGCAGTCAGTACGAGCATGCGGATCGATTACCCAAATTCGGGCCACAGAGATGCGTAACACCCTAGTCCAGCTTGGATGTGTGTATTTGTGTTCTTGAGGTTCTTGAACTAGCTAAAATGGGCGTAACTTGTCCAAAAGTCCGAATCCTTCTCCTGGATGCCTTGAGCCTCCTTTTATAGGCAAGGGGATCGCCACAGTGTCACACAAGAGGTGGCATCGGGGTACTGTGGTTAAGCCTATTGCTAGCTATTACGGGACAAAGTGCATTTAATGCGCCCCTGACGTGTCCCCTCCACTTTACCGCCGCCTCGCCCTGTCTCGACACGCGCCTGGGCAAGCGAGGCGGCCAACGCCTTGTAGGGTGGCAGGCTGCTGAGGTGGCGCGGTGGTAGGGCCGTCACGAAGATTTGCATGCCACCACGTAGGCATGCGCTGAGTTGGCTGAAAAGCCTTGTGCCGACACGCAGGTGCCTGCCCAGCTGGTGGGCTGGAAGCTGCATGGGAGCAGTGGGAAAGGCTTGGCGGGTTCGGGCCGGCCTCGCGGACGTCCTCGGCAAGGGCCTTGTCGGGGCCCCGGCAAGGGTCTTGCCGTGGCGTTGCGGTCGTCCCCGGCAAGGGTCTTGCAGGGGGTCTTGTGGGTTTCCTCGGCGAGGAGCTCGCCGAGGTTCGTCGTCTTCTGCTCTTCTGATTTGAGGTGTTCCTTGTCTTCACAAAGATCTGCATGCCACCATGGAGGTGTCTCCCGAGCTTTGGTCCCAACGTGGTTGGCAGCGCTGGACGGGCTGGGGCTCAAGGGTGGCGCACCCTGCTGGCGTCAGGTAGGCTGCCCCGGCAAGGACCTTACCGGGGAAAACCACTTCGCCTTCTGGCTCTTTATGCTTCTATCTTGGCGTTGCTTTGATTCTGTGTTTCCGCCTGCCAAAGTGTGGTCGTGGGCGCGGCTGTAACTGCCCGTGCACAAATAAGGGGTACCAAGGAGCGCCCCTACTTTAGTACACCGACACTATGTATGACATCGTGCGATCAAAGATGACATTAATTATTTTGCCAACCTACTTTTTAATGTGATGCTTTAGAGAATGGCTTTGGCACTAAAAGTGCGCCATCAAATTTGGTGAAATAAGTGCTACTTTGTAGGTTATCCCAAATGGTTGGGTATTCCTCTATCACTATGTCGAGGCAAAGTGTTTTGTCACAGAGTGCGGAAATTTTGAAGAAATTGTTAGTTTGCAAAAGAGTGAGTGGGAGGACAGTGCAATTCAATGAGATTACAGAATCTTCACGATCAGGTCAAAGAAAAGAAACACTAAAAGTAGTTCTAAAATTTCTTCCTGCGGCTGAACAGAAGTCTCTACATAGGATATAGAGACTTTGGTTGAATGTGCAACTGAACTATATAGGTTGAGAAAATTTTACTGACCTTCAGTGTATGCAGACGAAATAGTTTTGAAATGAACTTATGATACACACAGAAGCGTTGATGGGCCCTGACTCCGAAATTGGCTATATGCCAAAATTAATCTGAGATAGTATCCATACACATAACACTACTGCATGATGCTGCTAACACGACACTATGATCAGAGACCCTTCGACGAAATTGTGTGCGATGCAATAATCGCAAACGGTGGTGTGAAAAAACTGTCAAAAAGGGTGCAAAACATTTGCCATGGCGGAGACATCAATCACGGTTCAGATTTTAGTTACGCGTGTGATGCTGGGCATACGGTTGATCCAGCAGAACTGTTTGCGATGAGGAACAACAACAGAAACGGGCAGCCATATCAATGTGTGTGCGATATACGGCATATAGTTCCCTCCGATGAGTTGTGTGTTATTAGGGAATGCAACAGAAACAGTCAGCCAGATGAAGGTGTGTGTGATATATGGCATATGGTTCACTCGGACAAACTGTTTTTGATTAGGCAAGAGAACGGAAACGGTTCATCTTAACAAGATGTGTGTGATATGCGGCATTTGCGATCACCCAAAAGAACACAAACGATTAGTGTAAACCGAATGTGTGTGATACGCAGCAAACAGCCCGCTCGGATGAACTATTTGCGATGAGAAATTATAACACAGACGATTATAGTAAGTTCATGTGCGATTATGTTCATCCAAAAAACTTTGAAAAAAGCAAACTAGTTGCTTGCATTGGGTAGGAGTATCGCACACGATGCGTCTGCGAGTACTCGTGTGCGATGATTAGTAAGTTACACATAATGAACGGCCGCAAGGGTGATATGCTGATCATGGAGTACGAGAAGACCGTCGTCGGAAGGCCACTGGCTCAGCTTTTTAGCCTATATTTTATTATAATTGTATGCATAAGTAGGTCGCGAGTATTTTGCGCCTTGCCGCATGTGGCATTTTAAATTATCCTGAATATGTAAGACAATTATTAACCGTTGCCATTGTAAATTTGCCTCAAGGCGAGTAGAGCGCGCACAAGGACGCCACGGACCCGCAAAAAAAAGCAGGGATGCCACGACGAGCAACCACGTGGTCAACCTTCTGGCACCCCGTGGGAGACGCGACGGTGCATCCATAGGACACGATGGTGATATCATGATCGTGAGTGATAGTGGGCAGACACGTACACGTACATCTGAGAACATGGGCCCATGTTTCGGGCTTCCGATGCTTGGCATACGGTTGATCCAAAAGAACTATTTGTGATGAGGCAGAACAACAAAAATGGGGCTTTGTAGGCCCAGAACCATCAATGAGTTTTGACTTTGTTTCTCGTCACATTGCAGATACAATGCAATAAGTAATTGCAAATCTATTCACACTGATCAAACTAATATGTGTTCACACTTAGCACCGGGCTATAAAAACCACCCACTCAAAAATTACTTCACAGTTCCTCTCCTAATCACTCACAAAACTGGTATTTCCTGTCAAGTCATTCCGCCATGACCGGTAGGAGGAATTTCGGGTGGGCATAAAACTAGGCAGCAAAGACCAAGGCGGCGGAAGCACTAGAGAGGTCCCGTCGTGAAGCGGCAGCCGTAGCAGAGATGTCCTGGTGCGCCACGGATCCCTCGAACGAGCTCTCACGGGCACACGAGAGCTCTCACAAGCGCACTCGCCGCGTCGCCGATCGTGATGAGCTGGTGTTGCTGAAGTCCTTGGCCGGCAATGAGGCAGCAGGAGCTGGTCGACGGCTTGATGAAGGTGCTTGAGATCAGCGATGCCTTGGTTGACAAGGCGACTGGCCTCATCAAGCAACTCATGGGTGACAATGCGAAGCTCCTCAAGGCGCTCGCCAAGAAGGAGGAGGAGGCCGCCGGCTGGAAGATGCTGCATGAGAAGAGCAATGCCTCGGGGTTGACGCTGACAGCAGTTATCGAGGAACTGAAGGGTGACTTGAGGAAGCTCCGGATCAAGCGCGAGCAGGAGGTGGAGGAATCCGTGGGTGCTTTCAAGCAACACTGTGAGGAATTGAGGAAGGAGCTCGAGGATGTCATCGCCCGGTGATCCATCGAAGAGTAGATACAGTAGCGATCTAGATCGTTGTCTGTGATTTCCTTCTTCTCTTGTCCCCGTGTCTTCCGGGCTTTGCCGCATGTGGCATTTAAAATTATCCGGAATGTGTAAGACAATTATTATCTGCGCCATTATAAATTTGTTGTCGTACTATCTGTTTCCATTTTATTTGTCGTCGTATTATTCATTGCCCTATGTGGCAATTTAAATTAGGCCAGAATACGAGTTGAAAACACGAACAAAGCAAATGCTGCCATGGGATCACAACCAAACACCCTCCGTCCACCCCTAAAAAACTCCCTCCAGGCACTTTAATTAACCCATTAATGGAGAACTTGTGAGTGAGGCGGGCGGCGGCTGGTGCATGGAGGTCAAAGAGCTCGCTTCCCGGTGAGCATCGACGGCCTTGCTTCTCGCACGTGACCTGTCGAGCCTGCGAGGTGGACATGATGCACGTGTCCAACTGAGCCTGCGCGGTGGACTGCTCACACGCATCCCGTCGAGCATGCATGGCGGACTTCTCGCGCTCGTCCCGCCCGTTTGTGATATTAACGTGTCAGCTTATTGTTTCAAAAAGGACTTTGTTGGCTACTAATGTGTGCGCCTCTTCTCAAACTGGACGATTTTTTTACCACGGCCTATATGAGCCATGTCATGAAACCATGCCAAGTTTCATGTTTTTTGGGTGAGTTTTTGATTTACTAGGATTTAAAAACCAAGATTCTCAATGTTTCAGGACGACGACAAGTTTGTAATTCATTCCCATTCCTTAAATGAAACCTAAACATGCACCCAATGACACATGTACGATTTCCCACCCATTTTGCTTCACTGGAGCATGTGCTTATAGTTCAAATTTAAATTATGGACTACATTAAATGCGTAGAAAACTTAATTAGTAATATATACAATGGCCAAACGAACCCTAAACAGTTTCAAATTTCGACACGACACTCCTGTTATTCTATGTTGCCTGTAGAAAGCAAAGTTCAAGGCTTGAAGAGGCAACGAGTATCGTTTGGCCCACCGAAACCATGAGGGTTGCAAGAAGCTTCGGTTTATAAGAGGCTTGTAATTTGCTTCGCCCAAATTGGACAATTATATGTACCATGTAGTGACACCCTGCCAAGTTTCACGATTTCCTAGTGAGTTTTGGATTTCCAGAGATTTATAAACCGAGATTCGCAATGTTTGTGGCCAAGACAGGATGGCGAGATGGTTGAATTCGTTCCCATTCATTCCATGGGACCTAAACATGCACCCCAAGGACACACATGTACGTTTTTTCTAGCCATTTTGGTGCACTAGAGCATGTATTTGTAGTTCAGATTTGAATTATGGACATGAAATTCCTAGAAAACTCAATTAATGAATAAAAAGGGTCAAACGAACCCTGAATAATTTCAAAGTTCAGCGTGAATCTCCCGTTGTTCCATGTTGCGTGTAGAAAATATACGAGGCTAGAAGAGGGAGCGATTATCGTTTAGCCCACAAGGGGACACGCTTCCCTGTCGAAACCATGAGGGTTCTTGTGACAGACTCCATTTTGTAAGAGGTTTGTAATAAAGTGTGGCCCAAATAGGCAATGTTTTTACCACAACATATATGTGCCATGATGTGACACCTGCCACCTTTGATGACTTTCTGGTGAGTTTTGGATTTATGTGGATTTAAAAACCAAGATTCCAAATGTTTGAGGATGAGCGAGGATGCATGTAAGGTTGTAATTTGTTCCCATTCCTAGCATGGATCCTAAACATGCACCCAAAGGACACATGTATAATTTTTCTAGCCATCTTGGTGAGCTGGAGCATGTATTTATAATTCAGATTTGAATTATTGACATTAAATGCCTAGGAAACTCAATTAGTCTATAAAAAGGCCAAACGAACCCTGAATAAGTATAAATTTTAGCATGGATATCATGTCGTTCCATGTTGCCCGTAGAAGAAAATACAAGGCGAAAAGAGGCAAGGATTACATTTTGACAACAAGGGGAACATGTTTCCCTAACAGAACCACAAGGCTTCTTTGAGAGAAACTCCGGTGTGTAAGAGGTTTCTAATAAAGATTGGCCCAAATTGGACAATGTTTTTACCACGACATATACGTGCCATGATGTGACACCATGCCCACGTTCATGACTTTCTAGTGAGTTTTGGATTTACGGGGATTTAAAAACCAAGATTCCAAATGTTTGAGGACGAGCCAGGACGCTGGTACGGTTGTAATTTATTCCCATTCCTGGCATGGGACCTAAACATGCACCCAAGGACACATGCATGTATACTTTTTCTAGCCATTTTGGTGAACTGGAGCATATATTTGAGGTTCAGATTTGAATTATGGACATTAAATTCCTAGGAAACTCAATTAGTGTATAAAAAGGTCAAATGAACACTGAATAAGTCTAAATTTCAGCATGGATATCCTGTCGTTCCATGTTGCCCATAGAAAAAATACAAGGTGAAAAGAGGCAGTGATTACGTTTTGCCACAAGGGGAACACGTTTCCCTATCGGAACCACGAGGCTTCTTTGAGAGAAGCTCTGGTTTGTAAGAGGTTTGTAATAAAGCTTGGCCCAAATTGGACAATGTTATTAGCATAACATATATGCGCCATGATGTGACACCATACCAACTTTCATGACTTTCTGGTGAGTTTAGAATTTATGGGGATTTAAAAACTGAGATTCTAAATGTTTGAGGACGAGCGAGGATGTCGGTATGGTTGTAATTCATTCTCATTCCTGGCATGGGACCTAAACATGCACCCAAGGACACATGTATAATTTTTCTAGCCATTTTGGAGAACTGGAGCATGTATTTGAAGTTTAGATTTGAATTATGGACACTAAATGCCTTGGAACTCAATTAGTGTATAAAAATGCCAAACGAACCCTGAATAAGTTTAAATTTCAGCACAGATATCATGTCGTTCAATGTTGCCCATAGAAGAAAATACAAGGCGAAAAGAGGTAGTGATTATGTCTCGACAACAAGGGGAACACATTTCCCTGTCGGAACCACGAGGCTTCTTTGAGAGAAGATCCGGTATGTAAGAGGTTTGTAATAAGGCTTGGCCCAAATTGGACAATGTTTTTACCACGACATATATGTGCCATGACGTGACACCGTGCCTACTTTCATGACTTCTGGTGAGTTTAGGATTTACGGGGATTTAAAAACCGAGATTCCAAATGTTTGAGGACGAGCCAGGATGCCGGTACGGTTGTAATTCGTTCCCATTCCTGGCATGAGACCTAAACATGCACCCAAGGACACATGCATGTATACTTTTTCTAGCCATTTTGGTGAACTGGAGCATGTATTTGAGGTTCAGATTTGAATTATGGACAATAAATGCCTAGGAAACTCAATTAGTGTATAAAAAGGCCAAACGAACCCTGAATAAGCTTAAATTATAGCACATATATATTGTCGTTCCATGTTGCGAGTAGAAGAAAATACAATGCGAAAAGAGGCAGTGATTATCGTTTCCCCCACAAGGGGGACATGTTTCACTATCGGAACCACGAGGCTTTCTTTGAGAGAAGCTCCGGTTTGTAAGAGGCTTGTAATAAAACTTGCGCCAAAATGGAAAAAAAATCCTCGACATATATATGCCATGTCGTCACACCATGCTAAGTTTCACGATTTCGGGTGAGTTTTGGATTTACTGGGATTTAAAAACCAAGATTCTTCTCACGAAATGTTTTAAAATAGCACACGGTTCACTCACGAAAGTTGTGTGTCTACCAAACCATGGTCGATGCCCCCCTCCCCCCTATTGCGCGCGATCTGAGACATGCGTTCGGATTGGCCAGAACCCAAACCCCATGGATCGTATGTCTGCACCATTGGATGCTCCCAGATCGAAGCAACCCTCAGCCCTTTCGATAGCATATGTAGTACATGGGTAAGCACTATGCGCATGCGTCGTGCTAGCTCATGCTTCCTTCTCTTCTACGTTTTCTAAACAGGCTACCATTTCCCGCCACTCCTCTCATCGGTTTCCCGCCTCTTCTCCCATCGGTTTCCCGCTACTAGTGTCAGTGCTCATTGAAGGCTAGGCGGCGACACGCCAACCATGTAAATATCACACACAGTTTTTAAAAGAACAAATGTGCGTGATAGGAGGGAATAGGTCCCATAGGGTGACCAGCGTGCAACGCCTTAAAGGCAAGGAGGCAATTCCTATCAGCAAGGTGCCGCTTCCAATCCGCTAGCCTAATCGAATAGAACACAGAAGTTAAATGTTCTCGGGCTGGAGTAGTCCAAGGATGGGTGGCCCGTGTCACGCCCAATATGCGACCCTATCCTAAAGGAACTCGAAAGTCCCACCAAGGATAGAAGCGCATATTGGAGACGCTTTTGCAAGGTGGATATCATTACATCGTACCATTACATAAAAGTTGGGGATACATACAAGAGGCATACGATGCCACAGGAATGCAACATCAACATACATAAGAGCAACATCCGACTACAGATGAAACACAAACAGAAACTCAAACGACATCCACCCTGCTAGTCCAGGCTGCCGACCTGGAACCTATCCCCTGATCGAAGAAGAAGCAGAAGAAGAACTCCAACACAAGTAAACATAGCTCTCACGTCATGATCATTGCATTACCTATACCTGCAACTGTTGTTGTGGTAATCTGTGAGCCACGAGTACTCAGCAATGTCATTACCATGCGTATCAAGACTAGCAAAGCTTAAAGGGTAAGGAATGGATAGTGGTGAGGTTGCAGCAGCGACTAAGCATGATATGGTGGCTAACTTACGAATACAAGAATAAGATGAGAAGCTACGCAAACGGGCGCGAACTAGTAATGATCAAGAAGTGATCCTGAAACTACTTACGTCCAAACATAACCCAAACCGTGTTCACTTCCCGGACTGTGCCGGGAAGAGACCATCACGGCTACACACGCGGTTGATGCGTTTTAATTAAGTCAAGTGTCAAGTTCTCTACAACCGGACATTAACAAATTCCCATCTGCCACATAACCGCAGGCACGGCTCTCGAAAGTTTAAACCCTGCAGGGGTGTCCCAACTTAGCCCATTATAAGATCTCATGACCAACGAAGGATATTCCTTCTCCCGCGAAGACCCGATCAGTCTCGGAATCCCGGTTACAAGACATTTCGACAATGTTAAAACAAGACCAGCAAGACCGCCCGAATGTGCCAACAAACCCCGATAGGAGCTGCACATATCTCATTCTCAGGGCACACTAGATGAGTCAAGCTACGAGTAAAACTAGCCCTCAAGTTTCCCTGAGGTGGCCCCGCAGGCTGCTCGTTCGGACCAACACTTAGAGAAGCACTGGCCGGGGGGGTTTAAAATAAAGATGACCCTCGGGTTAATTACTCCCAAGGGAAAGGTTATAGGTTGTTAGGAAAATGTAAAACCAAGGTTGGGCCTTGCTGGAGGAGTTTTATTCAAAGCGAACTGTCAAGGGGTTCCCATAAACCCAGCCGCGTAAGGAACGCAAAATCAAGGAACATAACACCGGTATGACAAAAACTAGGGAGGCAAGAGTGGAACAAAACACCAGGCATATAAGGCCGAGCCTTCCACCCTTTACCAGATATATAGATGCATTAATTAAATAAGAAATATTGTGATATCCCAGCATAATCCTGTTCTAACATGGAGCAATCTTCAACTTCACCAGCAACTAACAACGCTATAAGAGGGGCTGAGCAAAAGCGGTAACATAGCCAAACAACGGTTTGCTAGAAAGGGTGAAAAGGTTAGAGGCTGACATGGCAATTTGGGAGGCTTGATAAACAAGTGATAGGTAGTGCAGTATAGCGATAGAACGAAGCAACTAGCATATCAATGATAGTAGTGAGATCCAGGGTAACGGTCATCTTGCCTGAAATCCCGCTAGGAGGAAGAATGGGTCCATGAAGAAGATGAACGGGCAAAGACGAACCAAGCGTAGCCGAACGAATCCTCACGATTGCAACGAAACAAGAACTAACGAGAAGAAGCACAACCGGAAAGAAGCAAACAACATGGTAAACGCACAATACATAGACATGACATGATGCACAACCAAGCATGATGCATGACAAAGGCTATATGATGCTACTCATGGCAAGAGATGATGCAAATAAGAACAACACATCAAAGCAAGTTTAAATGAGGCCGGAAATAACATATAACAATTCCGGTAAGTCCCAATATACAAGTTTCGAAATTGGTCCACATCTGAATAACCTTATGTTCAAGTTGTTAAACAGCAAGTTAAGATGCACCAAGATGATCTACATGAAATTCTAGTCAAGTTACAAATAAAGTTCATTTAATTCAGAGCTAAGACCTAGAAGATATGAGCAAAACAAGCTAAACATGGCATTGATGCACAATGCATTCAAACATCAAGCAAACGCTCTCAAAACATGGATGCAACATGATAAGATGAAACTACATGCAAAATCAAGCAAGTTTCATATAGAGCATGCTCAAAACAGAGCAACGGTGCAACACATACACTCCAAATAAGATATAACAACAATCTTCCCAAAACAGCAAGTAGGCACTTTGCAAACATCAAAACAACACGCTACAGGAATCATATAAGCACAAACTTGACATGCACTTCATATACATAAAACATACTTCAAATATCATTAAGGTTAAGTTTTATAGGCATCAATATTAAACCAATATGATCAATGCAAAAAAGCAACTTTATAACACAGGAGCATATACATGAGCAGAGTTAAAATGATGGCATGTTGGAGGCACGAAACAAAGATGCTACAGCAACTATATCTAGCGACCAAGGGCATGGAATCAAAGTAAACATAACAAAGAGAAAATAATATCATGGCATCATCTACATATGGCTCATGGACTAGTAGGAACCAACAAGACAAGATTGAAAATTGAAACAGTTTCAGCAAGTGTAAAACAGTAACATTATGATAGCATGTTTGCAAGCATGAAACAGGGTCATATCACATACATAAAATAATGTAACTGTAGCATCTCCAGAACAGGCATAGAATAATTATTATCAAGCTCAGAACATAGCATCATGAAGTTAACAGAAATCTGGAACATTATATAAGCATGTTCATGGAAATTAAAACATATACTACATGACATATATGAGGCATCCGAAGGCATGTAATGATATAGCATAACTAGGACAACAAAACATGTTAACTAAGCATCTCCAGATTATGCATGGATTAATTGTTAGCATCAAGCAAACATGGCATCATGATATGACAGAAACAGACTTGACAGAAAGTTAACAGCAAGTAGCCCACTTCACAAGCTTGATGCACTCACGACATGGCATATAAAAGTACATGGGTCGAACCCCTGTAAAGATGGCATGTTTATTCCCCTAAAACATGTAGACATGATGCTCAAAAGAAAATCACACAAAATGCAACAAAAATGACAAATCAACAAGTTACAGCAGTTTCAGCAGTTAACAGCAACATGCACTTTTGCAACAGAAATTAAGATACCAAGATGCACCCTAACATGAATTCAAAGCACACCAACATGTAGAGCATGAAGAGCAGCATATGTGTATATCAAGATCATCATCATAGGATCAACAGGTACAAAGTTATAGCACTCACAAGAGGCATACATGATGTTAACATGCAGCAGTTTCAGCAGTTTATATCAATTAGCAGTTTTGCAACGAATATTAAGTCATCAGTATGAACAGTAACATGAATGGAAACTACTCCATCATGAAGAGCACTCTGAGATGAACATTTCGATATATCATGCACGCAAAACGGAGCTATATGCATGAAGATACGGTCATGGCAAGATGCACACATATGATAAAACTCCTGGGGACTTGGCCAAAAATTATACCCTCGGAGTCAATGGAGCAGGTCGGGTCCAGCGCGGAGGAGGACCCGGGCGGCGGCGTGCTGAACTCCGCCGAGGTGGAGGTGCTCCGGCGCGGTGGAGGGTCCGATCCGGGCCGGATCTCGCCGGATCCGGCCGGATCCCACCGAAGGGCGCGAGGCGGCGGTTGCCGGCATGCAGCGGCGACGAGGCGGGACAGACGGCAGCAAGCGGCGGACCTGATGTGGTGCAGGCCATCCGGAGGTTGAACGGCGGCGGGGCACGCTCCTGCGGGGCTCTGGCTGTGAGGAGGCGAGTGCGCGCGGGCGGCGAGGTCGGCGTGGGGGCGGCCGGAGGTCGAACGGTGGCACGGCCGGGCGTGGGAGTCGCGCGCGGGCGGCGGCGGTGGTGGTGTGTGCCGGAGGGCAGGGTGCTCGGTATCGCGGGCTGGCGGCGCAGCAGATGGGCCCAATGGGCCATGCGCGAAAGACGGTCGGGCTGCGCGGCGACGCGGGCGGCGCGGGGATGTGGCGCGAGGCCACCTGGCTGCGGGCGGGCGTTGGGTGACGTGGCGGCCTCTGATTGGCCAAGCGACGTGGCTGGCAGCGGTGGACGTGTCCGGTGGCAGGCGGACATGTCCTGTGGGCGAGAGGGAGGTTTTGATCTAGGGTTTGCCCGACTTCGGGGGAGGGGACTAATTTATAGATAGAGGGAGCTAGGAGAGTCCAAATGAGGTGTGGTTTTCGCCCACACGATCGTGATCCAACGACGGAGAGCATGGACGGAGTTTAGATGGGCTAGCAGGCTGTTGTGAAGGGGTTCTGGGCTGCAAAGAGAAGGGGTTTCGGTTAACTCGGTTAACCGTTGGGGCATCAAACGGCCTCCAAATGGAACGAAACTTGACGGTCGGTCTACCGGTGATATACCAAGGCCACTCGGCAAATCTCAGTCCATTCCGAGATAGTTTTTCTCCCGCTCACGAAACAAGAACTGGGAGGTGCCGCGGGCGTGTGTGGGAGTGTGGTTGGGCTCTAAACGAACAACAGAGAGAACCGGGGGAACCCGAACGGATGCAAGTTTTGAAAAACATGCAGATGAAATGCAGATGATGTCATGGCAAAGTGCAACACGCAAGCAAATGACATGGCAACGACAGCGAATAATTAGAAGACACCTGCCGCATCGGTCTCGGGGCGTTACAACCCGGTTGGAAGTTGCACATCTCAAGATTCATTTAATTGATATGTTATTTTTTTACTGTAAAATCACCACGACTGCGCAAGCGCGAGAAAATGGTGCAGGTACTGGCTTTACCGTGTGCGATGCAAGTGCACTGTAAAATCACCACGATTGCGCAATGATAACCCACAAGTATAGGGGATCGTTTGTAGCCTTCTTCGATAAATAAGAGTGTCGAACCCAACGAGGAGCTAAAGGCAGAACAAATATTCCCTCAAGTTCTATCGACCACCGATAGTTTCATCAAAACAAGCAAAGCAATGCATCAAAAATAGAATCTGTCTTAAACAGGATAGTCTATAGTAATCTGAACATCTACCATACTTCTGGTACTCCAACAATTCTGAAACAATTATGACAAAATAAAAAATTTGTATAGCAAGACTGTGCAAAAAGTTTCAGAAACGTTTGACGTTCAAGTAAAAAATGTAAAATTGCGCGCTACAGCCAAAGTTTTTGTTTTTTGCACTGCACAGACTAACAAGCAATCTACTCATCCTAAAGACAAATCTTGGCACATTATTTTTATAATACAATGGAATTGTACCAGGGGATAATTATTTTTGTGAGAATCTTCATGAAAAATTCTGCATTGTTTCCATGAGCAAGAACACAAGTGTTCAAGGTCAACCCTCACTTCCGCAATGCATCACCTTTCAATCGCTTCTCTTTTGTGAAAAGTTTTAAGTTCCCCTCTATATTTTTTTGTTTTTAACTTTATAAAAGCACTCAACAGAAATAAATGACTCTCTAAAACTTCTGGGTTGTCTCCCTGGCAGCGCTTTCTTTAAAGCCATTAAGCTAGGCATAATGTGCATAAGTAATGGATCCACCCGGATCCCAAGGTATATCAAAGCCATTTTGACTTAACAGTGATTTGGCATTTAGTAGTGAGAACAAAGCAACATACATCATGCAATTACGAACTCTAACTGTCTTCCTATGCATCGACATGTCATACAAGAACCACTACAGGAATCAGTAGTTTTGCCGTCTGGCGATTACAGACGGCAAAGAGGGAAATACAGACGGCAAAGGCTTTGCCGTCAGCTGGTTGACGGCAAAGCTAGATGGCGAAGCATAAATCGGCAAAGCAGGACTTTGCCGTCAGCTCTTTATCGGGCAGACGGCAAAGACTTTGCCGTCAGTGAACGCAGTTTGCCGTCAGCCATAGAGTGTAGATGGCAAAAAAAAGTCGCCTAACAGAGGCGGACGCCGTTACAATTTTGCCGTCAGGCTTTATGCTCGGCGGACGGCAAAGGCAGAAGCTTTGCCGTCAGCTTTCCGTCCAGGCAGACGGCAAAGTCTTGCGTTTTGCCGTCTGGCAGGCCGAGAGGTAGACGGCAAAGCCTTACATTTTGCCGTCAGGCGGCACAAGAGGCAGACGGCAAAGTCTTGCGCTTTGCCATCAGGCAGACCTATTTCAATGTCAGCAAAGGCTGTGCACTTTTTTTTGCATGATTCATATATATTTGGCACACAATATATATCATAATTTTGGCACAATTTGTATACACAATATATATCATAAATTGGCACAGTTTCTATACACAATATATATCATAAATTGGCACAGTTTGGATACACAAGATATATCATAAATTGGCACAGTTTCTATACACAATATATATCATAATTTGGCACAGTTTGGATACACAAGATATATCATAATTTGGCACAGATGACACAATTCATAGCACTGTTCCATAGCAAATCTGACACATTTCATAGAACTGTTCCATAACACATTCATATCAAATACCACACAGAGTATACCAAATGCCCATAGCGAGCTAGTCCATAGCAAATATAAGAGTACAAACTTTTCCATAGCAATAGTACAAAGTTTTCCATAGCAAATGAACAAAGCAGCATCAAGACATAAAATTTGGCACTACAACAAATGTCTTCATGTCCATATCATAGTCCAAAGAGCATCAGATGGCAACCTACAAGATGAAATCATTAACATGTCAAATTTTGGCATAATAAAAAGGGCTTTAAATCATCAAGATGCCGAATAGACAAAAGAAAGTACTTGAAGACCTGTCCATTTTTGAACATGTCAATTTAACATTCTAGATCATTAAGATCTTCAAGAATGGTCTCTAAATCATGAAAACAAATAGCTACTTGTTTCTACTTATAAGATTGATTCATTTTAACACTGTAAATCATGAATATCTTGAAGAATGCATATAGCTAATTAAGATCATGGTTGAAATGGTTCAAATCTATCATGGTTTCAAATGGTCTCTACTTGTCTCTATTATAAGTTTGATCTTCAAATGGTTCAAACGGTCTCTACTTACAAGTTTCTAAATCATGGAGATCATCAAATGGTCTCTAAATCATAAAAATAAATAGCTATGTGTCTCTAATTATAAGACTGATTCAACTTAACACTCTAAATCATGAATACAAATAGCTTCAAGTGGTCTCTAAATCATGAAAATAAATGGTCTCTACTTGTTTCTACTTAAAATTTGATCTTCAAATCGCTCAATGGTCTCTACTTGCAAGATTCTAAATCATGGAGATCTTCAAATGGTGTCTAAATCTTGAAAATAAATAGCTATTTGGCTCTAAATCATGAATATCTTCAAATGGTCTCTAAATCATGAATATCTTCAAATGGTCTCTAAATCATGAATACCATGGAGATATGTAGGCACTAACCATACTTGATCTCAAAGATTCGGAGAACCACCATGGTCATTGGCGTTTGGGCCTGGTGCATGTGAAGATCCAGCATTATTTGACCCATGGCCTGATTGATGCTGCAAAGCATTACATGGTTAGCACAAAACTCGGACTAAGAAATGCAATAATGGTGCATGCAAGTATTTCAGATAACTAACCATAGGGGGTGAAGCAATGTCAGGCATCTGCATAGCGGGCATACCATTCTGGGTACAATAAGCCTGCAAATTATGTTTGAGGAGTGAAAGTTAGGTACTGGTAGTAAAAGACTAGATGTACGTGCAAGGCTATTAAGGAACTAACCGCAAACATTGCAAAGTACTGTTGCATCCTCTCATCCGCTTGTCGCCTCTCCTTCGCCCTCTTCTCATCCGCCAGTCGCCTCTCCTCCAACTTCTCATCTAGCAGTCGCCTCTGCTCCTCCAGTCGAGACTACAGAATATGGCATTGCAATCACATCTTCAAATCCAACACTAAGAATTAAAATAAGCATACATAGAAGGACTTGGATAGAATACCTCCATCGCAACCATTGCTGGAGTCGAGCGTTGACATATAGAAGATGTTGAGATACCTGACCGAGCTTTGTACTCGGGGAGAGTGCGACGGGAGGACCTAGGAAACATGCCACCTCCAATCGCTTCCTTGCCATGTTTCCTACCACCTCCAGAGATCATAACCACCTCGTGGTCAAGGGCCCGATGTCACATCACACTCAGGCCCTCTCATCTCTTTTGCCTTCCTTTTAAATTTGTCCATTCGATCAGGCGGTCTTGCTGGTGTAGGCGGGCAATGTGTCATTCTCATCGAAGGCGTGGCAGATCGAACGATCCCTTATGGGCCAAAGCGACGCCACAAAAGGTTGGGCTCCGGAGCCTTATTGTGAGACGCCTGCAACCAAAGCAACATGATTAAGACTTCATCTTAAGGATTGTCAACATGTATGACAAGAAAAAGCTTACGAAGAACAAATAGATGGGAAGAAAGACATACCCAACGTTGGCCGAACCCCTTAAGGTTCAAGCTGCCTTGATGGTGTGGTGGATCCTCCATTGCGGCTCGCTGATTTTTATAATCTAGGTTTTTCTCCCTATACTCTTCGAACACCAAGAGTCCACGATCCGCCCCAAAGACTCCCCTTGTCGACACACCATCTCGGAGTAACCTAATTGATCAATTGCATCTCATATACATCAAAAAGAAATTGAGTGCCAGCCTGTTGAGGAAATAACAAGCATGAACATGCTTTACCTTCATGTACTCTTCCTTCTTAAGATGGAGGTTCCTACATGGTTTCTTATCAACACTCCTATAGCCTTGAGTTGCCTTATACTTGCGGATGGCTAAAGGGCGCGCCTCATGCATCAGATTGCGCACAAGCTTCTTGCAATGGTGGTTGACGATTGCTCGTGCCTCCTCCAAGTTCCCATCCTCGCATCTATAGAAATCCTGCAAATACACGCGAGACCCATCTCTGCTCATGTTGAACTGGGACTTCAGAGACATTGCTCGTGCGATGGTATCCAGTTGACACTGTGTCGTGTGCTCGTGAAGAGGTTGTTGTGACGAATTCAGCATTTCTAGGTAAGCCCTCGCGACTCCTCCGGTTCTTCCTCCGATCCTCTTCACGCATCGTTGAAGTCAGCTACCATGTCACGATCCCAGTACCATTGTCATCGGTGCGCCGACGAACCACCTCCTCTCGCTACGCTCGGGCTCGCCATGAAAGGTCCACCGAGTATACCCAGTCTTAAACCCGTGCTTCTGCAGGTGTTTACCCATCGTCTTCTTCGACTGTTCTATATCGTTCTTGCACTTCAAGCATGGGCACCAACTTTTTCTCTTGCCACTAGAAAATGCTGCCTCCACAAATTCATTGGTCTTCATCACCCATTCAACGGTCATGCCGGCCTGACTAGGGTGGCCAATGTACATCCACGCACGATCACCCATACTTGCACTAACAGTAGATACACCAAATTTATATTCATCAAGTTATGTAAAATGTAATTGCGACTAGATACACAAGTAATTACTTTTGTCATATTATTTATGCCTTAGTTTTATTTTTTACCATACAAAAGAGAAACATGCATTCATGGGTTGAATCCTATCTCTAATAGGTAAAGATGGGTCCTAATCTCATTTCGAAAGCGTGTAGATTGGTTCGTTTCGCAGCTCTACTTGATCGAGGCAAAATTTGGCAGCACATCCCCGCTGTTCTCTAGATACACGCCTCGCAACAAGCCGAGAGAATGTACCGGAGAACAATGGGGAGGTGCTGACGAAATTTTGATTCGGACCGAAATAGAGCACGGGAAACGAAACCCAATCTACACGTACTCGGGCTGTCCATGGATAACATGGACAATTCGAAAGGACGACGGTTATAAATATGCAAATACATGCATATTTATAAATGTCACCCTTTCGAACGGGAGACGCCTAGGTTACGCGACTTAACATGAAAATAAAATCTAGTGGCATTGGCACGACGACCGGAACAGAGTAAATAGGGGGAGTGGGGATGACAGTCGAGCTCACCCCTAGATGATCCGTAGAGGCGGTAGTAGACGGCGATGGCGACGGCAACAGGACCAACAAGTGTTCTCGAGGTGAAAAGATTGATCCCGCACATCAAAGCACCAAAGACAACCAACATAAGCACTCGCAGAAAATTTGAACAGAAAAAAAGATGAACAAGTATAAAGAAAGGATGCATCAATCTTCTTCATATAATTGGTTTACCTACAGATCTTATGGACAAGCATTTGAACAAAGGCAACACTCCTAAAACCAAAGATATACAAGATTCTACATTTTAGTTACAATATGGATCAGATTTACCTATATTTAATCCACATCATTATTGTAAATGTACTATCATGAGAAGCATGAAATCCTTGTCGCCATTAATTACTTTATATGGTAGGCAACAATGTTACGTATACAATTTTCACTTGAACTTTTGACATACTCTAATTGCTCAACCCAAGATTTCCTTTAGTTATAACAACAATACTATTTCCATGCTAACAATCATCAACAGAACTAGATTACAGATTCTTTTTCCCCATCTCATCATGCTAAGGAGTGCAAAATCATCAACAGAACAGAATTTGGGGGCCGTGCATCCATCTGGGGCAGCCGTGCATCCATCCATGCAGCCGTGCATCCATGCAGGAGTGCAAAATCATCAACAGAACAATACTAAGGAGTGCTAAGGAGTGCATGAAATCGATCAATACATCCATCCATGCATCTGGGATCAACAGAACAATACTAAGGAGTGCTAAGGAGTGCATGAAATCGATCAATACATCCATCCATGCATCTGGGATCAACAGAACAATACTAAGGAGTGCATGAAATCGATCAATACATCCATCCATGCATCTGGGGCAGAGAGGGGTAGGTAGGAGAGGGGGGGAGATGCTCACCGTGGGGCGATGGGGGCAGAGGGGAGATGGTGTCCGCGGCCGTGCAGCTCTGGCAGCGGTGAAGGTGGTGCCTGCAGCGGTTGTGCTTGGCGGCGGCGGTGGAGGTGGTGCCGGCAGCGTGGCGCGGTGCGGCGGCCGCTTAGGGCACGGAGGAGATTCGATGACAGTGCGGCCATTGAAGGAGGGGTTGGGGCGCGGTGTAGGAGGGGGCGGCGGGGGCGCTGGAGAATGGCGGCGGCGGCGCTGGAGAACGGCGGCGGCGGCGCTGGAACCCTAGGTCGCGCGGCGCTCGATCTCTCTGTTCTGCTGGTGCGGGTCGAGGGGACGGGCGCAGCGCTGATTTTTTTTCGTCGCGTTGGGCTGGGCTGTAGTACTATCAGACTAGGCTGTTTTGCCGTCTGCCACAGGTCTGGCTGACGGCGAATCCGTTTTTTAGGGGGCACGTGCGCGCTGCGTGGCCGTGTTTTTTTGCCGTCTGCAAGTTAGGGGAGCTGACGGCGAACTCACAACATTTGCCATCGCTTAACTGGACGAGTTGACGGTAAGTACACCGCATCGACGTCCGTCCGGTGCCGACTTTGCCGCCGATGAGAGTCGAGATGACGGCAAAGAACACGTCTTTGCCGTCCGTCTTATTTTTGCCGTCACCTTTTGCGTAGGTTCGCCGTCTGGAATTCTTTGTCGTCTGTTATTCATTTGTTTTGCCGTCAGTTATTCTTTGCCGTCAACCACTGACGGCAAAACATCTCTTTGCCGTCTGCCCCGATGATATGCTGACGGCAAAGAACCTCACTGACGGCAAACTAGCTTATTCTTGTAGTGAACAATTCATGCAGATCAAGTAAAGGCCAATACATAGTGTAAGTAGTTTCTTGCAATTTTTTCATGTTGGAAACATAGAGAGATGGAGATGTAGCTCCTCTCTCATAATAATTGCAAGTAGGAGCAGCAAGCACATGCATATTATATTCATCAAAATCATCATGTGCAACAGTAAAAGGCAACCCATCAATATAATCCTTAATAAGAGCAAACTTCTCTGATATAGTGTAGTTTGGAGAATTCAAAAGGATAGTAGGACTATCATATGTGGGTGCAATAGCAACAATTTCATGTTTAACATAAGGAACAACAGCAAGTTCATCTCCAATAGAATAATTCATATTGGCATCTTGGCCACAAGCATAGCAAGCATCATCAAAAAGGGATATTTCAAACGAATCAATGGGATCATAGCAATTATCATAGCATTCATCGTTTGGTAAGAACGAAGGGACATTAAGATATGTATGAGTTGAAGAGTTACTCTCATTTGAAGGTGGGCACGGGTAGCTAATCCGCTCTTCCTCCTTTTGTTCTTCAATCTCTTCATCATCTTTTTCATCCAATGAGCTCATAGTTTCATCAATTCCTTCTTCATAGACTCCTGCAAAACATTAGTCTCTTCTTGGACAGCGGAGACTTTCTCAATAAACGCATCAACATCGGAATTGTACTTATGGTTATCATTGCAATATTTAAGGATAGCAAAATTTTCAGGTCTATAAACTGAATCATCAAAATCTTCAAACCTTTCAAAGAAAGATTCAATTTCATAAGCACCCTTAAAAGCAACAAATTCTTCTATTCGTTCCACATCATAGTAATCATATATACCATTGGCATAAGAAGCCAAGGTTCATTATCATTAAATTTGCACGAAAAGGGAAGATGTGGATCGTTGATCCTAGAGCAACAAGTAAAACCATATCTCAAGCATAAATCCCAAGCATACCAACGCAACATATAAATTTGATCCCATAAAATTTTCCCTTTTTGTGTCAAGCGATAATCCCTAAAGTATTCACGTTGATCCAACGTTACTCCCATTATCAAGTTGAATGGGGTTTTCTCAGGATTATCAAAGTAGTGCATAATATTTTTCACATAATGAGCATCGAGGGTTTTAGGAGGTTCCCCATCTCCATGAGTAGCAGGTACCACTAATTTTTTTTTGGTGTTTCATGTTCCATATCCATAACTAAAGATAGAGAACAACTTAGAACATGAAATAAAAATTACTTAGTGATAAAGCAAACAAGCACACACGAGAATATTCACCCCACGCTATTGCTCTCAGACAACGGCGCCATAAAAATGTCTTGATAACCCACAAGTATGGGGGATCGTTTGTAGCCTTCTTTGATAAATAAGAGTGTCGAACCCAACAAGGAGCTAAAGGCAGAACAAGTATTCCCTCAAGTTCTATCGACCACTGATACAACTCTAAGCACACTTGACGTTTGCTTTACCTAAAACAAGTATGCAACTATTTTGCAAGAATAAAACTACGAGTACTATGCGAGAATAAAACTACGAATAAATTGCGAGACAATAAAAGTGGATAGCTTTTTTCAACAAGAAAGTTATTTGTCCCTAGGTAATCAATAACAAGTACCGGTAATCATTCTTGCAACTTTATATGAGGGAGAGTCATGAGCTAACATAATTTCTCTACTTGGATCATATGCACTTCTGATTGGAACTCTTGCAAGCATCCGCAACTTCTAAATATCATTGAGGTCATGAAACCCAACCATAGCATTAAGTATCAAGTCCTCTTTACTCCCATACGTCATAACCCACTTACTCGGGTTTAATCTTCTGTCACTCTTGCAACCCACCATAAGCGAACCATTAACATGGTGCAACACCCTACAGTAGGGGCCCCTCATGTTTGCACGAGAACGGAGGGCACCGTAGGATAGCACCATAAATAAAATATACAATCATACCAACCAAGATCACAATTAACCCATAGGACAAAACGGATCTACTCAAATATCATAGGATAACCATAGATCATTGGGAAATAATATATGGAGTTAGGTGATGACCCACAAGTGTAGGGGATCTATCGTAGTCCTTTCGATAAGTAAGAGTGTCGAACCCAACGATGAGTAGAAGGATATGACAAGCGGTTTTCAGTAAGGTATTCTCTGCAAGCACTGAAATTGTAGGTAACAGATAGTTTTGTGATAAGATAATTTAACGGGTAACAAGAAATGAAAGTAAATAAGGTGCAGCAAGGTGGCCCAATCCTTTTTTGTAGCAAAGGACAAGCTTGGCCAAGTTCTTATAATGAGAAAAGCTCTCCCGAGGACACATGGGAATTATCGTCAAGCTAGTTTTCATCACGCTCATATGATTCACGTTCGTTACTTTGATAATTTGATATGTGGGTGGACCGATGCTTGGGTACTGCCCTTTCTTGTACAAGCATCCCAATTATGATTAACCCCTATTGCAAGCGTCCGCAACTACAAAAGAAGTATTAAGGTAAACCTAACCATAGCATGAAACATATGGATCCAAATCAGCCCCTTACGAAGCAACGCATAAACTAGGGTTTAAGCTTCTGTCACTCTAGAAACCCATCATCTACTAATTACTTCCCATTGCCTTCGTCTAGGCCCAAATAATGGTGAAGTGTCATGTAGTCCACGTTCACATAACACCACTAGAGGAGAGACAACATACATCTCATCAAAATATCGAACGAATACCAAATTCACATAACTACTAATAGCAAGACTTCTCCCATGTCCTCAGGAACAAACGTAACTACTCACAAAGCATATTCATGTTCATAATCAGAGGGGTATTAATATGCATTAAGAATCTGAACATATGATCTTCCACGAAATAAACCAACTAGCATCAACTACAAGGAGTAATCAACACTACTAGCAACCCACAGGTACCAATCTGAGGTTTTGGTACAAAGATTGGATACAAGAGATGAACTAGGGTTTGAGAGGAGATGGTGCTGGTGAAGATCTTGATGGAGATTGACCCCCTCCCGATGAGAGGATCGTTGGTGATGATAATGGTGATGATTTCCCCCTCCCGGAGGGAAGTTTCCCCGGCAGAACAGCTCCGCCGATGCCCTAGATTGGTTCCGCCAAGGTTCCGCCTCGTGGCGGCGGAGTTTCATCCCGTGAGCTTGCTTATGATTTTTTTTCCAGGGTAAGAGACTTCATATAGCAGAAGATGGGCACTAGAGGGCTGCCAGGTGGCCCACGAGGCAGGGGGCATGCCCAGGGGGTAGGACGCGCCCCCCACCCTCATGGACGGTGGGTGGCCCCCATCAGGTGTTTCTTCCACTGAATATTTATCATTAATTCCAAAAATGACTTTCGTGGAGTTTCAGGACTTTTGGAGCTATGCAGAATAGGTCTCCAATATTTGCTCCTTTTCTAGCCCAGAATCCAAGTTGTCGGCATTCTCCCTCTTCATGTAAACCTTGTAAAATAAGAGAGAATAGCCATAAGTATCATGATATAACATGAAATAACAGCCCATAATGCAATAAATATTGATATAAAAGCATGATGCAAAATGGACATATCAACTCCCCCAAGCTTAGACCTCGCTTGTCCTCAAGCGGGAGCCGATATCGAAAAATATGTCCACATGTTTAGAGATAGAGGTTTCCATAAAAATAAAATACGGGCATGAGGGCATCATGATCATTCTTATAACAGCAACATATACATATTTTGTCATATGATTTCTTATGCTCAAGTAATAATCTATTCACAATGTCAAGTATGATTCAGAAACTTCATTGAGAACTAACAAACTATAATCTCAGTCATTGAAGTAATTGCAATTTATCATAACGTCGGAAAGAGTCAACATAAGAGCTTTTCAGCAAGTCCACATACTCAACTATCATTTAGTCTTTCACAATTGCTAACACTCACGCAATACTTATGGTTATGGAGTTTTATTCGGACACAGAGAAAGATAGGGGCTTATAGTGTTGCCTCCCAACCTTTTATGTGTGGACCCCGACTCATAAGTCGTGATCACCGAATGCACGTCTACAGTGATCCCAGAGATCAATGCTCACTGAACACACAGAAGCTGAATAACAAGAGTCTTACATCCATACATACCGTTTTACACGAGTAGGACCATTATGGTCAAGTCTTGAGTATAACATCGCAGCGGAAATCTTCAACAACAACTTGGACCCATGCCATCTGCCTACCCTACAGGCATTCTGACTGGGAAGCGTCCTAGCTCGCATGTTCGTCACCGAAGTGTTCTTCATCACATCTTGTTCTTCCATGCCTGGTCAATTAAATAACCAGTGGCAAGCCAATGAGTACTTTGAATGTACTCGCAAGCAACCCATGTTTTGGTTCGAGATACAACAATGCATGACATAGGTAAATTTTTGCAGAAAGCTAATTTTGAGTGCAATGACATGTTCAACAACTTTGTAAGGCATGCATCAAGAGAATTTAAGTAACCATGAGGACTGGTCACAGATATCAACATAAGTAGAGTGGGCACCAACCCATCTAACATAAACAGAGTGGGCACCAACCCATCTCAATCATGTCAAGTCCCTTGACTTGACCCAAATAATTTCCATCATCACACACACTTGGTTTGTAAACAAGTGGACGTAGCCCAAGAGCGGTTACCCAACTGTCCTTGACCGTGGACACGGCTATTCGAATAGTTTTACACTCTGCAGAGGTTGCACACTGTACCCACTAGATCCGGGGAACTTCCGTGTCATCCACGACCCGCGGTACCTCAAGTACCCGGGGTAAGCACCCGATCACTACCTTTTCCTAGACGACACTAACATGGAGGCCACTCGATTGGCAGTAACCCCCCGTGCCCATCATTTCACATCTCACTTTCGTGGAGCCTTGCTCCCATAATTATCACATACCACTGGCACGGGGTACCAACGGTGTGTCCGGTGCCCTGTGAAAACAGTCATGGCCGCCCTACCTGGCACGACCCCGTCCCGAGAGAGTGCACCAACAACTCTCCCGTCACTAGTAATGCGGGCTCCAAGCTAGTATCGGTCTAGGTACTCAACAATGCCCTTTCCCATATAAGGGTAGAGTGGTTGCGCATGTAAGGTTGGAATAACGGTCGCAACTCCGACCAATCCGTTTTGAAAACAACACACACTTTCCTTGGCACACCACTTCGTCATCAAGTGGTCACCCATCTCATCATCTCCCTCGGGCATAAGTGGCACCCGACGGGGTTTTCGAAAAGTCTTTTGAAAAAGCTTTGCATCCTTCACCATGCATAAACCCGTCCCTCTTTGCGGAGCAACTACTTAGCATCCTATCTACTCCCACCGGCATAACCCTCATAAGAAGGTAGGGCCATGCACAATGCAAGTATCAATGAGAAAATAACGGAGGCAACCAACCCACGTGGTTCACCATCTCACCATGATTCCGATGCAACAATAATAAAGAGATATATGTGACATGCATAAAAAGGGGTTTCATAGACATGGTCAAAGGGCTGCTTGCCTGTTTTAACAAAGTCTTCGAGGTCTTCAAAGTCTTCTGGTCCAACTCCAAGTACTCCGCCTACTTCGTCAACTAACGTCGGAAAAAATCATAGTAAGCAACACAACAAGGCAGGAAATAAAAGTGCTCTAAAAAAATATGAGTTGGACTTTTCTAGGATACCTCTGGTCATATGAGGGATGACCAAAGTGGTTTCATTGGGATTCGATGAATGGATATCTCTGAACATTTCAATATGATGGAATCAAGGGGTTTATGGATTTGCAAGAAGTGTACAGAAATATATTTTTGAAAAATGAGCAAAGGCACCCATTTAACAAAGGATGATTTTAGAAGCATCTAGGAGTTGGTTTCACTGGATTTGGAGTTCAAAGGAATTTCCTATGAATTTGCAAAGTTGGCTATATACAAAGAAATAGACCATTAGTTGAGGTGACGTAGAAAGTATTAGTAAAAATGTTCAAAAACTAAGTTTTGAACTTAGATGCCTCTAGGAATTTGAATCATGGCATTCGGATCAATATTGAGCTCTCTGTGATTTTCTAAAGTTTATCACAGAAATGGAAAAATGGGATTTGACAAATGTTTATGAAGAGAAAGTTTCTGGAAAAATGTGCAAATAGCACCATGTGAAAGGTCATGATTTATGGAGTCATAAGAAATTTGAATCATTCAATTTGGAGTTAATATGAATATTTGGGATATTTTACACATTTCTGGAAATAGAAAAAGACAGAGGAAGCGGGGGGTGGTCATACCTATATCACAAGACTGGCGCAAAGATAGCGCCAGAGCAAGATTGGGCCGCCCAATGGCTCGGCCATGCGGACGGTAGGGCCACGCCGAGGCGCCAGCGGCGCCGCCGCTCTTTGGGGACGCTGAAAAGGCGAACGCGCCTCCACTTGCCAGTGTGGCCCGGTGGCTGAGCCACTGACGAGCGGGGCCCGCCTGTAGGATCTTCCTCAACCTCTCGCGCGCGACGGGAGACAGAGGGAGCGAGGCCGGACGGCGCCGGCGCTCTTCCCGGCGACTCCGGCCGTCCCCGGCGACGCTCGGCATACCTACGGACTCGGGAGGCCGAGCCGCACCCATCCATGGGCGCCACGCAGGCTGGGGAGGTCCAGGGCGATGGCGACCCTGACGCCGGCGAACGAGGCTTCAGGAGAAGATGGTCGCGGTGGCACGGGGCACCAGAGCAGGAGAAGATGAGCGGGGAAGCTCCGAAGGCCTGCTGCGGTCCTCCTGGTGGCCAAAGGATGGAAGGGGAGGCCCTGGTTTGCCGGAGCCGGGTGGTTGCCGACGGCAACCACGACAGCCATGGAGAGGCAAGGAGAGCACGAGGGGGATAGAGAGCTTGTCCGGGAGGTTGCTGGGAGGGAGAGAGGGCCAAAGGAGTAGAGAGGGGGCTCGGGGGTGGCCTTAAATAGCCGCCCCGTAGCTCATGGTGGACGCGGCGCACGGGTGGCCACGGCAACGGCTCGGGAGGCCAGGAGGGAGGGAGTAAGGTTGTCTATGGCGTTCGTGGGCGTGGTCCAAGTTGGGGGAGAAGGAAAGGGGGAGCGGGGCGAGGTTCGAGGCGCGCACGTGTGAGCCGCACCATTGGCGCGCTCGGGCGGCCTCTGTTTGCTAGCGCGGAGGCGCGGGGAGGAGGAGAGAGGAGGGGGCCGACCGCGTAGCGTGTTGCGGATGCCGAGGCATCTCGAGTGGCGCGAGGGGGAGGCTCGAGGTGGACGGGAGCGCCGTGTCAACGGTCGGGAGCATGCTGACGTGCTCCAGAGCGCGTCTTTGGCCGGCATGACATGCCTTTTTGCGGAATGGGCGCGGCCACTTGTGTCTGGAAGCTGCAGGGGGGAGTAAACAATGGGAAAGTGGCATTGGATGCCCTGTAACATGCCAGGAGTGAGAGAGAGATGAGAAAGGGAGGAGAAAGTGGCTGTCCAGAGAAGAAAAATGGGCGTTTCACCCCCTTCATCATGGATTCTCCGGCAGGGAAAGATGCAGGAGGTAGAGGGGGACCATATGAGGCTGTGGGAAAAAGCTCAGCTCATGGAGATGTGTGGAAATGGCCAAAACAAGCATTTTCTGTTTCTGTCAAAAGTTGTTTGATGGTGGTTTGGACAAGTTAATGACTTCCAATGGCCATGAGACTCCACAGGGTGTGATGCCACATATAATTAGGGCCTTCCACCCATTCTGAGCTCATTTGGGCAAAGTTGCCAATGCAACTTTTGTAAACCCTAGAAATCAGCACAAATGGACTTTTCAAGATTTAGCCATGCAAATATATTCTCCTTGATGCACCACTTGGTTTAGTGGCCTCATTTGGTCATGTGATCATTCTCACAAAAGTTGGAATCAAGAAGAGGAAGTTGGTAATGTAGAGTCGTTCAAATTTGATTCTGGTCAGAGAGGGTTTTGGGGCACTTTGATAAATATAACTTGTTCTCCAACTTGTGCCACTTGGTCTAGATGAATAATTAGACCATGTGAGAATGTTCACAAGGTTTGAGAATGTTTGGAAATGTTTGGCAATGTAAAGTTGCTCAAACTTCAAAATGGACAGAAATGGTTTTGAGGGTATTTGATGATGTTATCTTGTTCTCCAAGACATGAGACTTGGCAAGATCACCAAATATGTCATATGTGACATGATAGAATTTTCTTGGAATTTTTGGAGAATATTTGCTTTGTAAATATTTCAAAAGCTTGAAATATCCAGAAAGGGTTTTTGAGGGATTTGACCAATATTTTGAACATGACCATGTGTTGAAACTCTTATATATGGACACTATATGTCCTATGAGTTTCCCTAAATTTTGTCAAATATTTTTGAAGCAATAAAATAATTTTTCCCTATTAAAGACCATTTCTGGACTTAAGAAAAAGCTTTAAAATAAAATAGTAAAATAACTTTTAAAATTATATTTTTGTGGTTTATGGGAGTCCTACATCTAATAGGAGTCAAACATATTTTTGGAAAGATTTTTACTGCCCTTAATTAAGTACTTGCAGTGCAAACCTCAATTCAGGGGTTTTTGGAAAACTAATTTTTGAAAATACTTTTTGGCCAAATTATTTTTGTAAGAAAATACTATATTGCTCTATACACATGGCATGATCATTAGGAAAAGGTTTTGGAGCAAGGAGATGAAGTATAAGAGTTGGAGGATTTATTTGGTTTTTAGAGCACTTGCAAACAGCAGACAAACATTCAATCAAAGCAAAGACAAAACACACAAAAGTTTTTGTCAAACCACATTTTAGCATGATTTAATGACTTAAGTGTTGTGACATGAAAATCAGGGTGTGACATTTTACCTCAAGGGTAATGTCAATAGTAATAGTTCGTGCTAACTTACATCCAATTGGATATATATATCAGGATCTTTCCAACACGAGGTTCTTGCCAAAGGATAAAATAAAAAAGGGAGAGGTGAAGATCACCTTGACTCTTGCAGAATGTAAAAGATAGGCCCTTCGCAGAGGGAAGCAAAGGTTGCCATGTGCTTTTTGGTTGGATGCACAAAATCTTAATGCAAAAGAACGTCACTTTATATTGCCACTTGTGATACGAACCTTTATTATGCAGTCCATCGCTTTTATTACTTCCATATCACAAGATCATATAAAGCTTATTTTCTCCACACTAATAAGTCATACATATTTAGAGAGCAATTTTTATTTCATGCAACATGACAACTTACTTGAAGGATCCTACTCAATCCATAGGTAGGTATGGTGGACTCTCATGGCAAAAACTGGGTTTAAGGATATTTGGAAGCACAAGTAGTATCTCTACTTGGTGCAAGGAATTTGGCTAGCATGAGGGAGAAAGTCAAGCTCAACATGTTTGAATGATCCATGACAATATACTTTAATTGAGATGTGAGAAAACATAACCCATTACGTTGTCTTCCTTGTCCAACATCAACTCTTTAGCATGTCATACTTTAATGAGTGCTCACAATCATAAAAAGATGTCCAAGATAGTATATTCATATGTGAAAACCTCTCTTTCTTTATTACTTCATATTAAATGCAACGATGACCAAAACTATGTTTGCCAACTCTCAACCACTTTTAATCATCATACTCTCTATATGTGAAGTCATTACTATCCATAAAATCAATATGGTCCCTTTTATTTCTTTTGTTCTTTTATGCACTTAAGATCACAGCAAGATAGCAAAGCCCTTGACTCAACACTAATCTTTATTATATATAGCTCACGGACTCGATTACATAGAGGGATCACAAAGAAAAACTCAAAACTAATTCATACCAAAATTTTATTCTACTAGATCAAGATATTACCAAAAGGACCAAACTAAGAAAAACGGTAAAGGTAGGAGTGTAATGGTGATACGATACCGGGGCAACTCCCCCAAGCTTGGCAGTTGCCAAGGGGAGTGCCCATACCCATGTGATTAGTTCCTCGGAGGTGGTGATGAAAGAGTTGTTGACGATGTAGGCTTGTTGTCTGTCTTCGAAGGCATAGGCTCACCATCATACAAAAATGATCGAGTCTCCGTGATCCTCAAATCTGCAGCCAAACTCATCCTCTTGAATCTGTATTCATACTCACAGTTTTGGTTTTGCAGGTCATAGATCTAGGCTTGGAGGTGCTCGATTTTCTCATGAAGCTTGAAGATGGTCCCCCCCCCAATGTTCTTGGCGTCCAGCTTGTGGTTGTTGGTGAACTCCGCAATCATCATCTGGTTGGCGTTGAGTCCGCGTTCCACCATCCCTTGGCACTTGAAAACTTGTTGTTCCATTGCTTCAAGTTTTGTCTCCACGCTTCCGGTACTCCTTGGTCCCTCCACATCGCGGATGTGCAGCACCCCCTCACGCATCTCAATGGTATGAGGGCGATGCAGCTCCTCCACGAGGTAGGGGTTGATGACCCTCTCGAAAAACTTGTCCTTAGGAGCGCTTGAAGACGTCATGGTGCTCTAGATCTATCAGAAAAACAGCTCGAAACAAAGACAAAGGATATTTGCATGATACGGTGGTCAAAACCTTCGGGAGATTATATAATGATTTTTTACCGACCACAAGAAGTATCGTGCAAGAAAACGGAGTCCGGGGAGCACACGAGGTGCCCACGAGGCAGGGGGCATGCCGAGGGGGGTAGGGCGCGCCCTCCACCCTTGTGGAAGCCTCGTGTCCTTCCCGGACTACTTCTTATTTTCCTATTTTCTTAAATATTCCAAAATGGAGAAATGCTATTAGAACTGTTTTGGAGTCGGTTTACTTACCGTACCACATACCTATTTCTTTTCAGAGTCTGAAACATTCTGGAAAGTGTCCCTTATGTATTCCTCCGGGGTCACGGTTTCAATAATATTGGTTTCAGCATTTATAGGATTACCTGAGATATAATCACTACTAGGGAAAACCCTAGCAGTAGCGCGTGTTTTGTGCCTACTAGTAGCGCGGGAAGCCGCGCTACTAATAAGGCGCCACAGTTTATTGCTTAGAAGAACGCTGCGTGCCATCACGCGCATCGCTAGTACAAATAGTCTGCAGCGCTTGTTCAAGATCAGGCCATCGCTAAGTTATCTACTTGCAGCATGTTTCCTTTCCATCGCTACTAGTATTTTTTTATTTATTTTTATTTTTAGTGTATTTATGCGCCATCATACAAATATTGGTACAATACCAGCTGTTATGAGGTTTACATCATTATGGCCATAACAGTGTATTAAATGAAGGTGGATTAGGTTCAAGTGGAGGCAATATGTGGTGCATGTCAAAAGTATACTACTAATCCAAACTTGATCTACTTTGGATTAGTAGTACTTTCGATGTGCACCACATGTTGCCTCCACGTGAATCTAATCCGCCAGCACAAGATATTTAATCATCATCATGGTCATTACCACCAACATTATTTATTTAATCACCACTAACACTAGCTAATAATAATCATCATAGTCATTACCACCAACACTAGCTATTTTATCATCATAGTAATAGTGTAGCACATCATCATCCTGAAACTCATTTCTAGCCAGCTACTCACCTCGCTACTCACCTCTGCTGCTCTCTCTTAGGTAAAAGAACATAAAACATGTGTAGCTCTCCTCCTTGATCAAGTTGGAGCATGCAGATGAACCTGTCTCCTAATCGTGGAAGGCGCCTCTGGTTGCTGCTCCCTAGTACTTCTTTGCGCTCCCCCAACACATATTTGGTCCAGTCTTGCACTATTAAGCATCCGTCGCTAATCTTGAATGCACTAAAGTAAGCTGTAGGATATCTTGGCTGTAAGTTGATAATACTCATGATACCTTTAGTCTCGATCCCATAAGGCACAACATTCATCGTGAGTCCCTGTTGAAGAACATCGTATGGTAACATACTTAGCAATGAAGTTTAGCTTCAAAAATAATGTATGGAAAAGATGCAATGAGGATAAAAAGTAAAAATCTTACCATCCTTCCTAAATGGATGTGACCGTAGTTCATTACGTAACACTATTGGTCGCACATTTTCGAGACTAAGATTTCTAAATGCAGAAGAAAATTTGTCTTGACAAGATCAAGATCCTCAAGCCATGAAACATAATGACCGAGCTCCTCGCAGATTGAGTTCAGCCCCGTGACGATATACGGTCCTGTCTACCAAGCTACTGGACATGTTTGCTTGCACGGAAATAAGTGACAATACAAATTAGTTGTCAACTATTTTGAATAAACAATATCAAAGACATAAATATGGTTGAGAAACTTACATAATGGTATAATCGAGGCATTTGCACATTGACCCAGATGTTGGTATTACCTTCAATATCATCTTAGGACGAATATCAAAGGTGATAACCATATCGAGCTCAAATGCATAAGTCTTGCATAGTGCTCGCCATGTTTTGCATCCAAAATAGGTGTAGTCGTCTGAATTGTATAACTTCGCATGGAAAATATAACCATGCTCGGTCTTCAAGTAAACTTTCTTTTCCTCCATACTATGACTGAAACCTATCTTATCCAATACAAAAACTCTTGCATGGCGGGGATACGCTAGTAGAATAGTAAAAATATAAGTTGAAGCAAATGAAGCAGATGTCATGCTTAATTACGAAAAAAGACTTGTCGTTGTGACTTCATCAGATCCACTTCAAGTTCTCGCCCAGCTTGATGTCAAGCGCCTATCATCATCTAGGAAAATTTGTCAAGACAGGCGCATTCGCCTTTGCAGATTTGCAAATACCGAAATCCTTCGGTCGTCGCCGACATTTCCTATGTTCATAGTTAAAACATTAATTGAAAATCGATCAAAGACAACTACCAAGATACTCAACACACAAATCCGGGGCACTCGATATTTCCTACATATTCTAGCACAAGTCATGCCAAAATTCACGGAAAAATCCGGCATGACCTTTGCTAAAACAGACACATCGAAGCGCTCAAATTTGCTTGAACGGAAATGAATCAACACTCCGGCAAAACATAGGCCACTCAAGGTATAACCTGCAAACATGACCGCCACTTGGATATTGAGCAACACAAGATATACATTTCAAAATATCTTATAGGACTCAAATTAGCATGCATTCAATAAGCAAAAGTAGATCATCTCATGCGCCAAGACATCGTCAATTTTATCACTAATACATCATGAATAGTGTCATACATATAACATCACTAATACAACTAAAACTCTAGCACACGACGGTATCGGCGCGGGCGGTGGACACCACAGAGAAGGCACCATCACGGGATCATAGCTCCGGTGAGATCCCCAGAGAACCGCCAGTATTGGAGAACGGCATGTGCTCCAACGCAAACAAGTAGCGACGGACGTGCGCGTCCTCCTCACTGACACGGTGACGCACCACCTCCGAGGAGTCCTCGAGCCTCTAGATCGTCACTTGCCCACGCGACCGCCACCAAAGAAGGTTCGGGTCAACGACAGGCTGGCTCCTCACCAACCTCGCCCCGGTAGGTAGCGCCCCAGTACCACCTCGGCGGAGCCAGGTCCCGGACATGGCCGATCTGGTCAGCAGTGTGTCGTCCTCCGCCGACTCGACGACAAGGATGCGGATAGGCATCGTCCACGTCGAGGCGGGAAAAATTGCTTTAACTAAAAAATAGAAACAAGTTCTTACTAACTAGTTCTATTAATTCAACTAGTTCTTACTAAAAATAAACTTACTACCTAATTAGTACCTAGGAACTACTGCCCTAATTACGATCTAAGTAATTAACTAACTAACACTAAAAATAGCCTAGGGTTCATACTAACTAGCACTAAATACCTAGGGTTCATACTAAGCAGAAGAGGATCGGAAGGGAGAGAGGGATCGAAGGGAGAGCGCTTACAGAGGGCGGGGAGAGATGGGGTCGGGGAGACGGCGGCAGCGAGGCGCCAGGCGAGACGGGTCGGGGAGACGGGCGCAGGCGGGTCGGGGAGACGGCGGTGAGGCGGGTCGGGGAGAGGCGAGGCGGGTCGAGGGAGACGGCGGCGAGGCGGGTCGGGGAGATGGCGGCGAGGCGGGTCGGGGAGATGGTGGCACCGAGGCGGGTCGGGGAGACGGCAAGCAGGCGGGCCGGGGAGACGGCGGTGGCGAGGCGGGGTCGGGAATTGGGGGAGGAAGCAGAGGAGAGGGAATCAGGTCGCGCGGGGGGTTAGGTGAAAATAGCTTTAACTGTAGCGTGGGAAGGAAAAACGCGCTGCTGCTAAAATCCATAGTAGTAGCGTTGTCCGTAGAAGGGCGCTACTACTATACCTAGCACGTCGGGAACGGTGTGGCAATTATAGTAGTAGCACTTTCGCAAGGATAGCGCCATCGCTAAGTTGCTAATCGTAGCGCTGTTCGCCAAACGCGCTATCGCTAAGTAGCGAGAGCGCCTCATTTTAACAAGCGCTACTGGTAACATTCTGTGTATAAGGTTTTCCCTAGTAGTGAATGTTTGATTCTTTGACCGTTCACCACCTTCGGATTTGTGCCTTCGAAGTTGCTGATTTTTATGGCACCAAAACGATAGACCTCCTTGATAACGTAAGGGCCTTCCCATTTAGCGAGAAGTTTTCCTGCAAAAAATCTTAAACGAGAGTTGAAAAGCAAAACATAATCACCTATGTTAAACTCACGCTTTTCTATCCTCTTGTCATGTTACCTTTTCACTTTTCCTTTAAACAGTTTGGCATTCTCGTAGGCCTGGGTTCTCCATTCATCAAGTGAGCTAATGTCAAATAGCATCTTCCCACCGGCAAGTTTGAAATCATAATTGAGCTCTTTCATTGCCCAATATGCCTTATGTTCAACTTCGAGAGGACATGCTTTTCCATAAACCATTTTATATGGAGACATATCCATAGGATTCTTATATGCAGTTCTATAAGCCCATAATGCATCATTAAGTTTTTTGGACCAATTCTTTCTAGATCTATTAACAGTCGTTTGCAAAATTAATTTGAGCTCTCTGTTACTCAATTATACTTGACCACTAGACTGTGGGTGATATGGAGATCCAATTCGATGATTAACATCATACTTAGCAAGAATTTTACGAAAGGCACCATGAATAAAATGTGAACCACCATCAGTCATTAAGTATCTAGGGGCTCCAAACCTCGAAAAATAACTTCTTTAAGCATATTAATAGAGGTGTTATGATCAACACTACTAGTTGGAATAGCTTCTACTCACTTAGTAACGTAATCAACAGCAACTAAAATATGTGTATACCCATTAGAGGCAGAAAACAGTCCCATATAATCAAAGCCCCAAACATCAAATGGTTCAATAACAAGAGAATAATTCATAGGCATTTCTTGACGTCTACTAATATTACCAATTCTTTGACATTCATCACAAGACAAGACAAACTTACGGGCATCTTTGAAGAGAGTAGGCCAATAAAAACCGGATTGCAATACCTTATGTGCAGCTCTATCTCCAGCGTGGTGTCCTCCATATGCCTCGGAGTGACACTTGCGTAGGATCTGTTCCTATTCATGCTCAGGTACACAACGTCGAATAACACCATCTACTCCTTCTTTATAAAGGTGTGGGTCATCCCAAAAGTAATGTCTTAAATCATAAAAGAACTTTTTCTTTTGCTGGTATGTGAAACTAGGGGGTATGAATTTAGCAACAATGTAATTAGCATAATCAGCATACCATGGAGCAGTACGAGAAGCATTTATGACAGCTAATTGTTCATCAGGTAAGTTATCATTAATAGGTAGTGGGTCATCAAGAACATTCTCTAACCTAGACAAGTTGTCTGCAACGGGGTTCTCAGCTCCCTTTCTATCAATAATGTGCAAATCAAATTCTTGTAGAAAGAGAACCCATCTAATAAGTCTAGGTTTAGCATCTTTATTTTCCATAAGATATTTAATAGCAGCATGATCAGTGTGAACAGTTACTTTAGAATCAACAATAAAAGGTCTGAACTTATCACAAGCAAAAACAACTGCTAAGAATTCTTTTTCAGTAGTAGCATAATTTCTCTGAGCACTGTCTAGAGTTTTACTAGCATATTGAATATTTCTTATCAACTCTTTGTCCTGGAACAGCACCTACAACATAATCGCTAGCATCACGCATAATTTCAAAGGGTAAATTCCAATCAGGTGGCTAAACAATAGGTGTAGAAATCAAAGCTTTCTTAAGTATTTCAAACGCTTCTACACAATCATCATCAAAGACAAAAGGAATATCTTTTTGCAATAGATTAGTCAGAGGCCTAGAAATTTTAGAGAAGTCCTTAATGAACCTCCTATAAAAACCGGCATGACCAAGGAAACTTCTTATACCTTTAATTGTCCTTGGGACACAACATCTTTTAAATAGCATCAACCTTAGCTTTATCAACTTCGATACCTTTCTCAGAAATTTTATGCCCCACGACAATGCCTTCATTAACCATAAAGTGGCACTTTTCCCAATTCAAGACAAGACTAGTATCTTCACATCTCAGCAAAACTCGATCAAGGTTGCTCAAGCAATCATCAAAAGAGGATGCATAAACGGAGAAATCATCCATGAATACCTCACAAATCTTTTCACAAAAGTCAGAGAATATAGCCATCATGCATCTTTGAAAGGTAGCAGGTGTACGTCTATAAGCAAAAGTACCGAAAGGGCAAGTAAAAGTGGTCTTTTCTTGATCCTCTGCTTACACGGGTATTTGAGAGAAATCAGAGTAACCATCTAGAAAGCAAATATGTGTATGTTTGGATAGTCTTTCTAGCATTTGATCAACAAAATGTAAAGGGTAATGATCTTTTTTAGTAGCTTTATTTAATTTGCGGAAATCAATTACCATTCTATAACATGTAACAATTCTTTGCGGGATCAATTCATCTTTATCATTAGGAACAACAGTAATACCTCCCTTCTTAGGGACACAATGGACAGGACATACCCACTGACTATCAGCAACGGGATAAATTATACCTACCTCAAGGAGCTTCAGTATTTCCTTTCTTACCACTTCTTTCATCTTAGGATTTAATTGTTGTTGGTGATCAATAACTAGTTTGGCGTCTTCTTCAAACTTTATTTTGTGTTGGCATAGAGTGGGACTAATGCCCTTAAGATCATCCAGAGTATATCCAATAGCAGTACGGTGCTTCTTCAGAGTTTTCAATAATCTTTCCTCTTCCTGCTCTGAAAGGTTAGCACTAATAATAACAGGATATAACTTCTTTTCATCAAGATAAGCATATTTAAGAGTATCAGGTAATGGTTTAAGCTCAAACACGGGATCACCCTTGGGTGGTGGAGGATCCCCTAGGATTTCAACAGACAAGTTGTGTTTCAAAATAGGTCCCTGTTTAAAGAATATTTCATCTATTTCCCTTCTTTCATTCATAAACATATCATTTTCATGGTCTAGAAAATATTGTTCTAAAGGATCAGTAGGAGGCACGGCAATAGAAGCAAGACCAATAATTTCATCCTTACTAGGCAATTCTTTATCATGGGGTTGTCTATGAAATTTAGCAAAATTAAACTCATGAGACATATCCGCTAAGCCAATCGTAACAACATCCTTTTCGCAATCTATCTTAGCATTAACAGTGTTCAAGAAGGGTCTACCAAATATGATGGGACAAAAGTCATCTTGTGGGGAACCAAGAACAAAAAATCAGCAGGATATTTAACTTTCCCACACAAGACTTCAACATCTCTAACAATCCCAATTGGTGAAATAGTATCTCTATTGGCAAGCTTAATTGTAACATCTATTTCTTCTATCTCAGCAGGTGCAATATCATGCATAATTTCTTCGTATAAGGAATGAGGTATTGCACTAGCACTAGCACCCATATCACATAAGCCATGATAACAATGATCTCCTATTTGAATAGAAATAACAGGCATGCCTACAACAGGTTTATGTTTATGTTTGTTATCAGGTCTAGCAATTCTAGCAACTTCATCACAGAAATAAATGACATGCCCATCAATATTATCAGCCAAGAGATCTTTGACCATAGCAATACTAGGTTAAACTTTAATTTACTCAGGAGGTGTATATGTTCTAGTATTACTCTTACGAACAACAGTTGAAGCTTTAGCATGATCCTTTATCCTAACAGGGAAAGGTGGTTTCTCAATATAAGTAGTAGGAACAATAGGATAATTATAAGCGATAGTCTTTTCTTCAACTGTAACAGGTGCAACTACTTTTACTTCAATGAGAGGATTATATTTAAACCACTTCTCCTTAGGGAGATCAACATGAGTAGCGAATGATTCACATAAGGAAGCTACTATCTCAGAGTCAAGTCCATATTTAGTGCCAAATCCACAAAAAGCATCGGTATCCATAAAAGAATTAACACAATCAAACTTAGGTATCATACCTGACTCCTTACCATCGTCGAAATCCCAATCTTTAAAGTTACGTTTAATTCTTTCCAATAAATCCCATTTGAATTCAATAGTCTTCATCATAAAAGACCCAACACAAGAAGTATCAAGCATGGTGCGATTGTTGAGAGAAAGCCGAGCATAAAAGTTTTGAATAATCATTTCTCTTGAGAGATCATGATTGGGGCATGAATATAACATTGACTTAAGCCTCCCCCCAAGCTTGAGCAATACTTTATCCTTCACGAGGCCAAAAATTATATATATAATTGCGATCACGATGAACAAGATGCATAGGATAAAACTTCTGGTGGAATTCCAATTTCAATCGTTTATAGTCCCAGGATCCCATATCATCACATAGCCTATACCATGTCAATGCGTCTCCCTTCAAAGATAAAGGGAAGACGTTCTTCTCAATAACATCATCGGGCATACCTGCAAGCTTAAATAATCCACAAACTTCATCCACATAGATAAGGTGTAAATCGGGATACAATGTACCATCTCCTGCAAAGGGATTAGCAAGCAGTTTCTCTACCATACCCGAAGGAATCTCAAAGTAAACATTTTCATTAGGTTTAGTAGGTTGAGGAGAAACTCTTTTCTCTACTAGTCGGGGTGAAGATACCCCAAACAAACCCCTCAAAGGATTAGTTTCCATAGTAACAAGTGACAGTAAATTTCAGCACACTATATAAATGTTTCCTTACCAAGTTCCACTTACCAAAGGCGCTTCACTCCCCGGCAATGGTGCCAAAAAAGAGTCTTGATGACCCACAAGTGTAGGGGATCTCTCATTGTCCTTTCAATAAGTAAGAGTGTCGAACCCAACGAGGAGCAGAAGGAAATGACAAACGGTTTTCAGTAAGGTATTCTCTGCAAGCACTGAAATTGTAGGTAACAGATAGTTTTGTGATAAGATAATTTAACGGGTAACAAGCAATGAAAGTAAATAAGGTGCAGCAAGGTGGCCCAATCCTTTTTGTAGCAAAGGACAAGCCTGGACAAGTTCTTATAATGAGAAAAGCGCTCCCGAGGACACATGGGAATTATCGTCAAGCTAGTTTTCATCACGCTCATATGATTCGCGTTCGTTACTTTGATAATTTGATACGTGGGTGGACCGGTGGTTGGGTACTGCCCTTTCTTGGACAAGCATCCCACTTATGATTAACCCCTATTGCAAGCATCCACAACTACAAAATAAGTATTAAGGTAAACCTAACCATAGCATGAAACATATGGATCCAAATCAGCCCCTTACGAAGCAACGCATAAACTAGGGTTTAAGCTTATGTCACTCTAGCAACCCATCATCTACTTATTACTTCCAGATGCCTTCCTCTAGGCCCAAATAATGGTGAAGTGTCATGTAGTCCATGTTCCCATAACACCACTAGAGGAGAGACAACATACATCTCATCAAAATATCGAACGAATACCAAATTCACATGACTACTAATAGCAAGACTTCTCCCATGTCCTAAGGAACAAACGTAACTACTCACAAAGCATATTCATGTTCATAATCAGAGGGGTATTAATATGCATTAAGGATCTGAACATATGATCTTCCACGAAATAAACCAACTAGCATCAACTACAAGGAGTAATCAACACTACTAGCAACCCACAGGTACCAATCTGAGGTTTTGGTACAAAGACTGGATACAAGAGATGAACTAGGGTTTGAGAGGAGATGGTGCTAGTGAAGATGTTGATGGAGATTGACCACCTCCCGATGAGAGGATCGTTGGTGATGACGATGGTGATGATTTCCCCCTCGGAGGGAAGTTTCCCTGGCAGAACAGCTCCGCCGGAGCCCTAGATTGGTTCCGCCAAGGTTCTGCCTCGTGGTGGCGGAGTTTCGTCCCATGAGCTTGCTTATGATTTTTTTTCCAGGGTAAGAGACTTCATATAGCAGAAGATGGGCACCGGAGGGCTGCCAGGTGGCCCACGAGGCAGGGCGCACGCCTAGGGGGGTAGGGCGCGCCCCCACCCTCGTGGACGGTGGGTGGCCCCCCTCAGGTGTTTCTTCTGCTGAATATTTATCATTAATTCCAAAAATGACTTCTTGGAGTTTCAGGACTTTTGGAGCTGTGCAGAATAGGTCTCCAATATTTGCTCCTTTTCTAGCCCAAAATCCCAGCCGCCGGCATTCTCCTTCTTCATGTAAATCTTGTAAAATAAGAGAGAATAGCCATAAGTATCGTGACATAACGTGAAATAACAGCCCATAATGCAATAAATATCGATATAAAAGCATGATGCAAAATGGACGTATCATTAAGCACCATGTTTTAGTAGAGATTGCATTGGGGGGAAGAGGTGTTACACCGCTGCATAGAGGGGGCGAGAGTTGGTGTTGACGGTAGCAAGATTGTTGATGTAGATCGCCGTCACGATCCTTGCCCCGACAACACTCCGGTGCCACCGGGAGAGAGGGGGAGAGAGCCCCCTCCTTCTTCTTCTTCCTTGCCCTCCCTAGATGGGAGGAGAGTTCCCCCTCTGGTCCATGGTCTCCATGGAGGCGGAGGGGCGGGAGCCCCTCCGAGATTGGATCTCCCTCTCGTTTCTCTTCTGTTTCGCACTCTCCTAATCTGGCCGAAAACCGTTTCTTATATTCCCGGAGATCCGTAACTTCGATTGCGCTGATCTTTTTACAGGATTTTTTCCTGATATAAGCTTCCTTGCACCTGAAGTAGAGCTCGAGCGGACGTACGAGGTGAGCATAACCCACGACCATGCATCAGGGGCCTGGGGCGCGCTTTTGTGTCTCGTGGTCTGTGTGGGCCTCCATTTGCGGTGACTCCACCTCCTAAAATTTACAAATATTCCAAAATAATTCTCCGTAGAGTTTCATCACGTTTCAACTTTGTTTCATATGGATTTTCTGCGATACAAAAACACGCAACAAACAGGAACTGGCACTGGGCACTGGATAAGTAAGTTAGTCCAAATAAATCATATAAAAAGTTGCCAAAAGTATGTGAAAGTTGTATAATATTTGTATGAAACAATCAAAAATTATAGATACGACGGAGACGTATCAGCATCCCCAAGCTTAATTCCTGCTCGTCCTCGAGAAGGTAAATGATAAAAAAGATAATTTTTGATGTGGAATGCTAGCTAACATAAACTTGATCATATATCTAGTCATGGCGTGAATATTAAGACCTAAGTGATTCAAACAATAGTCTATAATTTGACATAAAGACATCAATACTCAGGCATCCCAACAAACAATCATGTCTTTCAAAATATCAATGCCAAAGAACATTATCCCTACAAAATCATATAGTCTTGTCATGCTCTGTCTTCCTAACACAAAGTATAAATCATGTACTATCCCGGTGTCAGCCAAGCAATTGGTTCATTTTTTTAACGTGCTTCAGCTTTTTCAACCCTCACGCAATATATGAGCGCAAGCCATGGATATAGCACTATGGGTGGAATAGAGTATGATGATAAGGGTAAATATAAAGAAGACAAAAAAGTAGGAAAGTCTCACATCGACGAGGCTAATCAACGGGCTATGGAGATGCCCATCAATTGATATCAATGTGAGGAGTAGGGATTTCCATGCAACGAATGCACTAAGAGCTATAAGTGTATGAAAGCTCCATATGAAAACTAAGTGGGTGTGCATCTAATCCTATAATGAAATATTCCCACTAGTATATGAAAGTGACAACATATGAGACTCTCCATATGAAAAACATGGTGCTACTTTGAAGCACAAGTGTGGTAAAGGATACTAACAATGCCTCTTCTCTCTTTGTTTATTTTTTCTTTTTATTTTCTTTCTTTTTTTTCTTTTTTTCTTTCTTTTTTTCTCTCTCATTGTCCGGAGTTCCATCCCGACTTGTGGGGGAATCATAGTCTCCATCATCCTTTCCTTATTGGGGCACTGCCCTAAAAATGATGATCATCACACTTCTATTTACGTATAACTCAAAAGGAATAAAAATTACAAGTCGATACCTATAACAAAATATGACTCTATATGAATGCCTCTGGCAGTGTACCAGGATATGCAATGATCTAGCATAACATGTATAGAAAATGATGAACGGTGGCTGAGTCACAACTACTATGTCAGCTATATGATCATGCAAAGCAATATGACAATGAATGCTCAAGTCATCAAACGGAAGCGGTGGAAGTTGCATGGCAATATATCTCGGAATGGCCATGGAAAAGCCATAATTGGTAGGTATGGTGGCTGTTTTGAGGAAGATATAATAAGGCTTATGTGTGATAGAGCGTATCATATTATGGGGTGTGGATGCACCTGCGAAGTTTGCACCGACTCTCGAGGTGAGAAAGGGCAATGCACGGTACCATAGAGGCTAGCAAATTGCTGAAAGGTAAGAGTGTGTATAATCCATGGACTCACATTAGTCATAAAGAACTCATATACTTACTACAAAAGTTTATTAGCCCTCGAAGCAAAGTACTACCACGCATGCTCCTAGGGGTGAGGTTGGTAGGAGTTAACCATCGCGTGTCCCCGACCTTCACACAAAGATAGACAATCAAAGATAAATTGTGCTCCAACTTCCCGGCATAACGAGAGACTATACGTGCATGCTTCGGGAATCACAAACCTTAACACCAATATTCTTACTAACCACAACCATTTACTAGTACTTCCCACATATTCCATCTCTATATCGCAAAACTATTGCAAGGAATCAAACATATCATATTCAGTGATCCATAAATTTTATGTAGGATTTTATGACTAACCATGCATGCAATTGACCAATTCCATTTGTCTCTCTAAATAGATATAAGTGAAGCATGAGAATTATTTCTACAAAAGACCATTCTCTAAAAAATATAAGTGAAGCAAAAGAGCATTCTACGAACATCGGTTTTCTATGTGAAGAGAAACAGGCAATCCATACTTCAAATGATATAAGTGAAGCACATGAAGCATTCTATAAGGCCATACTCAAAAGATATAAGTGAAGTCCAATGGGCATTCTATAAATCAACCATGGACTATCTCGTACCAGCATGGTGCATAAAAGAAAAATGAAAACTAAATGCAAAATACGCTCCAAGATTTGCACATATCACATGAACGAAACAAAGACGAAAACATACCGATACTTGTTGAAGAAAGATGGGATGCCTTCTGGGGCATCCCCAAGCTTAGACGCTTGAGTCTCCTTGAATATTTACTTGGGGTGCCTTGGGCATACCCAAGCTTGAGCTCTTGCCTCTCCTCCTTCTCCTCATATCGAGACCTCCTCGATCTTTGATCACTTCATCCACACAAAACTCAATAGAAAACTCAGTAAGATCCGTTAGTATAATAAAGCAAATCACTACTCTAAGTACTATTGCAAACCAATTCATATTTTGTTTTTGCATTTTAGCTACTGTAATATAAACTTTCCATGGCTCATACCACCGATAAAAATCGATAGTTTCATCAAAACAAGCAAAACAATGCATCAAAAACAGAATCTGCCTTAAACAGAACAGTCTGTAGTAATCTGAACATCTACCATACTTATGGTACTCCAAAAATTCTAAAAAATTATGCCAAAATAAACAATTTGTATAGCAAGACAGTGCAAAAAGTTTCAGAAATGTTTGACGTTCAGTAAAAAATATAAAATCGCGCGCTACAGCCAAAGTTTCTGTTTTTGCACTGCACAGACCAACAAGCAATCTACTCATCCTAAAGGCAAATCTTGGCGCATTATTTTTATATTACAATGGAATTGTACAAGGGGATAATTATTTTTGTGAGAATCTTCATGAAAAATTCTACATTGTTTCCATGAGCATGACACAAGTGTTTAAGGTCGACCCTCACTTCCGAAATGCATCACCTTTCAATCGCTTCTCTTTTGTGAAAAGTTTTAAGTTCCCCTCTATATTTTTTTGTTTTTAAACTTTATAAATCACTCAACACAAATAAATGACTCTCTAAAACTTCTGGGTTGTCTCCTTGGCATCGCTTTGTTTAAAGCCATTAAGCTAGGCATAAAGTGGTCAAGTAATGGATCCACCTGGATCCCAAGGTATATCAAAGCCAATTTGAATTAACAATGATTTGGCATTAGTAGTGAGCACAAAGTAGCATATATCATGCAATGAAGAAGTCTAACTCTCTTCCTATGCATCGGCATGTCATACAAGAACAATTCATGCACATCAAGTAAAGGCCAATACATAGCGTAAGTAGTTTCTTACAATTTTTTCGTGTTGGAAACATAGAGAGATGGAGATGTAGTTCCTCTCTCATAATAATTGCAAGCAGCAGCAGAAAGCACATGAATATTATATTCATCAAAATCATCATGTGCACGGTAAAAGGCAACCCATCAATATAATCCTTAATAAGAGCAAACTTCTCTGATGTAGTGTAGTTTGGAGAATTCAAAAGCATAATAGGACTATCATGTGTGGGTGCAATAGCAACAATTTCATGTTTAACATAAGGAACAATAGAAAGTTCATCTCCAATAGCATAATTCATATTGGCATCTTGGCCACAAGCATAGCAAGCATCGTCAAAAAGGGATATTTCAAACGAATCAACGGGATCATAGCAATTATCATAGCATTCATAATTCGGTAAGAATGAAGGGACATTAAAAAATGTATGAGTTGAGCAATTACTCTCATTAGAAAGGTGGGCACGGGTAGCTAATCTGCTCTTCCTCCTTTTGTTCTTCACTCTCCTCATCATCTTTTTCATCCAATGAGCTCATAGTTTTATCAATTCCTTCTTCCATAGACTCCTACAAAACATTAGTCTCTTCTTGCACAGCGGAGACTTTCTCAATAAACGCATCAATATCGGAGTTGTATTTATAGTTATCATAGTAGTATTTAAGAATAGCAAAATTTTCATGTCTATAAACTGAATCATCAAAATCTTCAAACTTTTCAAATGAAGATTCAATTTCATAAGCACCCTTAAAAGCAAGAAATTCTTCTATTAGTTCCACATCATAGTAATCATATATACCATTGGAATAAGAAGCCAAGGTTTCATTATCATTAAATTTGCATGAAAAGGGAAGATGTGGAGCGTTCATCCTAGAGCAACAAGTAAAATCATATCTCAAGCATAAATCCCGACCATACCAATGCAACATATAAATTTGATCCCATAAAAGTTTTCCTTTTTGTGTCAAGCGATAATCCCTAAAGTATTCACGTTGATCCAACGTTACTCCCATTATCAAGTTGAATGGGGTTTTCTCAGGATTATCAAAGTACTGCATAATATTTTTCACAAAACGAGCATCGAGGGCTTTAGGAGATTCCCCATCTCCATGAGTAGCAAGTACAACTAATTTTTTTGGTGTTTTGTGCTCCATATCCATAACTAAAGATATAGAACAACTTAGAACAGGAAATAAAAATTACTTAGTGATAAAGCAAAACAAGCACATGCAGGAATATTCACCCCACGCTATTGCTCCCTGGCAACGGCGCCAGAAAAATGTCTGGATAACCCACAAGTATAGGGGATCGTTTGTAGCCTTCTTCGATAAATAAGTGTCGAACCCAACAAGGAGCTAAAGGCAGAACAAATATTCCCTCAAGTTCTATCGACCACCGATACAACTCTACGCACACTTGACGTTTGCTTTACCTAAGACAAGTATGAAACTATTTTGCAAGAATAAAACTACGAGTACTTTGCGAGTATAAAACTACGAATAAATTGCGAGACAATAAAAGTGGATAGATTTTGTCAACAAGAAAGTTATCTGTCCCTAGGCAATCGATAACAAGTACCGGTAATCATTCTTGCAATTTTATATGAGGGAGAGGCATGAGCTAACATAATTTCTCTACTTGGATCATATGCACTTATGATTGAAACTCTAGCAAGCATCCGCAACTACTAAAGATCATTAAGGTCGTGAAACCCAACCATAGCATTAAGTATCAAGTCCTCTTTACTCCCATACGTCATACCCCACTTACTCGGGTTTAAGCTTATGTCACTCTCGCAACCCACCATAAGCGAACCATGAACATATTGCAACACGCTATAGCAGGGGCCCCTCACGTTTGCACGATAATGGATGGCACCATAGACAGCACCATAAATATAATATACAATCATACCAACCAAGATCACGATTAACCCAACGGACAAAACCGATCTACTCAAACATCATAGGATAACCATAGATCACTGGGAAATAATATATGGAGTTGAGCACCATGTTTAAGTAGAGATTGCAGCGGGGGGAACAGGTGTTACACCGCTGCATAGAGGGGGAGAGAGTTGGGGTTGACAGTAGCAAGATTGTTCATGTAGATCGTCGTCACGATCTTGCCCCGGCGGCACTCCGACGCCACCGGGAGAGAGGGGGAGAGAGCCCCCCTCCTTCTTCTTCTTCCTTGGCCTCCCCCCTAGATGGGAGGAGAGTTCCCCCTCTGTTCCATGATCTCCATGGCGGCGGAGAGGTGGGAGCCCCTCCGAGATTGGATCTCCCTCTCTGTTCTCTTCTGTTTCACGCTCTCCTGATCTAGCCGACAACCGTTTCTTATATTCCCAGAAATCCGTAACTCCGATTGCGCTGATCTTTTTACATGATTTTTTTCCTGATATAAGCTTCCTTGCGCCCTAAGTAGAGCTCCCAACCAACGTAAGAGATGAGCACAACCCACTACCACGCGCCAGGGGCCTGGGGCGCGCCCTGGTGTCTCATGGTCTGTGTGGGCCTTCATTTGCGGTGTTTCCACCTCCTAAAATTCACAAATATTCCAAAATAATTCTCCGTAGAGTTTCATCACGTTTGGACTTCGTTTGATATGGATTTTCTGCGATACAAAAACATGCAACAAACAGGAACTGGCACTAGGCACAGGATAAGTAAGTTAGTCCAAATAAATCATATAAAAAGTTGCCAAAAGTATGTGAAAGTTGTATAATATTGGCATGAAACAATCAACAATTATAGATACGACAGAGACGTATCACGCAAGCGCGAGCAAATGGTGCAGTTACTGGCTTAACCGTGTGCGATGTAAAATCACCACGGCTGCGCAAGCTAAAGGCGGGTAAGTTTATTTATAAATTAGGACGAACGTGTGCGATAGACCAGCTAGCTAGAACTGTAAAAACAAACTACCCGCCTTGAGCGTTTCAAAAATCGGTGGTTCGGCCACTTTTCCTTATTATCATACACGCATATTCTAATTGGACCGTGCGCGATCTTGTGCACTCCCGCCACGCATCAATTCCTTTACCCAAATTTTAGTAGCCGCCGTACTTCAACCGTTGCCCACACTCCTCCAACACCGACCCTATAGTGAAATTGCAGTAGTCGAGGCATTTGAACCGTCGCCCTCCCTTGTCCACCACCATCTCCACTCACCATTACTAAAATTTTCAGTAGTCGTGGCGTATCCTCAAACACCACCATCCCCCCCCCTCCACAGTGCCCCCATCCGCTCCCCTCCCCACTCGAACCCTAGCTCGCGGCCGCCGCCGGCGCCGCTGCCAACCCATGTCGGTCTGCCCGTTCCTCCTAGCTTAGATAATAAAGTTCAGGTTACCCGGCGATTCCCATACTGTCGCCCCACTCCCCTGAGTTTTAGATGAGGCCTGCGGTGCCCCTCCCCGCCATATCCACATCCCCTGCTCCAGAATGTCATAGCCTAATCTCGACCACGTATCCCGGGGAGCCCGGCGAGCGTTCGACCAAGAAGAGGTTTATCATGGCCTCTCCGGTGGATGTTGGCGAGGTGGCCACCGTTCGCCCCGACCTGTCGATCCCGGAGCAACACGTCGCTGCGGAAGCTAGCGAAGAAGTTGACTACGTTGCCATGTCGAAGGCTTCATGTCAGCGGGCTTGCGTATTACTGTATCTCGGGAAAGCTGGCTATGACATCAAGCTCATCGACAGTGACGACTTCACGCGGGCCATGTCATAGGTTACATGGTCCATCCCCAACCCCGCTGTTCAACCTTCATCAATCTCTTCGACGGCCCTGCCACTGATCTCCTTCGCCAAGAGGTCAAGGATTTGTGATCCTTATACGCCATCGAGCCCATTTTGTCATTTCTGAAGGACACGTTCTACGGCGGCGGCTTGGTATCCTCCATTGCCAAGTCAGATCTCATCGACCACGAGCACGAGGAGGGCACCCACAAAGGTTCTTCCAATGTGAAACAGCCCATCTATGACATCAAAGAGCGCACCATGGGTCTGTGCTCTTCCAACTGGAAGGATCCCGTCCATGAAATGTGAGGCAACTCCTATCAGCAAATCTTACCTTTTCTAGCTTGCCAACCCGTACCCTTTGTTGTAGTAGCATTTGTCGTGCGGTGCTATAACTGTGTCCTGTTTAATTATTTCAGTTATGCAAAAATGTATTGTTCAATAGGGTTATGTGATGTTTAAGTATGAATTGTCCACTTCAGTTTCACGAATGGCTATATTTGGTTGTTTATAGTGAGTAGATGCCTTGTTTTATCTGTGTTTGGTTGTTAGGTTGGTTGCAGTGAGCATTTTTCCAGTTATCGAGTCGATGCCTTATTTATATGTATTTGGTTCTTAGTTTGGTTGCAGTGAGTATTTGTCTAGTTATCAAGCAGATGCCTTGTTAATCTGTATTTGGTTGTTAGGTTTCTTTTTTTAGCATTTTTCCAGTTTTCAAACAGATGCCTTGTTTATCTATATTTGCTTCAGTTTTCAAGCATATGCCCTGTTTATCTGTATTTGCTTGTTAGGTTGGTTGCAGTGAGACTCTGTCTAGTTTACAATGGCTATATTTGGTTGTTATACTAATTATTTATGCCTTGTTTATTTCAGTCATTCACAATGTGTTGTTCATTATGTGCAAGTCGGAACTGTGCCGCTCGACTGCATCAATACCAGTTTGAACCGCTATATTTGGTTCCAGTTATTCCTGGTGTAGTTAACACATGCCCTTTATTTCATTTTTATACATTTATCTAGTGATGTTTAAGAATTACCTATGTTCTATTCATTTTCAACAATACCAATTTGAATTGCAATATTTGATGGCTGTTAAGCCTGTTGTCAATAACATTGCCTTCCATTTTATATATGCTTTAACAGCATGCTGAAACCAACACATTCAAGCTATCATTTGGAGATGATATTGTTTACCTTTGCTATATTTGTTTGATGTTAAGGTTGTTGTACTTATCATGCCTTTCCGCTACTTATGCAGGACAACAACGGGAGTGGCCACCATTTTCCACCGAGGTTAGCTTCATCCCTCGGCTTGTACTCCCTCGTCGTTCCATAATGTAGTGCATATATATCCAAGCCTGGACACTTGTTAGCTTCTAATATTGACTTGTTGCTTGTAGGTACATATGCACTTAGCAAGGATCCATGCATCGACCCTTTTTGCGTATGGAGCAATGAGATATTCATGAACAAGCATCAAGTGAGGAAACTGATAAGGATTATTAGCAAAAAGATATGAATGGTGGCAAGAAAATTATTTGTTTATGCTCTGTCCAACACAACAGTGAGCTGTAGGATGGTAACTACAAACTCTCCAACCTTCTCTTTTTACTGCCCATAATGAGTTGTTAAACAACAATGTCTGAATATTTTTTGTTCGCAGTGGTTCTCGAAGCAGTGCACTCAAGATTACCTCGCAAAGTACATGATTGGTGGACACGCAGTGAAGGTTAAAGTATTTCATCCAGACTACAATGAGCATTGAGAAGTCATAATGAAGACAGTGAAGGATGGAAGGGCAGCCATCACAAGGGGTTAGAGTCGTGCGCGCATTACGCATGGAGGAGGGCACAATATGGGCATTCCTTGACTTCTCCAAAGAACGTAATGTCTTTCGCCTCTCTCTTCTGATCTTTAGTACAACCGTGGTTCATCATTCTTTACTTGGTGCTTCTGTAGTTCTTCAGTATATGTACCTGTGCAGAACCTATATTTGTAATAAACATGGTTGGATATGAAATAAGTGATTGCCTACTATCAAATTCAAAACATATGATTTTTAAATAAGGGATTAATAAGGGATTAATTAGAGATTAATCAGGGATAACACTGCACACGGTTGGCGAAAGCGAAGTGTCTGCGATAGACGTGGAGATCAGACACGTTTCTAGGATCCGCTACGTGTGTGATCAATCTCCACTACACACATGTTCAACCAAGAAAAAATGTGTGCGATCAATCTCCACAGCACACACGATCAGCCAAGAAAAAACATGTGCGATTAACAACAGCATCACACATAGTTATTTCTTATTAAATGTTTGTGATAATCACCTTATCACACAGGCTTCGAAATTATAGACTGTTTGTGATGTTGTGCACATCGCATACGTTTGGTACTTCTTGGATTAACTGTGTGAGATGTACATACTAACGGAAACGTATTCCTTTGATGGACTATGTGGAATGTACATACGAAAGGAAACGTTTAGTGGGGACTGACTATGTGGGATGTATTTACGACCGAAAAGGATTTCACATGTATAATTGTATTTTTAGCACTACTGTATGTATAACCGTATTTGAGCGCTCGTCGGTCACACACGACCTCATTTTTTCATGCGTCTGTGCCAGGAGGGCATATCCCCGACGGTTTCTGGGTCATGTGGGAAGGACCCCCCTATCTCCCACACTCACTTGGCGATGGTTCCAAATGTTGTCGCGGAAAGGGGTTAAAAACCGTTTGTATAGCACCGACGCGTACCAGTGTAATGCAAGTTTAGAACTTGAAAGACCCTCTGAAAGACTTGAAGTCTAAAGTGTAGTTATGGATCTATAAATTGAAAACGATGAAAAATGTTTTATAATGCTTGACTTGTTGCAAGTATTTTATGACAAGATCAACGAGTTTATTATGACGAGATTGTCTCATCATCATAATACTTAAAGTCAATTTTGATTAAACTAACAATTACTAAATATTCCGGTTATGAGATATAATAGATGGATGCCAAAATGATTCCCATGAGATGGAAATAGAACCAAGTATGTATATTTGATATTGTCCAAGGTAATTTTCTCGATCCAGAGGATGCTAGTAAAGTGTGCAAACTTCAACAGATCCAGTAATGATCTGAAGCAAGCATAGTGGAGTTGGAATCTTTATTTTGATGAATTGATCAAGTAATATGATTTCATCGATAGAAACAAAGATTCTTGTATTTACAAGAGAGTAAGTGGGAGCATGATAACATTTCTAAATACTGTGTGTGCATGGCACATTATTGATTGGAAATTATATAAATATCTTGACATGGATTAAGACTTTATTGAAAATAGTTTTCGGTAAAGTACTTAGGCAATATAGTTATTATATTAGAAATAATAATTATGGAGATATTAGTGTTTAATTGGGCTTAGCTAAAATAAATATTAACAAAAATTCTAAAGTATTTTAGTATGAAAAATGTCAAGAAGTAGTTTAGTATGAAAATGTCAAGAAGAGTTTTCTTGTCAAAGTCACATCGAAGGAGCTCTCAGCAAGAATCGGTACCTTAAAATATGATAAGTGAAATACATTATTTCAATCATACTTGTGTTAATTCCATGGTATGTAAATAACAAGATATGTCCAACTACTCCAAGTAAGTTGTGAGTAAAGTTACCAGATAGGTCAAATTGTTGATCATAGGACAATAGTGAGAATGTCGTTGAGTACTGAGGACATGTTTCTCGCATACGGAGAAAAGGAAGAGATTGGTGTAAGGAGTTTATATCAATACATGCTTGATGTAAGTAGTACATCGACAAAAATCTTCAATCAGCGCTCCGAACGAATTTTGATTTCAGTTAAATGATTTATGGTGGCACAGTAAGTTGGAATTGGTCCAAGAAAGTTAGTATGGTAAATTTTATAACAGAAGGCCGAGTATATTGTCACTTTGGAAGCAACAATAGAGGGTGATGAATCAAAGGTTCACTTATGAACTTGGTATGGTTTCTAGATGATTTTGCAAAAGAACTTTGTTCTCAGATAGTGGTTCTATAGCTCAATCTAAGGAATCAAAGGTCTTACCAATGATTCAATATTTAGTAAGATTGTTTCACATAAATTGTGAATTCATGTGGAAGCATGACGGATGCATAGAATGCAAATGATACACACGGATCTAAAGTTGTCAAATTCGATAGGAAGAAGTCTATACCACAAGCAAAGCATAGACTGACGATTACCATTGGTATAAAAGTTAAAAGTGCTAACTAGACTATTGACTCTAGTGCAAGTAGGAAACTTTTGGAAATATGCCCTAGAGGCAATAATGTTTGCATTATTATATTTCCAAATTCATAGTTAAGAGTTTATATTCTATGTTATAACTGCTATGATCCTGGAATATGCAATTCAGTGGAAAACTCATATGCATGTGTGGAATGATAAACGGTAAGTAAAAGGTTCCTAGTCACGCCTCCAAGACTAGCTCAAATGTTGTTGGTGATCACGTTTTCTGGATCTTGGGATATCGTTAAGTGTATAGATAGTCCTAAAACATTGAGATTGTGACATTGGAAGAACAATCATATTGAATCCACCCAATCTTGTGTGTTATGAATTGAGTTAATATCGTCTACATTCAATTGCTATAACACAGAGTGTTAATGTGTGATATTGCTCCTTAGACCATGAGAGTATCATGGTCACTTCCAACTGTATGGTGGGCTTTGGGGTTGCTCAAACGTCACCTGTAACACGCTGATCATAACGACAACTTACAGGTTCATCGAAAACTTTGACAAGTGGTCAGATAGCTTGAGAGTAAGATTTGCTCCTCCGACAATGGGGAGATATTCTTAGGGCCATCTCGGTGTTACGACATCCATCATTGTCTGGTCAGACACAGGTCACTACGTCACGGGGATGTCGGAACATGTCAACGAGAAAGAAGAACAAAACCGGTAACGGGAGCAACGATATAGTGAACATGGTGATGACTCAGGAGGATACCAATGCACAACGGGTTTTGTAAAGTATTGCGAAGCAAAGGGAACATCACATGATAACCTAAGGTTCACTCTAATATCATTCATGTGCTCACAGGGACCGATACAAACGTCCATGGTCCCGCCGCTTGTCATTGAACGAAGGGATTATGTTCATGTCTGTGAGTTAGCGAACCTACGGGGTCACAAGCTCAAGGCAATCATGATCTACTGAGTGTTGGTAGGATGGGAGTAATGAGAATATATTTGTGGAATTTTTTCATTAATATTCGCAATAGTTCCGAGAGGATCCGGAAGCGTTTCGGGGTCACTAGAAGGGTTTTGGTGAATATGGGTAATACCGATAAATAATACATAGTTGGAAAATGTTTTTGGGAATGTTAAATTATATATAAAATGTCCTAAAAGTATTTAGAAGAATTTTATATTTAATTTAACATCAACATGCCTAAAAAGGCCAAGAGGTGGAAAGCAACCTGGGCCCTAAGGGCCCAAGTTGGGAGAGGCGCCCCTTTCCTAAGGAAGGAGGCCCGAATAGGAGTAGGGGAGAAGTCCAACTCCTCCTCCCCTTGGCTGAACACCCCAAGGAGGGTTTCCCTCCTTGGTGGCAGCCCTCCCTCTCCCCTCTAACCTATATATAGTGGAGGTATGGTGCCCAATTGAATACAGAGTTTTTGGAGCCTCCTTTAGTTCTTCTAGTTCATGCTCTAGTTGGTCCTAGTTGACTAACTAGAGCTTGGCTAATACTCTTGTCCTCATAATTAGAAGCCCATTGTGGTTCTAATCTCCTCCCTTTAATTCTCCGACGACGATTAGCTCTGGAAGGCGAAGCGCTACCAGATCGTGAAGGTTGCATGCTTGCAACCAAGTAGAGAGGTCGTGCTTTCGGTCTTCGGTTCGAGGGACTGTTCATGGGCGGTACGAGGGACCGTTCATCTACGGTTCGAGGGACTCCAAGTATGATCTATATCGACACGTTATTCTTCCGCTGCAACTCGGTGATGGTAACGGTCGTGATCTCAACTCATTATGCATCTTCATAATGATCTTGGGTGATCGTAGGTGCGATTTTTTTGTTTTCTACTACGTTGCCCAACACCTTAATGCCAAGAAAGGCCTATTATGTGTACGTTGCCTGATGACGTGGCACATTAGGCCCAATTCTGGCAATAAAATAAGATGCAACAAATGTGGTGGATGGGCCCATGTTGCTAGCAATTGTTGGTCCTCTCAGTCGTCGGGTCAGTTCTCCAATCCTAGGAAGGAACAACACCAAAAATCAGGGGCGGTCACCCGAGGCAATGCCGTTTGGAAATCAAGGCCCAGATTGCGGTCGATACTGAAAACAACGTTGCAGATGGTGCGGCTGACGTAAGCAAACAAGTGGGAGGGGGTTAAGGGTGGCTTCTTCGGCTTCTCCATTAATTGTTGTACCTACCAAAACCTCTAGCCCCCTCCTCTATTATTCCAAATCCTTCTACAGTCTCATCAAAGAAGATTTCCTCGGCGGCAACTTCTATAGAGAGACGTTCCTCGTCGGACGAGATGGAAACGTTCCCCTTCGATCCGACTTCTTTCCTCCCTCCTAGCTGTCAAGCAATGCAGGTAGAAGGAAGACCTACGCAGGTGTGTGTGATTAGTAGCCACTTCCACAATGAGAATGATAATCTAGGGATTGCTACTTCACTTCCGATGCCAGAGGGAGAAGTTCACTTTGAAAATGTAAGAGAGATTTACAAGTTAGAAACAACTAGTGTTTGATGGCGTAGTGGTGAGTGTCGTTGGCGCTGATGAGAATGGTCATGACCTCCCGCTCTCAAGTTTGGCTGCTACAGTCTGGAAGGCGTGGGCTCCCCCAAATGCAAATTTTGCGCATGGCTTGTTATCCAAAACAGAGTTTGGACGGCTGATAGGCTTCAGAGGAGAGGATGGCCAAATTGTGACAAACGCCCACTCTGCAGTCAGGTGCAAGAATCTGCAGCACACCTGATCTTCAAGTGTCGTTTCTCTGTCTGGATTTGGAATGCGGTCTTCTCATGGCTTGGGCTAGTTATCCCCACGGGCCCGTGGCTCCTGTTCAATTCAGTGAAATCTTGGTGGGATGCGGTCCTCTCTGACACTAACACACTCCCGACGAAGGCCCTGTCTTCCATGTTACTACTTGTAGGATGGGAGATCTGGAATGAAAGGAATGCTCGTGTCTTCAGGAGCAAAGCGGCGCCGGTGGCGACTGATGCGGCGCATCAAAGAGGAAGTTTTTATTTGGGCCACTGCGGGCGGTAGGCATTTGCGTAATATAATGCCGCGAGAGTAATCGTTTTGTTTTTCCGGCGCTTGGCGATGTCTGTTCTGAAACCTCTTCTTATTCAATGAAAATGGCAAGTCTTTTGCCTTGTTTAAAAAAAACTAGTTTGAACTCCGGTTGCGCACTTTTTTGAATGTTTTAACAAAAAAAAGACAATACATGGGCCGGGCCAGCTAGCAACATTGGAGGGTGCGCTTCACGCACCCATTTGCATAAAGACCCGAGGCGCCGTCATGGCTAGCCTCTTTTTCTTTTGGCCCTGTTTGGATACTCTAACTCAGTTAGAGGTTAGAGTTAGATTCTAACCCCAAACTAATCCTGAACTAACTCTAGCCAATGAGGTGTTTGGATGACAGGGTTAGATGGAGCGCGGATACGGCGAGGCGCCTTCACGGGCGGTGCGATAGGGAGGGGGGAGAGGACGAGAAGTTTCGAGGAAGTGAGGAAGGATCTGCTGCGGGGAGAGCGAGAGAAAAGTGTGTTTTTTAGTGGTCCCGAGAAGAACTAAACCAAATAAGCACCTCTTGGGTGGGTTAGATTTTTTAAATGAGTTAGATGCATCTTACCCAAATCAACCCTCCTGGATGGATATTTTTGGATTAGTTAAACCCAAACTAACACTAACCCATGGATCCAAACACGGCCTTTATCAATATGATTTTCTCCTTTATCGATGTGATTTTCCTGAGAAAACGAACACCAGTGTTGTTGGACGGTCGAGTGAACATTCAACACTAGTATCTGCACCGTACTACACCGGCTTGTCCAGTGCATGAGCCAAAAGTTGTCCATCGCGAACTTTACCGTGGACAGGAGCCTGAAACCCCGGGTTACAGTTGCGCTGCCGACCCCCTCTTTCCGTTGGTTTCGGCCCCGTCTCACCACCTCCCATCCCATGGATCCCGGTTGAGTTTTCTATCGCCTGACGCCGCTCGTCAAATCTGGATAAGATTCCCATCACCAACATTTGACGAGATGCACTCCAAAGTTTGTACACTTCACTGTTACATGAGACACACATGCCTCTGTCTGGTCTCAACTCTCGACGATTGGTTGATGAACCTCACTCACAGAGGGCTCGCAGCGTGTCAAGACTTCCTGTCGATCGTTTGATCACCGTACAGGTCCCGCTGCAAGTCTGCGCAGCACACAGTGTCACCCGGTTACCACTGCAAATCCTCTTCCGTTTTTAAGGGCAGCCCCATCACTCGGGACGACGGTGGCAGAGCACAACTCTCAAGACCTCACATAGCCGCAATTAATCCGCTGGCCAGATGACCATGATATCTTCATGTGACAGCCACGAGCTGCAGCTGGATACTGCTGCTAGATCTGAAGCTCGTCGTCTGTGGCAACCAGTGCCGTGCCCTGGACCTGGAGTAGTATTATATAAAGTACTCCTACTACTGCCCTGCGGTAAACGCAGAGAGCCAGTGTGATAAATACACAAGCAGAGTAAAAAAAAATCATCAGAGGCGGCCGCAACGCAACGGTGCGATTTCAACCCAAGTGTAGGACGCAACCAAAGCGCAGAAAACAAATGCAGCTTCTGCCTTGCTTTAAAACAAACAGCAGCTTAAACTATGAAAGCACCCTCTAGTCTATAAGAAAGCTGTGTCCTGTGCCTTGTGCTTTGCCCCGGACCAAAGCATTAGCACGCTCCTCCACAGCCCACTGCTGTGCCTGTTTGTGGCTTTGCCGTTCCCCGTTCCCCACTCGTCGTCGGCGATACAGTGTCTTGGTTCCTCTTGGGGTTGTCTTGTGGAGGGGGAAGCGATGGGGCGTCCGTGCGTCGGCGCTCTCCTGGCGTGCGCCGCCATTGCAGCTTCTTGCTGCTGCTGCTTCCAGTTCCAGGGTGCTGATGCGGCGGCGACCCCGTCGTTCGGGGACAACTTCGACATCACCGGCGCCGAGGACCACGTCAAGACCTCCCCCGACGGCCAGACGTGGTACCTCTCCCTCGACAACAAGACGGGTAAACGTCGACACCATCCATCCATCCATCCATCCCCATTAGGATCGTCATCTCTTATCTAAAGTAGCTTCTCTTTGATTGATTGGTTCTTCTTCTTCCAGGCGTTGGGTTCCAGACGAAGCAGAAGTACCTGTTCGGGTGGTTCAGCATGAAGCTCAAGCTCGTCGGGAACGACTCCGCCGGCGTCGTCACCGCCTACTACGTACGTACTAGTACTATCCGGGACCCCATTCCCAGCCCGGCAGCAGCGCCGACCAGACCAGTAGTAAATCCAACTGGATGGAGAGACAAAACTAACTGACGTGAATGGATTGCGTGCGTTTGATCATCATCAGATGTGCTCGGACCTGGACGCGGCGCCGGAGCGCGACGAGCTGGACTTCGAGTTCCTGGGCAACCGCACCGGCGAGCCGTACATCATCCAGACGAACGTGTACCGGAGCGGCGTGGGCGGGCGGGAGATGCGGCACTCGCTGTGGTTCGACCCCACCGCCGAGTTCCACAGCTACTCCATCCTCTGGAACCCCAAGCAGATCGTGTAAGCCCGCCATCAACTCCTTTGCTCCCATTAATTAAGCTTTCAGCTCCGATTGCGCCAGTGCTGCGTGTAATCTGGGATGGGATGGGATGGTGGGGCTGCCGGATTTAGTAGCTGCGGGGGCAGTTGAATTGAATGGATCCACCCACTCACCCCTGCATTTGGGTCACTCCGATAGATAGATAGATACCCACTGGCTGGACCCGACCCTTCCCGGCCGCAGAGTAGCAAAACTAGGCCCCGTTGCTGTGCTCTTGTTGGTACGTACGTGCACGCACCCTGTTTGGACCAAACAATGCGCGCCGCCGTGCACTGTTTGTACATTGTACCGCCTCGCTCAACCCACATGCCGCCCCCTCCCTCCCTTCTCTCGGCTGCCTCGGACGTAGTACTGCCTACTGCTGAGAGAGAAACTTTCAGCTCGATCCTGCACTCCAAACTGCGGCAACATATACTCCTACTAGACAATAGTACTAGTATACAGCGGTGTGGGCGCACATCTCCGTGGTTGCTGAATAGCCGAGCGGGCTGTACTATACTGGGATCGAGATCCGATTGCACTTGCCAACTTGTCTTTGATGTTGATATTGTATGTACGCTTGCAGGTTTTTCGTGGACAAGGTGCCCATCAGGGAGTACCGCAACTCGGACAAGCCCAACAAATTCTTCCCGATCATGAAGCCCATGTACGTCTTCTCCAGCATATGGAACGCCGACGACTGGGCCACGCGCGGGGGGCTGGAGAAGACGGACTGGACCAAGGGGCCCTTCGTCTCCTCCTACAGCGACTTCACCGCCGACGCCTGCGCCTGGGCGACCGGCCCGGCCCCGCCGGCGTGCGCGGCCGCCACGGGGAACAGCTGGTGGGACCAGCCGCCGGCGTGGGCGCTCGACGACGGCCAGCGCCGAGACTCCGGCTGGGTGGCCAGGAACCTCGTCATATACGACTACTGCGACGACCGCAAGAGGTTCCCGACCGTGCCGGAGGAGTGCGCGCTCAGGACCAAGACTAGCTAGCTCCGGATGGATGGTCTCGCTTCACATGCATCGTTCTTTTTTGGGGGGTCGAGTACGTGGTGTAGCTATCAATTGGTGGACGGTTTTTTTTTTCTTTTCTCTTCTCTTGTTTTGTGATGATGAGATGCACATGCGGACGTGCATGTGTATGGTGATGCGGCATTGATTGCCCGGGTGGCTGCACTCTCATGTGAGTCGTAGCCCTTTCGGAGGAAAATGATGGATTTTTGTTCCGATGCCTTCCATGCTCCACGACACGAGCGTAGATGGGGCAAAACTTCGAAGTAATGGTCCCACGTATACGCATGATAATCGGCTTGGACTTCTCACCTGTTACTGTGTTTTGTTTTTATCTTCTTTAGATATTTTTCGAACACCCTACAATCTGTTTTGGACTTTGCTTCGCTACACATCCTAAGAAAAGTCTATGGATTTCAATGCAGATTAGAAGGTGCCCCTTCCATGGTGTTAACCATTTGTTTTCTCTCTAATTTTTTTAGCACGGTACAGATGCAAGTTGCTCATATAAACACGTATACACTTGTCTCTCTACAAACTCATGCACGCACACCCTATCTCATGAGCACCTCTGAGGTACTAACCCGGCATCACATTTTTAGATTGACGAAATCACCGCAGGCGCCTTCACAGTTGACGGGGACGTCTTTCTTTTCTGAATGAACATCGCTGAAAAGTCTAAAATAAATTTTAAAAAAGTGAGCATCAATGTCAAGTCTAGATTTGAACCCTGATGGACTGGTACCAGCACAATGAATCAAATCATCTGAGCTAGGCTGAGTTGCGTTTCGCATGATGGTGGACAAAGCTTACCCTTTTCTAAAACTTTAGCACAATGACCATGGTCCGTCGTTCTGCAGATATTGTGGTCGCTGTTTAAAGTACATCATGATTTCTCTTCTCGACGGCGCCGCCGGCGGTCCGTCCCATCTCCGATGGCCTCTAGGCCATGGAGGTGAGGAGGATCTCACCCCCTGTCGACGGGAGGGACCACGTTGTCGTTCTTGTTAGAGTCAGCGTCTTGATTGGGGTTGTGTGGCGGCGGCGATGTCCCTTAGTAGGAATAATGTCTCACACGTTCTATCCCCGTCCCGATGGTGCGTCTAGTATCGTCGGAGGGCGTGTGGAGACAAGTCGGATCTCGTGGGATTCGGTTGGTGCTGGTCTTAGGTGGATCTATTTGGATCCGGTCTTCTGTCGTCTTCGTTTAGGTGTTTATATGTTTGATCCTTCTGATCTACGACTTCATCGGTGATGATTGCTACTCTGGTGTGCTGGTCCTATCGGGCCTTAGCAGGACGACTTTTCGACTGTCTACTACAACAAGATTTGTCCGACTCCGGTGTGGGAGGGGCGATGACGGCGGCGCGCCTTCGGCTCGCTCCAGTGCTTGTAGTCGTCGCTAGATGATCCACAGACATTGTTGTAATTTTATATCTTGGTTATTCTTTGTACTGCCATGATTGAAGATAAATAGATTGTTAGTTTTTCAAAAGAAAAATTGTTCATGATCCAAAAAATGTCACAAAATAGCCCACATGATTAGACAGCATGACGCTTTGGCTGTGGTGTCATGGCCCTGCCACGCGGCGCCATGCTATGCGGGTTATTTATTTGAAAAAAAGTTGGATCAGGTTCATTTTTGTGTTAAAGTATTAAAAAGGTTGGATTTGTCAATTTTCACCATTTTCACGGTGGGAGCAGACAAAAAATGAAAACGTGTCAGAGGCAGGCATGGGCGAAACGCACACGTCGAGATCTCATCTCGTTCGACATGCTTGTCAGAAAAACAAAAATAGTGGTTCCCGCCACAGATCTGGCTGGATGGATGGTCAGCCCGGCCCCCGCTGTAAAATGACGAGATTCCTTTCGTGTCTCTGCTGGGGAAATTTGGCAAACACGAACCACGAAAGGAGAGGAGAAAAGAAAAGGAAAAGGCTACATCTGCATGTGTGAGACTGAGATCGATAAGGACTAAATAAAGAAGGAAGAATCCAAAAAGCATGCGGCTACCTTTCAACGGCTAAAGTGACCGCGGACGCGGAGGGACACGAATTCCGCTGCTCCCGGTCGGATGGTCCACACCGGTAGAGATAATTTGATTATATAAACAAAATTACATGATGGATGATGGATGCTCCGTTGAAATCCCAAATTTCCATTGTGCCGGAGTGATTTGGTCTACGGACGACTCTCGTGGCCTCAAAATATTTTGAGGAATCAGGGCATCAACGTAGACCCATACCATATCCATGCGTGAGACCAGTCTGCGGATGGTGATGCGAGAGCCATCCATTTAAAGTTGTTCTCTAAATGTCCGTCGAGATCTAATTAATTGGAAACTTAAATGTCTCCGACTAGCAGGGTACATGAGTTCAAAAGGTTTTTTTTCCAGTCCACTTTTAGGTGTTTGATAGAGTGTATGAAGGACGCATGAATCTATACTAGCTTAACAGAATTACACTAGGAGCATGTATGAAGAGAGCATGTATGAAGAAGGGTGCTGAGATGAGCGTGCACGAAGAGGGAACAACTATGCTGAGACGAGAATGCAACAAACACACCCCCAATCACATAGCGCACAATCACAACTAAAAAGAGGCAAGTATGCATAGATTTTACAGATCCTATCACAGAAAAATATCAATCCCACGGTGGGTCCAAAAAATCGCCCTATCGGAGCGGCAATTCAAGCTTCACCACTCATTCCGCCGCCGCCTTCTCGATCGTTGTGTTTGCGGCCGCATGCTTCTCGGCCTCTAATTGATCTTTTTGCCACCTCAACATCTTGAAATGGATGTGAAAGTGCAACTAATCCCTGGGTGGTTTTGATAATTATTAACAACATATAGCTCATTGAACTGATACTCTTTGAAGATGATCATTTCAGAAAGTTCAATGATTGGCATGGCATGGACTAGAGATGTGGACCCCTCAAAATACTAAGGACATACATTGGCAACAAGCTCAAGACTCTACATTTTTATTTTAGTAATCCAAGATCACATTGAGTCCATAGGAAAGTCAATACTATTAAAAGGGGATGAGGTGTTGCTTAATGGCTTGCTTGCTCAAAAAGCTTAGTGATATGCTCCAAAACACTCAGCCACTCCACATATGTCCTAAACCTAAAAGTCATACTCGGCCCCACCGATTTGATCTATTCGGCGCCACCGAGTTCATTTGACATAGCTACTGCCACAAACCCTAATCACTTCGGTTTCACCGATAGGGATCTCGGTCTCATCGTGATGGGATTGCAAACTCTCTGTTTTCATTCGTAACGTTTCGGTCTCACCGAAATGAGCGACCGGTCCCACCGAGTTTGCAATGCAAACTCCCTGTTTCCTTTTCGTAACGTTTCAGTTTCACCGAAATGAGCGAATCAGTCCCACCGAGTTTGCCTAACCAACTCTCCTTTGGCTATTACTGAAATCGGTCTCACCGAGTTCATGTGATCGGTCTCACCAAGATCAAGTTATGCCCTAACCCTAGCGCATCGGTCCCACCGAGTTGATCATGTCGGTCCCACCGAAAAGCCTAACGTTCACATTTTGAACTGAATCGGTCAGACCGAGTTTCACTATCCGGTCTCACCGAGTTTGGGTATCTGTGTGTAACGGCTAGATTTTGTGTGGAGGCTATATATACCCCTCCACCCACTCTTCATTCATGGAGAGAGCTATCAGAACGTGCCTACACCTCCAGCACTCATTTTCTAAGAGAGAACCACCTACTCATGTGTTGAGACCAAGACATTCCATTCCAACCACAAGAATCTTGATCTCTAGCCTTCCCCAAGTTGCTTTCCACTCAAATCATTTTTCCACCATAGCCAAATCTGTGAGAGAGAGCTGAGTGTTGGGGAGACTATCATTTGAAGCACAAGAGCAAGGAGTTCATCATCAACACACCATCTATTACCTTTTGGAGAGTGGTCTCCTAGATTGGTTAGGTGCCACTTGGGAGCCTCTATCAAGATTGTGGAGTTGAACCAAGGAGTTTGTAAGGGCAAGGAGTTTGCCTACTTCGTGAATATCTACCCAAGTGAGGCAAGTCCTTCGTGGGTGATGGCCATGGTAGGATAGACAAGGTTGCTTCTTCGTGGACCCTTCATGGGTGGAGCCCTTCGTGGAATCGCACAACCGTTACCCTTCGTGGGTTGAAGTCTCCATCAACGGGATGTACGATAGCACCACCTATCGGAACCACACCAAAAATCTCCATGTCAACATTGTGTTTGCTCCCTTCAAACCCCTCCCCTTTACCTTCATATGCAATGATTTACATTCCGCTGTTATACTCTTTGATTTGCATGTGTAGGTTGATTGCTTGACTAGTGCTAAGTTGCTAAAATCTGCCAAGAATTAAAATTGGGAAAAGTCTAGGTTTTTATTTGGTCAAGTAGTCTAATCACCCCCCTCTAGACATACTTGCGATCCTACGGGGCTTGCACAATCATTTTTGTATCGTTATCCAAATCATCTATCTTTAAGGTCAACATCTTATCCTCCTTCAAAGTGGTTGCGATATGAAGCTTCTTCTATTCGAGGATGACCTCTTCTTTTGAAGCTTGAGCTTCTCCTTGGTCGCCGTCATCTAGATGTTAAACCTCTCAGCCTTACATGCCTCCTTGATGTTGGAGCACTTGACATATGCCTCCTCCTTCGCCAACCGTCATCTTGGCCTCCACCCATTCTCGCTTCACCTTCTCCTCCTCCACTTCTTACCCGCAAGCCTCTCCTAACCTTCTTCGGCAACTTTTTTGTTGGGTCGGCTGAATCACTTGTTTCTTCCTCGGTGCCGATGTCGACAGTCTTGGTGGAGGAGGAAATAAATATATTTCACTTAGGTTGCCATTTAACTTCAACCAACAATGCACAAGGACGGAGTTCTTCTTATCCAACTTCAAGAACAAATTGCATCCACAAGAAGGCCATAAAGTATAAAATATTGTCAACAATGAGCCTATTTGATCCGCCCAAATGACCAAACCATAGAGCATATCCAGTCAAATGACCAAAACATCGAGCATATCCGACCAAATTATGAACACACTTACTTGCTTAGAGATTTGGGCACCACTTGTTCACCGTTTGATGAGTTGCTTCAAGTGGCCAAAACTAAGGAAAATGACGTTGTAGGGTAAATGCGCCACACAAATGTTACTTAGCAGTAGCGCGGGCTGAAGCCTCGCACTGCAGGTAGACATTGAAGGAAATATGTCCTAGAGGCAATAATAAAGTTATTATTTATTTCCTCATATCATGATAAATGTTTATTATTCATGCTAGAATTGTATTACCCGGAAACATGATACATGTGTGAATACATAGACAAACATAATGTCACTAGTGTGCCTCTACTTGACTAGCTCATTAATCAAAGATGGTTATGTTTCCTAACCATAGACATGTGTTGTCATTTGATTAACGGAATCACATCATTTGGAGAATGATGTGATTGACTTGACCCATTTCGTTAGCCTAGCACTTGATCGTTTAGTATGTTGCTATTGCTTTCTTCATGACTTATACAAAGTTCCTACAACTATGAGATTATGCAACTCCCGTTTATCAAAGGAACACTTTGTGTGCTACCAAACGTCACAACATAACTGGGTGGGAGCTCTATAGGTATCTCCGAAGGTACATGTTGAGTTGGCGTATTTCTAGATTAGGTTTTTCACTCCGATTGTCGGAGAGGTATCTCTGGGCCCTCTCGGTAATGCACATCACTATAAGCCTTGCAAGCAATGTAGCTAATGAGTTAGTTACGGAATGATGCATTACGTAACGAGTAAAGAGACTTGCCGGTAACGAGATTGAACTAGGTATTGGATACCGACAATCGAATCTCGGGCAAGTAACATACCGATGACAAAGGGAACAACGTATGTTGTTATGCGGTTTGACCGATAAAGATCTTCATAGAATATGTAGGAGCCAATATGAGCATCCAGGTTCCGCTATTGGTTATTGACCGGAAATAGTTCTAGGTCATGTCTACATAGTTCTCGAACCCATAGGGTCCGCACGCTTAACGTTACAATGACAGTTTTATTATGAGTTTATAAGTTTTGATGTACCGAAGGTTGTTCGGAGTCCCGGATATGATCACGGACATGACGAGGAGTCTCGAAATGGTCGAGACATAAAGATTGATATATTGGACGACTATATTCGGACACCAGAAGTGTTCCGGGTGATTTGGAGAAAACCGAGTCTTTGGAGGGTTGCTGAACCCCTGGGAAGTATTGGGCCTTAGTAGGCTGAGGGGAGAGAGGGCAGCAGCCCAGAGGTGGCGCGCCTCCCATGGGGAGTCCGATTGTACTAGGGGAGGGGCGACCCTCTTTCCCTCTCCTCTCCCTCTCTTTCCTTCCCCTTCCTCCTTCCTAGTTGGACTAGGAAAGGGAGTCCTACTCCCACTAGGAGGAGGACTCCCCTCCCTGGCGCACCCCTAGGGACGGCCGCCTCCCCTTGCTCCTTTATATACGGGGGGGCAGGGCCGTCTACATATATCTGGGCCCAGGCGGAGAAGACAACAAGGGCCCTTTTTCTTGACACACATGAACTGGAAATATTTTGTATGTCAAAACTCAAAACCAAAGTAAATATTCAGTGGATGGAGTATCATAGATACATTATCTTTTAAATCTAATACTAACCCTACAATTTATTTGTCGACCAAGAGAACTTCAAGCATTTACTATATATTGCCAGTTGTAGTGATTCTTGGAAGAACTACTCGTGCGGTAAAAAAATGTTAATGGATTTTTGAGAATTCTACTTGTTCATCTCTACATTTTTTTCTCATATTTTCATCACTGCTACTAGAGAAATGCTTTTGACATGACATGTCACCATATAAGGCGCATAAAAGATGTTCAATACAGATCACAAAAGCACCCAGATATCATATGGCAGAATGTGAATTTGTACATGTGCCACAATAGTCAGCACAAATGAGAAGCCAACACCATAAATTGAATTAACTTCTCCCCTTCTTCTAATCTTGTGACGCCCGGATAGTTAAGCTACAGTAACCCTCTACTAAGGGTGCCACATCACCTCTGTTACTGAAGTTAATCTCGGGTTAATTCGAAACCGCTTTAAAATTCAAATTTAAATTAATGTCAACAATAAAAGTTTTCAAAAGTTGAAACAAAAATGTTTGGTGGGTGCCGAATATTACAAGGGTAAATATAATAAAGCAAACACATTTTTATAAAATGCCTAAATGATTTAAAATGAATTAAAATAGAAAAGAAAATAAATAAAAGAAAGAAAATACAAAAGGGGAAAAATAAACAGAAAACAAAAAAAGAGAACCCCCCATCGGGCTCCACCCCAGAGCCACATCCCTCATGGGCCAACCCACCCGGCCCTAGCCGGGCACTCCCGCCCCACTCCTTATCCCTCTCCTCAGTAACCCTAGCCTCCAACCGCCCCACTCCTCGCAGACGCCCACCTCACCCCACCTCGACCTGGATCGAGATCGGGGCTCGACGCCGACGCCCGGTCTTGCCACACTCACGCCGGCGCCCGCCACACATCGCCGCCCGTCCTCACCTCCTCCCGACCAGCCACCAGGTAACGACGCTTCGCCAAGACGCTCGACGCCCTCCCGGATTCCGTCGCGGAACCACGCCGCCACGCTAATCGTCCCCGCCGCTGGACCTCGTCAGGCTACCACGCCGCTGCCTCCTCGACTCATCCTCGCCGGACGCCATCGCCGTCGTCCTCTCCATCGCCGGCGCTCCCCGTCCACGTCGCCGGTGCCGCCTCAACGGACCTCCCCGAGCCCACTGCCCTTTCCCTACGGCCCCATAGAGCGCCTCCCCCTCTCCTCTCAGTCTCCCTCGCGCAGCTCACGCGCCTCGTCGCGCTCGTCGCGTCAACGCTGGGCTCGCTACCCCGTGTACTATTGTAGCTGCTGCCGACCGCGGCATCCCCTGCGCGTGCCGGCCATGGTCGTAGCCCCCCACTGTCGCGCCGTCGTTCCCCTGCTCCCCCCGCCATGCGCCGCCCGCCGCACAGAACCTCGCGGCAAACTGCGCGCCGTCGGCGCCCCACTGCTCGTTCACTGGCAAGACCAATCGGGTTGGGGCTTCACCCGTAGCGCCCGAACCCACTTTGGCCATGGGCCAATGACACGAGGGCCCCACGCCCCTGGAATGATATAAAAAAGAAGTTAATAAAATAAATAAATAAATAAACATTAATTAATTAGTGGATTAATTAAGTTAATTAATACTCTTTAGCTAAGCTAATTAAAATTAGTTAACATAATCAATGTAATTAAGCTAATTAACATGTTTAGTTAATCTAAGTCAATGCCATATGGGACCCACGCGTCAGCTTGATCCAGTCAACACCTCTGTTGACTGACGATGTCATGCTGACGTCATACTGATGCATTAATGCCATTTTCGAATTAAATTAATAATAATAATTTATAAATTGAATTAAATCTTTAGAAATTAATATAAAATAAACCGTAACTTGGATGAAAATGTTTTGTACATGAAAGTTGCTCAGAACGACGAGACGAATCCGGATACGCAGCCCGTTCGTCCGCCACACATCCCTAGCATAGCAAACATTGAACTTTCCCCCTCCGGTCCGTTTGTCCGAAAACGCGAAACACCGGGAATACTTTCCTGATGTCCCCCCCGGTATCACCTACCGCGTTAGGACACACCAAACACTGCGTATTGCCTTGTTACGCTTTGTGATGCTTTGATTGCTCTGTTATTTATTGTGTTCCCTCTCCATTACTTCTTTCCCAGAGAACCCGAGATCGCCGACGACCCCGATTCGACTACGGTGTTGACGACTCGTCCTTCTTGCCCGAGCAACCAGGCAATCCCCTTGATCACCGGATATCGCCTATTCTCCTCTATCTCGCTTGCATTAGAGTAGTGTAGCATGTTATCGCTTTCTATTGATCCTATTACGATGCATAGCCCGACACCGTTGTTACATCTGCTGATCCTTACCGCAATCCTAATGCTTAGTATAGGATGCTAGTTTATCATCATTGGCCCTACATTCTTGTCGATCGCCTTGCTATACTATCGGGCCGTGATCACTTGGGAGGTGATCACGGTATATACTATACATACATACATATTATGCAGATGGTGACTAAAGTCGGGTCATTTCGATGAGTACCGCAAGTGATTCGATGAGGGGATGAAAGGACGGTGGCTCCATCCCGTAGAGGTGGGCCTGGGTTCCCGACGGCCCCGATCGTTACTTTGTGGCGAGCGGCAGGCAGGTTGAGACCACCTAGGAGACAGTGGGCTGGCCTGCTCGGCGTTCGCGGATACTTAACACGCTTAACGAGATATGGGTATTTGATCCGAGTCCGCCATTTGGTCTATATGCACTAACCATCTACGCGGGAGTAGTTATGGGTATCCGGCCGTGGTATCAGCCGAAGCCTTCTTGACGTCAGCGACGGAGCGGCGCGCGCCGGGTTGGACTGCGTTAACGCAACTTCCTTGGTAATGGAGGTTGCTAGGTCTGCTCACCGGCCGCGTACGCAACGTGGAGGTGTGCAATGGGCGATGGGCCCAGACCCCTGCGTGCATAGGATTTAGACCGACGTGTTGACCTCTCTGTTGTGCCTAGGTGGGGCTGCGACGTGTTGATCTTCCGAGGCTGGGCATGACCCAGGAAAGTGTGTCCGGCCAAATGGGATCGAGCATGTTGGGTTATGTGGTGCACCCCTGCAAGGAAGTTTATCTATTCGAATAGCCGTGTCTCTCGGTAAAAGGACGACCCGGAGTTGTACCTTGACCTTATGACAACTAGAACCGGATACTTAATAAAATACACCCTTTCAAGTTCCACAGACAACCCGGTGATCGCTTTTCCACAGGGCGACGAGGGGAGGATCGCCGGGTAGGATTATGCTATGCGATGCTACTGTAGATGCTACTTGGAGATGCTACTTGGAGGACTTTAATCTACTCTCTGCTACACGCTGCAAGGCGGAGGCTGCCAGAAGCGTAGTCTTGACGTGATTAGCTATCCCCTCTTATTCGGCATTCTGATTCAGTCCACTGATATGGCCCTTTACACATATACCCATGCATATGTAGTGTAGTTCCTTGCTGCGAGTACTTTGGATGAGTACTCACGGTTGCTTTCTCCCCCTTTTCCCCCTTTCCTTTCTTTCTGGTTGTCACAACCAGATGCTGGAGTCCAGGAGCCAAACGCCACCGTCGATGACTGTTGGGTAACGTAGTAATTTCAAAAAAAATCCTACGCACACGTAAGATCATGGTGATGGCATAGCTACGAGAGGGGAGAGTGTTTGTCCACGTACCCTCGTAGACTGTAAGCGGAAGTGTTAGCACAACGCGGTTGATGTAGTCCGTCTTCACGATCCGACCGATCCAAGCACCGAACGTACGGAGCCTCCGAGTTCAGCACACGTTCAGCTCGATGACGATCTCTGGCCCTCCGATCCAGCAAAGGTTCCGGAGATGAGTTCCGTCAACACGACAGTGTGGTGACGATGATGATGTTCTACCGGCGCAGGGCTTCGCCTAAACTCCGCGACGATATGACCGAGGTGGAATATGGTGGAAGGGGGCACCGCACACGGCTAAGGAACGATCCGTAGATCAACTTGTGTGTCTATGGGGTGCCCCGCCTCCCCGTATATAAAGGAGCAGGGGAGGAGGCCGCCGGCCTGAAGGGGCGCAGGGGGAGTCCTACTCCCACCGGGAGTAGGACTCCCTTTTCCAAGTTGGAGTAGAGAGAGGGGAAAGAGGAGGAAGAGGAGAAGGAAGGGGGCGCCCCCTTCCCTTGTCCTATTCGAACTAGGAGGGGGAGGGGCGCGCGGCCCCCTCCTTGCTCCTTCCTCTTCTCCCTTTTGGCCCATGTAGGCCCATTAACCCCGGGGTTCCGTAACCTCCAAGATTCTCGGTAAAATGCCGATTTCACCGGAACCATTCGATGTCCAAACATAGGCTTCCAATATATCAATCTTTATGTCTCGACCATTCCAAGACTCCTCGTCATGTCCGTGATCACATCCGGACTCGAACAAACTTCGGTATATCAAAACTTATAAACTCATAATAAAACTGTCATCGAAACGTTAAGCGTGCGGACCCTACGGGTTCGAGAACTATGTAGACATGACCTAAAACCGTTCTCGGTCAATAACCAATAGCGGGACCTGGATGCCCATATTGGTTCCTACATATTCTACGAAGATCTTTATCGGTCAAACCGCATAACAACATACTTTGTTCCCTTTGTCATCGGTATGTTACTTGCCCGAGATTTGATCATCGGTATCCAATATCTATTTCAATCTCAGCACGCAAGTCTCTTTACTCGTTCCGAATACGTCATCTCATAACTAACTCATTAGTTACATGCTTGCAAGGCTTAGGTGATGAGTATTACCGAGAGGGCCCAGAGATACCTCTCCGACAATCGGAGTGACAAATCCTAATCTCGAATTATGCCAACCCAACATGTACCTTGGAAACACCAGAGAGCACCTTTATAATCACCCAGTTACATTGTGACGTTTGGTAGCACACAAAGTGTTCTTCCGATAAACGGAGTTGCACAATCTCATAGTTGCGTGAACTTTGTATAAGTCATGAAGAAAGCAATAGCAAGATACTAAACGATCAAGTGCTAGGCTAATGAATGGGTCATGTCAATCACATCATTCTCCTAATGATGTGATCCCTTTAATCAAATGACAACACATGTCTATGGTTAGGAAACACAACCATCTTTGATTAATGAGCTAGTCAAGTAGAGGCATACTAGTGACTATGTGTTTGTCTATGTATTCTCACATGTATCATGTTTCCGGTTAATACAATTCTAGCATGAATAATAAACATTTATCATGATATGAGGAAATAAATAATAACTTTATTATTGCCTCTAGGGCATATTTCCTTCAGTCTCCCACTTGCACTAGAGTCAATAATCTAGATTACATAGTAATGATTCTAACACCCATGGAGTCTTGGTGCTGATCATGTTTTGCTCATGAGAGAGGCTTAGTCAACGGGTCTGCAACATTCAGATCCGTATGTATCTTGCAAATCTCTATGTCTCCCACTTGGACTTGGTCCCGAATGGAATTGACGCGTCTCTTGATGTGTTTGGTCCTCTTGTGAAATCTGGATTCCTTTGCCAGGGCAATTGCACCAGTATTGTCACAAAAGATCTTCATTGGTCCCGATGCACTAGGTATGACACCTAGATCGGAAATGAACTCCTTCATCCAGACTCCTTCATTCGCTGCTTCAGAAGCAGCTATGGACTCCGCTTCACATGTAGATCCCGCCACGACGCTCCAGACTCCTTCATTCGCTGCTTCAGAAGCAGCTATGTACTCCGCTTCACATGTAGATCCCGCCACGACGCTTTGTTTAGAACTGCACCAACTTACAGCTCCACCGTTTAATAAAAACACGTATCCGGTTTGCGATTTAGAATCGTCCGGATCAGTGTCAAAGCTTGCATCGACGTAACCATTTACGACTAGCTCTTTGTCACCTCCATATACGAGAAACATATCCTTAGTCCTTTTCGGTATTTCGGGATGTTCTTGACCGCTGTCCAAATGATCCACTCTGGATTACTTTGGTACCTTCCTGCCAAACTTATTGCTAAGCATACGTCAGTGCGGTACACAACATTGCATACATGATAGAGCCTATGGCTGAAGCATAGGAACATTTTTCATTTTCTCTCTATCTTCTGCTGTGGTCGGGCATTGAGTTTGACTCAACTTCACACCTTGTAGCACGTGCAAGAATCCTTTATTTGCTCGATCCATTTTGAACTTTTTCAAAGTTTTGTCAAGGTATGTGCTTTGTGAAAGTCCTATTAAGCGCCTCGATCTATCTCTATAGATCTTGATGCCCAATAATGTAAGCAGCTTCACCGAGGTCTTTCATTGAAAAACTTTTATTCAAGTATCCTTTATGCTATCCAGAAATTCTATATCATTTCCAATTAATAATATGTCATCAACATATAAAACTAGAAATGCTACTGAGCTCCCACTCACTTTCTTGTAAATCTGAGCTTCTCCAAAAGTCTCAGATAAAACCATATGCTTTGATTACACTATCAAAGCGCTTATTCCAACTCCGAGATGCTTGCACCAGTCCATAAATGGAACGCATTTGGAGCTTGCACACTTTTTCAAAGACCTTTTGGATCAACAAAACCTTCCGCTGCATCATATACAACTCTTCTTCTAGAAATCCATTCAAGAATGCAGTCTTGACATCCATTTGCCAAATTTCATAATCATGAAATGCAGCAATAGCCAACATGATTCGGACAGACTTAAGCATCGCCACGGGTGAGAAAGTCTCATCGTAGTCAACCCCTTGAACTTGTCGAAAACCTTTCGCAACAAGTCGAGCTTTATAGACGATAACATTACCATCAGCGTTAGTCTTCTTCTTAAAGATCCATTTATTCTCAATGGCTTGCCGATCATCGGCAAGTCAACCAAAGTACATACTTTGTTTTCATACATGGATCCCATCTCGATTTCATGGCCTCTAGCCATTTTATGGAATCTGGGCTCATCATCGCTTCCTCATAGTTCGTAGGTTCATCATGGTCAAGTAACATGACTTCCGAATAGGATTACCGTACCACTCAGTGCGGATCTTACTCGTAGACCTACGAGGTTCAGCAGAAACTTGATCTCAAGTTTCATGATCAATATCATTAGCTTCCTCACTAATTGGTGTAGTCGTCACAGAACCGGTTCTCGTGATGAACTACCTTCCAATAAGGGAGTAGATACTGATTATCTCATCAAGTTCTACTTTCCTTCCACTCACTTCTTTCGAGAGAAATTCCTTCTCTAGAAAGGATCCATTCTTAGCAACGAATGTCTTGCCTTCGGATCTGTGATAGAAGGTGTACCCAACAGTTTCTTTTGGGTATCCTATGAAGACACATTTCTCGATTTGGGTTCGAGCTTATCCGTTGAAGTTTCTTCACATAAGCATCGCAGCCCCAAACTTTAACAAACGACAACTTTGGTTTCTTGCCAAACCACAGTTCATAAGGCGTCGTCTCAACGGATTTAGATGGTGCCCTATTTAACGCGAATGCGGCCATCTCTAAAGCATAACCCCAAAATGATAGCGGTAAATCGGTAAGAGACATCATAGATCACACCATATCAAGTAAAGTACGATTACGACGTTCGGACACACCATTTCGTTGTGGTGTTCCGGGTGGTGTGAGTTGCGAAACTATTCCGCATTGTTTCAAATGTAAACCAAACTTGTAACTCAAATATTCTCCTCCACGATCGATCGAGAAACTTTATTTTCTTGTTACGATGATTTTCCACTCCACTCTGAAATTCTTTGAACTTTTCAAATGTTTCAGACTTGTGCTTCATTAAGTAGATATACCCATATCTGCTCAAATCATCTGTGAAGGTGAGAAAATAACGATATCCGCCACGAGCCTCAACATTCATCGGTCCACATACATACGTATGTATGATTTCCAACAAATCCGTTGCTCTCTCCATAGTTCGGAGAACGGTGTTTTAGTCATCTTGCCCATGAGGCACGGTTCTTAAGTACCAAGTGATTCATAATCAAGTGATTCCGAAGTCCATCAAGATGGAGTTTCTTCATGCATTTTACATCGATATGACCTAAACGGCATTGCCACAAATAAGTTGCACTATCATTATCAACTCTGCATCTTTTGGCTTCAACATTATGAAGATGTGTATCACTACTATTGAGATTCAATAAAAATAGACCACTCTTCAAGGGTGCATGACCATAAAAGATATTACTCATATAAATAGAACAACCATTATTCTCTGATTTAAATGAATAACCGTCTCGCATCAAACACGATCCAGATATAATGTTCATGCTCAACGCTAGCACCAAATAACAATTATTCAGGTCTAAAACTAATCCCGAAGGTAGATGTAGAGGTAGCGTGCCGATCGCGATCACATCGACTTTGGAACCGTTTCCCACGCGCATCGTCACCTCGTCCTTGGCCAGTGCTCGCTTATTCCGTAGTCCCTGTTTCGAGTTGCAAATATTAGCAATGTAACCAGATCAAATACCAGTGCTACTACGAGCTCTAGTTAGGTACACATCAATAACATGTATATCGATATACCTTTGCTCACTTTGCCATCCTTCTTATCCGCCAAATACTTGGGGCAGTTCCGCTTCCAAATGTCGACCGCTTGCAGAGAAGCACTCGATTTTGAGCTTAGGTCTAGACTTGGGTTTCTTCTCTTGAGCAGCAACTTGCTTGCCGCTCTTCTTGAAGTTCCATTTCTTTTTCCCTTTGCCCTTCTTCTTGAAACTAGTGGTCTTGTTGACCATCAACACTTGATGCTCCTTCTTGATTTCTACCTCCATGCTTTCAAAGATCGCGAAGAGCTCGAATAGTCTTGTTCACCCCTTCCATATTATAGTTCATCACGAAGCTCTTGTAGCTTGGTGGCGTGATTGGAGAATTACATCAATGACACTATCATCGTGAAGATTAACTCCCAGTTGAATCAAGTGATTATTATACCCGACATTACGAGTATATGTTCATTGACGTAACTATTCTCCTCCATCTTGCAGCTATAGAACTTATTGGAGACTTCATATCTCTCAATCCGGGCATTTGCTTGAAATATTAACTTCAACTCTGGAACATCTCATATGCTCCATGACGCTCAAAACGTCGTTGAAGACCCGGTTCCAAGCCGTAAAGCATGGCACACTCGAACTATAGAGTAGTCATCGGCTTTGCTCGCCAGACGTTCTTAACGTCGTCGGTTACATCAAGAAGAAGTTGGCACCCAGCGGTGCTTCCAGACGTAACTCTTCATGCAGCAATGAGGATAATCCTCGAGATTACGGACCCAAATCCGTGTAATTGCTACCATCATCTTTCAACTTTGCTTTCTCAAGGAACGCATTAAAATTCAACGGAACAACAGCACGAGCCATCTATCTACAAACAAACATAGACAAGCAAGATACGATCAGGTACTAAGTTCATGATAAATTAATGTTCAATTAATCATATTACTTAAGAACTCCCACTTAGACAGACATCTCCCTAGTCATCTAAGTGATCACGTGATCCATATCAACTAAACCATAACCGATCATCACGTGAGATGGAGTAGTTTTCAATGGTGAACATCACTATGTTGATCATATCTACTATATGATTCATGCTCGACCTTTTGGTCTCTGTGTTTCGAGGCCATATCTGCATATGCTAGGCTCGTCAAGTTTAACCTCGAGTATTACGCATGTGCAAAACTGGCTTGCACCCGTTGTAGATGGACGAGAGCTTATCACCCGATCATCACGTGGTGTCTCGGCACGATTTAACTTTGGCAACGGTGCATACTCGGGAGAACACTACTTGATAATTTTAGTGAGAGATCATCTTAAAATGCTACCGTCAATCAAAGCAAGATAAGATGCATAAAGGATAAACATCACATGCAATCAATATAAGTGATATGATATGGCCATCATCATCTTGTGCTTGTGATCTCCATCTCCGAAGCACCGTCGTGATCACCATCATCACCGGCGCGATACCTCGATCTCCATCGTAGCATCGTTGTCGTTTACGCCATCTATTGCTTCTACGACTATCGGTACCGCTTAGTGATAAAGTAAAGCAATTACAGGGCGTTTGCATTTCATACAATAAAGCGACAACCATATGGCTCCTGCCAGTTGCCGATAACTTCGGTTACAAAACATGATCATCTCATACAATAAAATATAGCATCACGTCTTGACCATATCACGTCACAACATGCCCTGCAAAAACAAGTTAGACGTCCTCTACTTTGTTGTTGCAAATTTTACGTGGCTGCTATGGGCTTAGCAAGAACCGTTCTCACCCACGCATCAAAACCACAACGATAGTTTGTCAAATAGACTCGTTTTAACCTTCGAAGGACCGGGCGTAGCCACACTCGGTTCAACTAAAGTGAGAGAGACGAAACCCGCCAGCCACCTTTAAGCACGAGTGCTCGAACGGTGAAACCAGTCTCGCAGAAGCGTCACGCGTAATGTCGGTCGGCCGCTTCATCTCACAATACCGCTGAACCAAAGTATGACATTTGGTAGGCGAGACGACTTATATCGTCCACAACTCACTTGTGTTCTACTCATGCATATAACATCAACGCATAAAACCTAGGCTCGGATGCCATTGTTGGGTAACATAGTAATTTCAAAAAATTTCCTACGCACACGTAAGATCATGGTGATGGCATAGCAACGAGAGGGGAGAGTGTTTGTCCACGTACCCTCATAGACCGTAAGCGGAAGCGTTATCACAACGCGGTTGATGTAGTCGTACGTCTTCACGATCCGACCGATCCAAGCACCGAACGTACGGAGCCTCCGAGTTCAGCACACGTTCAGCTCGATGACGATCTCCGGCCCTCCGATCCAGCAAAGGTTCCGGAGATGAGTTCCACAAGACGACGGCGTGGTGACGATGATGATGTTCTACGGCGCAGGCTTCGCCTAAACTCATGACGATATGACCGAGGTGGAATATGGTTGAAGGGGCACCGACACGGCTAAGGAACGATCCGTAGATCAACTTGTGTGTCTATGGGGTGCCCCCGCCCAGATATAAAGGAGCTGGGGAGGAGGCCGCCAACCTAAGGGGCGCGCCAGGGGGGAGTCCTACTCCCACCGGGAGTAGGACTCCCTTTTCCAAGTTGGAGTAGGAGAGAGGGGAAAGAGGAGGAAGAGGAGAAGGAAAGGGGAGGGCGCCCCTTCCCTTGTCCTATTTGGACTAGGAGGGGAGGCGCGGCCCCTTCCTTGCTCCTTCCTCTTCTCCCTTTGGCCCATGTAGGCCCATGACATCCTTCTTGGGGTTCGATAACCTCCGTTACTCGGTAGAAATGCCGATTTCACCGGAACCATTCCGATGTCCAAACATAGGCTTCCAATATATCAATCTTTATGTCTCGACCATTCCGAGACTCCTCGTCATGTCCGTGATCACATCCGGGACTCCTAACAAACTTCGGTACATCAAAACTTATAAATTCATAATAAAACTGTCATCGAAACGTTAAGCGTGCGGACCCTACGGGTTCGAGAACTATGTAGGCATGACCTAAAACCATTCTCGGTCAATAACCAATAGCGGGACCTGGATGCCCATATTGGTTCCTACATATTCTACGAAGATCTTTATCGGTCAAACCGCATAACAACATACTTTGTTCCCTTTGTCATCGGTATGTTACTTGCCCGAGATTTGATCGTCGGTATCCAATACCTAGTTCAATCTCGTTATCGCAAGTCTCTCTACTCGTTCCGAATACGTCATCTCATAACTAACTCATTAGTTACATGCTTGCAAGGCTTAGGTGATGAGTATTACCGAGAGGGCCAGAGATACCTCTCCGACAATCGGAGTGACAAATCCTAATCTCAATTATGCCAACCCAACATGTACCTTCGAAACACCAGTAGAGCACCTTTATAATCACCCAGTTACATTGTGACGTTTGGTAGCACACAAAGTGTTCTTCCGGTAAACGGGTGTTGCCCAATCTCATAGTTGCAGGAACTTTGTATAAGTCATGAAGAAAGCAATAGCAGTATACTAAACGATCAAGTGCTTGGCTAACAGAATGGGTCATGTCAATCACATCATTCTCCTAATGATGTGATCCCTTTAATAAAATGACAACACATGTCTATGGTTAGGAAACATAACCATCTTTGATTAATGAGCTAGTCAAGTAGAGGCATACTAGTGACTATGTGTTTGTCTATGTATTCACACATGTATCATGTTTCCGGTTAATACAATTCTAGCATGAATAATAAACATTTATCATGATATGAGGAAATAAATAATAACTTTATTATTGCCTCTAGGGCATATTTCCTTCAATGACGACTACTACACTGGAGGTGCCTACTACTACGTGCGTGTGTTGACGATTTACGGGAGTAGTTTAGGAGGATCGAGGCGGGAGGCCTGCGCCTCTTTCGATCTCAGATCCTAGTTTGTGCTAGCCTTCTTAAGGCAAACTTGTTTAACTTATGTCGTACTCAGATATTGTTGCTTCCACTGACTCGTCTATGATCGAGCACTTGTATTCGAGCCCTCGAGGCCCCGGCTTGTATTATGATGCTTGTATGACTTATTTATGTTTTTAGAGTTGTGTTGTGATATCTTCCCATGAGTCCTCGATCTTGATCGCATACGCTTATGCGTGCATGATTAGTGTACGATTGAATCGAGGGCGTCACAAGTTGGTATCAGAGCCGACTGCCTGTAGGAATCCCCCTTCCACACTCCTTGGCCGAAGTAGAGTCTAGTCATTGCAAAACCTTTACTAACATGGCTGTGTGGCCTATGGGCCCACGTCGCCATTGGGTGGTATTAGGATCTTTTAGTCCTTGTCTATACTCTGGGGCTCTGATCTCTCTTCTATTCGGGTTAAATGAATTTTGCTAAATCTAATATTAGGATCTCGTTATCACTTTCACCCGGAGAGCCCCTTATTACTGATGATCTTCTGCTGCACGTGAATACCCTGAAGATACTCTCCGCTGTTAACCCGATAACTTGTGTTCATCGCGTTTGCAATTCCCCTTCCACCGTCAACCCTTATGGATAACAACTTGGAGTTGTTATTCTTACATTCATCCCCAGTTGGTCTTGTTATTACAAGATACCCCAAAACACTCATCGTTGTTTCGATAATCCTTTGAGCTTACTGCCTTGCTGTTCTTTGTCACCTGAATACCCCTATGGATAATTCTCGCAATTATCGAGTATCCGCTCATCCCCCAGTTGTTCATGTGTTTCACAATGGTCTTCGAAATACTATTCGATCCTCCAAAAATCCTTAGTAGCTTATTGCTCTGCCATACTTGTCTACTTGCATGATGGATGCTTTCCATATGTCTGGCAATATTCGTTAGTATCCTTAGGCATCATCATTTTGATCCTTTTGATTCAACATGAGTGCGAATGCATGCAATCATCAGTTGATCCTTTTAAATTATCTTTTCGGCTCAGACGTCATTTTAAACATGAGCTGGTTCTCAACCAATCCAAATGCCGTCGATAGTACCCCTAAGGCTATTCAACTTATCCACTCCTAATCAGAACATTGCTTTTGTTCCCTTGATTTGAAAATCATAATTCCTTTGCATTTGAGCTCTGGATTAGTCAGTTGTTTCTATAATCCAATGCCCTTGCATTGTTACTTCCTCTGATTGTGTGCCGATGCTCACATCAACTCTGTTATGGACCGACAGATCCTTTAATGGATTTTATCCATGTTGTCCTTCATATTCAATAACTTTGTGAGCCTCCCCTCGGATACATGATGCCTTTGGTTAATTGTATCATCTACTTTCTCAACCTTGCTCTACTTTCGAGCTTGTGATATTTACTCTTGAAACTTGTGGTATATGTTTCTAAGAAGCCCCTATGGGTTGAACCTATGCCTTCCTTAATATGTGTGAACTCGAAAGTTTTCACATACTCTTCTGGTATTTTGCTAGATAAAATTTCAACACTACGACTTCTTCAAAAGTGAGAGGTGAATGGAAGGTTATACATTGAAGAAGTGGGAGTCGACCTTGAACTTTGTGTTCATGCCCATGGACACGATGTAGATCCTACCATAGAAGCTTCTTGTGATAATAACTATTTCGTTGATACAATATCATCTGGTATCTGTCAATTTATCCTATGCAATCATGGTTCCGACCATATTTTCTCTTCGATCCCATTTCTCGGGCAAGTTTAATTACTTGTCTTCCATGGATCAATTCACCAGTCCAACCTTTACTTTGATCTTCTGTCGAGTATTACCCTGGGTATCTCGAGGATATCTTGCCATTGCACTACATCTTATAAACTTTGATGAAGCACTACCTTACCTTGTCTTTGTCACTTCATGGGTTCTGGGTTGTTTGTCGACCGAGAACACCGATAAGTGAATTGATTCCGCACTCCGATTCAATAACTCTAAGTAATTTTCATTGCTTATGAGTTTATTAATCCTTCAAGTCATCGCTAGCCTAATCGGCGATATCATTATCGTGCAAACTTTTATCTACGCTACCTGGTCCTTCTTCCCGGAGCACAACTTTTGACGATGAGCTAAGCTTACGTCGATCTTCCTCGTCTTATCGTTTCGCCTTGAACATCAAGCTTGATTCCGAGTGTGTGTCGTATCCGTGGTTCCAATGGCCCTTTGCGTCACCATTGCTTTTTCTTGATCCCGTCGCTGTTCGATTGCTTCTTCGTGAAATCTCTCGACAATTGTGTTGTGATCATCATCAACATTTTGAGCTCTTCCAGAATATCAATCAAATTCATGATGAGAATTACCGTCCTTCCCCCTCAATGATCGTGTTATCATCGACAACATTCTTGCCCTCCCACAACACAAACTTGTTCATGTTATGAATGCAACTTGCTATCCAGCTTGTATGTTGTTCCACCTTGAAGTATTAATGACCTTTATGACAAGGATGTTGTGAGGATTGCTCCACCTCTTAAGAATTCTTGAAATTGTGATACTTCTCACCCTCACCATTCTTTCTTGGTCGGTGTTGATTCTAACCGGATACCAACACGTGAACCATGCTGCTTGGATTCTGTACTTCTAGCAACCCTATTGCTTTGAAGTTAATGGTCGACATTTCATTCTTAGACCATTGGTTATCGAATCACCATTCTAACATTGATCCTGCTACCTAGCCCATATTTCGGGTGCACCTTTCAACCAATGTTTAACTGAGTATGTTTCCCTCGAGCATACATCATTATGTCATTTGATCTGAAAAATGTTATCTCCTTCACATGATTGTGGGAATCCATTTTTTGGGAATCTCAATGAATTGTCGTTGAGTCCATCAGCTGCCCCTCATCCTCTCCTTGGTTTAAATGATGAACTCTTGTTTCGGAACTTGCTTCTATAGTTCATTTCCCGAGAATCCTATAATGTCATCTCGTCGATTTGTGTTGCACCTCTTCTTCTCAGGCATCCTGAGTCTAAGGTATCCTAACACCAATCAGATTTGAATCTCGGTCAGATATGATGGTTGGAACATATTCCAGGAGTTATAACATCTTTACATGGCCGGGTAAGGTGAGGTCATGCCTAGCACACCTGGCCGGAGCACCTAGTGTTATAGTTTCCTTTTCTGCAAGGTTTTCCATTCATCCATGAGGAAATTGTAAGACTTATTCTACAGGTTGTTCCTGATGGATCCTTCGTGTATCCTGAGTCTGACCTTTGCTTGAAGACAATGTCAATGCTATCTCGAAGCATGCCTGCGGTACTCCGATTTCAACAAGAACACTTATCCCAATGCTAATTGTTTCTTGCTCAATTATCCAAACACCGTTGTATCAATAGTGTCATGAAAATTTCTCTCCCCGAACCTAGAGGGTTTTCTACATTATATCCTGTCACGGATACCATACTATGTTTGTCCTTGGGAAGGAAATACCCCTGGAATATGTGTTTTAACACATTTTCCTTTCCATTGTTTGGTATAACCTTTCTTGTGATCTATATGATCTAAGCAGTAATATTCTCCTGCTTATGTAAACACCTCGTTGTACAATTCTGTTAACAAGACCCTGTTGCTACTGTTGATGACATTCTGGTAGCCACCGATGGACGAGAACCGTGCCTATTGGTCCTCCTCGTTCAACGAGTAGGAAAATGGTTCTCTTGTCCCTCGCCCTTGGTACCGATGTTGTTATCGACATAACTGACAGACTATTTTCTGACATGCTTTGCTATCATGACCATGCAAGAGGACATCACCCTCCCTATTTTTAACCCACATGGTGGGCCCATAACCCACAGATCCATAGGATCGAAACCTGACTCTCCTGTACACCCTGTTGTCAAAGTTATTCCTCGAGCTTGACTTCGTATGTAATTCACGGGCCACCTGCCTATTGATCTATTCTCGTATAAGACGCATTACTTATTTCCGATTGCTTTGAGCCCCTCTCACGCCCTGTTTCAGGCATCGAACGGTTGCCTGCTCGCTCGAAACTTGCCATGAAACCTCATTACTTTGCCCTCGATATTTTCTTAAGTATCAATTCGAGAGTTACTTTCCGCCACCTTCCCCGATGTTATCTACCAGATAAGCAACCTTGTAGAGGTCCGTCCTTTCGAAGGTACCCCTGATCCTTTTCGGAAGTATCATGAAGATCCCGAAGAAAGGATGCTTACTACATCATGATGACCTGAAGAAAAGAAATGAAGACCCCAATTTATTGGATCGGCCTCTTTGAGAAGAGCAAGCCAGAATGAGAAGACCCACTAGATTCGTTACCAAACCTTTCCCCCTTTTCACTACCTCTTAAATCTCGGGACGAGATTTCTTGTAGTGGAGGAGAATTGTGACGCCCGGATAGTTAAGCTACAGTAACCCTCTACTAATGGTGCCACGTCACCTTTGTCACTTTTGTTAATCTCGGGTTAATTAGAAACCGCTTTAAAATTCAAATTTAAATTAATGTCAACAATAAAAGTTTTCAAAAGTTGAAACAAAAATATTTGGTGGGTGCCGAATATTACAAGGGTAAATATAATAAAGCAAACACATTTTTATAAAATGCCTAAATGATTTAAAATGAATTAAAACAGAAAAGAAAATAAATAAAAGAAAGAAAATATAAAAGGAAAAAAACAAACAGAAAACAAAAAAAGAGAACCCCCCTTTGGGCTCCGCCCAAGAAAGCCACATCCCTCTTGGGCCAACCCACCAGCCCTAGCCGCCACTCCGCCCCACTCCCTTATCCCTACCCCGTAACCCTAGCCTCCAACCGCCCCACTTCCCCGTGACGCCCACTCCTCACCCCACCCCCGATCCGATTGAGATCGGGGCTCGACGCCGGCCGCCCGATGTGCCACACCTCACGCTTGGCGCCCGCCGCCCACATCGCCGCCCGTCCTCACCTCCTCCCGACCAGCCACCCAGGCAATGACGCCCAAGACGCCTCGACGCCGCGCCTCCCGGATTCCGTCGCCGGAACCACGTCGCCACGCCAATCGTCCCCGCCGCCTGGACCTCGCCGGGGCTACCACGCCGGCCTGCCTCCTTGACTCATCCTCGCCGGACGCCATCGCCGTCGTCCTCTCCATCGCCGGCGCTCCCCGTCCACGTCGCCGGTGCCGCCTCAACGGACCTCCCCGACTCCTCCCCGAGCCCACTGCCCTTTCCCTACGGCCCAAGTGAGCGCCTCCCCCTCTCCTCTCAGTCTCCCTCGCGCAGCTCACGCGCCTCGTCGCGCTCGTCGCGTCAACGCTGGGCTCGCTACCCCGTGTACTATTGTAGGCTGCCGATCACGCGGCATCCCTGCAGGCGGCCATGGTCCAAGCCCCCCCTTCGTCGCGCCGTCGTTCTCTGCTCCCGCCCCGCCATCGCCCCCGCGCCGCAACCTCGCGCCGGCTCGCGCCGTCGCCAGCCCCCCCACTGTTCGCTGGGCGGGCCTTGATCGGGTTGAGGCTTCACCCGTAGCGCCCGAACCCACTTTGGCCATGGGCCAATGACACGAGGGGCCCACGCCCCTGGAATGATATAAAAAAGAAGTTAATAAAATAAATAAATAAATAAACATTAATTAATTAGTGGATTAATTAAGTTTATTAATATTGTTTAGCTAAGCTAATTAAAATTAGTTAACTTAATCAATGTAATTAAGCTAATTAACATGTTTAGTTAATCTAAGTCAATGCCATATGGGACCCACGAGTCAGCTTGATCCAGTCAACACCTCTGTTGACTGACGATGTCATGCTGACGTCATACTGATGCATTAATGCCATTTTCGAATTAAATTAATAATAATAATTTATAAATTGAATTAAATCTTTAGAAATTAATATAAAATAAACCGTAACTTGGATGAAAATGTTTTGTACATGAAAGTTGCTCAGAACGACGAGACGAATCCGGATATGCAGCCCGTTCGTCCGCCACACATCCCTAGCATAGCAAACATTGAACTTTCCCCCTCCGGTCCGTTTGTCCGAAAACGCGAAACACCGGGAATACTTTCCCGGATGTCCCCCCCCCTCGCCGGTATCACCTACTACCGCGTTAGGGCACACCAAACACCGCGTATTGCCTTGTTACGCTTTGTGATGCTTTGATTGCTCTGTTATTTATTGTGCTCCCTCTCCGTTACTTCTTTCCGGTAGACCCCGAACTGCCGACGACCCTCAGTTCGACTACGGTGTTGACGACTCGTCCTTCTTGCCAGAGCAACCAGGCAAGCCCCCCCCCTTGATCACCAGATATTGCCTATTCTCCTCTATACTGCTTGCATTAGAGTAGTGTAGCATGTTACTGCTTTTCGTTGATCCTATTCTGATGCATAGCCTGACACTGTTGTTACATCTGTTGATCCCTTACCTGCAATCCTAATGCTTAGTATAGGACGCTAGTTTATCATCATTGGCCCTACATTCTTGTCAGTCTGCCTTGCTATACTATCGGGCCGTGATCACTTGGGACGTGATCACGGGTATATACTATACATACATACATACTGTACAGATGGTGACTAAAGTCGGGTCAGCTCGATGAGTACCCGCAAGTGATTACGATGAGGGGCTGAAAGGACGGTGGCTCCATCTCGGTAGAGGTGGGCACAGGGTCCCACGGCCCCGATTGTTACTTTGTGTTTGAGCGACAGGGCAGGTTGAGACCACCTAGAGACAGTGGGCTGGCCTGTTCGGCGCTCAGCGGATACTTAACACGCTTAACGAGATCCGGTATTTGATCCGAGTCCGCCATTTGGTCTATATGCACTAACCATCTACACGGGAGTAGTTATGGGTATCCCGGCGTCGTGGTATCACCGAAGCCTTCTTGGCGTCAACGACGAGCGGCGCGCGCTGGGTTGGACTGCGTTAACGCAACTTCCTTTGTAATGGAGGTTGCTAGGTCGCTCACCGGCGATGTACGCAAGCGTGCGGTGTGCAATGGGCGATGGGCCTAGACCCTCACGGCGCATAGGATTTATACCGACGTGTTGACCTCTCTGTTGTGCCTAGGTGGGGCTGCGACGTGTTGATCTTTCGAGGCGGGCATGACCCAGAAAGTGTGTCCGCCAAATGGGATCGAGCATGTTGGGTTATGTGGTGCACCCCTGCAGGGAAGTTTATCTATTCGAATAGCCGTGTCCCTCGGTAAAAGGACGACCCGGAGTTGTACCTTGACCTTATGACTACTAGAACCGGATACTTAATAAAACACACCCTTCCAAGTTCCACAGACAACCCGGTGATCGCTTTTCCACAGGGCGATGAGGGGAGGATCGCCGGGTAGGATTATGCTATGCGATGCTACTAGAGATGCTACTTGGAGGACTTTAATCTACTCTCTGCTACACGCTGCAAGGCGGAGGCTGCCAGAAGCGTAGTCTTCGACAGGATTAGCTATCCCCTCTTATTACGGCATTCTCTGATTCGGTCCATCGATATGGCCCTTTACACATATACCCATGCATATGTAGTGTAGTTCCTTGCTTGCAGTACTTTGGATGAGTACTCACGGTTGCTTTCTCCCCTTTTCCCCTTTCCTTTCTTTACGGTTGTCGCAACCAGATGGTGGAGTCGAGAGCAGACGCCACCGTCGATGACGACTACTACATTGGAGGTGCCTACTACTATGTGCAAGCTGTTGATGTGACCGGGAGTAGTTTAGGAGGATCCCTGCGGGGAGGCCCGTGCCTCTTCGATCCAGATCCCGGTTTGTGCTAGCCTTCTTAAGGCAAACTTGTTTAACTTATGTACGTACTCAGATATTGTTGCTTCCGCTGACTCGTCTATGATCGAGCACTTGTATTCGAGCCCTCGAGGCCCCTGGCTTGTATTATGATGCTTGTATGACTTATTTATGTTTTTCGAGTTGTGTTGTGATATCTTCCCGTGAGTCCCTGATCTTGACCGTACACGTTTGCGTGCATGATTAGTGTACAATTGAATCGGGGGCGTCACAAATCTCCTTAATGCTTTCTCAGAACAGATGAAGAGCATAAGATTGTAAGATGACCTATGCCAGTCAACAGATCTGAAGAGTTAGAGCCAGAGATGGAGAGCAAAGCTATTTGTAATTGAATCATTAAATCAAGGAAGAGAATTACATGGAGGATGCAGATCTCTGTCATTGGAAGGATCGATGATGATCCGTTAATCGCTTCAGCGCCCTTGGAATCACCAAACGGCGGCGTTGTTCATGGATTGTGGATTTAGGTAAAGTTGGGAGGAGAGGAGTCACGAACACGGAGGAGAACGAGGACTTGTTTTTTAAGGGAAGAACGAGGGACTTTTTTTTTGAGGGATCGAACGAGGGACTTGTGGATCCAGTGGAAACAGATTTGACTTCTCCGTGAGTTTAATGGGCTTTACACTTGCACGGTTGAACCTTGGGCCCTTTTTGAAGGAAATATGCCCTAGAGGCAATAATAAAGTTATTATTTATTTCCTTATATCATGATAAATGTTTATTATTCATGCTAGAATTGTATTAACCGGAAACATAATACATGTGTGAATATATAGACAAACAGAGTGTCACTAGTATGCCTCTACTTGACTAGCTTGTTAATCAAAGATGGTTATGTTTCCTAACCATGAACAAGGAGTTGTTATTTGATTAACAAGGTCACATCATTAGTTGAATGATCTGATTGACATGACCCATTCCGTTAGCTTAGCACACGATCGTTTAGTATGTTGCTATTGCTTTCTTCATGACTTATACATGTTCCTATGACTATGAGATTATGCAACTCCCGTTTGCGGAGGAACACTTTGGTACTACCAAACGTCTGGCAACGAATCGGGTGATTATAAAGGAGTACTACAGGTGTCTCCAAAGGCAGATGTTGGGTTGGCGTATTTCGAGATTAGGATTTGTCACTCCGATTGTCGGAGAGGTATCTCTGGGCCCTCTCGGTAATGCACATCACTTAAGCCTTGCAAGCATTGCAACTAATGAGTTAGTTGTGATATGATGTATTAGAGAATGAGTAAAGAGACTTGCCGGTGACGAGATTGAACTAGGTATTGGATACCGACGATCGAATCTCGGGCAAGTAACATACCGATGACAAAGGGAACAACGTATGTTGTTATGCGGTTTGACCGATAAAGATCTTCGTAGAATATGTAGGAGCCAATATGGGCATCCAGGTCCCGCTATTGGTTATTGACCGAGAATAGTTCTAGGTCATGTCTACATAGTTCTCGAACCCGTAGGGTCCGCATGCTTAAGGTTTCGACGATAGTTATATTATGAGTTTATGAGTTTTGATGTATCGTAGGAGTTCGGAGTCCCGGATGAGATCGGGGACATGACGAGGAGTCTCGAAATGGTCGAGACGTAAAGATCGATATATTGGACGACTATATTCGGAGTTCGGAAAGGTTCCGAGTGATTCGGTATTTTTGAGTACCGGGAGTTACGGGAATACGGGAAGAGTATTGGGCCTTAATGGGCTTTAGTGGGAAGGAGCAGGAGGAGGCGCGCGCCCTCCCAAGCCCAGTCCGAATTGGACAAAGGGTTTGGGGGCGCGCCCCTCTTCCTTCCTTCTCCACTTCCTTCTTTCCCCCTTGACCTAGTTGGACTAGGAAGAAGGAATCCTACTCCCGGTGGGAGTAGGACTCCTTGCGCGCCTCCTCCTAGGGCCGGCCTCCTCCTCCCTCCCTCCTTTATAAACGGGGCAGGGGCACCCCATAGACACACAAGTTGATCTACGGATCGTTCCTTTGCCGTGTCGGTGCCCCTTCCACCATATTCCACCTCGGTCATATCGTCGCAAAGCTTAGGCGAAGCCCTCGCGATAGAACATCAAGATCGCCACCACGCCGTCGTCTTGACGGAACTCTCCCTCGACACTCGGCTGGATCGGAGTTCGAGGGACGTCATCGAGCTGAATGTGTGCTGAACTCGGAGGCTCCGTACGTTCGGTGCTTGGATCGGTCGGATCGTGAAGGCGACGACTACATCAACGCGTTGTGCTAACGCTTCGCTTACGGTCTCACGAGCGTACGAGACAACACTCTTCCTCTCGTTGCTATGCATCACCATGATCTTGCGTGCGTGGAAATTTTTGAAATTACTACGTTCCCCAACAATGGCATCCGAGCCTAGGTTTTATGGTTTGATGTTTTGCACGAGTAGAACACAAGTGAGTTGTGGGCGATACAAGTCATACTACCTACCAAAGATGTCATATTTTGGTTCAGCGGTATTGTGAGATGAAGCGGCCGGACCGACATTACGCCAGACGCTTACGCGAGACTGGTTTCACCGTTACGAGCACTCGTGCTTAAAGGTGACTGGCGGGTGTCTGTCTCTCTCACTTTAGTTGAACCGAGTATGGCTACGCCCGGTCCTTGAGAAGGTTAAACGAGTCTATTTGACGAAATATCGTTGTGGTTTTGATGCGAGGTGAGATTGGTTCTTGCTTAAGCCCGTAGCAGCCACGTAAAATTGCAACAACAAAGTAGAGGACGTCTAACTTGTTTTTGCAGGCATGTTGTGATGTGATATGGTCAAGACGTGATGATATATTTTATTGTATGAGATGATCATGTTTTGTAACGAAGTTATCGGCAACTGGTTGGAGCCATATGGTTGTCGCTTATTGTATGAAATGCAACGCATACTGTAATTGCTTTACTTTATCACTAAGCGGTAGCGATAGTCGAGAAGCAATAGATGGCGTAAACGACAACGATGCTACGATGGAGATCAAGGTGTCGCGCCGGTGGCGATGGTGATCACGACGGTGCTTCGGAGATGGAGATCACAAGCACAAGATGATGATGGCCATATCATATCACTTATATTGATTGCATGTGATGTTTATCCTTTATGCATCTTATCTTGCTTTGATTGATGGTAGCATTTTAAGATGATCTCTCACTAAAATTATCAAGAAGTGTTCTCCCGAGTATGCACCGTTGCCAAAGTTCATCGTGCCCGGACACCATGTGATGATCGGTGTGATAAGCTCACGTCCATCTACAATGGGTGCAAGCCAGTTTTGCACACGCGAATACTCGAGTTAAACTTGACGAGCCTAGCATATGCAGATATGGCCTCGGAACACGGAGACCGAAAGGTCGGCGTGAATCATATAGTAGATATGATCAACATAAGATGTTCACCATTGAAAACTACTCCATCTCACGTGATGATCGGTTATGGTTTAGTTGATTTGGATCACGTGATCACTTAGATGACTAGAGAGATGTCTGTCTAAGTGGGAGTTCTTAAGTAATATGATTAATTGAACTTAAATTTATCATGAACTTAGTCCTGGTAGTATTTTGCAAATTATGTTGTAAGATCAATAGCTTGCGTTGTTGCTTTCATATGTTTATTTTGATATGTTCCTAGAGAAAATTGTGTTGAAAAATGTTAGTAGCAATGATGCGGATTGGATCCGTGATCCGAGGTTTATCCTCATTGCTGCGAGAAGAATTATGTCCTTGATGCACCGCTAGGTGCAGACCTATTGCAGGAGCAGATGCGGCGTTATGAGCGTTTGGCTAGCTCAATATGATGACTACTTGATAGTTTTGTGCACCATGCTTTATGGCTTAGAATCGGGACTTCAAAGATGTTTTGAACATCATGGACCATATGAGATGTTCCAGAGTTGAAGTTAATATTTCAAGCAAATACCCGAGTTGAGAGATATGAAGTCTCCAACAAGTTCTATAGCTAAAAGATGGAGGAGAATCGCTCAACTAGTGAGCATGTGCTCAGATTGTCCAGGTACTACAATCGCTTGAATCAAGTGGGAGTTAATCTTCCAGATAAGATAGTGATTGATGAGTTCTCTAGTCACCATCACCAAGTTAGTAGAACTTTGTGATGAACTATAGTATGCAAGGGATGACGAAAATGATTCGAGTTTTTCATGATGATGAAATCGATCAAGGTAGAAATCAAGAAAGAACATCAAGTGTTGATGGTTAACAAGACCACTAGTTTCAAGAAAAGGGCAAAGGGATAGAAGGGAACTTCAAGAAGAACGGCAAGCAAGTTGTCTGCTCAAGTGAAGAAGCCCAAGTCTGGACCTAAGCACGAGACTAAGTGCTTCTACTGCAAAGGGACTGGTCACTAGAAGCAGAAATACCCCAAGTATTTGGCGGATAAGAAGGATGGCAAAGTGAACAAAGGTATATTTGATATACATGTTATTGATGTGTACTTTACTAGTGTTTAAAGCAACCCCTCGGTATTTGGTACTGGTTCAGTTGCTAAGAGTAGTAACTCGAAACGGAGTTGCGAATAAATGAAACTAGTTAAGGGTGAAGTGACGATGTGTGTTGAAAGTAGTTTCAAGATTGATATGATCATCATCACACACTCCCTATACTTTCGGGATTAGTGTTGAACCTAAATAAATGTTATTTGGTGTTTGCGTTGAGCATGAATATGATTTGATCGTGTTTATTGCAATACGGTTATTCATTTAAGTAAGAGAATAAACTGTTGTTCATTTACATGAATAAAACCTTATATGGTTACACACCCAATGAAAATGGTTCATTGGATCTCGATCATAGTGATACACATATTCATAATATTGAAACCAAAAGATGCAAAGTTAATAATGATAGTGCAACTTATTTGTGGCATTGCCGTTTAGGTCATAATGGTGTAAAGTGCATGAAGAAACTCCATCTTGATGGGATTTTGGAATCACTTTATTATGAATCACTTGATGCTTGCGAACCATGCCTCATGGGCAAGATGACTAAGACTCCGTTCTCCGAACAAAGGAGCGAGCAACTGACTTATTGGAAATAATGCATCCGATGTATGCGATCCAATGAGTGTTAAGGCTCATGGCGAGTATCGTTATTTTTCGACCTTCACAGATGATTTGAGCAGATATGGGTATATCTACTTGATGAAACATAAGTCCGAAACATTTGAAAAGTTCAAAGAATTTCAGAGTGAAGTGGAAAATCATCGTGACAAGAAAATAAGGTTTCTACGATCGATCGCAGAGACAAATATTTGAGTTCTGAGTTTGGTCTTCAATTAAGACAATGTGGAATAGTTTCACAAATTCGTGCCACCTGGAACACCACATCATAATGGTGTGTCCGAACGTCATAACCGTACTTTATTGGATATAGTACAATCTATGATGTTTCTTACCGATTTACCAATATCGTTTTGGGATCATGCATTAGAGACAGCTGCATTCACGTTAAATAGGGCACCATCTAAATCCGTTGAGACGACACTATATGAACTGTGGTTTAGCAAGAAACCAAAGTTGTCGTTTCTTAAAGTTTGGGGCTGCGATGCTTATGTGAAAAAGTTGCATCCTGATAAGCTCAAACCCAAATCGGAGAAGTGCGTCTTCATAGAATACCCAAAGGAAATTGTTGGGTACACCTTCTATCACAGATCCGAAGGCAAAAACATTCGTTGCTAATAAATGGATCCTTTCTAGAGAAGGAGTTTCTCTCGAAAGAAGTGAGTGGGAGGAAAGTAGAACTTGATGAGGTAATTGTACCTTCTCCCTTATTGGAAAGTAGTTCATCACAGAAATCTGTTCTTGTGACTACTATACCAATTAGTGAGGAAGCTAATGATGATGATCATGTAACTTGAGATCAAGTTACTAACGAACCTCGAGGTCAACAGAGTACGATCCGCTTTTGAGTGGTACGGTAATCCTATTCGGAAGTCATGTTACTAGACCATGATGAACCTACGAACTATGAGGAAGCGATGATGAGCCCAGATTCATAAAATGGCTTGAGGCCATGAAATCGAGATGAGATCCATGTATGAGAACAAAGTGTGGACTTTGGTGGAGTTGCCCGATGATCGGCAAGCCATAGAAAATAAATGGATCTTCAAGAGGAAGACGGACGACGATAGTAGTGTTACTATCTATAAAGCTAGACTTGTCGAAAAAGTTTTTTGACAAAGTTCAAGATGTTGAATACAATGAGATTTTCTCACTCGTATCGATGCTTAAAAGTCTGTTCGAATCATGTTAGCAATTGCCACATTTTATGAAATCTGGCAAATGGATAAACAAAACTGCATTCCTTAATGGAGTTATTAAAGAAGAGTTGTATGTGATGCAACCAAGAGGTTTTGTCGATCCTAAAGGTGTTAACAAAATGTGCATCTATGGATTTGGTGCAAGCATCTCGGAGTTGGAATATACGCTTTGATAAGTTGATCAAAGCATATAGTTTATCTGAGACTTGCGATGAAGCTGTATTTACTAGAAAGTGAGTGGGAGCACTACTGCATTTCGATAAGTATATGTGAATGACATATTGTAGATCGGAAATAATGTAGAATTATTCGCAAAGCATAAAGGAGTGTTTAAAGGAGTTTTTCAAAGAAAGACCTCGGTGAAGCTACTTACATATTGAGCATCAAGATCTATAGAGATAGATCAAGGCGCTTGATAAGTTTTTCAATGAATACATACCTTGACAAGATTTTGAAGTAGTTCAAAATGGAGCAGTCAAAGAAAGAGTTCTTGCTGTGTTACAAGGTGTGAAATTGAGTAAGACTCAAAACCCGACCACGGCAGAAGATAGAAAGAGAATGAAAGTCATTCCTATGCCTTGGCCATAGGTTCTATAAAGTATGCCATCTTGTGTACCAGATCTATTGTATACCCTACTTTGAGTTTGGCAAGGAGTACAATAGTGATCTAGGAGTAGATCACTAGACAGCGGTGAAAATTATCCTTAGTGGAATAATGATATGTTTCTCGATTATGGAAGTGACAAAAGGTTCGTCGCAAAGGGTTACGTCGATGAAAGTTTTGGCACTGATCCAGATGATTCTAAGTCTTAATCTGGATACATATTGAAAGTGGGAGCAATTAGCTAGAGTAGCTCCATGCAGAGCATTGTAGACATAGAATATTTGCAAAATACATACGGCTCTGAATGTGAAAGACCCGTTGACTAAGATTCTCTCACAAGCAAAACATGATCACACATTAGTACTCTTTGGGTGTTAATCACATAGCAATGTGAACTAGATTACTGAATCTAGTAAAACCTTTTGGGAGTTGGTCACATGGCGATGTGAACTATGGGTGTTAATCACATGATGATGTGAACTATCGATGTTAATCACATGGTGATGTGATCTAGATTATTGACTCTAGTGCAAGTGGGAGACTGAAGGAAATATGCCCTAGAGGCAATAATAAAGTTATTATTTATTTCCTTATATCATGATAAATGTTTATTATTCATGCTAGAATTGTATTAACCGGAAACATAATACATGTGTGAATATATAGACAAACAGAGTGTCACTAGTATGCCTCTACTTGACTAGCTTGTTAATCAAAGATGGTTATGTTTCCTAACCATAAACAAGGAGTTGTTATTTGATTAACAAGGTCACATCATTAGTTGAATGATCTGATTGACATGACCCATTCCGTTAGCTTAGCACACGATCGTTTAGTATGTTGCTATTGCTTTCTTCATGACTTATACATGTTCCTATGACTATGAGATTATGCAACTCCCGTTTGCCAGAGGAACACTTTGGGTACTACCAACCGTCAGCAACGAATCGGGTGATTATAAAGGAGTACTACAGGTGTCTCCAAAGGCAGATGTTGGGTTGGCGTATTTCGAGATTAGGATTTGTCACTCCAATTGTCGGAGAGGTATCTCTGGGCCCTCTCGGTAATGCACATCACTTAAGCCTTGCAAGCATTGCAACTAATGAGTTAGTTGCAAGATGATGTATTACAGAACGAGTAAAGAGACTTGCCGGTGACGAGATTGAACTAGGTATTGGATACCGACGATCGAATCTCGGGCAAGTAACATACCGATGACAAAGGGAACAACGTATGTTGTTATGCGGTTTGACCGATAAAGATCTTCGTAGAATATGTAGGAGCCAATATGGGCATCCAGGTCCCGCTATTGGTTATTGACCGAGAATAGTTCTAGGTCATGTCTACATAGTTCTCGAACCGTAGGGTCCATGCAACAAGGTTTCGATGGCGGTTATATTATGAGTTTATGAGTTTTGATGTACCGTAGGAGTTGAGTCCGGATGAGATCGGGGACATGACGAGGAGTCTCGAAATGGTCGAGATGTAAAGATCGATATATTGGACGACTATATTCGGAGTTCGGAAAGGTTCCGAGTGATTCGGTATTTTTGAGTACCGGGAGTTCTGGGAATACGGGAAGAGTATTGGGCCTTAATGGGCTTTAGTGGGAAGGAGCCGAGGAGGCGCGCGCCCTCCCAAGCCCAGTCCGAATTGGACAAAGGGTTTGGGCGCGGCCCCTCTTCCTTCCTTCTCCACTTCCTTCTTTCCCCCTTGACCTAGTTGGACTAGGAAAGAAGGAATCCTACTCCGGTGGGAGTAGGACTCCCTTGCGCGCCCTCCTCCTAGGGCCGGCCTCCTCCTCCCTCCCTCCTTTATAAGCGGGGCAGGGGCACCCCATAGACACACAAGTTGATCTACGGATCGTTCCTTAGCCGTGTCGGTGCCCCTTCCACCATATTCCACCTCGGTCATATCGTCATGAGCTTAGGCGAAGCCTGCGCGATAGAACATCAAGATCGTCACCACGCCGTCGTCTTGTGGAACTCTCCCTCGACACTCGGCTGGATCGGAGTTCGAGGGACGTCATCGAGCCGAACGTGTGCTGAACTCGGAGGCTCCGTACGTTCGGTGCTTGGATCGGTCGGATCGTGAAGACGTACGACTACATCAACCGCGTTGTGCTAACGCTTCCGCTTACGGTCTACGAGGGTACGTAGACAACACTCTTCCCTCTCGTTGCTATGCATCACCATGATCTTGCGTGTGCGTAGGAAATTTTTTGAAATTACTACGTTCCCCAACACTTTTATGTTTTTTTTCTCTAGATTTCTTCGGCCTGAGACAAAAACACACAGTGTTCTACTACCTGGGTCGGGGCCCCTACCTCCTGGGGGCCTAGGGCGGGCGCCCCGCTGCCCCGGCCTATGGGCCGGCCTTGCAGGGGAGCACCTCTAGACACACAAGTTGATCTTCGCGATCGTTCCTTAGCCGTGTGCGGTGCCCCTGAGGGAGTCCTGGACTAGGGGGTGTCCGGACAGCCGGACTATCAATATCCGCCGGACTCCCAGACTACGAAGATAGAAGATTGGAGACTCCGGCTCGTGTCCGGAAGGTACTTTCCTTGGCATGGAAGGCAAGCTTGGCAATACGGATATGTAGATCTCCTACCATTGTAATCGACTCTGTGTAACCCTAGCCTCTCCGGTGTCTATATAAACCGGAGGGCCTTAGTCCATAGGACGAACATTACATCTCAACAATCATACCATAGGCTAGCTTCTAGGGTTTAGCCTCCTTGATCTCGTGGTAGATCTACTCTTGTACTACCCATATCATCAATATTAATCAAGCGGGACGTGGGTTTTACCTCCATCGAGAGGGCCCAAACCTGGGTAAAAACATTGTGTCCCTCGTCTCTTGTTACCATCCACCTAGACGCACAGTTCGGGACCCCCTACCCGAGATCCGCCGGTTTTGACACCGACAGCCCCCCTCCACCATATTCCACCTCGGTCATATCGTTGCGGTGCTTAGGCGAAGCCCAACGTCGGTAGAACATCATCATCGTCACCACGCCGTCGTGCTGACGGAACTCATCCTCGACACCCTGCTGGATCAGAATCCGGGGATCGTCATCGAGCTGAACGTGTGCTGAACTCGGAGGTGCCGTACGTTCGGTACTCGGATCGGTCGGATCATGAAGACGTACGACTACATCAACCGCGTTGTCATAACGCTTCCGCTTTCGGTCTACGAGGGTATGTGGACAACACTCTCCCCTCTCGTTGCTATGCATCACCATGATCTTGCGTGTGCGTAGGATTTTTTTTGAAATTACTACGTTCCCCAACAGACATTAGCAGTAGCACGGGCCCACCACACCCGCGCTACTACTAAGTGGTCCCACCATGCCCCCAGAGGCGCCACAGTAGTAGCATCGGGGCATGGACCCGCGCTACTACTAAGCCCCTTAGCAGTAGCGCGACCTCCATCACCCGCACTGCTACTATAGATACACGGGCCCAGCTCCCCAGCCTAGCAGCAGTGTCGGGTGTGTGGCATGCACTACAACTAATGGGCTTAGCAGTAGCGCAGGCCCTTGTCCTGCGCTATTACTAAGGCACCCTTATCCCTCTCCCGCCCGTCAGCCCTCTCACTCCCTCTATTCACTCCCTAACTCCGCCTTTTCTTCCTCCCACCGTCATCGTCGCATTGCCACCGCCCTCCTCCCTCCTCCTTCCTCGGTAAGCCGTCGCCTTCCTCCTTGAAGGAAATATGCCCTAGAGGAAATAATAAAGTTGTTATTTTATATTTCCTTATTCATGATAGAGGTTTATTATTCATGCTAGAATTGTATTGATCGGAAACCTAATGTCAGGACCCCGACTCAATGCCACATCGATCTAGCATGTAACACCTCATATCACTTTGCGGCCTCACGCACGGTATTCCCATGGGTGTCGCCTTACCTTTGCCCGGGACCGTTTGCGCCTTTTGGCACACGTATATGATAGTGTCGCTAGCATCCATATGATAAGGAGCCCGGGCTGACATGGCTAGTCGTAAACCCAAAGTGGCACAAACTTACAGGACAGGCATCCATGACCCAACATCGAGCGTGTCGGTCATCGACAAGTAAGTTCGGGCTGTAGCTTTGGGCTAGCAGACTCCGTAAACCGGCTCATGGCGGGCTAACAGGACTCCGGTACTCAATGCGTGACATTTCCCGAAGGGATGTATACGAGAACGAAGAAGGACACATGCCGGCCAGCCTAAGTGTTAGGAGCAAGTAGCAAGCTACCATGGCTCGGTGGAAACACTAGGAGACATTTCCGTAAGAGAGGCTACTAAAGATAAACAACTAGATAGTCGGATCCCACACATACCAAGCATTTCAATAACATAAACACAATATGCTCGATATGTGCAAATACAACATGGCATCACAACATGACTCTACGACTCAAGTATTTATTCATTAGGCTCCAAGGAGCGAGATATTACAAACATGGGTCACATGACCCAGCATTCAGAGCATACAAGTCAAAACACAAGCGGAAGCTATCATGTCCGAGTCTGAGACATCTATAAATGAAAAAGGGTGAGAAGCGACTATCTACGAGATCTGCCGAGGGCACAAGATCGTAGCTGAGGTAACAAGCTAAGCGTCGAAGTCCACGTGGAACTACTAGCGAGACCAAGTCTCTCTGCAAAAACATAAAATAGGCAAGCGTGAGTACAAATGTACCCAGCAAGACTTACATCGAACTAACTACATATGCATCATTATCAATAAAGGGATGGTGGGGTTTAAGCTGCAGACAAGCCAGCTTTGACTCGGTGGCTATCCCGAACTACATTTCGCAAGTAACTCTTTTGAGGTGGTGCACGAGTCCACATATTCACCATAGCAATACACCACTATGGATCCGCTCCGTCTCCCTACGAGAACGCCATCCATAGCACTCACGCTTATCTTGCGCATTTTAGAGTATCCACCTTCACTTGTCTATGAAGTATGCAGCAACCCGAAGTCCTTTTCATGAACACGGCTATTGAATAGATGATGTTAACCTGCAGGGTGTACTTCTTCACACGCTCTCATCACTTACCGCCGTTTACACGACATGTACTCGGCAACCTTCAGCGGAAGCCCAGCGTGGGTGTCGGCCACGACCTACCTAAACACTCAAGTCCCTAGTCGGGTTTATCGCCTATTCGGGTTCCATCCATGAGGAGATCCGGCCAAGTTTCGCTCACAGCCCCAAGCGATGTGTATAGGGTTCCGTGACACCAAGCGGGCGCCGGTAACTTGCCACGTGCCTACCGCATCACAGCCCACCCCTACGGTCAGCTGCGCCTGACGGCCTCCAAACATACTACAAACAATAGAAACTACTTGCAACTCTGGACAGAGGACAAGGGTGATTAAGAAGCCGAGAGGGTCCATTGGTTTGGGCCCAATGCGTGGTAGTAGCTGAATCATGGATCACAAACACGTAACTCAGTTCACGAGGATGGCTGCAATGAGACAACCCACCATGTACTCCTACATGGCCTCTCACCGCTACCTTTACCAAATCATGCTCACACACTTAGCTCACACACAAGAGGACATGTTCACACACCTCGATTCATCCTCGATGAATCGGACCCGACTCAACTCTAAGCATAGCAGGCATGACAAACAAGCATGTATGAGTAGGCACAACAGGCTCAAACAACTCCTACTCATGCTAGTGGGTTTCATCTATTTCTTGTGGAATGAGGTCAGTCATGCGAGAGGATAAAGGGGTTCAACTACGCATCAAGTAACAGTTGAATCGTTGTTGTCCTAATGCAGAAAAAGAGCGAGGCGAGAGAGTGGGATTGTATCGGAATGAACAAGGGGTTTTGCTTGCGGCACTTCGAAGATATTATAGCTCTTCATCGGTGTCATCGATCTCATCGTCGAAACATCGTCACCGAGAGGAAGCGATTCTTGACAAACACAGAAGAACACAATCAATGCAATGCGACAATATGATGCATGCTATGACATGGCAATATGAATGTGTTTTGGGCTAATGCAACTACAACCAGATGGATTTGGGTCATATTGAGCCAAAGGTTCAACCCCAAATTCAAATTATGAATTCAAATAGTGCCTTATCATGTTTTGCACTAAACAGCAAGGTTAAGTTGTTTAAACATGCATGAAACCAGTATAGATGGATAGGTTGGATTTTTCTAATCATTTTTCATATATAATTTGTTTGATTTGGAGCTACGGTTGATTTTATATGAATTTTAGAAGTTTGCATTATTTTACGGAATTTTACGAAAAGAATAAATCCGATAAATGATTTCTTGCGTCGACTGACGTCGATGTGACGTCAGCGATCAACGGGCGGCCAGGTCAAACCGACGCATGGGTCGAGGTGTCGGCGATTAGTTTAATTGAAATTTAATTAAAACTAAGCCGGTTTAGTTAACGTGGTGGCCCCACTGTCATTGACTCAACAGAGTCAACCAGGGCCCACCTGTGGTCAAAGTCGAAGTCGGCTGCGCCGGCGTTTAGCCGCCGGCGAGCCCGACGCGGCGGCGGAAGTGGTTTTGGTCGTTCCGGCCACCAAATGGGACGCGAAGGCATCAACAGAGTCGGGACGAGCAGCGGCTCTTGGAGTCGGTTAAGTCGGGGTGGCCGGAGTTGGCGCCGGCGATGAGCTCGGCGGCGGCCGAAGCTCGGGCCAGCTCGTGCGCGGGGCTGCGGTGGCCTAGGCGGCATTGCGCTAGTACCTACAGCCTCTACGCGGTGCGAGGGGTGTGACGGGCACAAGACCGTGACCAAATGGTCACCGGAGCAACGCCGGCGACGTGATCGGGCGGCGGCGTGTGCGGTGAGCTTCGTGTAGTCGCTACGATGCACGAGAAGACAAACGGAGAGGATGAAGAGGTAGCTGAGCTCACGGCGGTCTCGTAGAACCAGACGGCGCAGCCGGGGACGAACTGATGCGGCGGCGACGGCGAAGGGGATCTGCGGCGGTGCTCGGTGAAGTCGAGCTTGAAGAAGACGAAGCAGAGCGCGCGAGCGCTCGGGGCTCAGGCTGCTCGATGGAGAGGAGGGCGGCGGAGCTCCTTGACAGCGTGGCGTGGCACGGAGACGACGGAGGGCACGGCTATGGCGACGGCGCGGCTACGGCAGCGTCGGCCATCATGGGAGAGAGCGAGGGAGAGGAAACAGGGGACGGTGCGGGTGTCGGCGAGGTCGGGAGAGTGAGGGGTTCGTTCCCGTCGCCACTCGACCAGGAAGCGGCGGCGGCAGCTGCGTGGCACGCATGCCGTGCTCGCCGTCGAGCACCTGCCTGCCTGCCTGGCCAAGTCAAGCAGCTCACAGAGCGGCGGCTGGGCTGGGCCGGTAGGTGGGCCTGGTGGGCTGCAGAGGTAAGTCCAGGTAAGGTTTCTCTCCTCTGTCTTTTATTTCTGTTTTTCTATTTATTTCTGTAACTTCAGGGCTTTCTTAAAAATACTTAGACTCTTTCAAAAATCATAAAACTACTCATGATCACTGTTGAGAATATATCCTACAGTAAACATTTTAGTTTATGATTATTTGAGCATTTAAAATATTTAATAGCATTTAAATGCCCAAATGCAAATAGAGTATGATTTAATTCAGAGCCCAATATGTCCTGCAAAAATAAAACCATTTTTGGTAGATGCTTCCACCTCAAACCAGAAATGTTGAACATTTTTAGAGGGCATTTGGAGTTCAATGAAAAAGATTTTATTATGACCCTAGTTGAATTCATTAGGTGCTAGGGTTTAAACAATCCCCATTTCAAGTTTATATGAAATTTAAACATGATGCAACACTCTAATGCATGCACTAGGCATTGTCAGAACTAGGGATGTGACAACTCACCCCCACTAAACAAGAATCTCGTCCCGAGATTCAAGCGTAGGGTAAGGCGAAGGGGGAACGCAAACGAACACAATCTTCACGATCCAGGGTGCACTTCAGATAAACGTTGATTCGATCACCATCATTGTCTCGATGTCTTGCTCCAGGAACTTCAACTAACATGACAATGAGGATAGGGAAACTCTAGAAGAATCGATCTTCTCAAAGATCGAACAGCTCGGGACCAGCTCACGGAACGAAGAATAGCAACATCTCTCGAGCTGAGACATGAAGCACACATCTAAAGGAATGGAGTGGAATAAATGACGAGGGTTCACTAGGTAGACAACAATTCCACACTTACGAGGGTGGTGAACAGTTGTCAACGTAGCGAGAGTTTGAGTTGCCATGATACCACAGCGAGACATTAAGGAGGAGGGTGAGTCATAGATTATTACCTTAAGTGGCAAAAAGAATTAGCTTTGATTCAGAGATCATTGAAAATCTTTATACCAGCCTAAGGCAATCACAATCGATCATGTGGCGGGGTTCAAAAGAATGACATATCCGGAATCGAATGGATGATGTGGATTACCTTGTTGAAAACAACACAAGGGTTGATTTTAGTAACTGGGGAGAAGCTCAACAGTAGAGAGTGAGTCCACTGTTGGAAGGGTTATAGCATAACCGAGGAAACTGAGAGCAATCCCAGTTGGTAACTATGATAGCACCTAGTGCTTGCGCGTGCTCTCAAGAACTTGAGCATTTCCATATTCATCAAGGTTTTATCAACATCCGTGTCAAGGGTGCTGACAACACAACATACTACCATGATGAGTAGCGATGGACGATGCAGATACAAAGGAAGACAACACTTTCTCAGATTTCACCTTAGCGGGGCCAAGGGGACTAAATCTTGATGATTGACCGAGAGACATTTAGCACTCCGCTTCTAATGTTCTCCTTGATGTACTAGCGTATCCCATTCATGGAAATGATCTGGTATCTAGAACATCAAGTAAAGGTCGGACTTCGGAAACACAAAAATCCATAAGGAACAACTAGGGGGTGAATCCCTCCAAATCCTTATGGGGAGATGGCCAACTTTCTCAATCAAGATACTACAATAACAGGTCTTCCAGCTGGGTGTGTTGGCCACGACATTCTCTTTACCGGGTTACAAAGAGACCAATATTATAGTTCTTGGGAGATGTTCCAACCATCACACCTGCCTGAGATTCAGATCTGGTTGGTGTCAGAATAATCTAGACTCATCGAATCTAGAAAGTAAAATGAAAGTTTGCAACACAAATCGACGAGATGACGTTGCGACAACCTCAGGGAATGAACTACGATAGCAAGCTCCAAAACATGAGCTGGTTCTGCTACAAACATGTGAACACGTTGTCCCAGACAAGCATGACCAAGTAGTAGTCTTATAATAAAACACTACCGAGTTCAGGAGGGAACCATCATCGGGATAACGAAGTCTTGTGCATATCCATCCGGGCCCTTCAGGATTAGCGCATGAACTTCTTTTCTTTGAACAAATCAATCAGTGGCTTGGTGTGCTAAGAATACATATAGAATGAAGGTTGCAAGTCTTCGAACCACAGAATACTTCGCACGTATGCATGACTGACTTGGGATGATTCCAGGGGAAGCAACATTGTCTTTCTCGAATCCACGGCGGCAACTTGCATCGAATGCACATGAACCATAGGAAGTCACTTCTTACATCCAAACATATGCTTCATGAGCTAGCATGAACAAATGCTTTCAAAATTTTCCAACACTAGCTTAATGTTCAACAAAATTATGGAGAAGACAAGGATGTTGTCGATGGGCTCAACAACAATTCATCCTGGTTTTCCATGAAGATGGAATTCCATAACTAGGTGAACAAGGTGATAGTATTGGTCAGACCCAAAAGACATAATGGTGTATGCTTGAGGAAAATCCACGAGTAAGACGACATTACGAACATCGTTGGTTCTGATTTGACTTGACGATAGCCCATACTCAAATCAAAGTTTTGACAAGGCGATAGATCCAACAACTGATCACGAGGACCAATTGGTGAAGATATCATCTTTCTTCAACACACATACAAGATATCCCTTAACATGAGCTAAGTCGAACAAGCTTTTATCTTCCAACTCTCCAAGTTGTTGTTTAGCTTGACCAGCGAGCTCAGGGGTACGCAACACAGATTCTTGGAGAAGGAGATGGTTTATAAGAAACCAACTTGATCACGAGCTCAACATAGCAGTCAGGTGACAACCTGGTAATACTTCCGAGAAGATATTCGGAGAATTACGAACCACCAATATGTTATTAAGCTCGACAACAATCTTGCTTTTCAGGGCAAGATGATATGATCACAAGAGCAAGGGACTGGCACAATCCTAACTCATTGATCGAAGAGTGCACCAGGAAATAAGGACTAGGTAGCACGATCAATCTTGGAATGATGATTCCATAATCAACTCACCAAGAATGATATTATCGTCCATTAACCAGCAAGCAACGGGGTTGCTAGGAGTATTGATTGTACACATCACGATTCACTTGTCGGCATTCCAGCTTTGACAACACGGAACCGAGGAGTGAATAATGATGGCGGGAAGTATCACTACACCAAGAGTTCATAAGAGGTGGTGCAATTCTCATGACACTCTTGACATAAAGATGGTAACACTCCAAGGTAGAACAGAACAAAAGCTGGATTGGCATTTTGATCTGTGGAATACGACTGTTTTGACCCAATCCTAGAAATGGATGAGGTACTGAAGGTTGTTTCTCCTAGTCATTCTAGGATAGAATGGCTCGACGGACCACAAGAATAAAAGGCATTGATAAACGAATGCTCGCATACTCCTGACTATCAATTGATAGTCGAAGGTCAGGATACAACTAAAGGGGGACAACTCAAAGGAACATATGATTTTCTGAGTTATGGATGCATGGATTAGTATGTCGAATCAAGTTCAACAGGTTTCTTCCGGATAACCCATGCAGAAAAGTAGAACTGATAGAGTCACAATATAGCATGGAGAACTCTTCAAGAGTACTCTGGTTGTGATCTTTCGATCCAACAAACTTCTGCCATAAGCGGTTCATAGTATTTGGAAGAAGGAAATACCACGGACCTCGAGGACTAATGCAAAGGTTACTAATAACCTAAGGGAGCTAGCAATTACTATCAACATGAAGTAAGTAGGGTGAATCTCGGGTTCAAAAACCCAGGAATAGAATACCTACTAACTAAATTGCATCACGGGATGCTTCGGGAATAAAGGCCAGAATCCTCACACTGGGACACAAATCATGGCTAGGTTACTAGATGATCCCCTAAGACACCTAGGGCCATAATAATAATTCCAACATATATGTCGAGGCAATAGAATACCTCAACTCAGCAATTAGTGTGATTAACCTGGCCCAAAGGAACATCAAGACCAGAGGGAAAGGATTTGCAAGTGCATCAGATTGTTTAGAAATTTGGGATGACTCGGACAGCATAACGGCTGTAAATGCTCAAAAGTTTTGGAGACATACTACAAAAATGGTGGCATAACCACTCAGAAGCACAATATCAAGGTTCTGAGACCAGCTATGAACATGCGGAGTAGTAAAACTGAACTGAGATTTGAAACTAACAATTCTATAAGTCTATGGATTAGTAACACGTCATCCTGATAGAGAGAAGAGATCCTAATCCTTAACCCCCGGTGGAAGAATGGACTGACTTAGATCAGAATGCCATGAGATAAAGAAGTAAAAAGAGCCTTATGTACCATCCCACAATCAATTCCCCTACATATAAGTAAAGCATTTCTAGACTCAACATCGACCAGTTTGGCTTGGAGAACCTACAAGCAGTCCGGCTCTGATGCCAACGCTGTCAGGACCCCGACTCAATGCCACATCGATCTAGCATGTAACACCTCATATCACCTTGCGGCCTCACGCACAGTATTCCCACGGGTGTCGCCTTACCTTTGCCCAGGACCGTTTGCGCCTTTTGGCACACATATATGATAGTGTCGCTAGCATCCATATGATAAGGAGCCCGGGCTGACATGGCTAGTCGTAAACCCAAAGTGGCACAAACTTACAGGGACAGGCATCCATGACCCAAACATCGAGCGTGTCGGTCATCGACAAGTAAGTTCGGGCTGTAGCACTGGGCTAGCAGGACTCGTAAACCGGGCTGTAGCGGGCTAACAGGACTCCGGTACTCAATGCGTGACATTTCCCCGAAGGGACAGACACAGGAACGAAGAAGGACACATGCCGGCCAGCCTAAGTGTTCCGGAGCAGTAGCAAGCTACCATGGCTCGGTGGAAACACTAGGAGACATTTCCCGGTAAGAGAGGCTACTAAAGATAAACAACTAGATAGTCAGATCCCACACATACCAAGCATTTCAATAACGCTCGATATGTACAAATACAACATGGCATCACAACATGACTCTATGACTCAAGTATTTATTCATTAGGCTCCAAGGAGCGAGATATTACAAACATGGGTCACATGACCCAGCATTCAGAGCATACAAGTCAAAACACAAGCGGAAGCTATCATGTCTGAGTACAGACATTTATAAATGAAAAAATTTGAGAAGCGACTATCTACCGAGATCTGCCGAGGGCACAAGATCGTAGCTGAGGTAACAAGCTAAGCGTCGAAGTCCACGTGGAACTACTAGCGAGGATGAAGTCTCTGCAAAAAACATAAAATAGGCAAGCGTGAGTACAAATGTACCCACAAGACTTACATCGTAACTAACTACATATGCATCATTATCAATAAAGGGATGGTGGGGTTTAAGCTGCAGCAAGCCAGCTTTGACTCGGTGGCTATCTGAACTACATTGCAAGTAACTCTTTTGAGGTGGCGCACGAGTCCACATATTCACCATAGCAATACACCACTATGGATCCGCTCCGTCTCCTCACGAGAACGCCATCCGTAGCACTCACGCTTATCTTGCGCATTTTAGAGTATCCACTTTCACTTGTCTATGAACTATACAGCAACCCAGAAGTCCTTTTCACGACACGGCTATTGAATAGATGATGTTAACCTGCAGGGTGTACTTCTTCACACACTCTCACCACTTACCGCCGTTTACCGACATGTACTCGGCAACCTTCAGCGGAAGCCCAGCGTGGGTGTCGGCCACGACCTACCTAAACACTCAAGTCCCTAGTCCGGGTTTATCGCCTATTCGGGTTCCATCCATGAGGAGATCCGGCGAAGTTTCGCTCACAGCCCCAAGCGATGTGTATAGGGTTCCGTGACACCAAGCAGGCGCCTGTAACTTGACCACGTGCCTACCGCATCACAGCCCACCCCTACCGTCGGTGCTGCGACGGCCTCCAAACATACTACAAACACGAAACTACTTGCAACTCTGGACAGAGGACAAGGGTGATTAAGAAGCCGAGAGGGTCCATTGGTTTGAGCGCAATGCGTGGTAGTAGCTGAATCATGGATCACAAACACGAACTCAGTTCCTAAGGACGGCTGCAATGAGACAACCCACCATGTACTCCTACATGGCCTCTCACCGCTACCTTTACCAAATCGTGCTCACACACTTAGCTCACACACGTGAGGACATGTTCACACACCTCGATTCATCCTCGATGAATCGGACCCAACTCAACTCTAAGCGAGAGCAGGCATGACAAACAAGCATGTATGAGTAGGCACAACAGGCTCAAACAACTCCTACTCATGCTAGTGGGTTTCATCTATTCTTGTGGAATGACAGCCATGCAGAGGATAAAGGGGTTCAACTACCGCACAAATGCAGTTGAATCGTTGTTGTCCTAATGCAGTAAAAGAGAGCAGGGCGAGAGAGTGGGATTGTATCGGAATGAACAAGGGGGTTTTGCTTGCCTGGCACTTCTAAAGATATTATAGCTCTTCATCGGTGTCATCGATCTCATCGTCGAAACATCGTCTACCGAGAGGGAACAGTTGCCGACAAACACAGAAGAACACAATCAATGCAATGCGACAATATGATGCATGCTATGACATGGCAATATGAATGTGTTTTGGGCTAATGCAACTACAACCAGATGGATTTGGGTCATATTGAGCCAAAGGTTCAACCCCAAATTCAAATTATGAATTCAAATAGTGCCTTATCATGTTTTGCACTAAACAGCAAGGTTAAGTTGTTTAAACATGCATGAAACCAGTATAGATGGATAGGTTGGATTTTTCTGATCATTTTTCATATATAATTTGTTTGATTTGGAGCTACGGTTGATTTTATATGAATTTTAGAAATTTGCATTATTTTACGGAATTTTACGTAAAGAATAAATCGATAAATGATTTCTTCGTCGACTGACGTCGATGTGACGTCGGCGATCAACGGGGCCGGCCAGGTCAAACCTGACGCGTGGGTCCAGGGTGTCAGTGTTATTAGTTTAATTGAAATTTAATTAAAACTAAACCAGTTTAGTTAACAGGGCTGGGCCCCACCTGTCATTGACTCAACAGAGTCAACCAGGGCCCACCCGTGGTCAAAGTCAAAGTCGGCTGTGCCGGCGTTTAGCCGCCGACGAGCCCGACGCGGCGGCGGAAGTGGTTTTGGTCGTTCCGGCCACCAAATGGGACACGGAAGGCATCAGCGTGGAGCTGGGGACGAGCCGCTCTCTTAGTGGAGTCGATTAGGGTCGGGTGGCGGAGTTGGCGCCGGCGATGAGCTCGGCGGCGGCCGAAGCTCGGGCCAGCTCGTGCGCGTGGCTGCGGTGGCCTAGGCGGCATGGCACTAGTACCTACGGCCTCTACTCGGTGCGAGGGTGTGAGCGGGCACAAGCCCGTGACCAAATGGTCACCGAACAACGCCGCGGCGTGATCGAGGCGGCGTGTGCGGTGAGCCGTGTAGTCGCTTCGATGCGAGAAGACAAACGGAGAGGATGAAGAGGTAGCTGAGCTCACGGCGGTCTCGTAGAACCAGACGGCGCAGCCGGGGACGAACTGATGCAGCGGCGACGGCGAAGGGGATCTGCGGCGGTGCTCGGTGAAGTCGAGCTTGAAGAAGACGAAGCGAGCTTGGCGCTTCAGGGCTCGAGCTGCTCGGCGGAGAGGAGGCGGCGGAGCTCCTTGACAAGGTGGCGTGGCACGGAGGCGACGGAGGGCACGGCTATGGAGACGGGCGGCTACGGCAGCGTCGGCCATCATGGGAGAGAGCGAGGAGAGAAGCAGGGGGCGGTGCGGGTGTCGGCGAGGTCGGGAGAGTGAGGGGTTCGTTCCCACGTCGCCCGACCTTCGAAGCGGCGAGGCGGCGGCAGCTGCGTGGCACGCATGCCGTGCTCGCCGTCGAGCACCTGCCTGCCTGCCTGGCCAAGTCAAGCAGCTCACAGAGCGGCGGCTGGGCTGGGCCGGTAGCTGGGCCTGGCGGGCTGCAGAGGTAAGTCCAGGTAAGGTTTCTCTCCTCTGTCTTTTATTTCTGTTTGTCTATTTATTTCTGTAACTTCAGGGCTTTATTAAAAATACTTAGACTCTTTCAAAAATCATAAAACTACTCATGATCACTGTTGGGAATATATCCTACAGTAAACATTTTAGTTTATGATTATTTGAGCATTTAAAATATTTAATAGCATTTAAATGCCCAAATGCAAATAGAGTATGATTTAATTCAAAGCCCAATATGTCCTGCAAAAATATAAACCATTTTTGGTAGATGCTTCCACCTCAAACCAGAAATGTTGAACATTTTTAGAGGGCATTTGGAGTTCAATGAAAAAGATTTTATTATGACCCTAGTTGAATTCATTAGGTGCTAGGGTTTAAACAATCCCCATTTCAAGTTTATATGAAATTTAAACATGATGCAACACTCTAATGCATGCACTAGGCATTGTCAAAACTAGGGATGTGACACCTAAATACACGTGCGAATATATAAACATACACCATGTCCCTAGTGAGCCACTAATTGACTAGCTCGTTGATCAAAGATCATTAAGATTTCCTGACCATGGACATGAGTTGTCATTTGATAACGGGATCACATCATTAGGAGAGTGATGTGATGGACAAGACCCATCCGTTAGCTTAGCATTATGATCATTCAATTTTATTGCTATTGCTTTCTTCATGTCAAATTTCCTTCGACTATGAGATTATGCAACTCTCGGATACCAAAGGAATGCCTTGTGTGCTATCAAATGTCACAACGTAACTGGGTGATTATAAAGATGCTCTACAGGTATCCCCGAAGGTGTTTGTTGAGTTGTCATAGATCAAGATTAGGATTTGTCACTCCGAGTACCAGAGAGGTATCTCTGGGCCCTCTTGGTAATACACATCATAAGAAGCCATGCAAGCAAAGTAACTAATGAGTTAGTTACAGGATGATGTATTATGGAATTAGGAAAGAGACTTGCCGGTAATGAGATTGAACTAGCTATGAAGTTACCAACGATCGAATCTCAGGCAAGTAACATACCGATAGACAAAGGTAATAATGTACGTTGTCATAATGTTTTGGCCGATAAAGATCTCTGTAGAATATGTAGGAGCCAATATGGGCATCCAGGTTACGCTATTGGTTATTGACCGGAGAGGTATCTCGGTCATGTCTACATAGTTCTTGAACCCATAGGGTCCGCATGCTTAACGTTCGATGACGATATTGTATTATATGAGTTATGTGAGTTGGTGACCAAATGTAGTTCGGAGTCCCGAATGAGATCACGAACATGATGAGGAGTCCCAAAGTGGTCGAGAGGTAAAGATTTATATATAGTACGATGGTATTCGGACACTAGAAGTGTTTCAGAGAAAACCGGATAGTCAATCCAATACCGGAGGGGGTACCGGTCACCCCCGGGAGTATATTGGGCCTATTGGGCCACAAGATAGGAGCACACCTCCGGTCACCCCCGGGAGTATATTGGGCCTATGGGCCACAAGAGGGGGCTGGTGCCCCCCCTCATGGCAGCCTCCCAAGTGGGAAAGGAAAGGGGGAGGATTCAGCCTTCCCTTCCTTCTCTCTTCCCCCCTTTCCTTCCTTCTCCAGCAATTAAGGAAAGGGGGGCGCCACTTGGGGAGGACTCCCAAGTAGGATTCGGCCTACTTGGGGTGCCCTCCTAGCTGCTCCCTCCCCCTCCCAACTATATATATGTGGGGGATCCCCTAGCACACACTAGACAATGGCCTAGCCATGTGCGGCCTCTCCTCCACCGTTTACACCCTTGGTCATATTTTCGTAGTGCTTAGGCGAAGCCTTGTGAGGATCACTTCACCATCACCGTCACCACGCCGTCGTGCTGACAGAACTTATCTACTACCTCGACATCTTACTGGATCAAGAAGGCGAGGGACGTCACCAAGCTGAACGTGTGCAGAACACGGAGGTGCCGTGCATTTGGTACTTGATCAGTTGAAGCGCGAAGAAGTTTGACTACATTAACCGCTTGAGAATTTTTTTTGTTTTCCATGCAACGATTCCCAACAGTGGCATCATGGGCCAGGTTTATACGTAGATGATATGCAAGGGTATGTAGACACACTCTCCCCCTCGTTGATATGCATCTCCATGGATAGATCATTGCGTGTGCGCAGATTTTTTTTTTCATGCAACGATTCCCAACAGTGGCATCATGAGCCAGGTTTATAGATAGATGATATGCACGAGTAGAACACAAAGAGTTGTGGGCGGTGATAATCATACTGCTTACCACCAACGTCTTACTTTGATTCGGCGGTATTGTGGGATGAAGCAGCCCGGACCAACCTTACATGTACACACACATGAGACTGGTTCCACCGACAGACATGCAACTAGTTTTGCATAAAGGTGGCTGGCGGGTGTCTGTTTCTCCTACTTTAGTTGAATCAAATTTGACTACGTCCGGTCCTTGAAGAAGGTTAAGATAGCAAACTTGATGAAACACCATCGTGGTTTGATGCATCGGTAAGAACGGTTCTTGCTAGAAGCCCGTAGTAGCCACGTAAAACTTGCAACAACAAAGTAGAGGACATCTAACTTGTTTTTGCAGGGCATGTTTTGATGTGATATGGTTAGGACATGATGTGATATACTGAAAGTGCAACTATCCCTGGGTGGTTTTGGTAATTCCTAACAACATACAGCTCATTGAGCTAATGCTATTTCAAGATAAATATTTCAGGAAAGCTCAATGATTGGCATGGCATGGATGAGAAAAGTGGATCCCTCAAAATGCCAAGGACAAAAGGATTGGCTCAATATCAAAGCACAAGACTCTACATTTTCTATTTTAGTGATCCAAGATCACATCGAGTCTATAGGAAAAGCCAATACTATCAAGGAGGGATGAGGTGTTGCTTAATGAGGCTCTTGCTCAAAATGCTTAGTGATATGCTCCAAAGTCCCTCAACTACTTTCTCACATCCACATATGACCCAAACCAAAAGTCCAACTCGGCCCTACCGATTCTTTCTATCCGGCGCCACCGAGTTCACATGTCATAGCCACTACCACAAACCCTAGTCTTTTCGGTCTCATCGATAGGGATCTCGGTCTCACCGAGATGGGATTGTAATCTCTCTATTTCCCTTCATAATGTTTCGGTCCAACGGAGATGAGCAATTGGTCCCACCGAGATTGCAATGCAAACTCTCTGTTTCCCTTTCGTAACGTTTCGGTCCAACCGAGATGAGCGAATCGGTCCATCAAGTTTGCCTGACCAACTCTCTGGTTAGCTTATTACCAAAATCGGTCCCACCGAGTTTGTGTAATCGGTCTCACCGAGATTACGTTATGCCCTAACCCTAACCATATCAGTCCCACCGAGTTGACATGTCGGTTTCACCGAAAATCCTAACGGTCACATTATTTGCTAAATCGGCCCGACTGAGTTTGATAATTCGGTCCCACCGAGATTGGTAAGTTGTGTGTAATGGTTAGATTTTGTGTGGAGGCTATATATACCCCTCCACCCACTCTCCATTCATGGAGAGAGCCATCAGAACATGCCTACACTTCCAACATACATTTTCTGAGAGAGAACCACCTACACTTGTGTTGAGGTCAAGATATTACATTCCTACCATATGAATCTTGATCTCTGGCCTTCCCCAAGTTGTTTTCCACTCAAATCTTCTTTCCACCAAATCCAAATCCTGCGAGAGAGAGTTGAGTGTTGGGGAGACTATCATTTGAAGCACAAGAGCAAGGAGTTCATCATCAACACACCATTTGTTACTTCTTGGAGAGTGGTGTCTCCTAGATTGGCTAGGTGTCACTTGGGAGCCTCCGACAAGATTGTGGAGTTGAACCAAGGAGTTTGTAAGGGCAAGGAGATCGCCTACTTCGTGAAGATCTACCCTAGTGAGGCAAGTCCTTCGTGGGCGACGACCATGGTGGGATAGACAAGGTTGCTTCTTCGTGGACCCTTCGTGGGTGGAGCCCTACATGGACTCGCGCAGCCGTTACCCTTCGTGGGTTGGAGTCTCCATCAACATGGATGTATGATAGCACCACCTATCGGAACCACGACAAAAACATCCGTGTCTCCAATTGTGTTTGCCTTCTCAAACTCCTCCCCTTTACCTTCATATGCAATTGTTTTACATTCCGCTGCTATACTCTTAGAATTGCATGTGTAGATTGATTGCTTGACTTGTGCTAATTTGCTAAAATCTGCCAAGAACTAAAATTGGGAAAAGGCTAGATTTTTATTTGGTCAAGTAGTCTAATCACCCCCTCTAGACATACTTTCAATCCTACAAGTGGTATCAGAGGTTTGGTCTCCATTTGCTTTGATTTCCATAGCTTTTGGTTGTCATAGCCTTGGTTTCACAACCTTGGAGAGTATGGCGTCTAGTGAGGGAAATTACCACCGTAGAGGTCCTTACTTTGATGGTTCTAATTTTGCCAGTTGGAAGCATAAGATGAAAATGCATATTCTTGGACATAACCCCGCCGTTTGGGCTATTGTGTGTATTGGCTTGCAAGGTGAATTCTTTGATTGGAGAGAACCAAACCATGAAGCTACCGCAGAAGAGTTGAAGATGCTGCAATACAATTCTCAAGCTTGTGATATCCTCTTCAACGGATTGTGCCCCGAAGAATTCAACAAAATCAGTCGTCTTGAGAATGTAAAGGAAATTTGGGATACTTTGATTGACATGCACGAAGGTACGGACTCCGTCAAGGAATCCAAATTGGATGTGCTTCAAAGTCAACTTGACAAGTTCAAAATGAAGGATGGTGAAGGTGTCGTTGAAATGTACTCTAGGCTTGCTCTCATCACAAATGAGATTGCCGACTTAGGAAGTGAAGAGATGACCGACAAATTCATCATCAAGAAGATCCTAAGAGCTTTGGATGGAAAATATGATACCGTGTGCACATTGATCCAAATGATGCCCAATTACAAAGATCTCAAGCCAACGGAAGTCATTGGAAGAATTGTTGCTCATGAGATGTCACTCAAGGATAAGGAGGAGCTCCACAACAAGTCAAGTGGTGCTTACAAAGCCTCATGTGAAGCTCCAACATCATCAAGTGACAAACAAACCTTCAATGAAGAATTGAGCCTAATGGTGAAGAACTTCAACAAGTTCTACAAGAGTAGGAGCAAGGAAAGAAGTTCCAAGTCAAGGTCCTACAATGACAAAAGATCTTCTAGTCGAGAGCGTAATTGCTACAAGTGTGGAAGACCTGGACACTATTCGAATGAGTGTACGACACCCTACAAAAGAAGAGAAGACTCTCCAAAAAGAAGAAGTAGAAGAGAAGAATCACCATCAAGAGAAAGAAGGAGTAGAGATGATCGTTATGAACGAAGAACATCCTGGAGAAGCAAGGATTCGGAAAGGAAGGACAAGTCATCAAGGAGCTACACAAAGCGAAGACATCAAGCTCATGTTGGTGAATGGGTATCCGGTTCCGACTCCGACAATCACTCCGAGAGAAGCTATCACTCCGACTCCGAATATACTCAAGATGAAGGTGTTGCCGGTCTAGCACTTGTGTCAACCAACTCCTATGACATATTTGACTCACCAAATGAAGGACTTGGAAGATGCTTCATGGCTAAAGGCCCAAAGGTAACACACCCCGAGTATGTTGATTTCAATAGTGATGAAGATGACTTGCTAGGTGATGATGATTTACTTGTTGACAACTCTAGTGATGAATACTATGATGAAACGTCAAATAATCATGCTAATCAAGAGAAAACGAATGCGAATGATAAGGAGAAGATTGAGCTCCTAACTAAAGAACTAAACACTCTTAAGTTAGCTCATGAAACTATCTTAGGAGACCATCGAGAACTTTTAAGGACTCATGAGAATTTACGCTTTGAAAAGCTCAACCTTGAGCAAGAACATGAGTTTTTAAAAGCAATCAATGATGATCTTCGCAAGAAAAGTTCTTCTTACATTGCCAAGTGTTTACTATTATCTACTTATATGCCTCAAGTCAAGTCTAGTAACAAGAACAAGAAATATTCTTCCTCTAGTAGTAACAATAATCATGCTAAATCCAATGTTGTTGCTTCTAGTAGTTCTCTTGATTCCACTAATGATTCTGTTAGCCAAGTTACACTTGAGCAAGAAAATAGCCTTTTTAAGGGAATTATGGAGAAGGGTGTTTACAAGAACCTTGCCGGGAGTAAGCAATTCGAGGAAATTGTATGCAAGCAAGGAAGGCACCGGAAGAACCAAGGTGTTGGTTTTGAACGATAGTTCAATGCCAATGGATTTGAGTGGGAATAAGATCAATACCCCAAGACGAAGTTTGTTCCTCAACAAGAGAAGTATGATCCTATTTCTTTCAAAGGGACACAAGCTCAAGATGATCTTCCACCACAAGACCACAAACAAAACGGCAAGGACAAGCTTCAAGAGGAGATTTATGCATTTGAAGAAGCTCCTAAGGCCTTGGTCAAGTGGGTTCCCAAGACTACATCAAGTTCTACTTCATCGAGTACAACTACAACTCCAAGGATTCCCATCAAGATGATGTGGATCCCGAAGAAGAAGAACTAGAGAGTTCTTGAGGGTGACTTCGCCAACATACTTCACTCTTATCATTTGAGCGAGGACAAGTGCAATCAACTTCCACATCTTGCACTAGTTCAAGGAGTCACAAACCCTCTTGTTGGTAAGACAAGGGACAAGGTAACCCAATGCTTTCATGGACATCATCTTCTGTGTGCATCACTCTATGTCTATGTATATCCTTGTTTGTTCCTTGTGGGACTAACCCGTGTAGGTATTGAAAGTGCAATTCACTCCAAAGGATTGCTCCAAATGATCTACATCAACATTGAGCATCCACATCTTCAACACCTACATGAAGTCATCATCGACAAAACCCAAGGTTAGTTCATCCCTCTTAGGGGGGATCTCACATCTAGGGGGAGCTTTACTCTAAGAATTGAGCTAAAGCAACTCTAATGGTGTGAACACAACAATGCTTTATGTAAAAGTGGTAACCCCACTTGTGCTTAAACGATGAGTATGACCTATGATCAAATGTTCTCATTTGACTCCTAAGTCAATATACTCATATATAGATGACCTAGTCATCGCCAATTGCTTGATAGATGCTAGAATTGGTTGTGCATGTTTTGTCACATATTTCATTTGCCATTTTATTGTGTGAGCATGTTGGTTGCATAATTTACTCATTCGAGAACATCCACTTGTAGTTTTGATTGTTTAGTTTCCTTTCTTTTGCCAAGTGGATGGACAAGAATGTCTAAGAACCTCCTCTAGCTATCTATGCTTTTCTTTTCTCAAACTCTATTCATGCTATATCACAAAGTTTGATCAAGTTAGATTCAAACCACTGTGTGTGAGGAGCACTCGGAGTCCCCGATTCGTCATAGACTTAAACTTCCAAAACCTCTTTGTGCGTTTCGGTCTGACCGATTCAACATTTTCGGTCATACCGAGATCACTAAGTTGATCTAGGTTTTCAATCTTGGTGCAACCGATTAGAACTTTTTGGTCACACCGAGTTGCAGTAATGCATCTAGGTGCCACCGAGTTGTTCCACTCGGTCACACCGACAAGTTCAGGCTATATATACCCCTGGGCCAAAAATTGGAAATTTTTCCGAAACCCTTCACCCGCGCACAGCTTGCTCTGCCTCTTCGGGTCTCCGTATCGTCCTCCTCGTTGCCAGCGACCTCCCGCCGCTGGTCTCTGCCGCCGTCAAGGGGATTCTACTCCACCGTTGCCGCTGTAGCAAGTCCATCGCCGCATTAGGGTATGGATTTGAGCTTTGTGCTATTCTTAACTCCGATTCCTAGCACATTGCATTGCCATGAATCTTGCCATGTTTGAAATCTTCCTATCCAGCAAAACTACTCAGTAGATTAGTCTTGGATTGAAAATTTAGTGTTAGGTTTCCGCCGAATTCATCTCGGACTCACCGAGTTGTAGAAATCGGTCTCACCAATTTAGCTCAGGCCATTGCACATGTGATTCTCGGTCTGACCGAGAATTGCAAATCGGTGTGACCGAGATCGATTCTTTGTGAAACCCTAGCAGTATCGGTGCCACCGAACTGTGTCTCGGTCTGACTGAGTTCACTAGTTTAGGTTCCAAAAGCTGCTTCGGTATCACCAAGTTTACAAATTGGTAGCTCTGAAATGCTTTCTGTGGAAAACTAAAACTAAGTTTTTGACTCATTTTTTTGCAAAAACCTCTGTGCTTTGTGATGCTCATCTACTCTACCTCATCTACATCTACTCACAGGGTCTACTGTTAGAGTTTGCATCATGTCAGATCAGAGTGACAGTCAGAACAAGTCTGAGGAGCAAGTTCATATGAGTGAGGGCACTAGTCCCTCCAGTACCTCAGATGATGGCAGCAGGAGCACACCCAGTAATTTGCCCAAGGCAGCCACCAGGGCAAGGAAGAAGAGAGCCTCAGATTCTGAAGATGAGGACTATGTGGCTATTGAGGATGAGGCCACATCTAAGAAGAAGGTGCTGAAAAAGGAGTATGGCACAGCTGCATCCACTAAGCCAGGAATGAAAACAAAGGCTCCTGCCAAAAGAATTCCCATGTCTAAGGCGAGAACCTCTACTCAAGTAACTTTGGGATCAAAACCCAAAGAACCAGTTCTGGCTGAGAAGAAAAGGAAAGAAAGGGTCAAGGAGACTATGGCCAGAGTTGTTGGAAAGCCCTCAATAATGGAAGAAGAAGAGGAAGAGGTTGTTGCACCAGCACCTAAAGCTCAGAAGCTGATGGGAGATGCTATAAGATCAGGGGCTGCTCCATCTAAGCCCAAAGATGCTCCTAAGGCTGCTGCACCTAAGCCCAAGTCTGCACCTAAGAGGAACACCAGGAGTATTCCTGCATCTGAGAAGAACAAGGCCCCAGTGCCTGAAGCTGTTGATGATGAAGAAGATGACACACTTGTCTTGAGAAAGTTGAAGCCCAAGATCCCTGATCACAACGATGTACATCTAGTTGCAGAGGATATGAAGCTCAGGAAGGATGTAGGACTGAGACTATGGAGATAGACTGATCCCTATGGTGTCAGAAGAAGAACTGCAGTGGACTACAGGTTCCACACTAAGGAACAACAAGATTTCTACGAGACAATTTTGCTTGACAAGAAACCCATAGTATGTGACATGAGATGGGTTGACTGGGAGTACATCAGGAAGAATGAAGAGCACTATCCAGGAGTGTATGACAGCTTTAGTGCTTGTGGAGTAGATGACTTTGTTGGCCAGAAGCTCACCAAGAGGAATGATGAGCTCATCATGCAGTCTTACTCCATAGCTCACTTCTACCCAGATGGGAAGATAGTCTGGATGTCTGAAGGTACTAGGTACCAATCCACAGTTGAAGAATGGGCTGAGTTGATAAATGCTCCAAAAGAGAATGAGGATGACTTGGATGTCTATGCCAAGAATAAGAAAGACCACAACTCTATAGCTCACATGTACAGAGAGATCCCAGATGCTGCACTAGAGACACATAAGTTTGGATATGTACATTACCTGTTGTCAGGATTGCCTACTATCAACTGGATCTTAAGGCACACTTTGCTGCCCACGTCAGGTGATCACAAGATGATCAGAGGCCATGCAATCAACTTGCTGCATATATTTGATGTGCCTCAGAAATTAAAAGTCATGAGTATGATTGTGGAAACAATCAAAAGGACTGCTGCTGATTAGAAGAGATCTTGTGGATATGCCCCACACATTCAAGAGCTCATAAACACCAAGATGGGCACAAGCACATATCTTTTGGACAAGGAGCACCTACCCATCTAGCCTGATTTTGAGGACAACACCATTGCGATGGATGAAAATGAACCATCATCTGTGCAAGCACAAGAGAAGAAAGAGAAAGCAAGGGCTAAAAAAGTTGCAAAGATGCCAACTGCTGAAGAGGCATCTCAAATTTTCCTGAAGAGCAAGCAAGATCAGCTTGGCTACTTGATTGCCTCCACCTTGAGGATTGAGAAGGGCTTGGCCACCCTGACTCAAAACCAGGAGAGTTTGGAGAGAATAATAGAGCAGAAGTTTTATGCTCTTGATGTCAAAGTTACTGAGATCCAAACTGCAGTTGAGCAACTTCAGGAGGTTGTGGAGGAGAAGAAGGGCAAGTCTACTACAGATGCTTTTGCTAGAGTGCCCAGAGGACAGAGATCTGCTGCAGTGCCTGTTCCAGACACCAGAGCTACATCATATGCACCAGCTAAAGCTTCAGTGCCTCCAGCTCCAGCACCCACTCCACCAGCTCCAGCTACATCAACAGAAGCTTTCGTCCTTGGAGCCATCTCTACACCATCTCACGAAGACCAAGCCTGAGAGTCGTTTAGCACTATGCATTTTTTGTGAACTTTTTGGTAACTTGTTGCCAAAGGGGGAGAAAAATGTATAGATCATAGGCTTCGAGAGAGAGTGTTGGTTTTGATCTCTCTTGTCTTTTTGGTGGTTGAACTTTGCTTTTCGTGTGTTTGCTTGTTTTCTTGTTACATTATGCCTTTTGTGAGGTTCTTGGATGATCATGCGTTTGATCATATGCTATGCTACATTAATGCTTGTTGAATGATATTATCTCTTATATCCTCATATGATCATTCACTTTGCTTGGTGATGACTGCATGTATTTAATTATTATCATTTTGAGCGCTCCACCAAGATGTATGTGACATGGAAGAGTAACCCATGGTCCTAACTCATTGTGCAGTTGCAGTCCAAAGCAAATTTTAAATAATGCACAAATTTAGGGGGAGCTCTTACTTATCACATACTTCTCAAAGCGACAATGTTTTTCAATCTTATTATCATTTGTCGAAGCTTTGATCTATATGTTGTCATCAATTACTAAAAAGGGGGATATTGAAAGTGCAACTATCCCTGGGTGGTTTTGGTAATTCCTAACAACATATAGCTCACTGAGCTAATGCTATTTCAAGATAAATATTTCAGGAAAGCTCAATGATTGGCATGGCATGGCAGAGAAAAGTGGATCCCTCAAAATACTAAGGACAAAAGGATTGGCTCAAGCTCAAAGCACAAGACTCTACATTTTCTATTTTAGTGATCCAAGATCACATTGAGTCTATAGGAAAAGCCAGTACTATCAAGGAGGGATGAGGTGTTGCTTAATGAGGCTCTTGCTCAAAATGCTTAGTGATATGCTCCAAAAGCCCTCAACTACTTTCTCACATCCACATATGACCCAAACCAAAAGTCCAACTCGGCCATACTGATTCTTTCTATCCGGCGCCACCGAGTTCAGATGTCATAGCCACTGCCACAAACCCTAGTCTTTTTGGTCTCACCGATAGGGATCTCGGTCTCACCGAGATGGGATTGTAATATCTCTGTTTCCCTTCGTAACATTTCAGTCTAACCGAGATGAGCGATCGGTCCCACCGAGATTGCAATGCAAACTCTCTGTTTCCCTTTCGTAACGTTTCGGTCCAACCGAGATGAGCGAATCGGTCCCACCGAGTTTGCCTGACCAACTCTCTGGTTAGCTTATTACCAAAATCGGTCCCACCGAGTTTGTGTAATCGATCTCACCAAGATTACGTTATGACCTAACCCTAACCATATTGGTCCCACCGAGTTGACATGTCGGTCCCACCGAAAATCCTAACGGTCACATTATTTGCTAAATCGTTCCAACCGAGTTTGACGATTCGGTCCCATCGAGATTGGTAAGTTGTGAGTAACGGTTAGATTTTGTGTGGAGGCTATATATACCCCTCCACCCACTCTTCATTCGTGGAGAGAGCCATCCGAACATGCTTGCACTTCCAACATACATTTTCTGAGAGAGAACCACCTACACTTGTGTTGAGGTCAAGATATTCCATTCCTACCATATGAATCTTGATCTCTAGCTTTCCCCAAGTTGTTTTCCACTCAAATCTTCTTTCCACCAAATCCAAATCCTGTGAGAGAGAGTTAAGTGTTGGGGAGACTATCATTTGAAGCACAAGAGCAAGGAGTTCATCATCAACACACCATTTGTTACTTCTTGGAGAGTGGTGTCTCCTAGATTGGCTAGGTGTCACTTGGGAGCCTCCGACAAGATTATGGAGTTGAACCAAGGAGTTTGTAAGGGCAAGGAGATCGCCTACTTCATGAAGATCTACCCTAGTGAGGCAAGTCCTTCGTGGGCGACGACCATGGTGGGATAGACAAGGTTGCTTCTTCGTGGACCCTTCGTGGGTGGAGCCCTTTGTGGACTCGCGTGATACATCTCCAACATATCTATAATTTATGAGGCATTCATGCTATTTTATTATCTGTTTTGAATGATTATGGGCTTTATTATACACTTTTATTTTACTTTTGGGACTAACCTATTAACCGGAGGCCCAGCCCATATTGCTGTTTTATTGCCCGTTTCAGTATTTCGAAGAAAAGGAATATCAAACGGAGTCCAAACGGAATGAAACCTTCGAGAGCGGGATTTTTGGAAAGATTAGGATCCAGGAGACTTGGAGTTGAAGTAAAGGAAGCGTCAAGGAAGCCACAAGACAGGGGGAGCGCCCACCCCCTGGGTGCGCCCTACACTCTCTTGGGCCCCTCGAGGCTCCCCCGACCGACTTCTTTCGCCTATATAAGCCTACGTACCCAAAAAACATCAAAGACGAAGATAGATCGAGAGTTCCGCCGCCGCAAGCCTCTGTAGCCACCAAAAACCTCTCGGGAGCCCGTTTCGGCACCCTGCCGGAGGGGGGATCCCTCACCGGTGGGCATCTTCATCATCCCGGCGTTATCCATGACAAGGAGGGAGTAGTTCACCCTCGGGGCTGAGGGTATGTACCAGTAGCTATGTGTTTGATCTCTCTCTCTCTCTCGTGTTCTCTCTGTGCCACGATCTTGATGTACCACGAGCTTTGCTATTATAGTTGGATCTTATGATGTTTCTCCCCCTCTACTCTCTTGTGATGAATTGAGTTTTCCTCCTGAAGTTATCTTATCGAATTGAGTCTTTAATGATTTGGGAACACTTGATGTATGCCTTGCCGTGCTTATCTGTGGTGACAATGGGATATCACGTGCCACTTGATGTATGTTTTGGTGATCAACTTGCGGGTTCCGCCCATGAACCTTTGCATAGGGGTTGGCACACGTTTTCGTCTTGACTCTCCGGTAGAAACTTTGGGGCACTCTTTGAAGTACTTTGTGTTGGTTGGATAGATGAATCTGAGATTGTGTGATGCATATCATATAATCATGCCCACGGATACTTGAGCTGACAATGGAGTATCTAGGTGACATTAGGGTTTTGGTTGATTTGTGTCTTAAGGTGTTATTCTAGTACGAACTCTTGAATAGATTGATCCAAAAGAATAACTTTGAGGTGGTTTCGTACCCTACCATAATCTCTTCGTTTGTTCTCCGCTATTAGTGGCTTAGGAGTGACTCTTTGTTGCATGTTGAGGGATTGTTGTATGATCTCTCTATGTTATTATTGTTGAGAGAACTTGCACTAGTGAAAGTATGAACCCAATGCCTTGTTTCCTACCATTGCAATACCGTTTATGCTCACTTTTACCATTAGTTACCTTGCTGTTTTTATAATTTCAGATTACAAAAACCTTTATCTACCATCCATATTGCACTTGTATCACCATCTCTTCGCCGAACTAGTGCACCTATACAATTTACCATTGTATTGGGTGTGTTGGGGACACAAGAGACTCTTTGTTATTTGGTTGCAGGGTTGCTTGAGAGAGACCATCTTCATCCTACGCCTCCTACGGATTGATAAACCTTAGGTCATCCACTTGAGGGAAATTTGCTACTGTCCTACAAACCTGTGCACTTGCAGGCCCAACAACGTCTACATGAAGAAGGTTGTGTAGTAGACATCATCGTGCAGCCGTTACCCTTCGTGGATTGAAGTCTCCATCAACATGGATGTACGATAGAACCACCTATCGGAACCACAACAAAAACATCCGTGTCTCCAATTGTGTTTGCCTTCACAAACTCCTTCCCTTTACCTTCATATGCAATTGTTTTACATCCCGCTGCTATACTCTTAGAATTGCATGTGTAGGTTGATTGCTTGACTTGTGCTAAGTAGCTAAAATCTGCCAAGAACTAAAATTGGGAAAAGGCTAGATTTTTATTTGGTCAAGTAGTCTAATCACCCCCCTCTAGACATACTTTCGATCCTACATATACGTTATTGTATGAGATGGTCATGTTTTGTAAAAGTTATTGGCAACCGGCAGGAGCCTTCTGGTTGTCTCTTTATTGTATGAAATGCAAACACCATATAATTGCTTTACTTTATCACTATGCGTTAGCGAAAGTTCTAGAATCAATAGTTGGTGAGGCGAGCACGACGCAACGATGGAGATCAAGGTGTAGAGCCGGTGACGATGGAGATCATGATGATGCTTTGGACATGGAGATCAAAAGCACAAGATGATGATGGCCATATCATGTCACATATTTTGATTGCATGTGATCTTTATCTTTTATACATCTTATTTTGTTTAGTACGGCGGTAGCATTATGAGATGATCCCTTAACTAAATTTCAAGGTAAAAGTGTTCTCGCCGAGTATGCACCATTGCTACAGTTCGTCGTGTTGAGACACCACGTGATGATCGGTGTGTGATAGACTCTACGTTCACATACAACGGGTGCAAGACAGTTTTGCACATGCGGAATACTTGGGTTAAACTTGACGAGCCTAGCATGTACAAACATGGCCTCGGAACACTAGAGACCAAAAGGTCGAACATGAATCATATAGCAGATATGATCAACATAGAGATGTTCACCATTGATGACTACTCCATCTCACGTGATGATCGGACATGGATTAGTTGATTTGGATCACGTATCATTTAGATGACTTGAGGGATGTCTATCTAAGTGGGAGTTCTTAAGTAATTTGATGAATTGAACTTAATTTATCATGAACTTAGTCCTAATAGTATTTGCATATCTATGTTGTATATCAATGGCCTGTGCTACCGTTCCCTTGAATTTTAATGCGTTCCTAGAGAAAGCTGAGTTGAAAGATGATGGTAGCAACTACATGGACTGGGTCCGTAACTTAAGGATTATCCTCATTGATGCATAGAAAAAATGTGTCCTTGATGCACCGCTAGGTGTGCCACCCCCTCCAGTGACTTGCAGTCGCATATTAATGACTACACGATAGTTCAGCGTGACATGCTTTACGTCTTAGAATCAGGACTTGAAAGACGTTTTGAACGTCATGGAGCATATGAGATGTTCCAAGAGTTGACGGTAATATTTCAAGCAAATGCCCGAGTTGAGAGATATGAAGTCTCCAACAAGTTCTGTAGCTGCAAGATGGAGGAGAACAGTTCTGTCAGTGAACACATACTCAAAATGTCTGGGTATCATAATCACTTGACTTAGCTGGGAGTTAGTCTTCCAGATGATAGTGTTATTGACACAGTTCTTCAATCACTGCCACCAAGCTACAAAGGCTTCATGATGAACTATAATATGCAAGGGATGGACAAGAAAATTCACGAGCTCTTCGCAATGCTCAAAGCTGCGGAGGTAGAAATCAAGAAGGAGCATCAAGTGTTGATGGTTAACAAGACCATTAGTTTCAAGAAAAAGGGCAAGGGAAGAAGGGGAACTTCAAGAAGAATGACAAGCAAGTTGCCACTCCCAGGAAGAAGCCCAAAGCTGGACCCAAACCTAAAACGGAGTGCTTCTACTTCAAAGGGACTGGTCACTGTAAGCGGAACTTCCCCAAGTATTTGGCGGATAAGAAGGATCGCAAAGTGAACAAAGGAATATTTGATATACATGTTATTAATGTCTACCTTACTAATGCTCGTAGTAGCGCCTTGGTATTTGATACTGGTTTGGTTGCTCATATTTGTAACTCGAAACAGGAGCTATGGCATAAACAAAGATTGGCTAAGGACGAGGTGACGATGCACGTCGGGAATGGTTCCAAGGTCGATGTGATTGACGGTGGCACGCTACCTCTACATCTACCTTCGAGATTAGTTTTAGACCTGAATAATTGTTATTTGGTGCCAGCGTTGAGCATGAACATTATACCTGGATCTTGTTTATAGCCAGACGGTTATTCATTTAAGTCACAGAATAATGGTTGTTCTATTTATATGAAGAATATCTTTTATGGTCATGCACCTTTGATGAATGGTCTGTTCTTGTTGAATCTCGATTGTAGTGATACAAATATTCATAATATTGATGCCAAAAGATGCAATGTTGATAATGATAGTGCACATATTTGTGGCACTGCCGTTTAGGTCATATTGGTGTAAAGCACATGAAGAAACTCCATACAGATGGACTTTTGGAATCACTTGATTATGAATCATTTCATACCTGCGAACCATGCCACATGGGCAAGATGACTAAAACTCCGTTCTTTGGAATAATGGAGCAAGCCAGTGACTTATTGGAAATAATACATACCGATGTATGCGGTCCGATGAGTGTTGAGGCACGCGGCGGGTATCGTCATTTTTTGACCTTCATAGATGATTTGAGCAGATATGGGTATATCTACATAATGAAACACAAGTCCGAAACATTTCAAAAGTTCAAAGAATTTCAGAGTGAAGTGGAGAATCATCGTAACAAGAAAATAAAGTTTCTATGATCTGATCGCAAAGGCAAATATTTGAGTTACGAGTTTGGCCTTCATTTAACACAATGAGGAATAGTTTCACAACTCACACCACCTGGAACACCACAGCGTAATGGTGTGTTCGAATGTCGTAACCGTACTTAATTAGTTATGGTGCAATCTATGATGTCTCTTACCGGTTTACCACTATCGTTTTGGGGTTATGCATTAGAGACAACTGCATTCACGTTAAATAGGGCACCATCTAAATCCGTTGAGACAACACCATATGAACTATGGTTTAGCAAGAAACCTAAGTTGTCGTTTCTTAAAGTTTGGGGTTGTGACATTTATGTCAAAAGGCTTCAGCTTGATAAGCTCAAACCCAAATAGGAGAAGTGCGACTTCATAGGATACCCTAAGGAAACAATTGGGTACACCTTCCACCACATATCCGAAGGCAAGATCTTTGTTGCCAAGAACGAAACCTTTTTAGAGAAGGAGTTTCTCTCGAAAGAAGTGAGTGGGAGGTGTACCTGAAGAGATGTGTCTTCATAGGATACCTGAAGGAGACTGCTGGGTACACCTTCTATCATAGATCCGAAGTCAAGATATTTGTTGCTAAGAATGGATCATTTCTAGAGAAGGAGTTTCTCTCGAAAGACGTGAGTGGGAGGAAAGTAGAACTTGATGAGGTAATTGTACCTTCCATCGAATTGGAAAGTAGCACATCTAAGAAATCTGCTCCCGTGATGCCTACACCAACTAGAGAGGAAGCTAATGATGATGATCATGAAACTTCAGATCAAGTTACTACTGGACCTCATAGGTCGAACAGAGCACGTTCCGCACCAGAGTGGTATGGTAATCCTGTTCTAGAAATTATGTTACTAGACCATGGCGAACCTACGAACTATGAAGAAGCTACGATGAGCCCAGATTCCGATAAATGGCTTGAGGCCATGAAATTTGAGATAGGATCCATCTACGAGAACAAAGTGTGGACTTCAGTGGACTTGCCCGATGATAGGCGAGCCATAGAGAATTAATGGATCTTCAAGAAGAAGACTGACGCTGATGGTAATGTTAGTATCTACAAAGCTCGAGTTATTGCGAAAGGTTTTTGACAAGTTCAAGGAGTTGACTTCGATGAGACTTTCTCACCCGTAGCGGTGCTTAAGTCTGTCCAAATCATGTTAGCAATTGCCGCATTTTATGATTATGAAATGTGGCAAATGGACGTCAAAACTACATTCCTTAATGGATTTCTTAAAGAAGAGTTGTATATGATGCAACCAGAAGGTTTTGTCGATCCTAAAGGTGCTTGCTACCTCTTGAGCATGCGTTGGTTTTCCCTCAGTTTTTCAGAACCAAGATATAATTCCAGTAGGAGGCTACACTCAAATCCCTCGTACCTACACAAACAAATAAGAACCTTTCAACCAACGCGATAAAGGGGTTGTCAATCCCTTCACGGCCACTTGCAAAAGTGAGATCTGATAGAGATAATAAGATAAATATTTTTGGTATTTTTATGATATAGATTGGAAAGTAAAGATTGCAAAATAAAGTAGATCAGAAACTTATATGATGGAAGATAGACCCAGGGGCCATATGTTTTACTAGTGGCTTCTCTCAAGATAGCATAAGTATTACGGTGGGTGAACAAATTACTGTCGAGCAATTGACAGAAAAGTGCATAGTTATGAGAATATCTAGGCATGATCATGTATATAGGCATCACGTCCGCGACAAGTAGATCGAAACGATTCTGCATCTACTACTATTACTCCACACATTGACCGCTATCCAGCATTCATCTAGAGTATTAAGTTCAAAAGAACAGAGTAACACATTAGGCAAGATGACATGATGTAGAGGGATAAACTCAAGCAATATGGTATAAACCCCATCTTTTTATCCTTGATGGCAAGAATACAATACGTGCCTTGCTGCCCCTGCTGTCACTAGGAAAGGACTCCGCAAGATTGAACCCAAAGCTAAGCACTTCTCCCATTGCAAGAAAGATCAATTTAGTAGGCCAAACCAAACTGATAATTCGAAGAGACTTGCAAAGATAACAAATAATACATAAAATAATTCAGAGGAGATTCAAATATTGTTCATAAATAATCTCGATCATAAACCCACAATTCATCAGATCTTGATAAACACACCGCAAAAAGTATTACATCGAATAGATCTCCAAGAAGATCGAGGAGAACTTTGTATTGAGATCCAAAGAGAGAGAAGAAGCCATCTAGCTAATAACTATGGACACGAAGGTCTAAGGTAAACTACTCACACTTCATCGGAGAGGCTATGGTGTTGATGTATAAGCCCTCCGTGATCGATTCCCCCTCCGGCGGAGCACCGGAAAAGGCCCCAAGATGGGATCTCACGGGTACAAAAGGTTGCGGCGGTGGAAATAGGGTTTCGTCGTGCTCTCGGATGTTTTTAGGGTATATCAGTATATATAGGCGAAAGAAGTTGGTCAGGGGAGCCACGAGGGGCCCAGGAGGGTGGGGCGCGCCTCCTTGCCTCGTGTCCTCCTCATTTCTTCCTTGACATCCACTCCAAGTCTCCTGGATTGCATTTGTTCCAAAAACGACTCTCCCGAAGGTTTCATTCCGTTTGGACTCCGTTTGATATTCCTTTTCTATGAAACACTGAAATAGGCAAAAACAACAATTTGGACTGGGCCTCCGGTTGATAGGTTAGTACCAAAAATAATATAAAAGTGTATAATAAAGCCCATTAAACATTCAAAACAGATAATATAATAGCATTGAACAATCAAAAATTATAGATATGTTGGAGACGTATCAAGCATCCCCAAGCTTAATTCCTGCTCGTCCTCGAGTAGGTAAATGATAAAAAACAGAATTTTTGATGTGGAATGCTACCTAGCATAATTCTCAATGTAATTTCCTTTATTGTGGCATGAATGTTTAGATCCAAAAGATTCAAGACAAAAGTTTAATATTGTCATAAGAGTAATAATACTTCAAGCATACTAACAAAGTAATCATGTCTTCTCAAAATAACATGGCCAAAGAAAGTTATCCCTACAAAATCATATAGTCTGGCTATGCTCTATCTTCATCGCACAAAATATTTAAATCATGCACAAACCCCATTTTAGCCAAGCAATTGTTTCATTCTTTAGTATTCTCAAACTTTTTCAATCTTCACGCAATGCATGAGCGTGAGCCATGGACATAACACTATAGGTGGAATAGGATGGTGGTTGTAGAGAAGACAAAAAAGGAGAAGATAGTCTCACATCAACTAGGCGTATCGACGGGCTATGGAGATGCCCATTAATAGATATCAATGTGGCTGAGTAGGGATTGCCATGCAACAGATGCACTAGAGCTATAAGTGTATGAAAGCTCATCAAAAGAAACTAAGTGGGTGTGCATCCAACTTGCTTGCTCACGAAGACCTAGGGCAATTTGAGGAAGCCCATCATTGAAATATACAAGCCAAGTTCTATAATGAAAAATTCCCACTAGCATATGAAGATGACAACATAGGAGACTCTCTATCATGAAGATCATGGTGCTACTTTGAAGCACAAGTGTGGTAAAAGGATAGTAACATTGTCCCTTCTCTCTTTTTCTCTCATTTTTTGGTGGGCTTCTTTGGCCTCTTTTTTTATTTGGGCTTCTTTGGCCTCTTTTATTTTTCATAAAGTCTAGAGACTCATCCCAACTTGTGAGGGAATCATTGCTTCCATCATCCTTTCCTCACATGGGACAATGCTCTAATAATGAAGATCATCATACTTTTATCTACTTACAACTCAAGAATCTTAGGAAAAAATATGACTCTATGTGGATGCCTCCAGTGGTGTACCGGATAATGAATCAAGAGTGACATGTATGAAAGAATTATGAATGGTGGCTTTGCCACAAATACGATGTCAACTACATGATCATGCAAAGCAATATGACAATGGTGGAGCGTGTCATAATAAACGTAAGGTGGAAAGTTGCATGGCAATATATCTCGGAATGGCTATGGAAATGCCATAATAGGTAGGTATGGTGAAGGTATATGGTGGGTGTATGATACCGGCGAAAGTTGCGCGGCACAAGAGAGGCTAGCAATGGTGGAAGGGTGAGCGTGCGTATAATCCATGGACTCAACATTAGTCATGAAGAACTCACATACTTATTGCAAAAATCTACAAGTTATCAAAACAAAGTACTACACGCATGCTCCTAGGGGAAGGGTTAGTAGGAGTTAACCATCGCGCGATCCTGACCTCCACACATAAGGAAGACAATCAATAAATAAATCATGCTCCAACTTCATCACATAACGGTTCACCATACGTGCATGCTACGGGAATCACAAACTTTTAACACAAGTATTCCTCAAATTCACAACTACTCAACTAGGATGACCCTAATATTACCATCCTCATATGTCAAAACAATCATCAAGTATCAAACTTCACATAATATTCAATGCACTTTATATGATAGTTTTTATTATACCTATCTTGGATGCTCATCACATTAGGACTAAAATTTTAACCAAAGCAATTACCATGCTGTTCTAAAGGACTCTCAAAATAATATAAGTGAAGCATGAGAGATCAATAATTTCTATAAAATAATACCACTGCCGTGCTCTAAAAAGATATAAGTGAAGTACTAGATCAAAATTATCTAGCTCAAAAGATATAAGTGAAGCACATAGAGTATTCTAATAAATTCTGATTCATGTGTGTCTCTCCCAAAAGGTGTGTACAGCAAGGATGATTGTGGTAAACTAAAAGGCAAAGACTCAAATCATACAAGACGCTCCAAGCAAAACACATATCATGTGGTGAATAAAAATATAGCATCAAGTAAAGTTACCGATGGGCGAAGACGAAAGAGGGGATGCCTTCCGGGGCATCCCCAAGCTTAAGCTTTTTTTTGTACTTGAATTTTACCTTGGGGTGACTTGGGAATCTGCAAGCTTAGGCTCTTGCCACTCCTTATTCCATAATCCATCAAATCTTACCCAAAAACTTGAAAACTTCACAACACAAAACTCAACAGAAAATCTCGTGAGCTCCGTTAGCGAAATAAAACAAACCACCACTTTAAGTTACTGCAATGAACTCATTCTTTATATATATTGGTGTTAAACCTACTGTATTCCAACTTCTCTATGGTACATACCCCCCGATACTAGCCATAGATTCATCAAAATAAGCAAACAACACATGAAAAACAGAATCTGTCAAAAACAGAACAATATGTAGTAATCTGTAACTTTTGAATACTTATGGAACCCCAAAAATTCTACCAAAATAGTAAGGCCTAGATAATTTGTTTATTAATCTTCTACAAAAATAATCAACTGAAAAGTATGTTTCTGTTATTTATTAAAATTATTCTCGTGCGTGCAAAAATTTCTGTTTTTCAGCAAGATCAAATTAACTATCACCCTAGAAGATCGTATAGGGTTCACTTGGCACAAACACTAGTTAAAAAATAAAACCACATCTAACCAGAGGATAGCTTAATTATTTATTACTAAACAGGAACAAAAAGCAAAGAACAAAAATAAAATTGGGTTGCCTCCCAACAAGCGCTATCGTTTAACGCCCCTAGCTAGGCATAAAAGCGAGATTAAATCTAAGTATTGCCATCTTTGGTATTCAATTCATAGGTGGCTCTCATAGTAGATTCATAAGGTAATTTGATTTACTTCCTAGGAAAGTGTTCCATGCATTTCCTTAATGGAAATTGGAATCTAATATTTCCTTTTTTCATATCAATAATTGCACCAATCGTTCTAAGGAAATGTCTACCAAGAATAATAGGACATTAAGGATTGCAATCTATATCAAGAACAACAAAATCTACGGGCACATAATTCCAATTTGCAACAATAAGAACATCATTAATCCTTTCCATAGGTTTCTTAATGGTGGAATCTGCAAGGTGCAAGTTTAAAGAGCAATCATCAAATTCACGGAAACCTAACACATCACACAAAGTTTTTGTAATCATGGAAACACTAGCACATAAATCACACAAAGCATAGCATTCATGATCTTTAATTTTAATTTTAATAGTAGGTTCCCACTCATCATAAAGTTTTCTAGGGATAGAAACTTCTAATTCAAGTTTTTCTTCATAAGATTGCATTAAAGCATCAACGATATGTTTAGTAAAAGCTTTATTTTGACTATAAGAATGAGGAGAATTTAACACATATTGCAACAAGGAAATACAATCTATTAAAGAAAAATTATCATAATTAAATTCCTTGAAATCTGAAATAGTGGGTTCATTGCTATGTAAAGTTTTGACCTGTTCAATCCCACTTTTACCAATTTTTGCATCAAGATCTAAAAACTCCGAATCATTGGAACGCCTCTTAACTAAAGTTGACTCATCTCTAGTCCTATCATTATCATGATTCATATTGCAAAACAAAGATTTAATAGGAGACACATCAATCACTTTTAGATCTTCATCCCTATTATCATGAAAACTAGAAGAACTCGCTTTTACAAAGCAATCTTTTTTTGCACGCATTCTAGCAGTTCTTTCTTTGCACTCATCAATGGAAATTCTCATGGATTTGAGGGACTCATTGATATCATGCTTATGTGGAATAGATATAAGTTTCAAAGAATCAACATCAAGAGAAATTCTATCCACGTTCCTAGCCAACTCATCAATCTTAGGCAATTTTTCTTCAAGCAAAGCATTGAAATTCTTTTGAGAAATCATAAACTCTTTAACACTAATCTCAAAATCAGGGGGCAACTTATTAAAATTTCCATAAGAGTGGTTGTAGGAATTACCATAATTATTAGAGGAACTACTAGGGAACGACCTAGGATTAAAGTTTCCTCTATAAGCGTTGTTACCAAAATTGTTCCTACCAACAAAATTCACATCCATAGATTCATTATGATTCTCAATAAAAGTGGATAAAGGCATATCATTAGGATCAGAGGAAACACTCTTATTAGCAAACAATTTCATAAGTTCATCCATCTTTCCACTCAAAACATTAATCTCTTCTATCGCATGAACCTTTTTACTAGTAGATCTTTCGGTGTGCCATTGAGAATAATTAATCATAATATTATCTAGGAGTTTAGTAGCTTCTCCTAAAGTGGTTTCCATAAAAGTGCCTCCCGCGGCCAAATCTAAAAGATTTCTAGAAGCAAAATTCAGCCCGGCATATTTTTGGTATAATCATCCATAAATTCAAACCATGTGTAGGACAATTACTTATCATTAATTTAATTCTCTCCCAAGCTTGTGCAACATGTTCATGATCAAGTTGCTTAAAATTCATAATATCGTTTCTAAGAGAGATGATCTTAGCGGGAGGAAAATACTTAGAGATAAAAGCATCTTTGCACTTATTCCATGAATCAATACTATCTTTAGGCAAAGACGAAAACCAAGTTTTAGCATGATCTCTAAGTGAGAACGGAAATAGCTCCAATTTAACAATATCATTATCCACATCTCTCTTCTTTTGCATATCGCACAAATCAACAAAGCTGTTCAGATGTGTAGCGGCATCTTTGCTAGGAAGGCCAGAGAATTGATCTTTCATGACAAGATTCAACAAAGCAACATTAATTTCGCAAGATTCAGCAGCGATAATAGGAGCAATCGGAGTACTAAGAAAATCATTGTTGTTGGTATTGGAAAAATCAGACAATTTAGTATTATCTTGAGCCATCATGACAAACAATCCAACACACAAGCACACAAGAGGCAAGCGAAAAAGAGGCGAACAGGAAAAAGAGGGCGAATAAAACGGCAAGGGTGAAGTGGGGGAGAGGAAAAGGAGACGCAAATGGCAAATAATGTAATGCGAGGGATAAGAGTTTGTGATGGGTACTTGGTATGTCTTGACTTGTGCATAGACTCCTCGACAACGGCGCCAGAAATCCTTCTTGCTACCTCTTGAGCATGTGTTGGTTTTCCCTTGAAGAGGAAAGGGTGATGCAGCAAAGTAGCGTAAGTATTTCCCTCAGTTTTTGAGAACCAAGGTATCAATCCATTAGGAGGCTACACTCAAATCCCTCGTACCTGCACAGACAAATAAGAACCTTGCAACCAACAAGATAAAGGGGTTGTCTATCCCTTCACAGCCACTTGCAAAAGTGAGATCTGATAGAGATAATAAGATAAATATTTTTGGTATTTTTATGATATAGATTGGAAAGTAAAGATTGCAAAATAAAGTAGATCGGAAACTTATATGATGGAAGATAGACCCGGGGGCCATAGGTTTTACTAGTGGCTTCTCTCAAAATAGCATAAGTATTACGGTGGGTGAACTAATTACTGTCAAGCAGTTGATAGAAAAGTGCATAGTTATGAGAATATCTAGGCATGATCATGTATATAGGCATCACGTCCGCGACAGGTAGATCAAAACGATTCTGCATCTACTACTATTATTCCACACATCGACCGCTATCCAGCATGCATTTAGAGTATTAAGTTCAAAAGAACAGAGTAACGCATTAGGCAAGATGACATGATGTAGAGGGATAAACTCAAGCAATATGATATAAAACCCATCTTTTTATTCTCGATGGCAACCATACAATATGTGCCTTGCTGCCCCTGTTGTCACCGGGAAAGGTGAGGGAGTCCATGATTAGGGGGTCCTCGGACAGCCGGACTATATGCTTATGCTGGACTGTTGGACTATGAAGATACACGATTGAAGACTCCGTCCCGTGTCTGGGTGGGACTCTCCTTTGCGTGGAAGGCAAGCTTGGCAATTCGGATATGTAGATTTCCTTCTCCGTAACTGACTCTGTGTAACCCTAGCCCCCTCCACTGTCTATATAAACCGGAGGGTTTAGTCCATAGGACAACAACAATCATAATCATAGGCTAGCTTCTAGGGTTTAGCCTCTATGGTCTCGTGGTAGATCAACTCTTGTAACACTCATATCATCAAGATCAATCAAGCATGAAGTAGGGTATTACCTCCATAGAGAGGGCCCAAACCTGGGTAAACATTGTGTCCCCCGCCTCCTGTTACCATTAGCCTTTGACACCGACATTGGTGCTTTCATTGAGAGTTCCACTATGTCGTCACGGTAAGGCTTGATGGCTCCTTCGATCGTCTACAACAACGCGATCCAGGGTGAGGTTTTCCTCCCCGGATAGATCTTCGTATTCAGCGGCTTCGCACTGCGGGCCAACTCACTTGGCCATCTGGAGCAGATCGACAGTTATGCCCCTGGCCATCATGTCAGGTTCGGAAGCCTGAATTACACGGCCGACATCCGCGGAGACTTGATCTTCGATGGATTGGAGCCCATAACGGGTAATCCCCACAGTCGCGATGAGCATGACCTAGATCTGCAATCAGACGGTGTTCTGGAGATCGCACCTGCAGTTGCCCTGGCTCTAAATCTGGAGCAGATCATGCCATCCAAGGACGGGTGGATGGACCCCGCCACAGAGGCCGCACACTTAGCGGCGATAGAGCCGAACACAGACTTCGCCTCCAATGAGGTTTATGTCATCGGACCCTCGGACTTGTCTCCGGCCATGGGCTCCGAACCGCGCGCATCCGTGCCCATCGAACCTGACTGGGCACCGATCATGGGGTTTAGGTCCGGGGATACCTTTCAGCACTCGCCCTTGGGTGATGTGCTAAACTCATTAAAATCTCTCTCCCTGTCAGGAGACTCTTGGCCGAACTATGTCCGGCTCGAGTGGGAAGCGGACGACAAAGAAATTCGTAACCCACCCACCACCCACTTAATAGCCACTGTCGACGACTTAACCGACATGATTGATTTCGACTCCGAAGACATTGACGGTATGGACGACGATGACAGAGAAGAACAGGAACCACCGCCCACAGGGCGCTGGATTGCCACCTCATCATACGATATATATATATATATGGTGGACACACCCAAAGAAAGCAACGGCGATGAGGCAACGGAGGATAATCCCCTTGAGAAGCAATCTAAGCGCCGGCGTCAGCAGCGCCACTCTAAGCCCCGCCATAGCAAAATAGCGATACCAGCACAAGAGATAATAGCACTCTGGATGATGCCGAAGACGAAAACAATTCTGCCCGGCCAAGCTTCAAGCAAGCCGGACGGGAGGGTGGGCAAGCTAGCCCTGATGAACATGCAATGGATGGAGACTTGGAGGATGAAAATTACATGCCTCTCTCCGAAGATGAGATGAGCCTCAGCGACAAAGAATTTATCGTGCCTGAGGATCCCGTCGAGTAGGAGCGCTTCAAGCGCCGGCTTATAGCCACTGCAAAAAGCCTGAAGAAAAACAGCAGCAACTTCAAGCTGATCAAGATCTGCTAACTGATAGATGGACTGAGGTCCTGGCAGCCGAGGAATACGGACTCGAGCGCCCAACCAAAAGTTACCCGAAGCACAGGTTGTTACCTCAATTCGAGGAGGAGGCACTAGAGCCTACACTACCAGTGTAGGATGCGGCTGACCGGCCACCTCGTGGCCGAGACAAAGCGGCGTATCGGCCCGAACACCAGTCCGCACCCTGTCGCCAACCAAATAAAAACACGAAGGCCCGGGGCTACACGCACGACCTGCGAGACAAATTACAAAACAAAGCAGGACAATCAAGATCGATCTACAGATCACGGGGGCGTGCCCCAACGCGTGACAATGACCGCCACGGCGGATATACTAAAAACAAATCCAGCCGAGACGAATACAATAGACCAGACTCATTTGAACTGCGTCGTGATGTAGCCCGGCATAGAGACACCTCGGCCAAGAGAAGCCGAAGTCCATGGCAGCCCTCACGACACTCGTGACCCTCTTTTGTGCGGGCGAAGATAGCTGGTTAGGTCGTAGCAACAACACATCAAGAAATCCTGGCACCTCAGATCCCAGAGATAGCAACGGCAAGCCCTGGCGCAACAGGCACAAGCGTCATAATAATGGCGATAACGCTGAAGACATGGCAGTAATGCCTGATTCAGTGGCTCCAAGTCCAGTCAGCGTTAAAAGCCATTTAAAAGAAAAAATCCAGGCCCGTCCAGTCTGGACCACATACTCGATCGCTCATGCCAAATCCACGGCACCACCGGTAAACCAGCCAACCACACCAACAGAATGTTGGGTATTTAAACAGGGCGGAAAGTTGAATGCCGAAAACAAGGAATAGGGGCTGCATAGTGATGATGACGAGGAGCCCTAGCCACCAAACACAGGAGGACAGAAGAAATTTCCTCCCCAAGTGAAAACGGTAAATATGATATACGCCACCCATATCCCCAAGGGACGTCTACGAGATGGAGCCAATCGCCCCAAAGTTCAACCCGTGGTCTTCTTGTTTGATCACCTTCGATCGCAGGGACCATCCGACCAGTATCCGTCATGGCGGTTCGGCCGCACTGGTGCTTGACCCTATCATTGATGGATTCCACCTCACACAAGTCCTGATGGACGGGGGCAGCAGCCTGGACCTGCTCTATCAGGATACAGTGCGCAAAATGGGCATCGATCCCTCAAGGATCAAACCCACCAAAACCACCTTTAAAGGTGTCATACAGTGTAGAGGCACATTGCGGTCTCAATCACACTGGAAGTAGTCTTCGGATCTCCTGACAACTTCCGAAGCGAGGAGTTAATCTTCGATATCGTTCCCTTCCGCAGTGGTTATCATGCACTGCTAGGGCAAACCGCATTCGCTCAATTCAATGCGGCGCCACACTACGCCTATCTCAAGCTCAAGATGCCCAGACCTCGCGGTGTTATAACAGTCAATGGAAATACAGAGCGCTCCCTCCGTACGGAGGAGCACACTGCAGCCCTTGCAGCAGAAGTACAGAGCAGCCTCCTTAGGCAGACCTCCAACTCAGCAAAAAAGCCCCAAGACTCCGTCAAGCGAGCCCGAGGTACTCTCAACAGGATCATCCGGCACGTCCAGAGCTCGCCAAGCAATTCGGCCTCCGTCCTAGTCCCAGTCAAGCAGTGAAATTTGTGCCGCACGTACACAATTACGCACTTACAATACCATGGGCATAGGCGGAGGCACAACTACAATGCGGTCCACAATGCAGCTCAACCGCCCCAGGACCCGTATACCTTCACCCTTTTCTTTCTTTCAGGTCCCCATCTTCTTGAGGCCTTTCCGATAACCTGATTATCGGACCCATTACGGGACGGAAACACCAAGGAGGCAAGGAGCTTTGACGTACGAGGGAATCCCCAGGTGGTCTCTGATAACGATCGCTATACCTATTTTACATACCCACATGCAGCTCGCTCTTGGTTAGGACATGTCAAATAGTCCTATTTTGCTTATCGCACTACTTGTATACATACGCCTTGACGTATCATTCAAATAACAATGGAAAATAGTGTATAGCGTCAACTTATTACTGCATTTCTTTTTTCCTTGACTGTTTATTTATTACAAATCGCACCCATACACTCTGGTACGTTCAGTTCGCCAAGGGCTTCAGTGTACCCCATAACACGGCAAGAAAGTCCGAACACTTTGGACAGTGCGGCACCCCGAACTTATAGCATTATATGCATCAGCTCCGAATCATGTCTTGGGTCAATAGTTTGGTTGCCCGGCTCCTGTGCTTGCTACCCTACGTTCCATTATATAGGTTAGGGTAGTAAAGGGAGAACTACTGCGATTGTGTCCCAGTTCTTCCGGATGAGCACCTCAGTAGAGAAAGTCGAAAACTGACTGTCATGATGCGGCGAGAGCTGGTCGCTGTTCGACAGGTTTCAAATCCTTAAAGTTTTTTTCCGCTTCGGGCGAGGAATCGGTATTTGTCCGATTTAGGCGTGTATAGAGCCCCAAGTTCGGCCTTCCGAATACCAGAGGCTATGCCAAAATTTAAAATTATAGAACTTCTATGGCTAAGTGAGGGTGATAAAGCTGTATAGTCTGATTGCCTTGTTCGTTGCGCTAAACACCTCCTAAAAGGACCAAAAATTTGGATAAAGAGTGTTTAGATTTATCCCGAACACCCCGATACTAGTTACATGGGGGGCTGAAGCTGACGACTTGCCAACTCTCAGATTTTATGAACGGTCGCACAGAAGGTAAAATTTTAAATCAACAAGCGCTATATTGCGCAAAAGAACTTGTTTCATATTACAGGATAAAATGAGTACATTCACTCAAAGATTACATCCTTAGCACATTGCTCCGCCACAAAGCGGAGCCCTTGAGTTCTTGTCATAATACTTTTCGGGCCGGCGGTGCTCCTTGCCCTTCGGTGGCCCCTCCGTCATCAGCTTCTCGGCATCCATCTTCGCCCAGTGCACTTTTGCGTGGGCGAAGGCCATTCGTGCACCTTCAATGCAAACTGACCGCTTTATGACTTCAAGCAGCGGGCAGACACTCACAAGCCACGTTACGAGGCCAAAGTAGCTGCTGGGCAGAGGCTCGGCTGGCCACAGCCGGACTATGAGGTTCTTCATGGCCAGTTCGGCCGCCTTGTGTAGTTTGACTAGTTGCTTCAGCTAGTCGCTCAAGGGCATCGGATGTTCGGTCCCAATATACTGAGACCAGAATAACTTCTCCGTCGAGCTCCCTTCTTCGGCTCGGTAGGACTCTGCGGCATCAGATATGTTGCACGGCAGATCTGCGAACACTCCTGGAGAGCTCAAAATTCGGGAAAGTAAAAGGAAAGTCTCCTTCACATGCTTGCTTGGCATAATGAATGCCTTACCCGCCGCAATCTTCTTGGCTGCCATAATCTCCTGGAGGGCCTTTTGGGCTTCGGCTTTGGCATCTCGCGTGCTCTGGAGGGCCTTAGCAAGCTCGGACTCTTGCGTCTTAGAGTCACGCTCCAAGGACTCATATTTTTGGACGAAATCCTGGAGCTCTTGCTGGACCTCGTTGACCTGAGCCTCTTGCTTCCCGCGCTCGGCGCGCTCCTTGGCCGCTTTGTCTTCGGCCTCGGTCAGTGCCTTTTTAAGGGCCGCCACTTCGGTCGTGGCCCCTATCAAAGTTCATGACGCTTCTATTAGCAGAAACCATTTTTCCTTTATAAATATACATACGGGGTATTGTGTACCTTTGTTTTCCTCGAGCTGGCTCTTCATGAGGCCGAGCTCTCCCTCGGTCCGCTCCAAGTCCCACTTTAGTCCGAAGACCTCCGCAGTACGAGCGGCAGCGGCCAGCAGCAACGCTTGCTTATTCACATAGACATCTTCTGTTAGACTCCTGTGGATGTTATTTGATCCTCTGTTCGGCATTTCTTCCCAAACACCAAACAAAGCATCAGGGGCTATGTAACATCCCAAATTTTCAATTTGGAATGTTATACATTAGATCATCTTTGCATATCATATTTTATTGCATTTTGGCTCGATCCTAGAAATTCTACGCAACTCAAGGACCCACGGAGAGAGTTGGGGATTTCGTTATTTTCATATTTGAGTTTTCTCATATTTTGAAAATAGGATCATTTGATTTTATTTATTTTATCTTCAATTATTTCTATTATGAAATATGAGAGAGGGAATAAAATGACTTTCCCAAAATAAAGAAATATTGAAGATTTAATAAAAAATCAAATAAGATTTTATTTGGAGTTTATGGCTATTTTATTTGAATTTAGGAAATATGCGCGTTTTTCAAAATTGCATTTAGGCCCCAAATAAATGTTCATCTTGTCCGACTTGATTTTAGAAGTTGTGGAAAATTAATTTCGGGATTTTTGGAGTCCGTTTAGTATTTCTTTTAATTTTTTTTCTGCGCGTAATGTTTAAATAAAAAGAGGAACCGACTCCGGGCCGTACCCGAGCGGGATACCGCCGAGAACTTTATAAGCGGGGCCCCCTGCCCACCGCTGCACCAGCCCAACCAGCATTGCCGCGAACCTAAGCGCCGCCGCCGATTGCCGCCGTGAACCACTCCCCCGCCGCGCATGCCGGAGCCACCCGCCGCCAAGGCCGCCCGCCCACCGGAGTCGACCGCCGCCGCCGCCGTTGACCCGCCGGAGGTAGTCCCCATCGCCGCCTTGGTTTTTGAGAGAAAACCGTCGGGTTTTTTAGGAACCCGGTTTATTTTTTTAAAAATAGATCGGTTTTATTTTTTTACGGTTTAGTTATTTTGCGAACGCCCGTTCGTTCGTTGATTTTAACGAACGGTTTTCGTTTTTTTCGCAGACAGCGAACGTTCGTTCATTTGCCTGTTCGTCCGTTTTTCTTTTTCTCGAATTTTCCGCGATTATTTCTGATCGCGATTTCTGTTTCGATTTTCGTTTTAGTATAACTTTTCACTCGTTTATCGGAATCAGGCGATTCAAGCGCCTAGAGTTTCGTCTCGAAACCCTTTTTCCGTTTGACCAACTCAAACAAGTTTTTGCTACTGTAAAATTTGACTTAGGTCCATATTAGTAAACAAAGCTTGTTTCTTTCGTCCTTTGAGTTTCGTTGCTTCGTTTGATTTGATTCTTTTTGCAAACCGGAGTTCTTAAGTTGAATTTTATGGTTAGATCTCTTATTTGAGTTTTACCTGTGCATTAGATGAGTGCTTATTCTATGCTTGTTTGTTTGCGATAGAGTACCCGGAGTGCGCCGCTTGCTACTTTGAATATCTAGGTTTCCCGGATCATCAGCAAGGCAAGTAACACTTTGATCATACCTCTTTACTACCCAGTTTTATTGCATTGGATCAATCCTCAAACAATTGCATGATTAGGATCTGATTAACATGTGGGTTTTGGGAAGTAGATGAGGTAGAACCTGTTACCTGTTTTATTATCAAACCTTTGGGAGTTACTTCTACGTTTGCTTATATTGCCATGCTATGCTAGTAGACGTGGATTGGGTGAGTGTTTCCATGATAGATGTGAGATTGTTGAATTAATGGTTTACTTAAGGTGGCAACTTAAATTCACATCTGGGTGGACTGAAGCACCTGGGGAACCCAGTGTTGCCTGTATTTTTGGAAATCCCGGGGTACCGTGTGATTCTCGTATGGACCGCCACCCAGGCTCATGAGATTATTCATGCTAGAAACTTCCATGTGCAGCCGCAAGCTACTATGGGCTCTAGCATAGTTGATTAAGTTGTGTGAGCTCTTGAAGAGGTAGACTAGCAGATGTAGGGGATGTAGGTTGGTACGGTCTACCCGGAGTAGAGAGTTAATGCTTCTGAAAGACTGTGTCTCGGTCATCCATTTCTCAAACATCATGTAGTGCAAGAAATCAAGCGAAGGAGATCGAGTCTTGCGGGGAAAAGTGCGCAAACCTCTGCAGAGTGTATAAACTAATCATGGTTAGCCGTGTCCCCGGTTATGGACGTTTTGAGTATCTAGTACTTGGATTATCATGTGAATCTCATCATGTTACTTAATTAAATTTTGTTTGGTTTAATTTTGATGCTTAATTGGGATTGAGAATGCTGTCAACCATTCTCAATGTTTAACAACCACGATGATAGTTAAATAAAATTTATTCCTTTGCAGTAGGGAAAAATTGGCTTTATGCAAAACTGTAACCATAGAGCTTTCCACCAGCCATATATGCATGTAGTATAGCCTTATTTCTTTCATTACTCTCTATGTGTTACATTGCCAGCATATTCCATGTGCTGACCCGTTTTCGGGCTGCAACGTTCATGTTGTAGACTTTTCAGATGACGAGTAAGGTGCCTTAGGTCGTGGTTCTATACTCAGTGATGTCGTTTGAGTTGATGGACTCACTTATCTTCCAAGCCATATTATTTGTATTAAGCTCTCTTTTGAGACATTCGATGTAATAAGTGTGATTGCTACTCTATTATAAATCCTTCAAGTACTATGCGTGTCAGCATTACCGATCCAAGGATGACAGCGATGCACGAGATCGATTGTTTGAGGTGCAGTCGCTCTGTGCTCTGTCTATATTGTGATATTTGCTTACAATTTTTTTACTTACCTCAAAGCCTGTTAGGAGGCTGGCGCAGGCTTCAGTCAATCCGCTTTTGGCAGACCGGACCTTCTCAATCATTGTACTCATAAGAGTACGGTGTTCTTCCTCAATGGAAGTGCCGCGAAGCGCTTCCAGCAAGTTGTCTGATGCCTCTTGATGGACAGAGGTCATCGGTACAGGCTGCTTGCCCCCCTTAGAGAGAGGCTGCCATCCTGAATCCGAAACCACTTGGATTTCCGGAGCCGTATTCGGCTGGGGGCCAGTCTTGCGGCGGCCCCCATTATTGGAGTCCATGAGGGTCTTCCCCCCCCCCATGTGCCTGGCGACTGGGGTTTCGTCTGGGGGTGTCTCCGGAACTGTCTCCCCTTCGCCCTGTATCCTTTGAGACAACACCTCAGTGTTGTCCGCGGGCCTAGGGGAGGAGGCTGTCGGGAGTGAATCGCTGTTCATCGCCGACAGGCCAAGAGACCCTTCCAAAGAGGAGGATACATCGATGCTGGATTTGGTTGGACTACATATGCATGTTCGGCATGATAAGAAGAAAAAAACATACTGGAAGTATTATAGTGTCCGGACACTTACGACTTAGCCAGGGGCTTGTCCCTGGGCAACCACTCCTCGCCGTTGTAGGTGGTTGTGGTGGAGTGGTCCGGAAGGAAGGTCTTTGCCTTCTTGGACACGTCGGCCTCCCCCTGCGGGACGACTTTTCTCTTCTTTTCCCCCCGGTTGGGGGGGAGGGGGAGGGATTTCCTCTTCCTCCTCCTCATCTTCGTTGGAGGAGTGTGCCTCGGTGTCTTTGGACGTCACGTCCGATACAACCTTGTGTCGGAGACCTTTCCTGGTCCCCGCGGCCTTCTTCTTGGCCTTCTTCTCCGGCACCTCATATGGTGCCGGAAACAATCTTCGTTAGATGAGTCAATTCTGGATCTTCAGGTAGCGGTGCCGGACAGTCAATCCACTCCGCTATCGCTACCCAGTCCTGTTAAATTGGCAGGGAGGCTTAGATTCCTCCCGTGAATGTGCTGGTAAAAGGCACATCTTGCAAAATATAAAAACTCACCGGATGGGCTTGGCGTTTCGCACTGAGTCCACGGTCTTCGGTTATGGGTGGAGGGACCTCGTTGGCCTTGAATAGCACCTTCCAGATGTCTTCGTGCGTCATGCCGAAAAGCTCTTGCAACATCTGGTGTTCAGCGGGTCGAACTCCCACAGATTGTAAGCCCGTCTTTGACACGGAAGGATCCGGCGGATGAGCATGACCTGGACCACGTTGACAAGCTTGATCTTCTTGCCTATCATATTTTGGACGCAGCTTTGAAGTCAGGTCAACTCCACCGATGAGCCCCAGGCTAAGCCCTTCACTTTCCAGGAGGTGAGCCGCATGGGTACGCCGGATCGAAATTCGAGGGTCGCCGCCCAGTTGGTGTCGCGTAGCTCGGTGATGTAGAACCACCCCGATTGCCACCCCTTCACGATCTCCACAATGGAGCCTTCGGGCCACGTGACATTGGGCATCTTGCCACCATGGCACCCCCGCACTTCGCTTGCTGGCCAACCACCACCTTTGGCTTCACGTTGAAGGTCTTCAGCCATAGGGCGAAGTGGGGTGTAATGCGGAGGAAGGCCTCACACACGACGATAAACGCCGAGAGGTTGAGGATGAAATTGGGGGCCAGATCATGGAAGTCCAGCCCATAGTAGAACATAAGTCCGGGGACGAACGGGTGGAAGGGGAATCCCAGTCCGCGGATGAAGTGAGAGAGGAATACTACCCTTTCCTGGGGTTTCGGGGTAGAGATGATCTGCCCTTCGGACGGAAGCCGGTGCGCGATGTTTGCGGACAGGTATCCGGCATCCTGAAGCTTCATGATGTCCTCCTCCGTAACGGAGGATGCCATCCACTTGCCTCCCGCTCCGGACATGCTTGGAATGGCTTTACGGAGAAGGTGAGAACTTGGGCGTTGGAGCTCGAGAATGGATGAGCAGAGGAAGAAGAAGGCGTGGGTGAAAAAGGGGAATCCTTATCTCTTTATAAAGGCGGTAGAAACCATGCGCCTCCCCACTTGCCCTGTAAACTCACTTATTCCCCAAGTGCCGTGTTGATGGCGCGGTTGGGTTACCCACACCCGTATTGATGAGAATCCCATGATAAGGGGACACGATCTCTGCTTCGACAAGACGTGCCTATGAAACTGCCTCGCGAGATGTGCAGCAGCAGGTTGAGAGAAACGGTTCGAATAATGACCGGGTCGTGGCGTGACGTCATGCTATGAAAAAGCTGTCAGCAGATTAGATTTGTGGAATATTGTGCTCTCTACGGTGGTATGTGGAATTTGTTTTGCAGAGCCGGACACGATCCTTGTGTTCAAAATCTTCTTTGGAGTATTCGGAGAAGGAACCCACCTTGCAATGCCGAAGACAATCTGCGTGCCGGACTCATCGTCATTGAAGCCTGGTTCAGGGGCTACTGAGGGAGTCCAGCATTAGTGGGTCCTCGGATAGCCGGACTATATGCTTATGTCGGACTGTTGGACTATGAAGATACAAGATTGAAGACTTTGTCCCGTGTCCGGGTGGGACTCTCTTTTGCGTGGAAGGCAAGCTTGGCAATTCAGATATGTAGATTTCCTTCTCTGTAGCCGACTCTGTGTAACCCTAGCCCCCTCCAGTGTCTATATAAACCCAAGGATTTAGTCCGTAGGACAACAAGAATCATAATCATAGGCTAGCTTCTAGGGTTTAGCCTCTATGGTCTTGTGGTAGATCAACTCTTGTAATACTCATATCATCAAGATCAATCAAGCAGGAACTACGGTATTACCTCCATAGAGAGGGCCCAAACCTGGGTAAACATTGTGTCCCCCGCCTCCTGTTACCGTTAGCCTAAGACGCACAGTTCGGGACCCCCCTACCGAGATCCGCCGGTTTTGACACCGACAAAAGGACACCGCAAGATTGAACCCAAAGCTAAGCACTTCTCCCATTGCAAGAAAGATCAATCTAGTAGGCCAAACCAAACTGATAATTCGAAGAGACTTGCAAAGATAACAAATCATACATAAAAGAATTCAGAGGAGATTCAAATATTGTTCATAGATAATCTTGATCATAAACCCACAATTCATTGGATCTCGACAAACACACCGCAAAAAGTATTACATCGAATAGATCTCCAAGAAGATCAAGGAGAACTTTGTATTGAGATCCAAAGAGAGAGAAGAAGCCATCTAGCTAATAACTATGAACCTGAAGGTCTGAGGTAAACTACTCATGCTTCATCGGAGAGGCTATGGTGTTGATGTAGAAGCCCTCCATGATCGATTCCCCCTCTGGCGGAGCGCCGGAAAAGGCCCCAAGATGGGATCTCACGGGTACAGAAGGTTGCGGCGGTGGAAATAGGGTTTCGTCGTGCTCTCGGATGTTTTAAGGGTATATGAGTATATATAGGCGAAAGAAGTCGGTCAGGGGAGCACAAGGGGCCCACGAGGGTGGGGGCGCGCCTACCCCCTGGGCGCGCCTCCCTGCCTCATGCCCACCTCGTTTCTTCCTTGACGTCCACTCCAAGTATCCTGGATTGCGTTTGTTCCAAAAACGACTCTCTCGAAGGTTTCATTCAGTTTGGACTGCGTTTGATATTCCTTTTCTGCGAAACACTGAAATAGGCAAAAAAACAATTTGGACCGGGCCTCCGGTTAATAGGTTAGTCCCAAAAATAATATAAAAGTGTATAATAAAGCCCATTAAACATCCAAAACAGATAATATAATAGCATGGAACAATCAAAAATTATAGATACGTTGGAGACGTATCAGTGCTAATAAAGAGTGCAAGCTCTAGCGATCCATCTATGGACTGGTGCAAGCATCTCGGAGTTGGAATATACGCTTTGATGAGGTGATCAAAGCATATGGTTTTATCTGAGACTTTCGGGCTTTGTATTGACAAGAAAGTGAGTGGGAGCTCTGTAGCATTTCTAATATTATATGTGGATGACATATTGTTGATTGGAAATGATGTAGAATTTTTGGATAGCATAAAAGTATACTTGAATAAGAGTTTTTCAATGAAAGACCTCGGTGAAGCTGCTTATATATTGGCATCAAGATTTATAGAGATAGATCAAGATGCGTAATAGGACTTTCACAAAGCACATACCCTGACTAAGTTTTGAAGAAGTTCAAAATGAATTAGTCGAAGAAAGGTTTATTGCCTGTATTGCAAGGTGTGAAATTGATTCAGACTCAAAGTTCAACCACTGCAGAAGATAGAGAGAAAATGAAAGTCATTCCCTATGCCTCAACCATAGGTTCTATCATGTATGCTATGATGTGTACCAGACCTGATGTGTACCTTGCCACAAGTCTTGCAGGGAGGTACCAAAGTAATCCAGGAGTGGATCACTGGACAGTGGTCAAGAACATCCTGAAGTACCTGAAAAGGACCAAGGATATGTTTCTCGTTTATGGAGATGACAAAGAGCTCGTCATAAATGGTTACGTTGAAGCTAGCTTTGACACTGATCCGGATGACTCTATGTGACAAACCGGATACATATTTATATTGAATGGTGGAGCTGTCAGTTGGTGCAGTTCCAAGTAGAGCGTCATGGCGGCATCTACATGTGAAGCAGAGTACATGACTACTTCAGAACCAGAAAATGAAGGAGTCTGGACGAAGGAGTTCATATCCGATCTAGCTGTAATACCTAGTGCATCGGGTCCAATGAAAATGTTTGGTGAGAATACTGGAGCAATTGCCTTGGCGATGCCCAGATTTCACAAAAGAACCAAACACATCGAGAGACACTTCAACTCCATCCGTGATCAAGTCAAGGAGGGAGACATGGAAATTTGCCAAATACATACGGATCTGAATGTAGCAGACCCGTTGACTAAGCCTCTTCCACAAGCAAAGCATGATCAACACCAAGACTCCATGGGTGTTAGATTCATTACAATGTAATCTAGATTATTGACTCTAGTGCAAGTGGGAGACTAAAGAAAATATGCCCTAGAGGCAATAATAAAGTTGTTATTTTATATTTCCATATTCATGATAAATGTTTATTATTCATGCTAGAACTGTATTGATCGGAAACCTAAATACATGTGTGAATATATAAGCATGCACCATGTCCCTAGTGAGCCTCTACTTGACTAGCTCATTGATCAAAGATGGTTAAGGTTTCCTAACCATGGACGTTAGTTGTCATTTGATAACAAGATCACATCATTAGGAGAATGATGTGATGGACAAGACCCATCCATTAGCTTAGCATTATGACCGTTCAGTTTTATTACTATTGCTTTCTTCATGTCAAACACATGTTCCTTCAACTATGAGATTATGCAACTCCCGGATACCGGAGGAATGCCTTGTGTGCTACCAAATGTCACAACATAACAGGTATCTCCGAAGGTGTTTATTGAGTTGGCATAGATCAAGATCAGGATTTATCACTTCGAGTATCGGAGTGGTATCTCTGGGCCCTCTCAGTAATACACATCATAAGAAGCCTTGCAAGCAAAGTAACTAATGAGTTAGTTACAGGATGATGTATTACGAAACGAGTAAAGAGACTTCACACTAATGAGATTGAACTAGGTATGAAGATACCGACGATCGAATCTCGGGCAAGTAACATACCGATTGACAAAGGGAATAACATAAGTTGTCATAATGGTTAGACCGATAAAGATCTTCGTAGAATATGTAGGAGCCAATGTGGGCATCCAGGTTCCGCTATTGTTTATTAACCGGAGAGGTGTCTCGATCATGTCTACATAGTTCTCGAACCCGTAGGGACCGCACGCTTAATGTGCGATGACGATATTGTGGTATATGAGTTATGTGATTTGGTGACCGAATGTTGTTCGGAGTCCCGGATTACATCACGTACATAACGAGGAGTCCATAAATGGTAGAGAGATAAAGATTGATATATAGAACGATGGTATTCGGACACTGGAAGTGTTTTGAAGAAAACCGGATAGTCATCAGAATACCGGAGGGGGTACCGGTCACCCCAGGAGTATATTGGGCCTATTGGGCCACAAGAGGGGAGCACACCATCCCACAAGGGGCTGGTGCCCCCCCCATGGCAGTCAGCCAAGTGGGGAAGGAAAGGGGGAGGATTTGGCCTCCCCTTCCTCTCTCTTCCCCCTTTCCTTTCTTCTCCAGGAATTAAGGAAAGGAGGGGAGCCACTTGGGGAGGACCCCAAGTAGGATTCGGCCTACTTGGGGCGCCCTCCTGTCTGCTCCCTCCCCCTCCTACCTATATATATGTGGGGCACCCCTATCACACACTAGACAATTTCCTAGCCGTGTGCGGCGCCCCCCCTCAACCATTTACACCCTCGGTCATATTTTCGTAGTGCTTAGGCAAAGCCCTGCGAGGATCACTTCACCATCACCGTCACCATGCTGTCGTGCTGACGAAACTCATCTACTACTGATGGGGTCCTGGATTAGGGGCTCCTCGAATGGCCGGACTTTGTGACATGGGCCATTCTTGTGGGCTATGAAGATACAAGATAGAAGACTTCGTCCCGTGTCCGGATGGGACTCTCCTTGGCGTGGAAGGCAAGCTTGGCATTTGGATAGGAAGATTCCTTTGTCTGTAACCGACTTAGTATAGCCCTAGTCCCCTCCGGTGTCTATATAAACCGGAGGGTTTAGTCCATAGAGTCAATCATAATCATATAGGCTAGACTTCTAGGGTTTTAGCCATTACGATCTCGTGGTAGATCAACTCTTGTAATACTCATATTCATCAAGATCAATCAAGCAGGAAGTAGGGTATTACCTCCATAGAGAGGGCCCGAACCTGGGTAAACATCGTGTCCCCCGCCTCTTGTTACCATCAGCCTTAGACGCATGGTTCGGGACTCCCTACCCAAGATCCGCCGGTTTTGACACCGATATTGGTGCTTTCATTGAGAGTTCTGCTGCGTTGTCACCAAAAGGTTTAATGGCTCTGTCAATCATCTACAACAATGTAGTCCAGGGGGAGGTTTTCCTCGCTGGACAGATATTCGTATTCGGCGGCTTCGCACTACAAGCCAACTCACTTGGCCATCTAGAGCAGATCGACAGCTACGCCCTTGGCCATCAGGTCAGGTTTGGAAGCTTGAATTACGTGGCCGATATCTGCGGAGACTTGATCTTCGACAGATTCGAGCCCATGATGACCGTTCCCTTCCACCACGATGAACATAACCTAAATCTATCATCGGACCGTGCTCAGGAGATAGTGCACAGAAGCTGCTCGGCCTAGATCTAGAGCGGTGCGCCGTCTCGAGGGCGGAAGCTCAACCCCGCCACGGAAGCCACAGACTCAGCAGCGTTGGAGCCGCACACAGATCCAACCTCGAGCAGGGCCTGTGTCCTCGGAACCTCTGATTCGTCTCCGGCACTAGGTTCCGAACCGTGTGCATCCGTACCCATCGAGCCTGATCAGGCGCCGATCATTGAGTTCAACTCCACGGACATCTTCCGGCACTTGCCTTTAAGCGATGTGCTAAACTCGTTAAAAGACCTCTCCTTATCAGGAGATTCTCAGCCAAACTATATCTGATTCAAATTGGATGCGGATGGCGGAGAATTTTGCTTCCCACTCACCACCCACTTCATTGCCACTACCGAAGACTTAACCGACATGCTCGATTACGACTCCGAAGACATCGACGGTATGGTGGACGATGTTGGAGAGGAACATGCACAAAAACCACCGCTTACAGGGCGCTGGATAGCCACCTCCTCGTATGACGTATACATGGTGGATACACCCAAAGAGAACAACGGCGTCAATGAGAAGGATCCAGTGAAGGATAAACCTCCTGAGATATAGCCAAAGCACCGACATCAACGGCGCCACTCTAAACCACACCGTGGGAAAAACAGCAACACTGGCACAGGAGAAAATAATACTCCGGACGATGCCGAAGACAATGTAGACCCCGTTGAGCCAACCTCCAAACAGGACGAACGGGAAGATGGGCGAGTTAGCCCTGATGAACAGGCCGTGAATGAAGACTCGGAGGACAGTAACTACCTTCCGCTCTCCGAGGACGAGGTGAGCCTTGGCGAAGAAGACTTTATCGTGCCTGAGGGGCCCGTTGATCAGGAGCACTTTAAGCACCGGCTAATAGCCATTGCAAGGAGACTGAAAAAGAAGCAACAGCTGCTTCAAGCTGACCAAGATCTGCTCAACGGTAGATGGACTAATGTCCTGGCAGCCGAGGAATATGGCCTCGAGCGCCCAACCAAAAGTTACCCAAAGCGCAAATTGCTATCCCAATTCGATGACAGGCGCTGGAGCCCGTCCTTCCAGCGCATAATGCGGCTGACCGACCACCACGTGGTCGGGACAAAGCGGTAACTCGAGCCGAACACCAGCCCGCACTACCTCACCGTAAAAACGGAAACACAACACCTCGGGGATACACATATGACCTGCGACATGACCTGGAAAACAGAACATGTCAGACCAGATCGATATATGGATCGCGGGGGCGTGCCCTGATGCGTGACGATGGACATCCGGCCGGACATGACAAACATAACCACACCTGGACCAAAGACCGAAGATGAACTCCATCCGAGTTACGTCGTGACTTAGCCCGATATAGAGGCGCCGCACACCCGCTTTGCTTCACTGATGAAGTAATGGAACACGAATTCCCAGAAGTGTTTAAAATCGTGAACATCGAGTCATATGATGGGACAACAAACCCCGCGGTATGGATTGAGGATTTTCTTCTCCCTATTCATATGGCCCACGGTGATGATCTTCACGCCATCAAATACCTCCCGCTAAAACTCGAGGGACCAGCTTGGCACTGGTTGAACAGTCTGCCTGAAAACTCCATTTGCAGCAGGAAGGACTTGGAAGATGCCTTCCTCGACAACTTCCAAGGTACATATGTCCAACCTCCGGATGCAGATGACTTAAGTCACATAGTTCAACAGCCCGGAGAGTCAGCCAGGAAATTCTGGACTAGGTTCTTAACTAAAAACAACCAGATCATCGACTGTACGGATGCCGAAGCCCTAGCGGCCTTTAAACATAGCATATGTGACGAATGGCTCGCCCGACACCTCGGCCAAGAAAAGCCAAAGTCTATGGCAGCCCTCACGATGCTTATGACCCGCTTCTACGCGGGCGAGGATAGTTGGCTAGCCCGTAGCAATAACAATGCAAGCGAACCTGACACTTTTGAAGCCAGAAATAGCAATGGCAAGCCCTGACGCAACAGACACAAACGTCGAAACAATGGCGACAATACCGAGGACATGGCGGTCAACGCCAGATTCAGTGGCACTAAGTCCGGTCAGCGGAAGAAGCCATATAAAAGAAACAATCCAGGCCCATCTAGCTTGGACCGCATACTCGATCGTCCATGTCAAATCCACGGCACCCCTGATAAACCAGCCAATCACACCAACAGAGAGTGTAGGGTTTTTAAACAGGCCGGCAAGTTAAATGCCGAGAACAAGGAGAAGAGGTCGCAAAGCAAGGATGATGACGAGGATCTGACCACGAACACAGGGGACGAAGAAGTTTCCCCATAAGTTAAAGCGGTGAACATGATGTCGCTACCCATATCCCCAGAGGGGCGCATAGCGTGCGCTTAAGGGCGTCTCTGTGATGGGTTGGTCGCCCTAATGTTCAACCCATGGTTGTCCTGCCCGATCACCTTCGATCGTAGGGACCATCCGACCAGTATCCGTCATGGTGGTTCAGCTGCACTGGTCCTCGACCCAATCATTGATGGATTCCATCTGACGCGAGTCCTCATGGACAGTGGCAGCAGCCTGAACCCGCTCTATTAGGATACAATGCACAAAATGGGTATTGATCCCTCAAGGATCAAGCCCACAAAACCACCTTTAAAGGTGTCATACCAGGTGTAGAGGCCCGCTGTACAGGCTCAATCACATTGGAGGTGGTCTTCGGATCTCCGGATAACTTCCGAAGCAAGGAGTTGATCTTCGATATCGTCCCCTTCCGCAGTGGCTATCACGCACTGCTCGGATAAACTGCATTCACTCGATTCAATGCGGTGCCACACTACGCTTATCTCAAGCTTAAGATGCCCGAACAACGCGGTGTTATAACTGTCAATGGAAACACGGAACACTCCCTCCGTACGGAGGAGCACACCACTGCCTTCGCAGCAGAAGTACAGAGCAGCCTTTTCAAGCAGAACCTTAATTCGACGGCCAAGCTCCCGGACACTGTCAAGCGAGTCCGAACTACTCTGCAACAGGACAGTCCAGCTCGTCAAGAGCTTGACTAGCAATTAGGCCTCCGTCCCAGTCCCGACCAAACAGCGGGATTCATACCGCGCGTACATAACTACACACTCAAAATACCATTGGCATAGACGGAGGCACAAATAGATCGTGGTCCATAATACGGCTCAACCGCTCCTGGACCCACATACTTTCACCTTTTCTTTTTCTTTTCAGGTTTCTTTTTTTCCCAGGCCTTTCCTGGTGACCTTATTGTCGGACCTATCAAGGGACGGATACACCAAGACGACAAGAAGCTTTGACGTACATGGGAATTCCCAGGCGGTCTCTTTAAATGATCGTTATGCCTGCTTTAAGGACCCGCACGCAGCTCTCCCTTGGTCGTGGCTTGTTAAATAGCCCTTTTGCTTATCAGACTATTTGTACAAAATACGCTTTGACATATTAATCAAACTACAATGGAAAATGGTTTGCGGCCCAATTTCTGCGGCATTAGCCTCTTACTTCATTTTTCTTTTTCTTGATATTCGTATCAACTACACCCGTACACTCTGGTATGCCTTAATTCGCCAGGGGCTTCATTACGCCCCATAATACGGCAACAAAGTCCGAACACTTTTTTACAATATAGTTCAGTACCCTGAACTTATAGCATTTTATGCATCGGCTCCGAATCATGTCTTTGGTCAATAGTTGGGTTGCCCGGCTCCTGTGCTTACTACCTTATGTTCTGCTATATCAGCTAGGGTAGTAAAGGGAGAACTACTGCGATTGTGTCCTGGTTCATTCGGATGAGCACCTCAGTAGAGAAAGCCGAAAACTGACTGTCATGATGCGGTGTGAGCCGGTCAGCTATTCGAGAGGTCACAAATCTTTGGCGATTTTTTTTGCATTATGCGATGAATCAGTTTTTATCCGATCATGCGTTTACAGCACCCCGAGTTCGGACTTACAAACACTAGGGCTGCGCCCAAATTTTTGTTGTCAAACTCCTATGGCTAAGTGAGGGTGATAAAGCCACATAGTCTGATTGCCTGATTCGTTGTGCTAAACACCTCCTTTAAGGACAGAAACTTTGGAATAAAGAGTGTTTAGATTCATCCCGAACACCCCCGTACTACCTACATGGGGGCTGAAGCCGATGAATGGCCAACTCTCAGATTTAACAAAACGGCCGCACAAGAGGTAGAATTTTAAATAAACAGGCATTATTATTACATAACGGCACTGTTTTATAGTATATGACAGGATAACATGAATGTATTCATGGAAATAGAATATCCTTAGCACATTGCTCCGCCACAATGCGGGATCCCTCCAAGACATTGTCAAAATACAGCTCGGCGTGCGGTGCTCCTTGCCTGCGGGCGGTCCCTTGGTCACAAGCCTGATGGCGTCCATCTTCACCCAGTGCATCTTGACTCGAGCGAAGGCCATTCGCACGCCTTCGATGCAGACCGACCGCTTGATGGCATCAAGCCGAGGGCAGGCATTGACCAGCCGCTTCATGAGCCCGAAGTAGCTACTGGGTATGGCTTCGGCAGTCCATAGCCCGATTATCAAATCCTTCATGGCTAGTTTGGCCACCCTATGCAGTTCGACCAGCTGTTTTAGTAGATCGCTAAAGAGCACCGAATGTTCCGGCGCAAGGTATTGCGACCAAAACAGCTTCTCCGTAGAGCTCCCTCTTGACTTGGAAGAACTCGCGATGTCGAAATGCTGCATGGCGAGATCATAAAAAGCCTGGAGAACTCCAAATTGGTCGATGAAGAACCTTTTCTTCACATATTTGCTCTGCATAATAAAGGCCTTACCCGCCGCGAGTTTTCTGGCCTCCTGGATTTCCTGGAGGGCGCCCTGGGCTTCAACCCGGGCATCGTGTGCACTTTGGCAGGCCTTGGAAAGTTTGGACTCCTGATCCGTAATGTTGCGCTCCTAGGACTCGCATTTCTTGACGGCGTGCTGGAGCTCCTGCTGGACCTCACTGACCCTGGCCTCATGCTTTTCACAGGCGGCTTGTTCCTTGGCCGCTCTCTCCTCGGCCTCGGCCAGCGCCTTCTTGAGGGCCTCCACCTTGGTCGCGGCTCCCGCGAATATCATGGCACTTTAGTCAGCACAAATCATTCATCCTTACTAAACATACAAAAGGTCATTGCATACCTTGTTTATCCTCTAGCTGCTTTTTCATGTGGCCGAGTGATACGTCTCCAATGTATATATAATTTTTGATTGTTCCATGCTATTATATTACCTGTTTTGGATGTTTATGGGCTTTACTTTACACTTCTATATCATTTTGGGACTAACCTACTAACAGGAGGCCCGGCCAATTCTTGTTTTTGCCTATTTGGTGTTTGAAGAAAAGGAATATCAAGCGAGTCCAAATGGAATGAAACCTTGGGAAGCGATCTTTACGGAACAAGCATAATCCAGGAGACTTGGAGTGGGCGTCAGCGGCAGAACAAGGAAGCCCGAGGCGGGAGGCGCGCCCTAGGGGGGTGGGCGCGCCCCCCACCCTCGTGGGCCCCTCGTGGTTCAACCGACCTACCTCCTTCACCTATATATATCCACGTACCCTGAAAACATCCAGGAGCACCACGAAAAACTATTTCCACCACCGCAACCTTCTGTATCCGCGAGATCCCATCTTGGAGCCTTTGCCAGCGCTCCACCAGAGGGGGAGTTGACCATGGAGGGCCTCTATATCATATCCAAGGCCTTTCCGATGAGTTGTGAGTAGTTTACCACAGACCTTCGGGTCCATAGTTATTAGCTAGATGGCTTCTTCTCTCTCTTTGAATCTCAATACAAGTTCTCCTCGATCTTCTTGGAGATCTATTTGATGTAACTCTTTTTGCGGTGTGTTTGTCGAGATCCAATGAATTGTGGGTTTATGATTAAGTTTATCTATGAGAAATATTTGAATCTCCTCTGAATTATTTTATGTATGATTGGTTATCTTTGCAAGTCTCTATGAATTATCAGTTTGGATGAGAAATTATAACACAAACAATTACTATAGTAAGTTCGTGTGCGATTCTGTTTGTACGAAAAACTTTGAAAAATGCAAACTAGTTGCTTGCGTATAAACAATTATCAAAAAATAACGAGATAGACCTTCTTCAAGCCAATCAATATGTGTTAAAAAAACAAGAAATGTCAAAAATTACAAAACAAAGACCTCGATAGACCTTGCTGCTGTAGATCTCTCTTTACAGCCTTTATTGTGCAACACAATGGAAATGGTTCAACTGAACAATATGTGTGTGATACACGGCAAACATGTCCATGATCAGAAATGTGTGTGAAGACCAATAATAACACAAACGATTGTTGCTAATAAGCCGGGTGATTTGCTCTGTCTACAGAAGAATAACATGTGTGTGTGTGTGTGTGTCTATATATATATATATATATATATAGCTGAAATAAACATCCAATTACATAAGTGACTATACGATCATTCGCACACACCTCAATAAACAATTGCATGCATTCTAAAGTAAGAGAAACGATGGTCTTGTCATCTACTTCTTGTGACCCTCCCACCACTACTCTGTGGCTCGATCCCTCAGCTGGGGAATGAACAAGACACTTCCCCATGTCAATGATGCGCCTGTACATCTCGTAGCTTGTGTACGCACCATCGGCCACGTACTTGACGTGTTCCTCATCCAGTCTCTCATGCCAAACACTGTGCCAGGTGTCCTTGTCCTTCTTGCTCTCATCCTTCATCTTCATGTAGTAGGGGTCGATGATGGCCGAGGAGAGGTCAACCAGGGAGTTCATTTTGTTCTTGGCGCTGCCCCATACCTTGTAGTGGTCTTGGATGTTGACAAGATTCGGGCATTTCAAGCCCGAAACCTTGAGCGCTTTTAGATCTTTGGTGGTGTCCACCGCAGCGAACTTGTAGTCGGAGCTGTTGATAAACCTGGAGAAACGCTCGCAAGGCCTTGTGGCCAGGTGGTAGTGGTAGACAAGACGTCATGTCGCACGTACAACCGGGCGACGGCAACCTTCTAATCATGCCCGACATGACCGATGGTGTACTCGAGGCCGAAGCCGGCCACTTGGTACTTGTCCTCGACAAGGAACTTCTCCATAGTTTGGTTGGAGCTCTCCACCGACACCGGATCGTTCGTGTACACCACCGAGAGGGCCTTCCCCTCAAGTGGGTGTCCACTATGTTATGCATGGTGAACTGCCCGCCGTTGTCATCGTCGGCTGCTGGGAGCGCCATTGGAGCCACGGGGATCGCCATTGGGACCGCTGGATGTCCTTTCTCTACGTGTTGTTGTGGAGGTGCTTATTGTGTCGTGTGATGCGAGAGATGAAGGTAACTGGCTGCCGGAATAAATGGGGGCCGGGCGGCCTCGATTCTTGGCGTGTCCGCATGGAAGTTTTTGCATCGGGTAACTGCATTGTGGAGCCGCGCCCGTCGCAACTGCATGCACACGAACGTGTGTGATCATGCGCTGGCCCCAAACACTAGCAGCGCACATGGAGGGACGAGTGAGGGAGTCCTGGATTAAGGGATCCTCGGACGGCCGAACTGTGTGACATGGGCCGGACTGTTGGGCTATGAAGATACAAGACAAAAGACTTAGTCCCATGTCTGGATGGGACTCTCCTTAGCGTGGAAGGCAAGCTTGGCGTTTGGATATGTAGATTCCTTTTCTATGTTACTGACTTTGTACAATCCTAGCCCCTTTCGGTGTCTATATAAACCGGAGGGTTTAGTCCGTAGGGGCAATCATAATCATACAGGCTAGACTTCTAGGGTTTTAGCCATTACGATCTCGTGGTAGATCAAATCTTGTAATACTCATATTCATCAAGATCAATCAAGCGAGGAAGTAGGGTATTACCTCCATAGAGGGCCCGAACCTGGGTAAGCATCGTGTCCCCCACCTCCTGTTACCATCAACCTTAGACGCACAGTTCGGGACCCCCTACCCGAGATCCGCCGGTTTTGACACCGATATTGGTGCTATCATTGAGAGTTCCGTTGCGTCGTCGCCAAAAGGTTCGATGGCTCCGTCAATCATCCACAACAATGCAGTCCAGGGGGTGGTTTTCCTCCCCGGACAGATCTTCGTATTCAGCGGCCGCTTTTCTGGGCCAACTTCGCTTGGCCATCTAAACGAATCGGCAGCTCGCCCTGGCCATCAGTTCAGGTTTGGAAGCTTGAATTTCGTGGCCGATATCCATGGGGACTTGATCTTCGATGGATACGAACCCATGATGGCCGCTCCCTACCACCACGACGAACATGACCTAAATATGTCATCGGATCATGCTCAGGAGATAGGGCGTGTAACCGCTCTGGCCCTAGATCCGGAGCGGATTGCGCCATTCGAGGATGGGAAGCTCAACCCCGTCGCGGAAGCCGCAGACTCAAAGGCGTTAGAGCCGCACACAGGTCCCACCTTGAGCAGCACCCATGTCACCAGAACCTCGGATTCATCTCCGGCTATAGGTTCCGAACCGCGTGCATCCGCGCCCATCGAGCCTGATCAGGCGCCGATCATTGAGTTCAGCTCCGCGGACATCTTCTGGCACTCGCCTTTCGGCAATGTGCTAAACTCATTAAAATCCCTATCCTTATCAGGAGACTCTCAACCGAACTATATCCGGTTCGAATTGGATGCTGATAGCGGAGAATTCCGCTTCCCACCCACCATCCACTTCATAGTTGTTGGCGTTTTGGGAACGGGGGTCCCCAGACTTGCCTGCCTGCGGCCTGTGGCGTGGCTCAAGCGGAGGCCCAGTGCAGCCCAACTTCATCAGCTCAAGCTCAAGACCCTCGCGAGGGCCAAGCCTCATGAGGCGGACGACGGAAGCTTCCTCGGGAGCAACCTCGTCGAGGCAGGCTCATGAGGAGGTGGAAGATCGAGGCGGGGTACCTCGCGAGGTGCCGTGGCATAAGCCATGACGATCGAGACCGGTAGGCGCCCGGTGGCGCCGACTCTGTGATGTCCTTGTTTCCCCTTGATTGCAAAGGGGCAAGCACGAGCCAAGGCATCGAGCAAAGGTTACCGTTTGATTGCAACAAGACCAAGACCAGCGGGCTGACAGGATGGAGGTCACCGTGGAGCCCAGGACGGCATCACCGTCAGAGTCTTTGGCAGTCGAAGACCAACTTTAGTCAGGATAAGTGTACGAGATGTTTCCCTTCAAAATGGCCAGTTGTTGGCGCCCTTCCCGCTCATTATTTGGGAAGAGGCATAGGGCCTCCCTCTATAAATAGAGCTAGCCACCACAGAGTGAAGAGATCCAGATTTGGGTAGACTAGAGAGAGAGGCGATTGAACTCACCCAAGCAGTTCATTGCAACAGCTCAAGGACACCTCTCGCGAGGCTGTTCTTCATTTGTATTGTTCATCAGCCCCTGAGGCAATCCACCACACCACACACTGGAGTAGGGTATTATACCACAATGGTGGCCTGAACCGGTATAAACCTCGTGTCCCTTGTGTGTTCTTCTTTCTAGCTTAGATCCCTTGCGAGGCTTCGAGACGTGAGTTGGTAGGGGAGAGATCTTCATGTGCACCCCGGAGTTCGAACCTCAAGGGTCTGCCGGAACCCGAAATCCGACATTTGGCGCGCCAGGTAGGGGTGCGCCGGAATCCTTCTTCCACCCTCTCGCGCTCCATCACCTCACCGTCCTCTTGTCGAGCGACCCGACGGACAACACCGAACGCTGGGCGGCGTGGCCTGCCCACGCCGTGTTGCTAGCCCAGGGCGACCTCAACCTCGCACCCCAGGCAGCTCGTGCTCCAGAAGTCTGCGTGGTGTGGCGGCAGACCAGCGCCGCCTGCCCTCACACCGCGGCAGGTGCGGTCGGCAGCAAGAGCCTCAAGCCATGCATGACCCGGCGCCTCACACCCGGCGGGAGGCAGGCGAACTCAAGGGCAGCGCTCACGATGGCCGAGAACGCTACGGTGCGAGCTCTTTGGAAAGCGGTCATGACGTCTTTGTTGGAAGCGAGTGGCCGAGCTCCTGGACGCCGCCACCTCGGGAGCACCTCCTTTCTGCGTCCAGCTGCCACCTCAGATCCAGGGCGGGCCGTATGGCGGCCCCATACGTGCCCACGCAACTCTGAGCGGACTCCAGGGCCTCCTCAACGGCATCCCGGCCGTCAGCGCCGGGTGACAAGTCGCGCCAACCCCATCCCCCGCCGGCGAGGGAGTGCACGCTGTGGCCTTTGGCCTCGGCGGGCCACCGCGCTACCACCGCCAAGACACCACTCCAAGCCGGACTGCGTGGCATACGGGGCACTACGGCGAGGCCCACCGGGCGGTGGCCCCAGAAGCTTATGTGCCCCACATGGTGGATCAAGAGTGCGCACTGGAAGAAGACCATGGGTCGTTCCTCGGGCCAGGCTGGGGCGAGGAGACACCAGAAGCTGAGCTCTACCAGGAACCCCAAGAGAGCCTCGACAACCGCGCTGGTGGAAGCAACTATCGGGTACCGCTAATTCCTCAGGAGCTAGCTTATGCTAACCATGGGTCGCAGGAGGTACAGGTCGCCGCAGCAGATGGCTGCCCCAATGCGGCAGCCTCCTACCCCTCAGGAGGAGGGCATCGGGGGCTGCAGGAGAGGGGCCGAGATCCGGGCTCACCCCCGCGGCACTCGAAGCAAGGCGTTCTCAGGAGGTAGGCCCTCTGCCGGGGAGGTACCTCCGGGCCTGCCCCTGGTAGAGGACCCGTGGTCGTCGGGGAAACCGCTAGCGACCGCTCTACCCCATTGGCATCGTCCTTGGTCTCCGGTCGCCGTCGATGGGGGTAGAGTGTGGCACAAGGCGGGGCCCTCGTCTGGCGGTATGAAGCAAGGCCGGTATCTGTGAAGAAGCCCCAGTGCCTGTGAAGCTCGCCGTCCGTGACACTCTCACGTAATAATGAGTGGGGCTGTACACGCCCCGGAGTCTCTGGAGAGCATCCCTCGGGCCTCGGGGGCTCCCGCCCACTCCTAGTGGCAGCACTTAGCTCCGCGCTGGTGAGAAGACGTCGAAGACTAGACTAGGTGTCGGACGCGACTTTTTGCCTTTTGCCTTTTCCTCTGTTGTCAAGGTTCTTTGATTTGAATTTAAGTTGGATTTGAGCTTGAGACTTTCGTGTGTTTGGGGAAGGGGTGTTTAGTCTCGTTCGAGCAATCTCTCGTGTTCTGGTTTCGGCTTTGCGTCCAAAGTTAGCGTCAGCTGCCTCCCCTCGCGAGCCGGGCCGGGCCAAGCACGTTTACAATCCGGACCGCTGTCGCTGCACCCTCTCCGGAGGTTCTCATCGCAGGATCAATGGGTTCACCCAGAAGACACTTGAGGCGCTGCGACTCCCACATGCCCACTCAGGACCCGTCGGGGACAAAAGGTAAATAAGTCAGCTGACCCATCGCCGGGCCAGTAGCCCGGCATAAGCTCACACGCGGTGTTATGTTTACAAGGATACTGATCGCAAACCTTTACATGAGGGGCTCCCCCTCCCAAAATGCTCTTACAATCTTCAGGGCCGAGCCCAAACCTTCTTCAATAAGGGTAAACAGTGGCGACATACGATCAGTCAGACATATCACTCACCGCGTCTTCTGGGGGGCCTCCGGAGGCGTCGCTGGCGTCACTGGCATCGTCACCGCCACCGCCATCACCTCCATCGACGCCAGGCTCATCCACAACGCCACCTTCATCGGCGGCCACGATCACACCGTCATCATCAGATGCGAAGGCCCTGATGAGGGCGTCCATGTTGTCCTCCACCCATTGCGCCAGATCGCCCCGGATGGCTACGGGCACCGGTGTGATGGCGGCATTGAAGTCGAAGTGGGGATCTCTGTTCTGTAGATAGCTGAAGACATGGGAGAAGGCACGCCCGAGCAAGGCTCGGCTCCTCTCCTTGACAAGCCAACGGGCCCTGTCAGAATGGGTCTCCACTTGTTTCACCACGTCCGTGAAGAACCGGAGGTTGCCAGCGTAGTTGATCACACGGGGCTCAGCAACAGCCGCCTGCAAATGTTGCTTAGGGCCGCATTGGCGCTTTCCCTGAGCGTTCGGAGCATGGGGGCATGCTCATGCTCCAGAGTCTGCCGCTGACGGATCTCGTCCCGGTTTCACCGCGCGACGGCCTAGGCGCCATCAACCCTCTGTTGAAGAAGAAGCAGCTCGGCGCGGGAAGAGGCCAGCTCCGCCTGCGCTGCGCCAAGGGCAGCTGCGGAGGAATCCGCTCTCCGTGTCACTTCAGCCAGCTTGGCCCTGAGGGCCGTAGTCCTACCCTTAGCTTCGGCCCTGATCAGCTCCAGCCTCACTTCGTATTCGTGCCCGAGATCCGAGCAAGCTTCCGCCACGCAGCGGTCGACCTCTCCTTGGACTTGGGCTTCCCGTGCGGCGACCTCATCCTCCTCTTGAGCCACCAGGCGCTCCTTCGTCTCCAACCGCTCAAGGTCAAGGTTGCGCTCGGCGGCCTCCAGCGTCAGCACCTCCTCGCGCTTCAGGAGCTCTGCCTGGTCGACGGAAGCCCCCATCAGCGACACAATGGCCGCCTGGCGGAGTTCCACTTGCCGCTCCAGAGAGTTGCTCCAGGCTTGGAGCTACCACGCGCGCTCCTCCGCATCCTTGCGCCGTCGGTCTGCTTCCCGGACCTCCTCGATGGCTTGGGAGCAGGCCTCCCGCGAGGCCACCAGTGACGCTTCAGCCTTCGCGTTATCAAGCTCACACTGGTGACGCGCAAGGGCAACGGCTACCTTCAGCTTGCGCCTCTCGTCAGCAAGGCGCAGGCCTTCGGCCTCAAGGCGCACATCCTCGCCAGCAAGCTCCGCGCCAAGCTGGCTTACCGCATCCACCGCCCTCTGAAGGAACTCTTGACGAAGGGCGCGACGCTCCCGAGCGTGCCTGAGCACGTCTTCCGCGTCCCCCTCCACCACTGGTGTATGCGGAGGGCCCTGAGGCGGCATGCCCCCTCCCGACACGGGGCTGGGGGCTGGCGCTCCAGCGATCGCCGGATGGACCTTGCGAGAATCCGACTGGCGCGGTCCATCGGAGGAGGCGAAGCCGAATTCAGCGGTCGGCATCCACGATCAGAGGACGAGCACGGGGCAAGCTAACTGTGCCCCAAGAGAACTCGTGAAGGGAGGGCAGCGGCCTTGAGCTCGAGGTGCCCAGCAGGACGGACCACTCTTCTGACCGGCCCAGCGGCGGAGGCCTTTGCTCGAGCTCAGTAGCGCCCGAGGTCAACGGTGAAGACAAAGCTTGGGGGGATGGCTCCTTGGCCGTCTCCATAAATTGGCGAGAAGGGCCTGAAAGGCCACAATCAGCGCAGAGAATAGTAAGTCTGAGGAGAGAGAGAAGAGGACTTACTCGTCCCCGGCAAAGTACTTCCTGCACTTCAACAGGCGGCAAGGGCGATCGTCGCCACCCGAGGCCTCCTTCCTCTTGTGGAGGACCTCAAAGTCTATGGGGAACCGGCCTAAGCGCTCGGCGCAAGGGTCGGCCTGCGGCATGGAGGAGGCGTCAAGGTGATCAGCGCCAAGGGAACCGGCCTGGGGGACGCCGCCACGCGCCGCCTCATGAGGGACGGCTGGGGCCTCGGAAGCCCCAGCCCCAGGAGCCGTAGGCCGCACCTCCTCGCCTGCCACTGCTCCAGGACGGGCTTCAAGGGATGCCGCCTTTGGGGCTCCGTGCGGCGTCAGCATCTCGACATCGGCCCCCTCAGCTCCCGGCGGTTCTCGTCTCCCCGCTCCATCGCCTAAGGCAGGACCGCCGTGGGCGACCGGAAGAGCAACCACAACAACTGGGTTTTCGCGGGACCCCGTAAGGCCAACCGGACGCAGCCCCCACTCGTCAAAGCTGGGCATCCGCCTCACGAAGAGGGCAGCCCCGTGTCGAAGGCTGCCTAGGGAAGGATCGCCAGTCAGGACCCTGAGCATCGTCCTCAACACTTCAGGCGCCAGATCCTCCTCCTGGAGCCGCATGCGGTCTTCGTGCCCCGCAAAGGCCCACATCCGACGGGAGTGGCGCTGGAGAGGAGCAATGCGATGTTGAAGGAACTCCTTCACCACCTTGGGCGCCGTCACATCGAGCGCCCTCAAGTCCCGGAAGTGGCGCCAGAAGAAGGCGAGCCGGGGGCTCGCGAGCGCCTCGTGATCCCAGCCTGAGTTGGGAACAGCGGGCAAGGTCGGGTGCGAGAGCAGGGGGCTGGGCACTCTGACATCCACATACAACCACCGCTCTCTGATCCTGGCCTCTGGAGGATGAAGGTCAAAATCGATCCCCGAAGCAGCCGTCTCTGGCACGGTGAGGAATCTCACACACCCCGAGCATTGACTAGGGTCACTCAGGCTCAAAGAGAAGAAGTCGCGTAGGAGGGCAACGGAAGGAGGAATGCCCACCATTGCCTCGCAAACAAAGGCGAAAACAGCCAGGAGGGTAATGGACTCAGGCCCCAAGTGCATCATGTGGATCTGATAATGCGAGAGCACCGCATTAAAGAAAGCATAAAAGGGGGGAACCAAACCCGCCCACAGGGCATCGGCGAAGAACCGGACCTCCGTGACGACCCTATCAAAGGAGGCATGGGGCCTTGAGCGGACCGTGGTCTGCCGCTTTTCGTTGAAGATGGAGGAAAGAGCGAGCGGACCTTGTCCAAGGCTTGAGGTTGAGTATGATTGACCGATCAGCGGGGCCGCCGCCCGGAGGCAGCGGGCGGCGGCGGCGGGCTTCTTCCCCTTTCCTTCTTCGTTGGTGCCATGGCGATGGGAAGGGGAGAGTTTGAGTTGGATTGGGCGAGGTTGGAGCTCGAGGAAGGAGGAAGGGCGAGGAAGCCTTGAGCGGCGAAAGGGGAATGGCTGTGTGCAACCATGGGTCCGCCTAGTCGGGCGCGTAATGAGGCATCATGGGGAAGCGGAGACGCGCACGTCCAATCAATCTCCATGTGGCGCCCAAGGCCGCAGGCTATTGGGGCCCACAGCGCTTCACACTCGCCCCTTCGCTTCTCTGCTAAGCCAAGTCTGGGCACGCCTTGGGCCCGGGGGCTACTGTCGGTGTTCTAGGAACGGGGGTCCCCAGACTTGCCTGCTTGCGGCCTGCGGTGTGGCTCAAGCGGAGGCCCAGTGCAGCCCAGCTTCATCGGCTCAAGCTCATGACCCTCGCGAGGCCAAGCCTCATGGAGGAGGGCGCAGAAGCTTCCTCGGGAGCAGCCTCGTCGAGGCGGGCTCGCAAGGGCCCGGCGAGATCAAGGCGGGGTACCTCGCGAGGTGCCGTGACCTAAACCATGACGATCGAGACCAGTGGGCGCGAGGCGGCGCCGGCCTGCTGATGTCCTTGTTTCCCCTTCGGTGCAAAGGGGGCAAGCACAGGCCAAGGCATCAGGCAAAGGTTACCGTTTCGGTGCAACAAAACCAAGACCAGTGAAGCGGCAGGATGGAGGTCATCGTGGAGCCCAAGACAGCGTCACCGTCAGAGTCTTTGGCAGTCGAAGACCAACTTTAGTCAGGGTAAGTGTACTAGATGTTCCCCTTCAAAATGGCCAATTGTTGGCGCCCTTCCCGCTCATTATTTGGGAAGAGGCCCAGGGCCTCCCTCTATAAATAGAGCTAGCCACCACAGAGTGAAGAGATCCAGATTTAGGTAGACTAGATAGAGAGAGGCGACTGAACTCACCCAAGCAGTTCATCGCACCAGCTCAAGGACACCTCTCGCGAGGCTGTTCTTCCTTTGTATTGTTCATCAGCCCCTGAGGCAATCCACCACACCACACACTGGAGTAGGGTATTACACCACAATGTTGGCCTGAATCAGTATAAACCTCGTGTCCCTTTTGTGTTCTTCTTTCTAGCTTAGATCCCTTGCGAGGCTTCGAGACGTGAGTTGGTAGGGGAGAGATCTTCGTGCGCACCCCAGAGTTCGAACCTCAAGGGTCTGCCGGAACCCGAAATCCGACCATAGCCACTGTCGAAGACTTAACCAACATGCTCGATTACGACTCCGAAGACATCGACGGTATGGGCGGCGATGGGAGAGGCGAGCACAAAACCACGCTTACAGGGCGCTGGACCGCCACCTCGTCGTATGACGTATACATGGTGGACACACCCAAAGAGAACAACGGCGACAATGAAAAGGATCCAGTCGAGGATAAACCTCCTAAGATACAGCCAAAACACCAACGTCAGCGGCGCCACTCTAAACCACGCCATGGGAAAACAGCAATACCGACACAGGAGAAAAAAATACTCCGGAAGAGGCCGAAGACAATGAAGACCCCATTGAGCCAACCTCCGAACAGGACAAATGAGTAGATGGGTGAGTTAGCCCTGATGAACAGGACATGAATGAAGACTCGGTGGACAGTAACTACCTTCCGCTCTCCGAGGACGAGGTGAGCCTCAACGACGAAGACTTTATCGTGCACGAGGCCCATCGATCGGAGGCGCTTTAGCGCGGCTAATAGCCCTTGCAAGGAGCACGAAAAAAGCGATAATAGCTTCAAGCTGACCAAGATCTGCTCAACGACAGATGGACTAATGTCCTGGCAGCCGAGAAATACTGCCTCGAGCGCCCAACCAAAAGCTACCCGAAGCACAAATTGTTACCCCAATTATATGACGAGGCACTGGAGCCCGTCCTACCAACGAATAATGGGGCTGACCAACCACCACGTGGCCGAGACAAAGCGGCAACTCGAGCCGAACACTAGCCCGCAATACCTCGCCGTAAAAACAGAGACACAACAGCTCGGGGATACACATATGACTTATGGCATGACCTAGAAAATAGAGCAGGTCAGACCAGATCGATCTATGGATCACGTGGGCGTGCCATGATTCGCAACGATGGCCATCCGGTCGGACGGGACAAACATAACCACGCTCGGACCGAAGACCGTAGACGAACTCCATCTGAGTTACGTCCTGACTTGGCCCGATATAGAGGCGCCGCACACCCCCTTTGCTTCACTGATGAGGTAATGGAACATGAATTCCCAGACGGGTTTAAACCCGTGAACATCGAGTCATATGATGGGACAACAGACCACGCGGTATGGATTGATGATTTTCTTCTCCATATTCATATGTCCGGCGGTGATGATCTTCACGCCATGAAATACCTCCCACTAAAACTCAAGGGACCAGCTCGGCACTGGTTGAACAGTTTGCCCAAAAACTCCATCGGCAGCTGGGAGGACTTCGAGGATGCCTTCCTTGACAACTTCCAAGGTACATATGTCCAACCTCCGGATGCGGATGACCTAAGTCACATAGTTCAACAGCCCGGAGAGTCAGCCAGGAAATTCTGGACTAGGTTCTTAACTAAAAAGAACCAGATCGTCGGCTGTCCGGATGCCGAAGCCTTAGCAGCCTTTAAACATAGCATCCGTGACGAATGGCTCGCCCGACACCTAGGCCAAGAAAAGCCAAAGTCTATGGCAGCCCTCACGATGCTTATGACCTGTTTTGCACGGGCAAGGATAGCTGGCTGACGACCCACAAGTGTAGGGGATCAATCCTAGTCCTTTTGATAAGTAAGAGTGTCAAACCCAACGAGGAGCAGAAGGAAATAATAAGCGGTTTTCGATAAGGTTTTCTCTGCAAGTATTGAAATTGTAGGTGATAGATAGTTTTGTGATAAGATAAATAGTAACGAGTAACAAGTAAATAAAGTGCAGCAAGGTGGCACCATCCTTTATGTAGCAAAGGATAAGCCTGGACAATTTCTAATTATGAGGAAGGAGCTCCTGAGGACACATTGGGAATTACCGTCAAGCTAGTTTTTATCACGTTCATATGATTCGCGTTCGGTACTACAAACGAAGTATTAAGGTAAACCTAACCACAGCATTAAACATATGGATCCATATCAGCCCCTAACGAAGCAAGGAATAAACTAGGGTTTAAGATTTTGTCACTCTAGCAACCCATCATCTACTTATTACTTCCCCATGCCTTCCTCTAGGCCCAAATAATGGTGAAGTGTCATGTAGTCGACATTCACATAACACCACTAGAGGAAAAGACAACATACATCTCATCAAAATATCAAACGAATACCAAATTCACATGACTACTAATAGCAAGACTTCTCCCATGTCATCAGGAACAAACGTAAGTACTCACAAAGCATATTCATGTCATAATCAGAGGAGTAATAATATGCATAAAGGATCTGAACATATGATCTTCCACCAAGTAAACCAATTAGCATGAACTACAAGGAGTAATCAACACTACTAGCAACCCACAGGTACCAATTTGTGGTTTTGATACAAGATTGGATACAAGAGATGAACTAGGGTTTTGAGAGGAGATGGTGCTGGTGAAGATGTTGATGGAGATTGACCCCCTCCCAATGAGAGGATCATTGGTGATGATGTTGGTGATGATTTCCCCCTCCGGAGGGAAGTGTCCCCGGCAGAATAGCTCATGGAGCCCTAGATTGATTCGCCAAGGTTCCGCCTCGTGGCGGCGGAGTTTTAATCCCGTAAGCTTGCCCATGATATAGCAGAAGATGGACCCGGAGGCCCACCGGGGAGCCCGGGAGATAGAGGCGCGCCCTATAGGCGCCCTGTCTCTGGACGAGTGTGGCCCCTGGCATATTCTTTTGCTCGAAATTCTTATTAATTCTAAAAGGTTGTTTCGTGGAGTTTGAGGACTTTTGGAGCTGTGCAGAATAGGTTTCAACATTTGCTCCTTTTCGGCCGAATTCATTGCCGGCATTCCCCTCTTCATGGTAAACCTTGTAAAATAAGAGAATAGCCATAAGTATTGAGATATAATGTGTAATAACAGCCCATAATGCAATAAATATTGATATAAAAGCATGATGCAAAATGGACATATCAACTCCCCCAAGCTTAGACCTCGCTTGTCCTCAAGTGGAAGCCGAAATCGAAAAATATGTCCACATGTTTAGAGATAGAGGTGTCGATAAAAATAAAATACGGACATGAGGGCATCATGATCATTCTTGTAACAACAACATATATAGAACTTAACATATGATTTCTTATGCTTAAGTAACAATCAATTCAAAATGTCAAGTATGGTTCAAAAACTTCATTGGGAACTAACAAACTATAATCTCAGTCATTGAGGCAATTGCAATTTATCGCTACATCAGAAAGAGTCAATATAGAGATTTTCGGCAAGCTCACATACTCAACTATCTCGTAGTCTCCTATAATTGCTAACACTCACGCAGTACTTGTGGTTATAGAGTTTCAGCCAGACACTGAGAAAGATAGGGGCTTATTGTGTTGCCTCCCAACGTATTCACCTTTAGGTGATGTCAACAATAATAGCCCATGCTAACTTACATCCAATTGGATATATATACCATGATCTTTCAAACACGAGGAGCTTGCCAAAGGATAAAATGAAAAAGGGAAAGGTGAGGATCACCTTGACTCAAGCATAAAGTAAAAACATAAAGTAAAAGATAGGCCCTTCGCAGAGGGAAGCAGAGGTTGTCATGCGCGTTTAGGGTTGATGCACAAAATCTTAATGCAAAAGAACGTCACTTTATATTTCCCCTTGTATGTGGACCTTTATTATGCAGTCCGTCGCTTTTATTACTTCCACAACAAGTTTGTACAAAGCTTATTTTCTCTGCACTAATAAGTCATACATATTTAGAGAGCAATTGTTATTGCTTGCACCGATGACAACTTACTTGAAGGATCTTACTCAATCCATAGGTAGGTATGGTGGACTCTCATGGCAAAACTGGGTTTAAGGATATTTGGAAGCACAAGTAGTATCCCTACTTGGTGCAAGGAATTTGGCTAGCATGAGGGGGAAAGGCAAGCTCAACATGTTTGGAAGGTCAATGACAATATACTTTAACTGAGATGTCGGAAAACATAAACCATTATGTTGTTTTCCTTGTCCAACGTCAACTCTTTTAGCATGTCATACTTAATGAGTGCCCCCAATTATAAAAGGTGTCCAAGATAATATATTTATATGTGAACCCCTCTTTCCTTATCACTTCCTATTAATTGCAACGATGACCAAGGCTAAGTTTATCACCTCTCAACAATTTTTATGCCTCATACTTTCTATGTGTGAAGTTATCACTATCTATAAGATCAATATGAACTCCATTATTCTTTCTACTTTCTCAAGATCATAGCAACATAGCAAAGCCCTTGACTCAACACTAATCTTTATTATGGATAACTCACAGACTCGATTACAAAAAGGGATCACAAAGCAAAACTCAAACTACTTGATATCAAAACTTCAATCTACTAGATCAAGATACTACTAAAAGGATCGAACTAAAAGAAAAGTGGTAAAGATAAGAGTGTGATGATGATACGATACTGGGGAACCTCCCCCAAGCTTGGCAGTTGCCAAGGGGAGTGCCCACACACATGTGATTATGTCCTCGGAGGTGGTGATGGTGGAGTTGTTGCATTTTTACTCTCTAGCTTGCGTCTGAGGCTAAAATTTTCCTCCCCCAGATCCTCATTCTCGAGCTCAAGTTTCATTACCTTTTTGCATAGTGCTGCCTTGCTGTCGTGCAAAAAACGTGGTGGGATAGATTGGACCTTAGGGAGGCTTGACTTCTTGAACTCCACATGCATATCACCAGGTTGAGGTAGTGGATCGTCCTCTTCATCGGAGCTTGTCTCCTCCTTCCCCTTTGGATCATAGTCTTCTTCTTCCTCCTTGGTCCAGCCATAATGTTCCACATCCCCATATACTTTTGGGTTTGTGATATAATCAGCCATGTAGCTCTCCCCCTCTGAATCTTGGGACGACATCTTGCTCTATTCTGCAACAGGAATAGCTCGAAACAAAAACAGAGGATATTTGCATGATATGGTGATCAAAACTTTCGGGAGTGTATATAATGAATTTTTACCAACCAAAATATGTAACATACAAGAAAACGGAGTCCGGGAGGCACACGAGGTGCCCACGAGATAGGGGGCGCGCCCTATAGGGGGAGCGCGCCCTCCACTCTCATGGGAGCCTGGTGTCCCTTTCGGACTACTTCTTTCTTCCTAAAATTCTTAAATAATCCAAAACTGATAAAAATTGCCATTAGAGTTGTTTTGGAGTCGGTTTACTTACCGTACCACATACCTATACCTTTTTGGAGTCTGCAACATTCTGGAAAGTGTCCCTTATGTATTCCTCAGGGGTTACGGTTTCAATAATATTAGTTTCAACATTGATAGGATTACCTGAAATATAGTGTTTAATTCTTTGACCGTTTACCACCCTCGGATTTGTGCCTTCTAAGTTGTTGATTTTTATAGCACCAGAACGATAGACCTCCTCGATAACGTAGGGACCTTCCCATTTTGAGAGAAGTTTTACTTCAAAAAATCTTAAACGAGAGTTAAATAATAACACAAAATCTCCTACGTTAAACTCATGCTTTTGTATCCTCTTATCATGCCAGCGTTTGACTTTTTCTTTGAAAAGCTTGGCATTCTCATATGCTTGGGTTCTCCATTCATCAAGTGAGCTAATATCAAACAACCTCTTCTCACCGGCAAGTTTGAAGTCATAGTTGAGCTCTTTGATAGCCCAATATGCCTGATGTTCAAGTTCAAGAGTTAAATGACATGCTTTTCCATAAACCATCTTATATGGAGACATACCCATAGGATTTTTGTATGAAGTTCTATAGGCCTATAATGCATCATCAAGTTTTTTGGACCAATTCTTTCTGGATCTATTCACAATCTTTTGCAAAATTAATTTGAGCTCTCTATTGCTCAACTCTACTTGACCACTAGACTGCGGATGATAAGGAGATGCTATTCTATGATTGACATCATACTTAGCAAGCATCTTACGGAAAGCACCATGAATAAAATGTGAACCACCATCAGTCATAAGATATCTAGGGACTCCAAACCTTGGAAAAATAACTTCTTTAAGCATTTTAATAGAAGTGTTATGATCAGCACTACTAGTTGGAATAGCTTCTACCCAATTAGTAATGTAATCAACAACAACTAAAATATGTGTATAACCATTAGAGGCAGGAAAAGGTCCCATATAATCAAAGCCCCAAACATCAAACGGTTTAATAACAAGAGAATAATTCATAGGCATTTCTTGACGTCTACTAATGTTACCTATTCTTTGACATTCATCACAAGACAAGACAAACTTACGAGCATCTTTGAAGAGAGTAGGCCAATAAAAACCAGATTGTAGTACCTTTTGTGCAGTTCTATCTCCAGCGTGGTGTCCTCCATAAGATTCAGAGTGACACTTGCGTAGAATCTATTCCTGTTCATGCTCAGGCACACAACGTCTAATAACACCATCTACTCCGTCTTTCTAAAGGTGTGGATCATCCCAGAAGTAATGTCTTAAATCATAAAAGAACTTTTTCTTTTGCTGGTATGTGAAACTAGGAGGTATAAATTTAGCAACAATATAATTAGCATAATCAGCATACCAAGGAGCAGAATGAGAAGCATTGACGACTGCTACTTGTTCATCAGGAAAACTATCATTAATAGGCAGTGGGTCATCAAGAACATTCTCTAACCTAGACAAGTTATGCGCAGCGGGTTCTCAGCTCCTTTCTATCAATAATATGCAAGTCAAATTCTTGGAGCAAGAGAACCAATCTAATGAGTCTAGGCTTAGCATCTTTCTTTTCCATAAGATATTTAATAGCAGCATGATCGATGTGAATAGTAACTTTGGAATCAACAATATAAGTTCTAAACTTATCACATGCAAACACAACTGCTAAGAACTCTTTTCAGTAGTAGCATAATTTCTCAGGCGTATCAAGAGTCTTACTAGCATACTTGATAACATTCAATTTCTTATCGACTCTTTGCCCTAAAACAGCACCTCTGACATAATCACTAGCATCGCACATAATTTCAAAAGGTAAATTCAATCGGTAATTTGAACAATAGGTGCGATGATCAAAGCTTTCTTAAGTACTTCAAATGCTTCCACACAATCATCATCAAAGACAAAAGGAATATCTTTCTGCAATAAATTAGTCAGAGGCCTAGAGATTTTAGAAAAGTCCTTAATGAACCTCCTATAAAAACCGGCGTGACCAAGGAAACTTCTTATACCTTTTATGTCCTTGGGACATGGCATCTTTTCAATAGCATCAACTTTGGCTTTATCAACTTCAATTCCTCTCTTGGAGATCTTGTGCCCCAAGACAATGCCTTCATTAACCATAAAGTGACACTTTTCCCAATTCAAGACGAGACTAGTGTCTTCGCATCTTTGCAAAACTCGATCAAGGTTGCTCAAACAATCATCAAATGAGGATCCATAGAATGAGAAGTCATCCATGAATACCTCACAAATCTTTTCACAAAAATCGGAGAATATAGCCATCATGCATCTTGGAAAGGTAGCAGGTGCATTACATAAACCAAAGGCATACGTCTATAAGCAAAAGTACCAAAAGGGCAAGTAAAAGTAGTTTTAGATTGATCCTTCGCGGACACAGGTATTAGAGAGAAGCCAGAATAACCGTCTAGAAAGCAAGAATGTGTGTGTTTGGATAGTCTTTCTAGCATTTGATCAATAAAAGGTAAAGGGTAATGATCTTTCTTAGTAGCTTTATTTAACTTATGGAAATCAATTACCATCCTATAACCTGTAATAATTCTTTGCGGGGTCAATTCATCTTTATCATTAGGAACAACGGTAATTCCTCCCTTTTTAGGGACACAATGAACAGGGCTTACCCGTTCACTATCAGCAACGGGATAAATAATACCTGCCTCAAGGAGCTTTAGTATCTCCTTTCTTACCACTTCCTTCATCTTGGGATTTAATCGTCTTTGAGGATCTCTAACTGGTTTGGCATCTTTCTCCACTGAAATTTTGTGTTGATATAATGTGGGACTAATGCCCTTAAGATCATCCAGAGTATATCCAATAGCTGCTCGGTGCTTCTTCAGAGTTTTCAATAATCTTTCTTCTTCTTTCTCTAAAAGGTTAGCACTAATAATAACATGATATATTTCTTTTTCATCAAGATAAGCATACTTAAGATTATCAGGTAAGGGTTTAAGTTCAAACACGGGATCACCCTTGGGTGGAGGGGGATCCCCAATAATTTCAACGGGAAGGTTAACTTTCAGCATAGGTTCCTTTTTAAGGAACACTTCATCTATTTCCTCCCTTTCCTTCATAAACATATCGTTTGCATGATCTAGCAAATATTGTTCTAACGGATCAGTTGGAGGAACAACAATGGAAGCAAGACCAATAATCTCATCCTTACTAGGTGGTTCCCTATCATGAGGTTGTCTACTAAACTTAGCAAAATTAAACTCATGAGACATACCATCTATGCCAACAATGACAATACTCTTTCAACAATTAATCTTAGCACTAGCTGTATTCAAGAAGGGTCTACCAAAAATAATGGGACAAAAATCATCTTGTGGGGAACCAAGAACAAGAAAATCAACAGGGTATTTAACCTTCCCACACAAAACGTCAACATCTCTAACAAACCCAATAGGTTTAATGGTATCCCTATTAGCAAGCTTAATAGTAACATCAATGTCTTCTAATTCAACGGGTGCAATGTCGTGCATAATTTCTTGATATAAAGTATAAGGTATTGCACTAGCACTAGCACCCATATCACATAAGCCATGATAACAATGATCTCCTATTTTAACAGAAATAACAGGCATGCCTACGACAGGTCTACGTGTCTTAGTATCAGGTCTAGCAATATTGGCAGTCTCACCCAAGAAAGAAATAACATGCCCATCTAAATCCTCATCCAAGAGATCTTTAACCATAGCAATACTAGGTTCAACATTAATTTGCTCAGGAGGTGTATAAGTCCTAGTATTACTCTTACGAACAACAGTCGAAGTTTTAGCATGATCCTTTATCCTAACAGGGAAAGGAGGTTTTTCAACATAAGCAGTAGGAACAATAGGATCACTATAGGTAATAGTCTTTTCTTCGACTGTAATAGGTGCAACTACTTTCACTTCAACAGGAGGATTATATTTAAACCACTTCTCTTTAGGGAGATCAACGTGAGTAGCAAAAGATTCACAGAAAGTAGCTACTATCTCAGAGTCAAGTCCATACTTAGAGCTAAATCCACGGAAAGCATCGGTATCCATAAAAGATTTAACACAATCGAACTTAGGTGTCATACGACTCCTTACCATCGTCGGAACCCCAATCTTGAGTTGCGTTTAATACTTTCCAATAAGTCCCATTTGAAATCAATAGTCTTCAGCATATAAGAACCAGCACAGGAAGTATCGAGCAGGTTGCGATTATCAAGAGAAAGCCGAGCATAAAAATTTTGAATAATCATTTCCCGAGAGAGCTCATGATTGGGGCATGAATATAACATTGACTTAAGCCTCCCCAAGCTTGAGAGATGCTTTCTCCTTCACGAGGCCAGAAATTATATATGTAATTACGATCACGATGAGCAAGATGTATAGGATAAAACTTCTGGTGAAATTCCAACTTCAATCGCTTATAATTCCAAGATCTCGTATCATCACATAGCCTATACCATGTCAATGCATCTCCCTTCAAAGATAAAGGGAAGACAACATCATTGGGAATACCTGCAAGCTTAAATAATCCACAAACTTCATCCACAAAGATAAGGTGTAAATCGAGATGCAATGTTCCGTCTCCTGCAAATGGATTAGCTAGCAGTTTTTCTATCATACCCGAAGGAATCTCAAAGTGAATATTTTCATAAAGTTCAGTAGGTTGAGGAGCAACTCTTTGCTCTTCTGGTTGGGGTGAAGATACCCCAAACAAGCCCCTCGAAGGATTAGTTTCCATAGTGGCACGTAACAGAAAATTTCAGCACACTATATAAATGTTTCCTTACCAAGTTCCACTCACCAAAAGCGCTACACTCCCCGGCAACGGCGCCAGAAAAGACTCTTGATGACCGACAAGTGTATGGGATCAATCGTAGTCCTTTCGATAAGTAAGAGTGTCGAACCCAACGAGGAGCAGAAGGAAATGATAAGCGGTTTTCGATAAGGTTTTCTCTGCAAGCACTGAAATTGTAGGTGATAGATAGTTTTGTGATAAGATAAATAGTAACGAGTGACAAGTAGATAAAGTAAATAAAGTGCAGCAATGTGACCCAATCCTTTATGTAGCAAAGGATAAGCCTGGACAATTTCTAATAATGAGGAAGGAGCTCCCGAGGACACATTGGGAATTATCGTCAAGCTAGTTTTCATCACGTTCATATGATTCGCGTTTGGTACTTTGATAATTTGATATGTGGGTGGACCGGTACTTGGGTACTGCCCTAACTTGGACAAGCATCCCACTTATGATTAACCCCTATTGCAAGCATCTGCAACTACAAAAGAAGTATTAAGGTAAACCTAACCACAGCATTAAACATATGGATCCATATCAGCCCCTATCGAAGCAACGCATAAACTAGGGTTTAAGCTTCTGTCACTCTAGCAACCCATCATCTACTTATTACTTCCCCATGCCTTCCTCTAGGCCCGAATAATGGTGAAGTGTCATGTAGTCGACATTCACATAACACCACTAGAGGAAAAGACAACATACATCTCATCAAAATATCGAACGAATACCAAATTCACATGACTACTAATAGCAAGACTTCTCCCATGTCCTCAGGAACAAACGTAACTACTCACAAAGCATATTCATGTTCATAATCAGAGGAGTAATAATATGCATAAAGGATCTGAACATATGATCTTCCACCAAGTAAACCAATTAGCATCAACTACAAGGAGTAATCAACACTAGGGTTTTGAGAGGAGATGGTGCTGGTGTAGATGTTGATGGAGATTGACCCCCTCCCGATGAGAGGATCGTTGGTGATGACGTTGGTGATGATTTCCCCCTTCCGAAAGGAAGTGTCCCCGGCACAACAGCTCCGCCGGAGCCCTAGATTAATTCCGCCAAGGTTCCGCCTCGTGGCAGCGGAGTTTCGTCCCGTAAGCTTGCCCACGATTTTTCCCAGGGTAAAAGTGATGATATAGAAAAAGATGGATGCCGGAGGCCCACCAGGGGGGCCTAGGAGATAGGGGCGCGCCCTATAGGGGGGGCGCGCCCCCTGTCTCCTGGACAGGGTGTGGGCCCCCTGGCGTATCTCTTTTGCTCAGAAATTCTTATTAATTCCAAAAGGTTGTTTCGTGGAGTTTCAGGACTTTTGGAGCTGTGCAGAATAGGTTTCCAACATTTGCTCCTTTTCCAGCCAGAATTCCATTGCGGCATTCCCCTCTTCATGGTAAACCTTGTAAAATAAGAGAGAATAGCCATAAGTATTGAGATATAATGTGTAATAACAGCCCATAATGCAATAAATATTGATATAAAAGCATGATGCAAAATGGACGTATCACTGGCTAGCCCTTAGCAATAACAATGCAAGCGAACCTGGCATTTCTGAAGCCAGAAATAGCAATGGCAAGCCCCGACGCAACAGACACAAATGTCGAAACAACGGTGATAATACCGAGGACATGACGGTCAATGCCGGATTCAGCGGCTCTAAGTCCGGTCAGCAGAAGAAGCCATATAAAAGAAACAATCCGGGGTCGTCCAGCTTGGACCGCATACTCGATGGTCCATGTCAAATCCTTGGCACCCCTGATAAACCAGCCAATCACACCAACAGAGAGTGTTGGGTTTTCAAACAAGCTGGCAAGTTAAATGCTGAGAACAAGGAGAAGGGGTCTCAAAGCGAGGACGACGACGAGGAGCCCCAACCACCAAACACAGGGGGACAGAAGAAGTCCCCCCCAAGTTAAAACGATGAACATGATATACGCTACCCATATCCCCAAGAGAGAGCGCAAGTGTGTGCTCAGGGACATCTACGCGATGGAGCCAGTCGCATCAAAGTTCATCCCAAGGTCTATCGGCGTTCTGGGAACGGGGGTCCCCAGACTTGCCTGCCTGCGGCCTGCGGCGTGGCTCAAGTGGTGGCCCAGTACGGCCCATCTTCATCATCACAAGTCTCAAGACCCTCGCGAGAGGCCAAGCCTCGCGGGGCAGACGATGCAAGGCTTCCTCAGGAACGGCCTCGCCAGGCAGGCTCGCGAGGAGGTGGAGAGATCAAGGCAGGGTATCTCGCGAGGTGCTCGTGACGCAAGCCATGACGATCGAGACCAGACGGGCGCCGGCCTGCGCAGTGTCCTTGTTTCCTCTTTGGTGCAAAGGGGGCAAGCACAGGCGTGGAGTACCGAGGCATCAGGAAAAGGTTGCCATTTCAGTGCAATGAGACCAAGACCAGCAGGACGGCAGGATGGAGGTCACCGTGGAGCCCAAGACGGCGTCATCGCCAGTGCCTTTGGCAGCCGAAGACCAACTTTAGTCAGGATAACTTGTACTAGATGTTCCCCTTCGAAATGGCCGTTGTTGGCGCCCTTCCCGCTCAATATTCGGGAAGAGGCCCAAGGCCTCTATATATAGGCCTAGCCACCACAGTAGAGAGCGGACTAGTTACAGACAGATCAAGTGCTCATTAGAAAGAGAGAGGCGATCGAACTCACCCAAGCAATTCATCGCACCAGCTCAAGAACACCTCTCGCGAGGCTGTCTTCCCTTGTACTGTTCATCATCAGCCCCATAGGCAATCCACCACACCACACACTGGAGTAGGGTATTACACCACAACGGTGGCCCGAACCAGTATAAATCTTGTGTCCCTCGTGTTGTTCATCATTTTTAGCTTAGATCTCATGAGGCGATCAGACGCAGATCGGTAGGGGAGAGATCTTCGTGCGCACCCCAGTGTTCGAACCTTAAGGGTCTGCCGGAACCCAACATCCGACATTTGGCGCAGAAGGTAGGGGTGCGCCGGAATCTTTGTTCCGCTGTTTCGCGTTCGATCTTCCGTCGTGTCCATGGTGGCCTTCGCGGGCTCGCATGAAGCGTCGGGCTCTCGCCGCCGCGTCGCGACGGCGGCTCCGTCGGTGGGTGTCCCTGTCATTCCCCATCGCCTGCCGCCAACGCTGCCACCGGCCCGGCGGGGAACGAGCAGCAGGCCTCGTCTCTGCATCCTTCGGTGCAGCGGGAAGGCCGCACCGCCACCCCGTCGCTGACCCCAGCCGGTTCATCGTCCCATGCCCGTCGCGCCCCCACAGACGCGCATGCTGCGTTGCTCCTGGCGCGTGAGCTCCTGCACTACTGTCCCGTCGACGACCTCTACGAGGACTGGCTCGCCCGCATCACCGAGCTTGTCAGCGCCGCGGGGGGCTCTCCTGTGCCATCCCTCTCGCTGTCGCGCCCTCCATCCTGCGCAGGAGGCGCAGATCAGGAGGTGCCTCTGCCACCTCCTCCCCAAGAAAGTGCCCTGGCTCCAAGGCGCGCGGCCCCGGGACGAGATCCACCGCGTCCCGCACCTGCGCGACAAGAAAGGAGCTGCCAAGAAATTCCTCGTCCCCGAGACGGTGCCCGTGTGCTCCCTGCACCGGAGCGCCATGACCGCGTCCCTGCGCCGCCACATCAAGACCCCGCGCTGCTCTAGGCAGCGGTGCACGGGAATCCCCAGGAGCAAGCCCAGCATCAGCAGAGGGCTCCGGTGGCCACCGCAGGCTGCCGCGCCTTCACCACAGAGCTACGCAGTGTCGCCTGGCTAGGCAAGTTCAAGCCTGACCTGCGTCCTCGCTACGACGGCACTGCCGACCCCGCGGAGTTCCTACAGCTCTATGAGCTGGGCATCGAAGCCGCCAACAGGGACGAAAAGGTCATGCCAATCTGGTTTCCCATGGCACTCAAGGACGGCGCCCGCACCTGGCTCCCAAACCTGGCTCCTGGCACGATATCCTCCTGGGACGAGATGCGCACCCGCTTCATCGCCAACTTCCAGGGCACTCGCGACCGTCTGCCGGCCGTGGGTGACCTGCACCGCATCAAGCAGCAGCCCGGAGAGACCTTACAGAATTACATCCAGCGCTTTAACAACGCTCGCCTCAAGATCCCCAGGGTGACCGAGGAGGCCATCATTTCGGCATTCTCTGATGGCGTCCGCGACGTCGGGATGAAGGAGGAGCTGGCAATCCATGAAGATCTGTGTACGTCGTTGGAGTTGTTCAACCTTGCAACCAAGTGCGCAAGGGCTGAGGAGGAACGCCTCTCCCTTCTCGAGCTGCCGGCAGCAGACCCAAAAGAGAAGAAAGCCAAGGCCAAGGACGTGAAGTGCAAGGAAGCAGATGTGCTCGCAGCAGAGCCGGACACCAAGCGCGGCAGGGACCAGCCAGAGTCGTCCAAGGGCAGCCGGTACTATGTGTACCCCGATCTCCATACTCACAACACCAACGAATGCCAAGAGCTCAGGGTCGTGTGAGAAGGTCGTGACGGTCGACGCCCCGAGCGCAATGATCGGGGCTACGGCCGAGGCGGAGCAAGAGGTGGAGGATAATGGGACGACCGTGGCCCTCGCCAAGGATGGCGTGACCGGCCTCGCGAGCACCGCTGGCAGGACCAGCCTCGTGAGGGAGCTTGGAGAGATCAGCCTCGTGAGGATCGCCCGCAAGGCAACGCAGGTCTTCCTCCTCTGCCACCACCACCAAGAAGGAATGAAGACCATCATTAGGATGAGGGCGTTCGGGCTTCCAGGAGCTGTGTGCAATCGCTTGCATCTTGGGCGGTGCTCAGGCCCCAGCCTCACAGTGCATCTTCAAGCAGTTTGCTCGCGAGGTGAACGCAGTCCTCCCCAAGCTTGAGGCCACGCGCCCCCTCAGGTGGTCTGCGTGCGCCATCATGTTCAGTTCAGCGGATCAGCTCAAGTGCGCGGCAACAGCCGGTGTCCTCCAAATGCTCTGTTCCCCAGTCATCAGCAATGTGTAAGTTACCAGGACCCTCATCGACGGTAGGGCAGGGCTCGATGTCCTATCCGTCGAGACGTTCAACAATCTCCAAGTGCGATATGATCAGCTTCAGCCAACCAAGACCTTCTGAGGAGTCACTGATGGTTCCACTGTCCTGATAGGGCAGGTCTGCCTTCCTGTCACCTTTGGAAAGCGCAACAACTACCGCACTGAGCTCATTGACTTTGACGTCGCTCACATTCGCCTGCCATACAATGCCATCCTCGGGTATCCAGCCCTAGCCAAGTTCATGGTAGTGACTCACCATGGCTACAACGTCCTCAAGATGCCAGGAAGTGGCGGGGTCATCACGGTCCCCTGTGAAGAGAAGGATGCGATGTGCTCCCTCGAGCGCGCCTTCTGGGCCTCGTCGATTGAGGACCCGGGCAGCAAGAGTGGAAACCTCCCTAGAGCAGCTCCCAAGAAGAAGAAGACATCACCTGGCTCAAGGCCTCAGGAGGCAGGCACCTCCGGAGGCGCCGCATCCGGACATGCGCCCATCCAAGGGGTGCCACCCTCCATCGCATAGGAAGGCGCGCCCGGCGCCCTCCTCGGGCAGGGCTCAGGGGCGCTCTCCTGGGGAGCCACCGACTTTGCCAAGGTCACGAGGGAGGCACTTGGGCACCACTTAGAGGCGTGCTTTGCGGCACGTTTCCCTCAGGAAGCGTAAGGAAAGGAGGGCCCAACCCTCAGGAGTTCATCACCAAGGTCACTCAGGAGTTGCAGGAATCGAGAGTCATGTGTGGCAACCGCTGCCTGCCCAGCGTAGCTCCCCATCCAGGCAAGGATGGCGGGCTGCGCGTCTGCATCAACTACCCAGGGCTCAATCGAGTCGCGTCTCAGGAGTGCCTCTGGCCTTCCCGTGTGGGACGTTGCGCGGGACCACCGTACAGCTACGTTTGCATTCCCTTCGGCCTGCCGAACACGGCTGCAGCCCACCAACGCCTGATGAGAAGCATTCTGGAAGCCCAGGTGGCCAAGCATCACGCGTTCCTAGAGGAGATGGAGATGGACCTCACCGAGCCGCCCAGACCTCCTGAGCCTCCCGAGGCTCGGAGTCCCGAGGGCTTGTGAGGATGGGCTTCTTCACCTCTCACCGCCAGCTACTCCGACACTTGTTCTGTAATGGTATCAGGTGACTTCTTTCAAGTTTTGTTTCATCTGGGAGCGCCCTCAGGGCTGCATCATTCCCACGTCGCGTGGATTCGTCCCCGCGGCATGTATATGTTTTGCTTTTGTCTTCAGCTTACCTTGTTGGGGGAGCCCCTCGGGCTGCATCATCCCCAAGCCGCTGGGGCCTGACCTAGTGGTGCTTGCTTTCTCTGCATCTATCTAAGTTGATTTGCTTCTTCATGGTTAACCTGCTTGAGATAATCGCCTGCTCGATTGACACCTACCTTTGGAGCCGCTCGCTCTGGCACGGCGCTTGCGCATGGGTCTGTCCCTGCAACACCGACAAATCTGAGTGGTCGAGCTCTGGCCGCGGCAGCCCCGCATAGCACTACCTCGCCAGGCCATCAGTGTCTCAATCACTCCCTCGAAGCAACCAATGGCTGGCTGGCAACCGTAATGGAAGACCTGGTTTCCCCTTGTGTTGGTGTACAGGATCCACCTAAGGAATAGCGTGGGGGCGTCGTGAGCTCCCTGCCCCTTTTCCCCCGTACGATCCGCTCACACATTGAAAGGGGGGCGCCTAAGCACCGCGACTCATGGGCTCTTACTGGCTCTCCAGCCCTCATCCCCTGGCCTTGACCCACGGCATTGCGACCTGTCATACCAGCGGTGGCTGAGCTCGCTCGAGGGCCGGGACCTGAGGATGTAGAGCATTAAGGAAAGTGCGGGGAAGAGGGGAGAAGCTCACGAGGGCCTGACCCAGCAACACCCCAGCTGTCGGCGCGCGGGCCCGGCACCTCGCCGAAGAACCACTCCAAACTTATGAGATAAGTCACAAAAAGCTAAATCAGCTCAACGCCAAACCCTCGCCTAGTGCAGCCCTGTCGCGGCGACGTTGCCTTCCTTTCTCGCCCAGCGGAGGCTGCTTGAACGCTAAAGGGGACCTCCTGAGCATCGTGACTCAGGGGCTCTTACTGGACCTTGGGCCGCTCACCTCCTGGCCTTGACCACGGCATCGCGACCTGGCATACCAGTGACGGCTGAAGCCTGCCTGGGGACCGAGACCTGTCAGCGTAGAGCGCCAAGCCCTCGTGAGGAAAGAAAGAGGGAGCCGAGTCGGGACAGGACATGCTTCTCGCATCAATTCTTAATAAGGATATAATATTCACAAAAGACATGGCAGGCGCCTTACATACCCCGCGGGGCGTTACTTCGATTCCTCGCAGGGAACAAAAGGTACTAATCCTAAGGAGCGTTAACCACGCACACCTCCGCAGGAGACGCCGTCATTAACAGTGGGCCGACAGACGCCGGCGCCAACCCCATCCAGATCAGTGGCGTTGGCGGCCCGATGCGGCTGCCATGCTCCGAGCACGACGCAAGCTCGGGGGCTCGTAGCTGTCGTCGCTCGTCTCCGGAGTCACGTGAAGCTCGGGGGAGTCGCTGGATCCTCCGGCTCCTCCGCTGCTGCCTAACGAGATGCTGGGGAGGCGATTGGCCGGCCTAGCCCTCGCCACGTCGGTGCCCCGGCCGCTTTCCTTGGGGCAACACTCCAGCCGGCATCCTTCCGTGTCGAAGACCTTGAAGAACATCAAGGAGGCGCCATCGTATTCCATATGAATTACGAGGGCACCCCCTGTCTGGCAGACCCGGGCGATCTCGCCCCAGCCCCGGGTCATGAAGACCTTGCCCGGAGCGATGACCACAACCTCCACTCTGGTCGCAAGGGTGCTGCAGTCAGCGTGCTGCAGCCAGAGCTCCAGAGACCCACTTGGCGGCATCTCGAAGGCGAAGGAGGGAGGAAGGCGAATCCAAGAGCGTGGAGGCATGGCGGTGTGAAGCACAAGCTCGCGAGAAGAGCCCTCGGTGTGGACTCCAGGGGTGACGACGCGCACCGCCGTGACTCACCGGCGTCACCGACGGTGTCGTCGGTGTTGCTCGGCGCCTGCTTCTCCAGGGCCCTCGATCCGGGCGTACAAGGGCAGCGGAAACCCAAGTGGCGGCCGCTCGTACCAGGACCGCGACGTCCCCTGCCATGCGACCACGTCGCAGCGGCCGGGGACAGGCCGCTTCTTCGGCGGAAGTGGGTCGGGACCCTCTCGGGGGGCCTTTCCCTTCTCTTCCGCTGAGAACCGGCGGATCGGCGCCATTGGCATAAGGTGGAGCAAGGGCGAGGAAGAAGAAGGAGAGAAGCAGGAAGGGATGGACTACGGGGGCTCTCGCCCGTCCGTACTTATAGTCCGAAGGGATGGACTACGGGGACCAACTGTCGGCCACCATGATCTCAGGTAATCATGACCCATTTTTGCATGCAGGGACTTGTCAAGTCGGGCAGTTGTCGAGGCAGCGTGTGGAAGCGGAGACGCCCACGCCCAATCAACCGCCACGCGGCGCCAAGGCCGCAGGATGATGGGGCCCGCGGCACTCTACACTTGCCCCTTCGCTTCTCTACTAAGCCAAGTCCGAGCGCGCCTTGGGCCCGGGGGCTACTGTCAGCGTTCTGGGAACGGGGGTCCCTAGACTTTCCTGCCTGCGGCCTGCGGTGTGGCTCAAGTGGTGGCCCAGTACGGCCCATCTTCATCAGCACAAGGCTCAAGACCCTCGCGAGGGGTCAAGCCTCGTGGGGCGGACGATGCAAGGCTTCCTCAGGAACGGCCTCGCCAGGCAGGCTCGCGAGGAGGCGGAGAGATCAAGGCAGGGTACCTCGCGAGGTGCTCGTGACGCAAGCCATGACGATCGAGACCAGGCGGGCGTCGGCCTGCATAGTGTCCTTGTTTCGTCTTTGGTGCAAAGGGGGCAAGCACAGGCGTGGAGTACCGAGGCATCAGGCAAAGGTTGCCATTTCAGTGCAACAAGACCAAGACCAGCAGGACAGCAGGATGGAGGTCACCGTGGAGCCCAAGACGGCGTCATCGCCAGTGCCTTTGGCAACCGAAGACCAACTTTAGTCAGGATAACTTGTACTAGATGTTCCCCTTCGAAATGGCCGTTGTTGGTGCCCTTCCCGCTCAATATTTGGGAAGAGGCCCAGGGCCTCTATATATAGGCCTAGCCACCACAGTAGAGAGCGGACTAGTTATGGACAGATCAAATGCTCATTAGAAAGAGAGAGGCGATCGAACTCACCCAAGCAGTTCATCGCACCAGCTCAAGAACACCTCTCGCGAGGCTGTTCTTCCCTTGTACTGTTCATCATCAGCCCCATAGGCAATCCACCACACCACCCACCGGAGTAGGGTAATAAACCACAACGGTGGCCCGAACCAGTATAAATCTTGTGTCCCTCGTGTTGTTCATCATTTTTAGCTTAGATCTCACGAGGCGATCGGGCGTAGATTGGTAGGGGAGAGATCTTCGTGTGCACCCCAGTGTTCGAACCTTAAGGGTCTGCCGAAACCCAACATCCGACATGGTCGTCCTGCCCGATCACCTTTGATCGTTGGGACCATCTGACGCGAGTCCTCATGGATGGTGGCAGCAGCCTGAACCTGCTCTATCAGGATACAATGTGCAAAATGGGTATTGATCCCTCAAGGATCAAGCCCACAAAAACCACCTTTAAAGGTGTCATTCCAGGTGTAGAGGCCCGCTGTACGGGCTCAATCACACTGGAAGTGGTCTTCGGATCCCCGGACAACTTCCGAAGTGAAGAGTTGACCATCGATATCGTCCCCTTCCGAAGTGGCTATCACACACTACTCGGATGAACCACGTTCGCTCGATTCAATGTGGTGCCACACTACGATTATCTCAAGCTGAGGATGCCCGGACCATGCGGTGTTATAACAGTCAATGGAAACACGGAATGCGCCCTCCATACCGAGGAGCGCACCGCTGCCCTGACAGCAGAAGCACAGAGCATCCTTTTTAGGCAGAACCTAAATTCGGCGGCCAAGCTCCCGGACACTGTCAAGTGAGTTCGAACTACTCTGCGGCAGGACAGTCCAGCTCGTCAAGAGCTCAACTAGCAATTCGGCCTCTGTCCTAGTCCCGTCCAAACAGCGGCATTCGTACCGCGCGTATGTAACTACGCACTCAAAATAACATGGGCATAGACGGAGGCACAGCTAGATCGCGGTCCACAATATGGCTCAATCGCTCCTGGACCCACATACTTTCACCTTTTCTTTTTCTTTTCAGGTTTCTTTTTTTTCCAGGCCTTTCCTGGTGACCTTATTGTCGGACCTATCAAGGGACGGATACACCAAGACGACAAGAAGCTTTGACGTACATGGGAATTCCCAGGCGGTCTCTTTAAATGATCGTTATGCCTGTTTTAAGGACCCGCACACATCTCTCCCTTGGTCATGGCATGTTAAATAGCCCTTTTTGCTTATCACACCATTTGTACAAAATACGATCTGGCGTATTAATCAAAGTACAATGGAAAATGGTTTGCGGCCCAATTTTTGCGGCATTAGCCTATTACTTCATTTTTCTTCTTTTTTATTCAATTGCACCCGTACACTCCGGTACACCCTAATTCGCCAAGGGCTTCATTACACCCCATAATATGGCAACAAAGTCCAAACACTTTCTTATAGTATAGTTCGGCACCCCGAACTTATAGCATTATATGCATCGGCTCCGAATCATGTCTTTGGTCAATAGTTGGGTTGCCCGGCTCCTGTGCTTACTACCTTCGTTCCGCTATATCGTCTACGGTAGTAAAGGGAGAACTATTGCGATTGTGTCCTGGCTCATCCGGATGAACACCTCAGTAGAGAAAGCCGAAAACTGACTGTCATGATGCGGCGAGAGCCAGCCAGCTGTTCGAGAGGTTACAAATCGTTAACATTTTCTTCCGCATTATGCGATGCATCGGTTTTTACATGATCAGGTGTTTACAGCACCCTAAGTTCGGACTTATGAACACCGGGGGTTGCGCCTAAGTTTTTATTGTCAAACTCCTATGTCTAAGTGAGGGTGATAAAGCCACATAGTCCGATTTCCTGGTTCATGGCGCTAAACACCTCCTTTAAGGAACAAAAATTTGGGGTAAAGATTAGATTCATCCCGAACACCCCCGTACTACCTACGTGGGGGCTGAAGCCGACAACTGGCCAACTCTCAGATTTAACAATACGGCCGCACAAGAGGTAAAATTTCAAATAACTAGCATTATATTACATAACGATCTTGTTTCATAGTACAGGACAGGATAACATGAATGTATTCATTCAAAGATTGCATCCTTAGCACATTGCTCCCCCACAAGGCGGGATCCCTCCATGACATTGTCAAAATACAGCTCAGGCGTGCGGAGCTCCTTGCCCACAGGAGGTCCCTCGGCCACAAGCTTCGCGGCGTCCATCTTCACCCAATGCATCTTGACTCGGGCGAAGGCCATTTGCGCGCCTTCGATGCAGACCGATCGCTTGATGGCATCAAGCCGAGGACAGGCATTGACCAGCCGCTTCACGAGCCTGAAGTAGCTGTTGGGCATAGCTTCGGCAGGCCATAGCCGTATTATCAAATCCTCCCTGGATAGTTCGGCCACCCTATGCAGTTCGACCAACTGTTTTAGCTGATCACTAAAGGGCACCAGATATTCTGGCGCAAGGTATTGCGACCAAAATAGCTTCTCCGTGGTGCTCCCCTCTTCGGCTCGGAAGAAATCCGCAGCATCTGAAATGCTGTGCGGCAGATCAGTAAACGCCCCTGGAGAACTCCGAATCCGGATCAGTAAGAGGAACCTTTTCTTCATATATTTGCTCTACATAATAAAGACCTTACCCGCCGTGATTTTTCTGGTCTCTTGGATTTCCTGGAGGGCACCTTGGGCTTCAACCTGGGTATCGTGTGCGTTTTGGCGGGCCTTGTCCAGTTCAGACTCTTGATCCGCAAGTTTGTCCAAGGACTCGCATTTCTTCATGGCGTCCTGGAGCTCCCGATGGATCTCACTGACCCGGGCCTCATGCTTATCACGAGCGGCTTTTTCATTGGTCGCTTTCTCCTCGGCCTCGGCCGGCGCCTTTTTGAGGGTCTCCACCTCGGTCGTCTCTTGAAAGTGCAACTATCCTAGATGGTTTTGGTAATTCATAACAACATATAGCTCATTGATCTAATGCTTCCAAGACTATTATTTCAGGAAAGCTCAATGAATGGCATGGCATGGATGATGAAAGTGGATCCCTCGAAATACTAAGGACAAAGGATTGGCTCAAGCTCATAAGCTCAAGACTCTTCATTTTATATTTTAGTGATCCAAGATCACATTGAGTCTATAGGAAAAGCCAATACTATCAAGGAGGGATGAGGTGTTGCTTAATGAGCCTCTTGCTTCATGTGCTTAGTGATATGCTCCAAAACCCTCAGCTACTTTCTCACATCCACAAACGACCTAAACCCAAAGCCAAAATCGGTCACACCGATTCTTCCTATCCGGAGCCACCGAGTTTTAAAGTCATAGCCACTGCCACAAACCCTAAGCAAATCGGTCTTACCGATAGGGATCTCGGTCTCACTGAGATGGGATTGTAATCTCTCTGTTTCCCTTCAAACGTTTTGGTCAAACCGAAGTGAGCGATCGGTCCCACCGAGATTGCAATGTAAACTCTCTGTTTCCCTTTCGTAACATTTCGGTCTCACCGAAAGAGCAAATCGGTCCCACCGAGTTTACCTGACCAACTCTCTGGAAAGCTTATTACCAAAATCGGTCTCACCGAGTTTGTGTAATCGGTCTTACCGAGATTACGTTATGCCCTAACCCTAACCGAATCGGTCTCACCAAGTTGCATGTCAGTCCCACCGAAAATCCTAACGCTCACTAGGTTTACTAAATCGGTCCGACCGAGTCTGTTGAATCGGTCCCACCGAGTTTGGTAGATTGTGTGTAACGGTTAGATTTTGTGTGGAGGCTATATATACCCCTCCACCTCCTCTTCATTTGTGGAGAGAGCCATCAGACTAAACCTACACTTCCAACTTACCATTTTTGAGAGAGAACCACCTACTCATGTGTTGAGGCCAAGATATTCCATTCCTACCATATGAATCTTGATCTCTAGCCTTCCCCAAGTTGCTTTCCACTCAAGTCTTCTTTCCACCAGATACAAATCCTATGAGAGAGAGTTGAGTGTTGGGGAGACTATCATTTGAAGCACAAGAGCAAGGAGTTCATCATCAATGCACCATTTGTTACTTCTTGGAGAGTGGTGTCTCCTAGACTGGCTAGGTGTCACTTGGGAGCCTCCGACAAGATTGTGGAGTTTAACCAAGGAGTTTGTAAGGGCAAGGAGATCGCCTACTTCGTGAAGATCTACCGCTAGTGAGGCAAGTCCTTCGTGGGCGACGGCCATGGTGGGATAGACAAGGTTGCTTCTTCGTGGACCCTTCGTGGGTGGAGCCCTCTATGGACTCGCGCAACCGTTACCCTTCGTGGGTTGAAGTCTCCATCAACGTGGATGTACGATAGCACCAGCTATCGGAACCACGCCAAAAACATCTGTGTCTCCAATTGTGTTTGAATACTCCAAACCCTTCCCTTTACTTTCTTGCAAGTTGCATGCTTTAATTTCCGCTGCCTATATACTCTTTGCATGCTTGCTTGAATTGTGTGATGATTGCTTGACTTGTCCTAAGATAGCTAAAATCTGCCAAACTCTAAAATTGGGAAAAGGTTAAGTTTTTAATTGGTCAAGTAGTCTAATCACCCCCCCCCCTCTAGACATACTTCAAGGTCCTACACCTCTCCTAATAAATATCATCGCACTTTAGTCAGCACAAATCATTCATCCTTCCTGAAAATAGACAAGGTTAGTACATTCCTTGACTGTCTTCCAACTGTTTCTTCACACGGCCAAGCTCTTCCTTGGTCCGCTCCAGACTCTGCTTCAGTCCGAAGACCTCAGCAGTATGAGAGGTCGCAGCCAGCAGCGACGCATGCTTATTCACATAGACATATCAAGTTAGTCTCCTGCAAAAATTATTTGATCCTTTGTTCGGCTTTTCTTTCCAAACACCGGACAGAGTTTCAGGGGCTACTGTCTAAACTGTGACATTCTTTTTTGCATAATTGTGTTGCTTACCTCAAAACCTGTTAGAAGGCTTGTGCAGGCTTCGGTTAGTCCAGTCTTTGCAGACTGGACCCTCTCAATCACCATACCCATAAGGGTACAGTCTTCTTCAACAATGGAAGTGCCTCGCAGCGCTTCCAGCAAATATTCCGATGCCTCTGGATGGACAGAGGTCACCGGTGGAGTAGGTGCACCTCCTTCTTTCGAACGAGGATGCTTGCCTGATTCCAGAGCTGTAGAGGTCTCCGGAGTTGTATTTGGCTGGGGGCCGAATTGAATATGGCCCCCATCGCCAGTCTCCATGGGGATTCGCTCCCCCATGTGTCCGGTGGATGAGGGTTCACCCTCTGGCGCCGCCCGGACGGCCTCTTGAACCTATCCCTGGCCTGGGATCCTTCGGGACAACACCTCGGTGTCCTCCATGGCCTTGGGAGAAGAGGCCAACGTTAGGGTTCCGCTGTCCATCGCCTCCGGGTGCAGCGAATCCCCCAAAGATGAGGATCGCTCGAGGTTGGACCGAGCCGGACTGCAAATACATGACTCAACACATTAAAACAATGAAGTAGAGAGGTCGGATATATGAATGTGTCCGGGTACTCATGATTTGGCCAGGGGCTTCTCCCTGGGCCGCCACTTCGAGCTGCTGTCGGTGGCCGCGGAGGAGCTGTCCGGAAGGGAAGCCTTCCTCTTATTGGACGCCTCAGCCTCCAGACGCGTGGAAGCCGACCTTTTCTTTCTCCCCCCACCCCTTAGTGGGGGGACGACTTTCTTCTTCCTCCTCCTCTTCCTCATCATCCTCAGCGGCGGAGGAATGAGTCTCGGCGTCTTCAGACGTCACGTCCGAAGTGCCCTTGCAACGAAGACCACCTCTGGTCCCCTTGGCCTTCTTCTCCGGTGCTTGATAGGGCGCCGGAACCAGCATTTTCGTCGTAAGTGGGATTTCTGGGTCTTCAGGCAGCGAAGCCGGACACTGAATCCGCTCCGCCTTCTTTGTCCAGGCCTGAGAAAATTAGTAGGGAGGCTTAGGCATCTTCCTCGAGTATGCAAGTAAAGGACACACCTTGAAAGCATAAAAAACTTACTGGACTAGCCGAATGGGCCAAGTCATGCCGCGGTCCTCGGTTGTGGCCGGTCACGTCTCGTTGGCCTTGAAGAGCACCATCCAGATGTCTTCGTGCATGGTGCCGAAGAACTCCAGCAGTGTCTGGTGCTTGGCCGGATCATACTCCCACAATTGGCAGGTCCGGCGTTGGCACAGAAGGATCCGGCAAATAAGCATCACCTGGATCACATTGATGAGCTTTATGTTCTTATTTATCATGTTCTGTATGTGCGTCTGAAGTGCTATCAGCTCCTCCGATGAAGACCAGTCCAGGCCTTTCTCTGGCCAGGTGGTGAGCCGCATTGGGGCTCCAAACCGGAATTCGGGAGCCGCAGCCCAGTTGGTGCCGCGTGGCTCCGTGATATAAAACCATGATTTCTGCCACCCCTTGACGTTCTCCACGAAGGAGCCTTCGGGCCATGTGACGTTGGGCATCTTGCTCACCATGGCGCCTCCGCACTCTGCGTGTTGGCCGCTCACCACCTTCGTCTTCACATTGAAGATTTTAGCCATAGTTCAAAGTGGGGTGGGACACGGAGGAAGGACTCACACACGACGATGAATGCCGAGATGTTGAGGATGGAGTTGGGGCCCAGATCATGGAAATCTAGGCCATAGTAGAACATGAGTCCGCGGACAATGGGTGGAGAGGAAATCCCAGCCTGCGGACGAAGTGGGGGATGAACACCACCCTCTCATGGGGCTCCGGGGTAGGGACGATCTGTCCCTTGGCCGTAAGCCGGTGGGCGATTTCCCTGGCCAGATACCCAGCCTCCCGGAGCTTGGTGATGTCCTCCTTCACTATGGAGGTCATCCACTTGCTGTGCGCTCCAGATCTGGACATGGTGGGAGTGTTTTTTGGGGGCGGAGAAGATGAGAACTTGGACGCTGGAGCTTGAGAATGGGGGAGGCAGAGAAGGCATGGGAGAGAAGGGGTAAATCCTTATCCCTTTATAAAGGCAGTGAATATCAAGTGCCTCCCCACTCGCCTTAAAACTCGCCTATTCCCCAAGGGTCGTGCAGACGGCACGGTTGGATTACCCACGCCCGTATTGATGAGAATCCTGCAATAAGGGGACACGATCTCTGCTTTGACAAGACGTGCCAATGGAACCGCATCTCGAAATATGGAGCGGCGGGCTAAAAACGGTTTGAATAATGACCGAGCGACAGCGTGATGTCATGCTACAAAAAGTTGTCAGCAGATTGGACTCGTGAAATATTATACTCTCTGCAGTTGTGTGTGGAATTTGTTTTGCAGAGCCGGACATGTTTCTTGTGTTCGAGGACTATTTTGGAGTATTCGGAGGAGGAACCCGCCTTGCAATGCATAAGACAATCTGCACGCTGGACACCTCGTCATAGAAGCCTGGTTCAGGGGCTACTGAGGGAGTCCTAGATTAAGGGGTCCTCGGACGGCCGGACTATGTGACATGGGCCGGACTGTTTGGCTATGAAGATACAAGACAAAAGACTTTGTCCCGTGTCCGGATGGGACTCTCCTTGGCGTGCAAGGCAAGCTTGGCGTTTGAATATGTAGATTCCTTTTCTCTGTTACCGACTTTGTACAACCCTAGCCCCTTCCGCTGTCTATATAAACCGGAAGGTTTAGTCCGTAGGGGCAATCATAATCATACAGGCTAGACTTCTAGGGTTTTAGCCATTACGATCTCGTGGTAGATCAAATCTTGTAATACTCATATTCATCAAGATCAATCAAGCAGGAAGTAGGTTATCACCTCCATAGAGAGGGCCCGAACCTGGGTAAACATCGTGTCCCCCGCCTCCTGTTACCATCAGCCTTAGACGCACAGTTTGGGACACCCTACCCGAGATCCGCCGGTTTTGACACCGACAACGAGGGCAGACCACCCAGAGGGACGCGAGAGGGCAGAGCATGCCGCGGCCGCCTCAACCGCAAGCAACCACACACATAGAACAGTTGAACACGCAGGAAATGGTCGCCTACAAGCCGGCCGACACTTGCGTCGCCGCGTAGAGAGCGGCCGTGTGCTACTACCTCCGTCTTTGTCTATAGTCCCCTTTATATTATGTGCCATACTTTTCCCTCAAATTTAACCAACAAAATGTTAATGCATGTTATAAAATTATATAATTGGAAACTATGTTCAAATACGAATCCAACTATATAATCTTTGGCGACATGCATTCGTATTTTATTAGTTAAATCCTACTTATAAACTAGGATGGGTGTATAGTAGGTAATTCCATTGCAAACATTTTTTTATTAACCGTATGTGTACGTGGCCTTTCGTCCTACTCTCGCACGTCTTGTCGCCCCGCTGCCGCAAGCGGCTTACAGCCAAGCTTGCGCAGCGCGCGGGAACATTCTTTTGGCCAAACGGTGGCGCCAATGAATCGTCGGTGAGCCCTTTCCATGCAACCTCGCAGGTTCCCGCGCAAGCTTCCCACGAGTCCTGCGTCGCATTTTCCCCTCCCTCCCTGTAGCTTACCTCGTCTGCTTCTCCCACAATCGCCAATGGCATCGGTCCGTCATGGTCTCTCAGCCACTCCACCGTCATTAGACGACAGCTCTAGCTGGGAGGCTACACCACGGCAGCGGCACAGTCCCCGCCGTAGTGTAGTGTGTGTGGCGTCCCTGTTGGGTTTTTGCGGAACACCCACAACATGCTCCATCCCCGGTGCCCGCCGGCTGTTGCTGTCGCCGCCGCCGTTTCCACACCACCGCCGAAGCCGTGGTCATCGCCCGCTCATTGCCGCGTCCGGCGCGGAGGTGGCCGTCGTGGCCGCCACCCCACTGCCAGCCACCATGCCCATCACCCGCTCCGCCACCGCGGCCCAAAGGTGGGAGGTGGTGGTCGTAGACGCCACCCCGTCGTCGGCCGCCCTGGCCGCCAGCCCACCATCGACCGCCGGGGTCATCACCCACTCCGCCACCGCCGCCCGAAGGCGGGAGGCGGAGATGGATGCCGACACGTGTGTCAGTGACCTTGCGTGCTACACCGAGTTCCTGCGGGAGGAGGAGTAGCGCCTCATCGAGCATGCAAAGAGCCTTACCGCCACCGTGGCCGCGGCACATGCCGCCTCAGAGGCGAGGAATCAGGAGATCTACGAGGAGAACCATCCTTTGAGAGGGATCGTCTGGAGCGACAGTGGGCGTTCGAGCTGGCGAGCGTCGCCGAACGTGCAGCAACGGCGGGAACCGTATTGTATTTTTCTAGCTCATCGGTAGGGTCCTCCTCCTCTGCCTCTTACTGAGCGCGCTCAGCTGAGGAGAGGCTGTCAGAAGTAGTACAAAGCCCCTCCGAAGTAGTAGTAGTAGTAGTAGTAGTAGTAGTAGTAGTAGTAGTAGTAGTAGTAGTAGTAGTAGTAGTAGTAGTAGTAGTACTAGTACTAGTAGTAGTAGTAGTAGTAGTAGTAGTAGCAGTAGTATTTAGGGGCTATTTTGTTCAGTTCATCTAACTATAGATGTGGTAGAACTGTATAACGTACTTAAAATTAGCTAGTATATAAAGTAGAACTAGCTATTTCAGTACGTGGTTGGCAACAATTGGGGAAAAGTTTGGTCGGTTCAGCTGCCGAGTTGAACTGTTTGTATAAATTAAGCACAACTACTTAATCTATGAATGAAATCTATGCTTAATTACTGAATTTTACTTGAAAAAATTAGATAGTGCTAGTTATTTTTAGCTGCATATTTTGACAAATCGCAGTGTTACAAGGTTGACAAATGGCAATGTTACTAGATCAACAAATGTCAATCTTTCAAGTTTGACATATGGCAATATACCCAATACGACAGATGCAAATCTTACCAAATTGTTTGTAAGTGGTTGCACACAGGTCATCCAAAACAACTGTTTGCGTTGAAGTGATGCACAAATCCTGCTCTCACTTTGCATACGGGTGTTCTGTCTAAAACATTTACGATCAAGAGCTGCACAAATCCTGCTCGGCACATTTTCCCTTGGCTTCTTGGGGAAGCTGTCGGTTTGCATACGGGTGTTCTAACTAAAATGTTTGCGATCGAGATACAATATTAAACCCAAGAAAAAAACTATTTCCGACGGTGGCGGAGGCGGCGTGCCATGCCGTCCTTGTCGTTGTCGTCCTCCGGGACGCCGTTGTTGAAGTCTTCAAGGCAGCTCAGAATGTTCTTCACTTGTAAATCAAACATCATGTCGTCGCGTGATCGACGGGCGGGGCGCGAGAAGACGGCAACTAGCGGCGCTGAGAGGTAGTGGTCGACGATGGTGTCCCATGCCGCTGAGGGGGCGCGCGCACGGGCACGGGCGCGGCTCGTGCAGCCAAACACATGGGGACCGGCGCCGCGTGAAGGAAATATGCCCTAGAGGAAATAATAAAGTTATTATTTATTTCCTTAATTCATGATAAACGTTTATTATTCATGCTAGAATTGTATTAACTGGAAACTTAGTACATGTGTGAATACATAGACAAAACATATAGTCCCTAGTATGCCTCTACTTGACTAGCTCGTTAATCAAAGATGGTAATGTTTCGTAACCATAGACATGTGTTGTCATTTGATGAACGAGATCACATCATTATGAGAATGATGTGATGGACATGACCCATCTGTTAGCTTAGCATTATGATCGTTACAGTTTCATTGCTACTGCTTTCTTCATGACTTATACATGTTCCTCAGACTATGAGATTATGCAACTCCCGAATACCAGGGGAACACCTTGTGTGCTATCAAACGTCAGAACGTAACTGCGTGATTATAAAGATGCTCTACAGGTGTCTCCGAAGGTGTTTGTTGGGTTGGCATAGATCGAGATTAGGATTTGTCACTCCGTGTTTCGGAGAGGTATCTCTGGGCCCTCTCGGTAATACTCATCACTATAAGCCTTGCAAGCATTGTGACTAATGAGTTAGTTGCAGGATGAAGTATTATGGAATGAGTAAAGAGACTTTCCGGTAACGAGATTGAACTAGGTAGAGATACCGACGATCGAATCTCGGGTAGGTAACATACCAATGACAAAGGGAACAACGTATGTTGTTATGCGGCTTGATCGATAAAGATCTTCGAAGAATATGTAGGAACCAATATGAGCATCCAGTTCTGCTATTGGTATTGATTGGAGACGTGTCTCGATCATGTGTACATAGTTCTTGAACCCGTAGGGTGCGCACGCTTAACGTTCGATGACGATTTGTATTATGAGTTATGTGATTTGATGACCGAAGTTTGTTCAGAGTCTCGGATGAGAGCACGAACGTGACAAGGAGTCTCGAAATGGTCGAGACGTAAAGATCGATATATTAGAAGGCTATATTCAGACATCCGAAAGGTCCCGAGTGATTGGGGTATTTTTCGGAGTACCGGAGAGTTATGAGAATTCGCCGGGGGAAGTAGTGGGACTTAATGGGCCATACGGGAAAGGAGAGAAGGGCCTCAAGGGGTGGATGCGTGCCCCCCCATGGTAGGTTCAAATTGGACTAGGGAGGGAGCGGCGCCCCCTCTCTTTCCTTCTCCCTCTCCTACTCCTTCCCTCTCTCCCCTCTTGGGAAAAGAAGGGGGCTCCAACTAGGATTTGGAATCCTAGTTGGATTCCCCCTATAGGCGCGCCCCTCCTAGGCCGGCCTCCTCTCCTCCCTCCTTTATATACGTGGCCAGGGGCACCCCATAGACACAAGTTGATCTTTTAGCCATGTGCGGTGCCCCCATCCACAGTTACACAACTCGATCATACTGTTGCGGAGCTTAGGCAAAGTCCTGCGCCAGTAGCATCATCAACACCATCGCCACGTCGTTGTGCTGACAGAACTCATCCTCGGCCTCAACTGGATCAAGAGTACGAGGGACGTCATCAAGCTAAACGTGTGCTTAACGCGGAGGTGCCGTACGTTTGGTACTTGGATCTCTTGGACCGCGAATACGTTCGACTACATCAACCACGTTATTGAAATGCTTCCACTTTCGGTCTACGACGGTACGTGGACATACTCTCCCCTCTCGTTGCTATGCATCACCTAGATAAATCTTGCGTGATCATAGGAATGTTTTTGAAATTACCGTGTTTCCCAACACCGCGGTGGGTGGAGGGGCGCGCACGGGCACGGGCACAGGCGCTGGCATGTACACGAGCTCGCGCGGGTCCGCGGAGACCTCGGTGACGCCCGCGGCTTCCAGCTCTAGGATAGTGCTCGGCGACCAGCCCGTCAATGCTATTGGGATGAAATTTGGCCTGGCGTGGGGACGGAGCTGGACGGAGCGGGGGCTGCAACAGCGCGGCCAGCTCATTCTGGGCCATGTCCATGAGGCCCCATTGTCGGTGTCAAAACCGGCGGATCACGGGTAGGGGGTCCTGAACTGTGCGTCTAAGGCTAATGGTAACAGGAGGCGGGGGACACAATGTTTACCCAGGTTCGGGCCCTCTCGATGGAGGTAATACCCTACTTCCTGCTTGATTGATCTTGATGATATGAGTATTACAAGAGTTGATCTACCACGAGATCGTAGAGGCTAAACCCTAGAAGCTAGCCTATGATTATGATTGTTGTTGGTCCTACGGACTAAACCCTCCGGTTTATATAGACACCGGAGGGGGCTAGGGTTACACAGAGTCAGTTATAGAGAAGGAGAACCACATATCCGAATTGCCAAGCTTGCCTTCCATGCAAAGGAGAGTCCCACCCGGACACGGGACGAAGTCTTCAATCTTGTATCTTCATAGTCCAACAATCCGACCAAAGTATATAGACCGGCTGTCCAAGGACCCCCTAATCCAGGACTCCCTCAGTAGCCCCTGAACCAGGCTTCAATGACGATGAGTCAGGCGCGCAGATTGTCTTCGTCATTGCAAGGCGGGTTCCTTCTCCGAATACTCCATAGAAGATTTTGAACACAAGGATCATGTCCGGCTCTGCGAAACAAATTCCACATACCATCGTAGAGAGTACAATATTCCACAAATCCAATCTGCTGACAACTTTAAACAGCGTGACATCACGCCACGGCCTGGTCATCATTCGAACCGTTTTCCTTAACCAGTTGCTGCACATATTGCGAGGTGGTTTCCTTGGCACGTCTTGTCGAAGCAGAGATCGTGTACCCTTATCACAGGATTCTCATCAATACGGGTGTGGGTAACCCAACCGTGCCATCAATCGCGGCACTTGGGGAATAAGCGATTTTACGGGGCAAGTGGGGAGGCGCACAGTTTCTACCGCCTTTATAAAGGGATAAGGATTCCTCTTTTTCACCCATGCCTTCTTCTTCCCCTGCCCATCCATTCTCGCACGCTCGAGCTCCAATGCCAAGTTCTCACCTTCTCCGTAAAGCCATTCCAAACATTTCCCGAACGGGAGGCAAGTGGATGGTCTCCTCCGTTAAGGTGGAGGATATTACGAAGTTCCGGGAAGCCGGATACCTGGCCGCAAACATCGTGCACCGGTTCCCGGACGCGGGGCAGATCATCCCTACTCCGGAACCCCATGAGAGGGTTGTATTCCTTCCTCACTTCATCCACGGATTGGGATTCCCCCTTCACCCATTGGTCCGCGGGCTCATGTTCTACTACGGGCTGGACTTCCATGATCTGGCCCCCAATTTCATCCTCAACATCTTGGCGTTTATCATCGTGTGCGAGGCCTTCCTCCGCATCAAGCCCCACTTCGTCTTATGGCTGAAGACCTTCAACGTGAAGCCTAAGGTGGTGGTCGGCCAGCAAGCGGAGTGCGGAGGTGCCATGGTGGGCAAGATGCCCAACGTTACCTGGCTCGAAGGCTCCTATGTGGAGACCGTGAATGGGTGGCAATCGGGGTGGTTCTATATCACCGAGCCGCGCGACGCCAACTGGGCGGCGGCCCCCGAATATCGATCTGGCATCCCCATGCGGCTCACCTCCTAGAAAGAGAAGGGCTTAGCCTGGGGTTCGCCGGTGGAGCTGACCGGACTCCAGACCTGTATCAAAAATATGATAAGCAAGAAAATCAAGCTTGTCAACATGGTCCAGGTCATGCTCTTCCGCCGGATCCTTCCGTGTCAAAGACGGGCTTTGAATATGTGGGAGTTCGACCCGGTCGAACACCAGATGCTGCGAGAGCTCTTCGACACGACGCACAAAGACGTTTGGAAGGTGTTGTTCAAGGCCGCCGAGGTACCTCCGCCCATTACCGAGGATCGCGGACTCAGTGCAAAGCGCCCTGCCAATCCGGTAAGCTCATTATATTTTACAAGATGTTCCTTTCCCTAGTATATTTGTGGGAGGAATCTAAGCCTCCACGCCAATTTAACAGGACTAGGTAGCGACACCAGAGTAGATCGACTGTCCAGCTCCACTACCTGAAGATCTAGCAACGGCTCTCTTAATGGAGATGCTGTTTCGGGCGCCCTATGAGGTGCCGGAGAAGAAGGCCAAGAAGAAGGCCGCGGGGACCAGGAAAGGTCTCCGGCGCAACTCATCGTCCAAAGACACCGAGGTGCGCTCCTCCAACGAAAACAAGGAGGAGAAAGAGGAAAGTCCTCCCCCCAACCGGGGGGGGGGGAAGAAAAGGAAGGCCGCCCCGTCTGGGGAGGCCGAAGGGTCCAAGAAGGGTGTCGGTGTCAAAACCGGCGGATCTCGGGTAGGGGGTCCCGAACTTGTCTAGGAGGATGGTAACAGGAGACAATGGACACGATGTTTTTACCCAGGTTTGGGCCCTCTCGATGGAGGTAAAACCCTACTCCTGCTTGATTAATATTGATGATATGGGCAGTACAAGAGTAGATCTACCACGAGATCAGAGAGGCTAAACCCTAGAAGCTAGCCTATGGTATGATTGTTGTTCGTCCTACGGACTAAAACCCTCCGGTTTATATAGGCACCAAGAGGGTTAGGGTTACACAGAGTCGGTTACAATGGTAGGAGATCTACATATCCAGATCGCCAAGCTTGCCTTCCACGGCAAGGAAAGTCCCATCCGGACACGTGGACGAAGTCTTCAATCTTGTATCTTCATAGTCCAGAGTCAGCCAAAGGTGATAGTTCGCTATCCGGACACCCCTAATCCGGGACTCCTCAAGAGTCCCCGAACCAGGCTTCAATGGCGATGAGTCCGCGTAGATTGTCTTCGTATTGCAAGGCGGGTTCTTCTCCAAATCATGTGCACTGCTGAATAGCGCCCGGCCACTCAGAATATTGCGCCCTTGGCTTCCACGCCCAATAATGGCCATCTTCCACGGTTTAACGACGCGAAAAGCCAGGGTATTTTACATTTACCCCCCTGGCTGTGCAAATAAGCTGCCTATAAACGAGACGAGGATCTAGATCCGAATCACACCATCCTCCCTTCGCGAGCATTCATCGGAGTGCATCTGACAGAAATCCATTCGATCATGGATACCGACGTGGCTCCTCCTTCCGCCTCCCAGCCCTCTCACCGAGATTGGGAGAGATGTTCTCCCACACAAATGAGCTAGTGATGCTCCAAACCAAGGGATTTCTTCCCCAGCCTTCATGGTTCCGGTTCGAGTTTAACTCGCCACCTATAAGGGCGTAAAGCAGCGGAGAGCATCCCTACCCTCCAAAGGAGAGCGGGTATGCCTTGTCCCTTATTTGATAAGAGGGCTCGGATTTCCAATTCATCCGTTTCTCCGGGGCTCCCGGAGTTCTACGGCCTCCAGCCAGCACAACCCACGCTTTGCCTCCATCTTGAATATTGCGGGCTTCGTGGCCCTTTGCGAGCTGTTTTTGGGCATCGAGGCTCATTTTACGTTGTGGAAGAAGCTATTCTGCCTTGTGCCCCGTTCTCAAGAGGGGTCAATATATCAAGTGGGCGGAGCCGAACTATGGCGCATCGCCGGAACCAGATATCTATCCGGAACCCCAAAGAAGGCGTCCAAAGACTGGCCTTCGGAATGGTTTTATATAGAAGGTGTCCCCCTGCCGGACCCTGTTCAGATCGGCCTCCCTGAGTTCAATAATGCTCCTTTGAAGAAACGCCTAAGCTGGCGTCCATGGAGCCCTCAGAAGGAAAATGACAGGGACGTCCTTTACCCGATGAGCCGAATTAGGTTGTTAGCTCATTCCAGACTGACCATGATCGGGGTCATGGCCACATGCATTATGCGGGGGGTGCAGCCACTCCAGTATAGAGGCCACCCCATGTGGGATTTCAACGGGGAGGATGATGCCACCCGCCACGGCCGTAAGGGGCCGGGATCGGTCGCCGATCTGATGAAGATCCTGTCCGCATTGTACAAGGGAGAAGAGGAGGAATTTCTCCGCGTCAATCCACAGGACGGATTTTCTATGTACAATCCTCCAAGCTGGGTAAGCGGACATTTATTTTTGCCTATCCGATCCATACTCCCATAGTCAAGTATCTCATTTTGTGATTTCAGTGCAGGAACTGCGCCGGGCCATAAAGGATATAAACAGAACGCCTCCACAACCCGAGGATCCGGAACGGTTCCTCGATCCGACCTCCCAAGAGGATCCGGACATATCGGTGGAGCTGATCGATGGGGTATTTCACCAACTGAGCATCGATAATGCCTTGGTCGCCGTTACGGCTGATTACCCCGGAATAATTCCAGCCTCGCAGGTAACTGAGACCGAAGTCCAAATACTTTGAAAGTGACCCATCCATGCTTGTTTTTGATCAGCGTATACCAATGGTGTTTCGCAGGGGAAGTCCTTGAGGCGGAAGGCCAAGCCTGCGACGGCTAGTCAACAAGGGACAGCAAGGCCCAACAGGCTGAAAAGAAGTGCAGTCCAGATTGAAACGCCGGTGCAATGGTATGGCGTGTCATCTTACTCCCAGGTTTTATTCCCGGGAGGCATACTAACGCTCGTGCTTTTTCAGGAAGAAGAGCACTCGCTGGACTGTATCCGGAGAGGTTTCCAATCAATCCTTCGCTCGCCAGGCTCCAAAGCCAGGTCCAGAAGCGGAGGCGAACACGAGGCGTGCATCACAGGCATCGACATGAATTCCGACAGGTTATCTGCCACCAATTCCAAGGTGGAGAGTGCCATGAATCACAGGCGTCGCCGGACAGTTCTTCGTGATGCATGTTTCTCCCTAGAGGCATTGGATGCCTTCAATTCGGGATATGCGCACCTCCGTGCCGCTCAAAATGGTCTAGCCAGAGCCACGGAGCAGTATGTAAAAGACATACGGGTGACAAAATTTGACAGTTATATATGCCAGTAGCCCCCGAGATTTGAAATAGTTAGAATAACTGATTTAAGGATCATTTATTGTGCAGGATCTTACAAAAAAGAATACCCAACTGTCCCAGGAGCTAGAGGAGTGCAAAGCCCAACTTGAGGCCGCACTAGCCGCAGCAGAGGAAGCCAAAGAGACCCCCTCTAGAGTATATGCTTCAAAAGATAATTAATTTGTGAAGTGCGGCGTGTGTATAAGTCTGACAATAATATTGCAGATGGCGCCGGGATAGATCCGGACAAGCAACAGCTCATGCGCCGGTTAAAGGCCGGCGAGAATGTGCTTACAAGGGTGAGGCAAGAGAAAAATAATCGGCCAACACCCAGCTGGGTGAGGAACTAAAGGATGTTCATGCCCAGCTTTCTGACTTCGTTAAGGAGAATCGGCGGCTTCGACGCGGCATTTTTAGTAAGTGCTTGAACGAACTTTGAAAAAGAGTTCGGCGAGGAAGTCGACTAACAGAGTTATGTCTCAGACGATGCTCACAGCCGCCCCGCAGAGGAAATGCCCGGTTCTATGGGTGACCTTCTTCCTGAAGTTTGCAACCGCATCTAACGAAGTTCGGCAGTGATGAAAGGCGGCCGCCTGTGCCTTGTGGCTATCTGCCTCCCGCCTCAAGGCCTTGGAGAGCTTGTAGAGAGGCTTCAGGGAGCGCGGCGGCGCTTCCGCTTATGGAAGATATCGGCCTGCCGTCAAGGCGCCAGGGAGGCCTGGGCCATGGTGAAGACGCGGTACACGAAGGCTGACCCAAACCACATGGCCGAGGTCGGACCTATGGGGCCCGATGGGAAGGAGATCCCTGTGAGCTTAGTGTATGGCCAAGTAGAATTGGCCGCAAAGTATTCCCAACAGGACTGTAAACTAGACAACCTGTTGGATGGCATTGAAGAGGAATATGCCCAGTCAAGTTGACTATGTAATTTAAGATGACATGTAAAATGCCTTCTAGCCGGATTGTAGATCGTTTGTCATGGCGGACCTTTTCGCTTCAACCTTGGGACCCGATAGTCCGGAGTATGTCCGAATACCCTCACAGTTATGGAAGAACCGGGGCATGCGTGGAGACCAGGCGTATGGGTCATTAGTGCTTTATCAGACAAGTGCCCAACTAGTTATGTTATATTACATGGTTAGTAAGAAACATCTTCCAGGAGAATAGTTTCGTTAGGGTTCCTTTCTCGGGAGGCATGCCCTAAAGTGCATGTCCATCTGCATAAAAAATGCGAAAAAACATCTGGGGCGGATAAATAAATAAATGAGAAATCGCCTTTTAGTTCACCGATCGAATATTCCCTTAAGAACGCTTAGCTTCTGCACCCAATCTGAGGTACACATCCGCCGACCCGCAAGAATAATCGCAGAGGTGCTCCTTTACCACCTAGCCGAACAATCGGGAACGTAGGGGTGAGCACAGGAGCCAGGCAACCTAGCTTGGCCAAAATTAAGTCATATCGATGCATATAATGGTGAATAAAAGGTACATGCAGAAGTGTGACACATGTGTTGGGCATGAAGCCCGTATAAATAAGCTTCTGTTAAAGAAGCCCCCAGGTATAATGAGCGCGGATAACGCGTCAAGTGTGTGTGAACAACGCGCAAACGAGCCTTCAAAGGCTGTAAGAGAGAAGGAGGGAGAAGGGGAGAAATAGAAGACAGCTAATGTGTAAAATATAGACACAGGAAGGAGACGAACTTAGAATCCGGCGCTAGGCGTAGAATCTTCGGAGACGGGCTGCGTTCCATGGGTTCGGCTCGAGTCGGTTATCTGATGCATTTCGCAGACGGTACGCTCCGCCGGTCAGGACTTGGTCGATGATGAAGGGACCTTCCCATTTGGGCTTGAGTTTGTCCTTTTTCTTGTCCGGCAGGCATAGAACTAATTCACCAACATTGTAAGTTTTGGCCAGTACTTCTCTGCTTTGATATCTTCGAGCCTGTTGTTGATAGAATGCGGAACGGGCTTTTGCCACGTCACCCTCCTCCTCCAAGGCGTCCAAACTGTCCTGCCGATCGAGCTCGGCTGCTCTCTCTTCATACATGCGCACGCGAGGTGAATCATGAATTATGTCGCAGGGCAGAACTGCCTCTGCGCCGTATACCATAAAAAATGGTGTGAATCCGGTAGTGCGATTCGGCGTGGTCCGCAGCCCCCAGAGTACGGAGTCAAGCTCCTCTACCCAGTACGTGTTAGATTCCTTGAGGGATCGCACTAATCTGGGTTTGATGCCGCTCATGATTAGACCATTTGCTCGCTAGACTTGACCGTTAGTTTAAGGGTGATAGACTGAAGCATAGTCGAGCTTAATGCCCATGTTTTTGCACCAGAGTTTGACCTTGTCGGACGTAAAGTTTGTGCCGTTATCAGTGATGATGTTGTGGGGGACGCCGTAACGGTGTACGACCCTTGATATGAAGTCTATCACCGGTCCAGATTCGACCGTCTTAACAGGTTTGGCCTCTATCCATTTAGTGAATTTATCCACCATGACTAGTAGGTATTTTTGCTTGTGGGTTCCTCCTTTAAGGGGTCCAACCATGTCAAGCCCCTAGACCGCGAAGGGCTAGGTGATGGGTATAGTTTTGAGGGCGGTGAGTGGCATGTGGCTTTGATTAGCAAAGAGCTGGCAACCGACGCATCGTTGGACTAAGTCCTGAGCATCTGCCTGGGCCGTCGGCCAATAAAATCCTGTACGGAAGGCCTTGCCTACAAGGGCCCGGGCTGCGACATGGTGCCCGCCGAGTCCGGCGTGAATTTCAGCCAGAAGATTCCGTCCTTCCTCTTCCGAGATACACCTTTGAAGGACTCCGGTTGTGCTTTTCTTATAAAGCTCTCCATCATGGACCTTATAGGCTTTAGATCGCCGCACTATGCAGCGGGCCTCGTTTTGGTCCTCGGGAAGTTCCTGCCTGGTTAGGTAGGCTAGGAATAGTTCCGTCCACAGGGCGATGACTGCCATTATTACGTGGGCTGAGGATGTTACTTCGTTGGCAGAACCACCAATTGTGTCAGAATGTTCAATAATGCGGTTGGGTCCGGGTTGTTATTTCCGGACTCCCCCTTCCATAGTACGGATGGCTTGAACAGCCTCTCTAGGAAGATGTTGGGAGGGACGGCATCGCGCTTTGCGCCAATGCGCGCTAATACGCTCCGCTGCTGGTTGTTATCCGGGCTATATGGTGAAATTTGAGCCCCTCAAACCGAGCTGACATCTTTAGAACGGCGCTGCGATAAGCTGCCATTTTCGGATCCTTGGCATCAAGTCTCCATTTATTTGGGATATCGCGAGGTTCGAGTCCCCGCACCTCTAGGCGTTGAATGCCCATGGAGACTGCCATCCGAGACCATGTAGAAGGGCCTCAGATTCGGCTGAGTTGTTGAGTCTCAGATACATTATCCGAGTACGATTGAATCAGATTCCGGTTGGGGACATCGAACGACGCCAGCCCCCGCACCAGCCAACATTTTGGAGCCGTCAAGTGCATGATCCGGTTGGAATATGTGCCGCACTCTTTAGGGAGTTCGCTTCATTCATTCGGCGATTTAAGTCGGCCAAAACTTGCGACTTAATAGCTCGTCGTGGCTTATAGGTTATGTCGAATGGGAGGAGCTCAATGTCCCATTTGGCAATCTGGCCCGTTGCGTCACGGTTGTTTATAATGTCGTTGAGGGGTACTTTGGAGGCTACTATTATCGAACACTCTTGAAAGTAGTGTCACGGCTTCCGGGATGCCATAAACACCGCATACGCTATCTTTTGATAATGCGGGTACCGTGACTTGCATGGAGTTAGGATAGTGGACACGTAGTAAACTGGTTTTTGAAGGGGGAACTTGTGTCCGTCCGTTTCTCGTTCGACAACGAGCACCACGCTTACAACTTGATGAGTTGTCGCGATATATAATAGCATTGGTTCGCCCATGTTGGGCGCGGCCAGGACCGGGTTTGTTGCCAATATGGCTTTTATTTCTTCGAGTCCGCCCATATGCATCCGCCCACTCAAGTGTTGGTGCGTCGGAGGAGGCGATAAAGGGGTAATGCCTTTTCTCCCAAACGGGAGATAAAGCGGCTTAGAGCCGCCACGCATCCCGTCAATTTTTGTATTTGTTTGAGGTCCTTTGGGATATCCAATTGTGACAAAGCTCGGATCTTGGCTGGGTTTGCTTCAATTCCTCTACCGGATACAATGAAGCCCAAGAGCTTTCCGGCTGGTACGCTGAAAACGCATTTTTCCGGGTTGAGCTTGATGTCATATTTTCGGAGATTATCGAATGTGAGCCTCAAGTCGTCTACTAGAGTTTCGACATGCTTGGTTTTGATGACCACATCGTCTACGTATGCCTCCACTGTTTTGCCGATCTGGTTTGCCAGACATGTCTGGATCATGCGCTGATATGTTGCGCCGGTGTTTTTGAGCCCGAAGGGCATTGTGTTGAAGCAGAATGGGCCGTATGGGGTGATGAATGTTGTTGCGGCTTGGTCAGGCTCTGCCATCTTAATTTGGTGGTAGCCGGAGTATGCGTTGAGGAAGCACAATGAATCGTGTCCTGCGGTAGCGTCGATAATTTGATCGATGCGGGGGAGGAGGAAGGGATCCTTTGGGCAAGCCTTGTTGAGGTCCTTGAAATCGATGCATAGGCGCCAGGATTTGTCCTTCTTTGGTACCATAACCAGGTTTGCTAGCCAGCCCGGATGTTTTATATCTCTGATGAATCCGGCCTCCAATAGTTTGGCTAGTTCCTCTTCCATAGCCTGTCTCTTGGGTTCGGAGAAACACCGAAGAGCCTGTTTGACTGGCTTGAATCCTCTTAGGATGTTTAGGCTGTGCTCGCCAACGGCGTGGGATTCTGGCATGTCTCGAAGGGTGCCGTGCAAAATGTCCCAATTTTCGCAGAGGAATTCTCGAGAGCGCGTCTACATCAGGGTTTAATTGTGCCCGATGGAGGTCGCTTTTGTAGGGTCCGTTGGATGGACTTGAATTTGACTATTTCGTCCACCGGTTTAAAGGAGGTGGACTTGGATCTCTTATCGAGTATCACATCGTCCCTGTTCACCGTGGAGCGCAGCGCAGTGAGTTCCTCGGCCGCTAGGGCTTCAGATAGTGCCTCAAGGGCCAGTGCGGCTGTCTTGTTTTCGGCGCAGAGTGCTATGTCCGGGTCACTAGCAAGAGTGATGATACTGTTGGGCCCGGGCATTTTGAGCTTCATGTACCCGTAATGGGGTATAGCTTGAAAAATTGTGAATGCCTCTCGCCCTAATAGAGCGTGATATCCAGCGTGCCGAACACCACATCCAGTGTGATTTTTCCTGTACAACATGCTTCCCGACTGGGGATTATTCCTCTAAAGGTTGTGTTGCTTCGCTCAATGCGGCTCCAGACTATTTCCATTTTTCGGAGGGTTTCCTCGTAAATGAGGTTCAATCCGCTGCCACCGTCCATGAGTACCTTGGTAAGGCGAAAGCCGTCCACTATTGGACTGAGGACCAATGCAGCTGGTGCTCGGGCTATTCGGAATTTAGGTTCGTCACCGGCATTAAAGGTAATAGCTGTGTCACTCGATGGGTTTATTGTTGCTACTTGGTAGACTTCGGCAAGACTGCGGAGTGTTCGTTTCCGCATATTATTTGATGCGAAAGTCTTGAAGACTATTAATACCGTATTGGTATCCCTGGGCTAGTGCTCTGGAGTTAGAAGCTCTTCGCCACTTTTGGCCACCTGCCATAGTATCCAACATGCTCTAAGGCTATGAGTTGGAGTGGCGCCCTGACTATGAATTTTGCAGGTCCATTGAGCCATCCCTCCAGTACGGTTCCATGCCCTATAGAGGGTTTTTGCTTTTTGGTATTTAACCCAGGTGCCTGGCAATGATGCACCCTTTTATTTCGGACTGGGGTTGTAGCCAGGGTCGGATTGTCCCAAAAATTGATTTCGGTTTTCCAGGCGCTTTCCATCGCCACAGTACTTTCGTACTATGGACGCCAAGTCAGCGAAGCGTGTAATTTCACAATGACTTATGGCATTGAGGATTCCCTTGTCCGTGCAATTATTGCAGAAGAATGAAATTGCGTCCTCCTCCCGGCAATCCTTTATCCTGTTCATGACCAGGAGGAATCGCCCAAGAATGATGTAATCGCTTTCATGGGCTCTTGCCGGATTTGGGATAGATCGCTTATGTTTGGGTGGGTGGGTGGAATTAAATTTGGAGCGCCGTCCAGTTTAAGACTCAGAGGCCAAGAAGTTTCCGAACTTGGAAGCTTGGGTCCTTGGATGTTGTCCAATGAATCTAGCCCGCCTCGACTTTTAGGTCGTGGCTTGAGGACGCCCCCTCCGTGGGAATCCGCATGGAGGGATCAGGAATCCGGACATAGCTAGTCCTTAAGATAGAAGAAGGGTCGTCGTATTGTTCCTCTACCACAGCAACGTGGTGGGTAACCTGGGGAGAGTTAATCTCTCTTAGATCGGGTTTAGGCCCAATCTGATCGTAGTCTGTAGCGACTCCCAGGACGGCGATGCGATCCAAGAGCTCGTGTAAGGAAGAGAGCTCCATCAGATCTAACTGCTCGGCGAGTTCCGAGTTAACGTGAAGATTGCTTTCGATGACCCAAGAAGTCATCGTTGAAGCGGCAGCCGAACAGGCGGTCATAAGAAAACTGCCTAGCCGGAGAGTTTGGCCGATGGCCAAAGCTCCTTTAGCGACAATGCCGTCTTTAAAGACGGGATGAGGCATCCTTCCTGATGGCGACGGCACAGAGGAACTCTCAATGAAAGCACCAATGTCGGTGTCAAAACCTGCGGATCTCGGGTAGGGGGTCCCAAACTGTGCGTCTAGGCCGATGGTAACAAGAGACAAGGGACACGATGTTTTTTCCCAGGTCCAGGCCCTCTTGATGGAGGTAAAACCCTACTCCTGCTTGATTAATATTGATGATATGGGTAGTACAAGAGTAGATCTACCACGAGATCAGAGAGGCTAAACCCTAGAAGCTTGCCTATGGTATGATTGTTGTTCGTCCTACGGACTAAAAATCTCCGGTTTATATAGGCACCGAAGAGGGTTAGGGTTACACAGAGTCGGTTACAATGGTAGGAGATCTGCATATCCGTATCGCCAAGCTTGCCTTCCATGGCAACGAAAGTCCCATCCGGACACAGGACGAAGTCTTCAATCTTGTATCTTCATAGTCCAAGAGTCCGGTCAAAGGTGATAGTTCGGCTATCCGGACACCCCCTAATCAGGGACTCCCTCAAAGGGAAAGACCCTCCCTCCGGACCACTCCACAACAGCCGCCTACAACGACAAGGAGTGGTTTCCTAGGGGCAAGCCCCTGGCGAAGTCGTAAGTATCCGGACACTATAATACTTCTGGTATGTCTTGCTTTATTGCTTCTTATCATGTCAAATATGATCGTGCAGTCCGTCCAAAGCCCACATCGACATATCCTCCTCGGATGGGTCTTTGAGCCAGTCGGCGATGAACAGCGATTCACTCCCGACGGCCACCACCCCCCGGCCCGTGGACGACACCAAGGTGTTGTCTCGGAGGATACCAAACCAGGGGGAGACAGTTCTGGAGAAGCCCCAAGGTGAAATCCCATATGCCGGGCACATGGGAGGGAAGATGAGGGATCGAAGAAGGTGAGAGTGTCTAGAGGGGGGGTGATTAGACTACTCGACAAGATAAAAATTCCGTCTTTTATCAAGGACAGATTTTGGCAGATTTTGCATAACACACAAGTCAAGTAGCACACTACACATGCAATTCTAGAGTATGGGCAGCGGAAAGTAAATTGCACAAGTAGTAAAGAGAAGTGGAGAAGATCAAACGCAATTTGGAGACGCGGTGATTTTTCTCGTGGTTCCGATAGGTGGTGCTATCGCATTTCCACGCTGATGGAGACTTCAACCCACTGAGGGTAACGGCTGCATGAGAGTCCACGGAGGGCTCCACCCACGAAGGGTCCACGAAGAAGCAACCTTGTCTATTCCATCATGGCCTCACGCCCACGGAGGGCTAGCCTTACTGGGGTAGATCTTCACGAAGTAGGCGATCTCCTTGCCCTTACAAACTTCTTGGTTCAACTCCACATCTCGATGACGGAGGCTCCCAAGCGACACCTAACCAATCTAGGAGGCACCACCTCCAAAAGGTAATAGATGTTGTAGATGATGATGAACTCCTTGCTCTTGTGCTTCAAATGATAATCTCCCCAACACTCAACTCTCCTCACCGATTTGGCTGTGGTGGAAGAAAGGATTGAGTGGAAAGCAACTTGGGAAGGCTAGAGATCAAGCTTCATATGGTGGGAGTGGAGCAACTTGATCTCAACACAAGGGTAGGTAGTTCTCTTCTCGTAAATGTAAGGTAGGAGTGGTAGTTCTTTCGATGGCTCTCTCCACTAATGAAGAGGGGTGGAGGGTATAAATAGCCTCCACACAAAATCCAACCGCTACACACATTTGAGCAATCTCGGTGGGACCGGTGGACAACTCGGTGAGACCGATAGTTCAAATAATGTGAACGTTGGGATTTTCGTGGGACCGAATATACAATCTCGGTTAGTCCGATTCGTGCAATGAAAAGAGCATGCCAATTTGGTGGGACCGACTTCATCATCTCGGTGACACCGATTTGATGATGTATGTTACTGAAGCTTGGCAACTCATGTTTCGTGAGACCGAGTTCGTAATCGGAAAATCCGAGTTTACTAGGGTTTGGCTTATGGCTGAGGTGGTTCATCTCGGTGTGACTGAGTTTGGAATATCGGTGGGACCGAGACTACTTATGAGTGTATATGCAAAGTGAAAGTTGCCGATAGTTTAGGAGATGTATCACTAAGCACTTGAGCAACCAGATCATCATCATAACCTCATCCCCTTTAATAGTATTGGCTTTTCCTATGGACTCAATGTGATCTTGGATCACTAAACCAAAAATGGAGTCTTGAGCTTTTGCCAATGCTTGCCTTAGCATTTTGAGGGTCCACCTCTTTAGTCCTTTTGCCATGCCAATGTGATTGAATTTCCTGAAACATACTTGATAAAAGCATTAGTCCAACCACAAAGTATGTTGTCATTAATTACCAAAACCACCCGGGGAGCAAATGTGCTTTCAATCTCCCCTTTTGGTAATTGATGGCAACACACTAAACAAGACATCAAAGCTTATTGAAAGAAAGACAGAATTATCACGAAAGCTTTGACAAACATGTAGTACAGTGCTCCCCTACAAGTGTGCAAGATTTTCATAAATTATGGTTTTGGACTACCACAAGCACACAAGAGAGAGAAGCAAGATGTGCTACATGCAGCTTGGCTATATGCATCGAGCAGATGAAAAGAAGTGAGTGATAATGCATATGTGCATGGTGATTTCTTGCAAACAAGTATTCACAAGCAAGTCACCATCATGCACATTCTCAAAGTGCATATACTTACCTTGAGGTTCCTTGGCATTGTACCAAGAGATAAACTTGGGAAAACAAGGTTAGATAACACAAGAGTATTTCTTCAACCAACTGCAAGAACATCAAGAGTACCAAGCCAGGATGACATGTATAAAGAGTGTCTCATATTGAGCACAAGCTTGAATCAGCAAACATGTCTCCGAAACTAAAAGATTTTCAATGAACTCTGAGAGATTTTGCTTTCCATAAGATATCAATTGTGAAGATTCCTCTCCCTTTGAGTTTTCTCAGATCAAGGGGTTTGATGGAAAGAGCAAAATCAAAAGAATGATGCCAAATGAGAATGACGCCAATTGTAATGTCCAATGTGAAACACGGCAAGAAATTCTCTTATAAAGAAAAATACCGCAAAGCTTTGATGTGATTCTCTCCCCCTTAAGGTAAGATTGCTCTTCTTCTCCCCTAAATCTTCTCTTCTCCCCTAAGTCTTCTCCCCTTTGACATCAAGTGCCGAAAAGGACAAACAAACTAGGAAGGTCAGGAAGATGGAAAGAAAGAAGTGGGATCCTTAAGAATCACAACAGGCAAAAGGAACATGCATAGAGAATCATTGAGTGGAGCTGCAGAAGATGATATCCTCGAAGAAATAAATCGGTGACATCAATTAAGATGGATCGGTGGGTCCAAAAGTCGGGACTTAGGGTAGATCCTTTTCGTTAGACCGAAATATTTAAATCGGTGACGCCGAGTTTAATTCCAAGGAAATACTGAAATAATTCAGCTCACTTTGCAAGGAATGTTTCAAAGGATTTGCAATGAATTTGTGAATGATTTTCGAGGAATTGATCAGAGCCGAAGGATATTCACAAAGATGTAAGAATAGAAATGAAAAGATTCCTAGATGAAGTTTTTTAATGAAAACTCAATGAGAGAACATAAGAGAAAATAGAAAGACTCCAAAACATATGTACTTCATCTAGATAAAGGTCATGACAAGGTCACCTATGTTTGAGTATATTGACTTAGGAGTCGAATGAGGACATTTGATCATAGGTCATACTCATCATTTAAGCTCAAAATAGGGTTGCCATTTTTCGATTAAGCATTCGATGTGATCACAACTTATGAAGCTGCTTGTACTCATGACTTCGAGCAAAGCTCCTTAAAGATGTGAAGAACATACCTTGGGCTTGTTGTTGCTTTGCTCATGTAGGTAAACTTGATGTAGGTGCTCATTGAATGTGAAGTTGGAGCGCCATTTCCACTTGTGTAGTTCATCTTCCTACATGGGTTAGGCAAGCAAGGAAATACTCAAGGATATCCAAGATGACAAGAGTGAAATACTAGATGTATAAGATGTCAAAAGGATATGTGGAATTTTGTTCCTTGAACTCAACATCCCAAAGGGCTAGATACTTGGTCAATGACAAGATTACTCATGATTTGAGTGTGTGGTAATCTTGTGGAATGTAGATCATCCAAGTACCGCAAGGAGTTAGATGCAATACAAGGAGGCAAATGTGTCCAAGACATATGATCACCATCATAAGAGAAATATCAAGGATTAGTCAAGTGGGCTCATGCCTTGCATGCATCAATGGAGTTCTCACTCCAAGTTTGAAGCATCAATGATGTTCAACTCACTCCTTGCTTACAAAACACCTTCTCATCAAGAGGTTTTGTAAAGATATCGCAAGTTGTTTGTCAAGACGAACATGCTTAAGATTGATGTCATCCTTGGCAATGTGATCACGAATGAAATGGTGACGAACTTCAATATGTTTCGCTCGAGAGTGTTGCACGGATTGTGTCCAATTTTAATCGCACTCTCATTGTCACAAAGCAAGGAACATGTCTCACATGTATCCCATAATCCTTAAGTGTTTGTGTCATCCATAGCAATTGAGCACAACACAAACCAGCAGCAATATATTCCGCTTCGGCAGTAGATAATGATACCGAATTTTGTTTCTTGGAGGACCAAGATACAAGGGATCGACCAAGGAATTGACACGCACGAAGTTGACTTTCTATCAACCCTGTCACCGGCATAGTCCGAGTCGGAATAGCCAACAAGGTCGAAAGAGGCCCTCTTAGGATACCAAATGCCAAAGTTTGGTGTGTGTATCAAATATCTCACAATCCTTTTAACAGCTTTAAGATGACATTCTTTAGGGCTGCTTGATATCGAGCACACATGCATACACTCAACATTATGTCGACGAGAAGCACAAAGATATAGTAGAGAACCAATCATAGATCGGTAAACCCTTTGATCAACGGGTTCTCCATCTTTTGTCAAGTCATTATGTCCACTTGTAGGCATGGGGTTCTCATACCTTTGCTTTCTTGCATGTTGAACTTCTTGAAGAGATCCTTGGTGTACTTTGTTTGTGAGACAAAGGTACCCTCCTTAGATTGCTTGATTTGCAACCCAAGGAAGAATTTGAGTTCACTCATCATGGACATCTCAAACTTCTCCGACATGAGCTTTCCAAACTTCTTGCTAAAATGAGGGTTAGTTGAACCAAAGATAATATCATCAACATATATTTGGCACACAAATAGTTCACCATTAACCCTTTTCGTGAACAGCGTTGAGTCTATTTTTCCAATCTCAAAGCCTTTTTCAAGAAGAAAGCTAGTCAAGATTTGTACCAAGCTCTAGGAGCTTGTTTAAGACCATAAAGAGCTTTATGCAACTTGTAAACATGATTAGGCTTTTGGGATTCACAACCGGAGGTTGTTTCACAAATACTTCCTCCTCAATTTCACCATTTAGGAAAGCACTTTTGATATCCATTTGATAGAGAGTAATATCATGGTGATTGGCATAAGCAAGAAGAATGCGAATGGACTCAAGTCTAGCAACGGGGGCATAGGTCTCACCATAGTCCATACCTTCGACTTGTGTGTAACCTTGAGCTACGAGACGAGCCTTGTTGAGGATGACTTGTCCATCTTCATCTTGCTTGTTCCAAACACCCATTTGGTTCCAATGACGTTTTGATCATCCTTGGGCTTTCTACCAAAGTCCATACCTTGTTCCTCTCGGTTGTGTAATTCTTCGTGCATAGCGCTCACCCAATCCGGGTATTCAAGTGCTTCTTCTACCTTCATAGGTTCAATACTATAGATAAATGAGTAATGCTCACAAAATTTAGCTAAGCGAGTTTTAGAGCGAGTAATTCTCCCGGAGTTGATGTCGTTCATCATTTGTTCCACGGGATGATTTTTCTTGATTCTTGCTCGGACTCGGGATAGCTTTTGTTGAGGTTGTGGCTGAGCTTCCTCATCATCTTCATCTTCCTCTTCTTCTTCCTCATTGTTGTTGGTGTTGTCTTGAGGCGGTGGAGAAGGAGGTTGTGGTGGATCTTCTTGTTGCACTTCCTCATCTTGGTGAGTTCCACTTGTGGGGGCCTCCATGTTGCCTTGAGGTTCATCTCGCCGTGAGGTAGGGGGCTCCACATATGCTCCACATATGTAGATGAGGTACTCTCCTTCACTTCCATGGGATGGATCTTTCCAATAGATAAATCTTGGATAGCTTTCGATGGGTCCTTGTCTCCTACATCAATAGGCATTTGCTCTACTTATGAGCCATTAGATTCATCAACTTCACGCTCACCGCCTCTTCAACCTTTCGGTGAAATTATTGTAGACACGGTAGGTGTGGGAGTTTGATCCATAACCAAGAAAAAGCCTTCATGAGTTTTAGGAGCAAATTTAGACCGACGATGCTTATCAAGGATATAGCATTTCAACCAAAGACACGAAAGTATCCCACTTGGGGTTTGTTACCGTGAGGAGCTCAGATGATGTCTTGCCGAGGAGCTTATGAAGATAAAGCCTGTTGATAGCATGACAAGCTGTCTCGACCGCTTCCCCAAAAATGCTTCGTGTCTTGTATTCATCAAGCATCGTTCTCGCCATCTCTATGAGCTGCTCGGTTCTTCCTCTCAACAACTCCATTTTGTTGAGGAGTGTACGTAGTCGAGAACTCATGTAGAATCCTTCCTCATCGAGAAAAGAGTCTACATTGGCGTTTTGAACTCCGCTCCATTGTCACTCCGAACTTTCTTGATCTTCACCTCAAATTGATTTTGGGCCTTTCGCAAAGGTTTTGAAGATTCTTTGAACCCGCGATTTGTCATCAAGGAAAAATACCCACGAATCTGGAATAATCATCAACTATAACTAGACCAAAGGAGTTACCACCAAGGCTTTTGTAAGCATTGGGACCAAGAGATCCATATGAAGAAGCTCAAGCGGTCTCCTTGTGGTCATGATGTTCTTCACGGATGACTTCCACCTACTTGTTTTCCTGCTTGACAAGCACTACAAAGTCTATCTTTGTCAAAGAAAACATCTTTAACGCCAAGAATATGATCACCTTTGATCAGCTTGTCTAGATTACGATACCAACATGTCCAAGCCTTCTATGCCATAACCAACCTTTAGAGGATTTAGCAATGAAGCAAGCTCTAGGTTGGGCTTTCTTAGTGAAATCAACAATATATAGATCACCTCTACGGATACCGTAAACGCCATGTTATGATTGTCACGACGAAAGACTTGGCAATCTACTTCGTGAATAGCACATTGAATCCAAAGTCAGCTAATCTAGACACGGAAAGTAAATTGTATCCAAGAGATTCTACAAGCATGACATTTTGAATAGAGCTATCATGAGATATGGCCACCTTACCAAGGCCAAGTACTTTACCCTTGGAGTTGTCTCCAAAAGTCACATACTTGCGTGGACCATCGCTCTTTGCAAGCTCTCAAACATGTCTTTGTCTCCGTCATGTGGTCGGTGCATCCACTATCAAGAATCCACTCTTTTCCGCCGGACATGTAGTCTCTCGATTTGCCATAAGATTGAGACTCTTCATGATCTTGTCTAGCTCGGTGTCCGAATCGAGTAATCATCATCATGCTCATGCTCATCATCATATTGACCCATAGATTGTTCATCATCAACACCTAGGTCAATTTGATAACTACTTGCATTAGTTTTGTCAATGTGACAATAATCATCGAATGCAATACAAGAGCATTTCTAATTAGAACATTGATAAGACCGGATCACCCTTCTTTTCATAAGATCACGAAGCTCAAAGAAGCATTTATCAAAGTTGGGATCATTGGGGCGCATCATATCAAATTCAATAGTCTTGTATAGAATTTCATCAAGACCTCTCAAAGAGTAGTCCGGATAAAGTTCTTCCAAGAACTTCCACATAGCATAGGCGCACTCAAAGTTTTTAACGAGCTTAAGCAAATTATCGGGTACCCTGTAATGATAAGATTTACAGTCCTAAGGTTACGAAGCAAATCAAGCTCTTCATCCATGGTAGGGTGCAAGGGGTCAAATGGAGGCACATAGGGGGTCTCAACATATTTGCGCAAATTGTATGTCTTAAAGATAATAAGCATTTCAATCCTCCACGAGTTATAGGACACTCCATTAAGAATAGGCACTCTATGGCTAACACTCCCAAACGTAGACATGTCCATCTTCCTCCAATGGTGTGTAAACCAAAGCAATGGAGACCAAAGCTCTGATACCAATTGAGGGATCGAAGAAGGTGAGAGTGTCTAGAGGGGGGGTGATTAGACTACTCGACAAGATAAAAATTCCGTCTTTTATCAAGGACAGATTTTGGCAGATTTTGCATAACACACAAGTCAAGTAGCACACTACACATGCAATTCTAGAGTATGGGCAGCGGAAAGTAAATTGCACAAGTAGTAAAGAGAAGTGGAGAAGATCAAACGCAATTTGGAGACGCGGTGATTTTTCTCGTGGTTCCGATAGGTGGTGCTATCGCATTTCCACGCTGATGGAGACTTCAACCCACGGAGGGTAACGGCCTGCGAGAGTCCACGGAGGGCTCCACCCATGAAGGGTCCACGAAGAAGCAACCTTGTCTATTCCATCATGGCCTCACGCCCACGGAGGGCTAGCCTTACTCGGGGTAGATCTTCACGAAGTAGGCGATCTCCTTGCCCTTACAAACTTCTTGGTTCAACTCCACATCTCGATGACGGAGGCTCCCAAGCGACACCTAACCAATCTAGGAGGCACCACCTCCAAAAGGTAATAGATGTTGTAGATGATGATGAACTCCTTGCTCTTGTGCTTCAAATGATAATCTCCCCAACACTCAACTCTCCTCACCGATTTGGCTGTGGTGGAAGAAAGGATTGAGTGGAAAGCAACTTGGGAAGGCTAGAGATCAAGCTTCATATGGTGGGAGTGGAGCAACTTGATCTCAACACAAGGGTAGGTAGTTCTCTTCTCGAAATGTAAGGTAGGAGTGGTAGTTCTTTCGATGGCTCTCTCCACGAATGAAGAGGGGTGGAGGGTATAAATAGCCTCCACACAAAATCCAACTGCTACACACATTTGAGCAATCTCGGTGGGACCGGTGGACAACTCGGTGAGACCGATAGTTCAAATAATGTGAACGTTGGGATTTTCGTGGGACCGAATATACAATCTCGGTTAGTCCGATTCGTGCAATGACAAGAGCATGCCGTTTGGTGGGACCGACTTCATCATCTCGGTGACACCGATTTGATGATGAAGGTTACAAAAGCTTATAACTCATGTTTCGTGAGACCGAGTTCGAATCGGAAAATCCGAAGTTTACTAGGGTTTGGCTTATGGCTGAGGTGGTTCATCTCGGTGTGACTGAGTTTGGAATATCGGTGGGACCGAGACTACTTATGAGTGTCTATGGCAGTGAAAGTTGCTGATAGTTTAGGAGATGTATCACTAAGCACTTGAGCAACCAGATCATCATCATAACCTCATCCCCTTTTAATAGTATTGGCTTTTCCTATGGACTCAATGTGATCTTGGATCACTAAACCAAAAATGGGGTCTTGAGCTTTTGCCAATGCTTGGCTTAGCATTTTGAGGGGTCCACCTCTTTAGTCCTTTTGCCATGCCAAAGTGATTGAATTTCCTGAAACATACTTGATAAAAGCATTAGTCCAACCACAAAGTATGTTGTCATTAATTACCAAAACCACCCGGGGAGCAAATGTGCTTTCAGAAGACCCCCATGGATGCTGAGAACAGGGGCCGCAAACAAGTCGCCTCAAATGGATATCGCGCCGAACCCGCGATGGTTCCGAATCGGCAGCAGCCTCCTCTAAGGGGGGCGAGTCGCCCGTGCCGATGACCTCTGTCCATCCAGAGGCATCGGACAAATTTCTGGAAGTGCTTCGCGGAGCTTCCATTGACGAAGAGCACCGCACCATCATGAGTGCGGTGATCGAGAAGGTTCGGTCCGCCAAAAGCGGATTGACTGAAGCCTACGCCAGCCTCCTAATAGGATTTGAGGTAAGTAATCAAATTGTGAGAGAATATCACAGTATAGACAGTAGCCCCAGATGCTCTGTTTGGTTTTTCGGAAAGAAATGTTGAACAGAGGATCAAATAACGTCCACGGGATTCTAATCATAATATGTCTATGTGAATAAGCAGGTGTCGCTGCTGGCCGCTGTCGCTCGTACTGCGGAGTTCTCCAGACTGAAGCAGGACCTAGATTGGTCTGAGGAAGATCTCGGCCTCACGAAGAGGCAGCTCGAGGAGAACAAAGTGAAGTGATACCCCGTCTGTATATTGATAAAGAAAAAATGATTTTATATCATAGAATCGTCATGAACTTTAATAGGGGCCACGACCGAAGTGGCGGCCCTGAAGCAGGCGTTGTCCAAGGCCAAAGACAAAGCGGCCAAGCAACACATCGAATGCGAGAAGCAAGAGGCCCGAGTCGACGAGGTCCAGCAAGAGCTCCAGGATTTCGTCAAAAAATACGAGTCCTTGGAGCATGACTCTAAGACGTAAGAGTCCGAGCTTGCGAAGGCCCTCCAGAGCACACAAGATGCCAAGGACGAAGCCCAAAAGGCCCTCCAGGAGATTCAGGCGGCCAAGAAGATAGCGGCGGGTAAGGCATTCATTATGCAAAGCAAGCATGTGAAGGAGACTTTCCTTATACTTACCCGAATTCGGACCTCTCCAGGAGCGTTCGCAGATCTGCCGCAGCATATCGGATGCCGCGGAGTTCTACCGGGCCGAAGAAGGGAGCTCGACGGAGAAGTTGTTAGGGTCTCAATATACTGGGACCGAACATCCGATGCCCTTGAGCGACCAGCTGAAGCAACTGGTCGAATTACACAAGGCGGCTGAACTGGCCATGAAGGACATCATTGCCCGGCTATGGCCTGCCGAGCCCCTGCCCAGCAGCTACTTCGGCCTTGCAAAGTGGCTAGTGAGTGCCTGTCCGCGGCTTGAAGTCATTAAGCAGTCAGTTTGCATTGAAGGTGCGCGTCGGGCCTTCGCCCGCGCGAAAGTGCACTGGGCGAAGACGGATGCCGAGAAGCTGGTGACATAGGAGCAACGCCACCCCGAAAAGTATTATGACAGTGTCCTGAAGGGTGCCCGCCTTGTGGCAGAGTAATGTGCTAAGGATGTAATATTTGAATAAATGTACTCATTTGATCCTGTAATATGAAAACAAGTTCATTTGTGCTATGAAACGCTTGTTGATTTAAAATTTTACCTTTTGTGCAGCCATTTATAAAATTTGAGAGTTGGCCAGTCGTCGGCTTCTGTCCCCATGTAACTAGTACCGGGGTGTTCGGGATAAACCTAAACACTCTTTGTCCAAATTTTTGGTCCTTTAAGGAGGTGTTTAGCGCAACGAACAAGGCAATTGGACTATACAACTTTATCACTCTCACTTAGCCATAGAAGTCTACAATTTTAAATTTTGGCGAAGCCCCAAGTATTCGGAAGGCCGAACTTGGGGCGCTATACACACCTAGATAGGACAAGGCCGATTCCTCGCCCGAAGCGGAAAAAATCTTTAAGGATTTGAGACCTCTCGAACAGCGACCAGCTCTCGCCGCATCATGACAGTCAGTTTTTGGCTTTCTCTACTGAGGTGCTCGTCCGGAAGAACCGGGACACAATCGCAGTAGTTCTCCTTGTGCTACCTTAGCCGATATAGCAGAACGTGAGGCACCAAAACATCGGAGTCGGGCAAACCCAACTATTGACCCAAGACATGATTCGGCATATAATGCTATAAGTTTGGGGTGCCGCACTGTCGAAAGTGTTCGGACTTTTCTTCCCGTGTTATGGGGTACACTGAAGCCCCTGGCGAGCTGGATGTACCAAAATGTACGGGTGCAATTTGTAATAAATAAGCAGTAAAGGAAAAGGATAAAGAAATGTAATAGTACGCTGATGTTGTACATTATTTTCCCTTGTTATTTGAATAATACGTCAAGGCGTATGTGTACAAGTGGTGTGATAAGCAAAATAGGACTATTTGACATGTCCTTAACCAAGAGCGAACTGCGTGTGAGTATGTAAAACAGGTATAGCAATTGTTATCAGAGACCACCTGGGGATTCCCTTGTACGCCAAAGCTTCTTGTCTCCTTGGTGTTTCCGCCCCGTTGTGGGACCGATAGTCGGGCTATCGGAAGAGCCTCCCAAAAATAGGGACCTGAAAAGAAAAGGTGTGAAGATATACGGGTCCTGGGGCGGTTGAGCCGCATTGTGGACTGCGTCGTAGCCGTGCCTCCGCCTATGCCCATGGTATTTTGAGTGCGTAATTATGTACGCGCGGCACAAATTTCACCGCTTGACTGGGACTAGGATGAAGGCCGAATTGCTAGGCGAGCTCTGGCCATGTCGGACGATCCTGTTGCAAGGTACTCCGGACTCGCTTGACGGTGTTCGGGGGCTTTATTGCCGAATTGGCGGTCTTCGTAAGAAGGCTGCTCTGTACTTCTGATGCGAGGGCTGCAGTGTGCTCCTCCGTACGGAGCGAGCGCTCTGTGTTTCCATTAACTGTTATAACCCCGCGAGGTCCTGGAATTTTGAGCTTGAGGTATGCATAATCTGGTTCCGCATTGAATCTGGCAAATGCGGTTCGTCCGGGCAGTGCGTGATAGCCACTGCGGAAGGGGACGATGTCGAAGATTAACTCCTCGCTTCAGAAGTTGTCCGGAGATCCGAAGACCACTTCCAGTGTGATTGAGCCTGTGCAACAGGCCCCTACACCTAGTATGACACCTTTAAAGGTGGTTTTTGTGGGTTTGATCCTTGAGGGGTCGATGCCCATTTTGCACACTGTATCCTGATAGAGCAGGTTCAGGCTGCTGCCACCGTCCATGAGGACTCGTATGAGGTGGAATCCGTCAATGATGGGGTCGAGGACCAATGCGGCCGAACCGCCATGACGGATACTGGTAGGGTGGTCCCTGCGATCGAAAGTGATTGGACAAGAAGACCATGGGTTGAACTTTGGGGCGACTGGCTCCATCGCATAGACGTCGCTTAGTGCACGCTTCCGTTCCCGCTTGGGAATATGGGTTGCATATATCATGTTCATCTTTTTCACCTGGGGAGGAAATTTGTTCTGTCCTCCTGTGTTCGGCGGCCGGGGCTCCTCGTCGTCATCGCTATGCAGCCCCTTTTCCTTGTTTTCGGCATTCAACTTGCCGGCCTATTTGAACACCCAGCATTCTCTGTTGGTGTGGTTGGCTGGTTTATCGGGGGTGCCGTGAATTTGACACGAGCGATCGAGTATGCGGTCCAGAATGGACGGGCCCGGATTGTTTCTTTTGAATGGCTTTTTCCGCTGACCGGACTTAGAGCACTGAATCCGGCATTAACGGCCGTGTCTTCAGCATTGTCGCCATTGTTGCGACGCTTGTGTCTGTTGCGTCGTGGCTTGCCCGTTGCTATCTCTGGCATCTGAAGTGCCAGGATTTCTTGATGTGTTATTGCTACGAGCCAGCCAGCTGTCCTCGCCCGCACAAAAGCGGGTCATGAGTGTCGTGAGGGCTGCCATGGACTTCGGCTTCTCTTGGCCGAGGTGTCGGGCGAGCCACTCGTCGCAGATGTTATGCTTAAAGCCTGCTAGGGCTTCGGCATCCGGAAAGTCGACAATTTGGTTCTTTTTAGTTAGGAACCGAGTCCAGAATTTCCTAGCTGACTCTCCGGGCTGTTGGGTTATGTGACTTAAGTCATCAGCATCCAGTGGTCGCACATAAGTGCCTGGAAGTTGTCAAGGAATGCGTCTTCCAAGTTCTCCCAACTGCCGATGGAGTTTGCCGGCAGGCTATTCAGCCAATGCCGAGTTGGTCTTGAGTTTTAGTGGGAGGTACTTGATGGCATGTAGATCATCTCCGCGGGCCATGTGAATGTGGAGCAGGAAATCTTCAATCCATACCGCGGGGTCTGTTGTATCATCATATGATTCAATGTTCACGGGTTTAAACCCTTCTGGGAATTCATGATCCATTACTTCATCAGTAAAGCATAGGGGGTGTGCGGCCCCTCTTTTAGTATATCCGGCGTGACGGTCATCGTCACGCATTGGGGCGCGCCCCCGTGATCTGTAGATCGATCTTGTCTGTCCTGCTTTGTTTTCCAATACGTCTTGCAGGTCCTGCGTGTAGCCCCGGGCCTTGGTGTTTTTGTTTGATTGGCGATGGGGTGCGGGCTGGTGTTCAGGCTGATATGCCATTTTATCTCGGCCACGAGTTGGCCGGTCAGCCGCATCCTGCGGTGGTAGTTTAGGCTTTAATGCCTCCTCTTTGAGTTGAGGTAGCAACCTGCGCTTTGGGTAACTTTTGGTTGGGCGCTGTGTCCATATTCCTCGACCTCAGTCCATCTATCAGTTAGCAGATCTTGATCAGCTTGAAGCTGCTGCTGCTTTTTCTTCAGACTTTTTGCAGTGGCTATAAACCGGCGCTTGAAGCGCTCCTGCTTGACGGGATCCTCAGGCACGATGAATTCTTCTTCGCCAAGGCTCACTTCGTCTTCGGAGAGAGGCATGTAATTATCATCCTCTGATTCTCCATCTGTTGCTTGTTCCTTAGGGCTAGCTTGCCCATCCTCCCGCTCGGCCTGCTCGAAGCCTGGCTGGGCAGGTTTGTTTTCGTCTTCGGCATTATTCGGAGCGTTATTGTCTCTTGTACCGATATCGCTATTTTTCCTATGGCGAGCCTTAGAGCGGTGCCGATGACGCTGGTGCTTATATTGCTTCTCAAGGGGATTATCCTCTGTTGCCTCATCGCCACCGCTTTCTTTGGGGGTGTCCACTATATATATATATATATATATATATATATATATATATATATATATATATATATATATATATATATATATATATATATATATATCGATGATGAGGTGGTTGTCCAGTGCCCTGTGGGCGGTGGTTCCTGTTCCTCTCCAGCATCGTCGTCCATACCGTAGATGTGTTCAGAGTCAAAATCAAGCATGTCGGTTAAGTCATCGACACTGGCTACCAAGTGGGTGGTGGGTGGGAAACGAATTTCTTCGTCATCCACTTCCGACTTAAGCCGGACGTAGCTCGGCCAAGATTCTCCTGACAGGGAGAGAGACTTCAATGAATTTAGTACGTCGCCTAAGGGCGAGTGTTGAAAGATATCCGCGGAGGTAAACTCCATGATCGGGTCCCAATCAGATTCTATAGGCACAGACGCACGTAGTTCGGAGCCTATGGCCGGAGACGAGTCCGAGGGTCCAATGACACAGGCCTCATCGGAGGCGAAGTCTGTGTTCGGCTCTATCGCCGCAAGTGTGCGGCCTCCATGGAGGGGTCCATCCACCCGTCCTCGGATGGCATGATCTGCTCCGGAATTAAGGGCCTGGGCAGCCGCAGGTGTGATCTCCTGAACACCGTCCGATGGCGGATCTAAGTCATGCTCATCGTGACTGTCTAGCGCACCTGCCATGGACTCGAATCCGTCGAAGATCAAATCTCCGCGGATGTCGGCGGTGTAGTTCAAAGCCCAAACGACTGATGACTGTGGGCGAAGCTATCGACCGCTTCCAGATGGCTGCGAAGTTGGCCCACAAAGGCGGCCGCCGAATATGAAGATCTGTCCGGGGAGGAAAACCTCACCCTGGATCGCATCACTGTAGATGATTGAAGGAGCCACCAAGCCTTACGGTGACGACAGAGTGGAACTGTCAATGAAATTACCAATGTCGGTGTCAAAACCGGCGGATCTTGGGTAGGGGGGCCCGAACTGTGCGCCTAAGTCTAATGGTAACAGGAGGCGGGGGACACAATGTTTACCCAGGTTCGGGCCCTCTTGATGGAGGTAATACCCTACTTCCTGCTTGATTGATCTTGATGATATGAGTATTACAAGAGTTGATCTACCACGAGATCGTAGAGGCTAAACCCTAGAAGCTAGCCTATGATTATGATTGTTATTGGTCCTACGGACTAAACCCTCTGGTTTATATAGACACCGGAGGGGGATAGGGTTACACAGAGTTGGTTACAGAGAAGGAGATCTACATATCCGAATTGCCAAGCTTGCCTTCCACGCAAAGGAGAGTCCCACCCGGACACGGGACGAAGTCTTCAATCTTGTATCTTCATAGTCCAACAGTCTGGCCAAAGTATATAGTTCGGCCGTCTGAGGACCCCCTAATCCAAGACTCCCTCACCCATTCCTCCTTATTTTCTATCTCCTTCGGCTCGGAGTACTTCACCAAACTTGAAGACTAGTGGCAGATGATCCTTCTACGATATGGCGTTGGTGGAGGTCTACAGGAGCGAGGGGAATGGGAGGCGAATAGGAAGGCCGCCCGTATTAAGCAGCGCCTCGGGCGCCATTAATGGAGAGGAAGGAGGGCGGCCATGGAAGTCAAAGGGCTTGATTCTCAGTGAGCCTGTGCGGCATACAGCTTGCACGCTTCCCGATGAGCCTGTGCATTGGTGGCCCACTCTGGCGAGAGCGCGGCCGCAGCCGCCATGCGCGTGCTAACAAGGTGCATCAGCGCGGCCGCAATCTGCGAACAGGCGGCCATGGCATCCCAAATGGCCGTTGTTGCTTCTCAGGTGGCGGCAGCAACATCTGTCTCGGGGATAGCAGCTGGCGAGAGCGGCACAACAGCTGTCCGTTCCACAGTGGCGGCCTTAGCCCTGATGGAGGCCGCCCACGACCATGTCGAGGCCACCCATACCCAGCTCGTGGCGGTCACCGCACAAATCAAACGAAGCTTCTCCGACAACGGTCGGCAACCCACGACCAAAGAGTTGGCAATCGCATACCTTGCAACGACGGAGCCCGTCCAAGCCCAGATCGTGGCCACACACGCCCATCTCGTGGCGGCCTTTTTCAAAGAGATGGCGGACGCAGATGGCGAGATGCTTGCCGAATATGGTGCGATGGATGTAGTAGTACTCTTTGTTTTGTTTAATTAAGAGCACCGATCTTTAATTTGCTAGAGTAATGTTTGGGCCAACTAGCTCTGTTTAATTGCTGAACTTGCTCGATTAAGAAGTGTGGTGTGTTGTAGTCTCCTTTGTGTACCCAAATTATGCAATGACGTGGATGAGCACTGTAACCAGGGAAATTGGAACCAAAATTTTTGACGTCCAAACTCATCGCACATGGGTTAAGCTATATGAACCGTTTGTGATGTTCACATATCGTACACAGTTCTGAATAACAGACCGTCTTTGATGATACTTTGCGCGCCAGTTTTTCGCTGAAGCGATTCCAATATTTTGGCTTCCTCGAAAATATCTACCTCCCCACCCCCTCCCCCTTACCAAAAGCCACATTTCCCCTGTTTTCGCCTTCCTTTCCAAGTTGAAACCTTCACTCCTTGCTTGCAGCGCCGCCCCCCTCACCGGCGACCCTCCTTCACACTGCTCGACCTCGTCTATCCAGGTAGGTAATCCACACCAGACCCCATCCTCCTCCTCCTTCCACATCCCACATGCCCCGGCCGTCGGCACGACATCTTCCACCCAAATCACTGACCCATCCACCAAAAAGCGCCGCCCTAAGCCATGGTGCACGCAGTATAGCCAGGAGCTCAAGGAGCATTTGGCAGCGGAGAAGCAAATCAAGGCCGCACGCGTGGATGAGGTCTTGATGGCTACCATTCATGCCGACCCCCAGATCATGGAGGAGCACCTTGCTATTTGCTAGCTACGCCGGTTAAGCATGCTCGGTTTACCCGTTGTGTGTGCTACTCCTGCCTTTCCTTACCAAATTCTAGTGAATTGTGCTATCTAATTTTACCATGCAATCTGTTGCTCCTATGTATATGTTCTATATGTCGTGTAGTGTGGTGCTCACTTATTAACTATCTGGTTAATTAGTTGTCGTCTTCAGGTAACTGTTTGGTTCAATTCTGCAATGCGATGTTCAATAGTTATGGGTGCATTATGTTATTGTATACCATGTGAGAAGTAAATCAAATTTGGATGTACTGAATACATGAGAAACAAATACAATTGCTATATTTCCAAGTTGTCAAGTATGCTTGGTTTGGTTATACATTGTTCAATGTGGTGCTCAGTTAACGTTTGGTTCATTTGTGTTGTGGTGTTTAGTTAATTGTTTGGTTCAATGCTGCAATGCCATGTTCAATAGTTGTTTGTGCATTCTGTTATTGTATACCATGTGAGAAGTACATCGAATTTGGTTGTACTAAATACATGAGAAACAAATACAATTGCTATATTTCCAAGTTGTTAAGCATGCTTGGTTCGGTTAACTGTCTGATCTTCTATTAGGAGTATGTTATATTGTGCAATGTGGTTTGTGGTGTTTAGTTAACTGCTTGGTTCAATTCTGCAATGCGATGTCCAATTGTCATGGGTGGAATTTTGTATTGTTGTGCATGTGAGGAATAGATCGAATTTGGCTACACTTAATACATGAGAAACATATACAAGTGCTATATTTCCTAGTTCTTAATCATGCTTGGTTTGGGTAAATGGGTATTCCATGTGGCTTGAATTAATCTGATGAATCTGCAATGTGCTTATTTTTCATCAACATATTTTACTGATAGCGTGTGAACCCTTACTTAACCTGATGACTAACTACCTTATATGTGTTGCAGGGAAACAATGGGAAGCATTGAGGTTTACAATCGAGGTTAGCACGTGCATGGTCCGTTGTCTAATAGCACATTATTGTGCAATTGCAGGAACCATTCTAATACTTAGGTTTTTAACAATTTGGTCTTGCACATGTAGGTCTTGTTGTCAGAGGTTTTGACCCACTGTTTGACCCCTTTTGCATATGGGGAAATGAGTTTTCCATGAATATCAATCAAGTCAAGAAACTCCGAAAGATTGTTAGGGTAAAGAAATTGGCAACAAAAAACAACAAGATCTTTGCATACACAATGAAGAAGACATCAGTTCACTAGAAGATGGTACTAACTATTATACCTTGCCTTTTTTTATTCCTTTGCCCCATTTCCAATATAGAGAAGATATTTATGCACGTCCTTGTTTTCAGGCCTTTCCAAAGCAGTTCATTGATGATTACCTCTCAAACCATCTCTATGGTCAGCAGGCGAGGAAGGTTTTCATACAACACCCACGGTTCAATATTGAAGTGTTCCTGAAGAGGATGAAGGATGAACGGTCAATCATCCATAGGCACTGGCCTAAAGTTGGAAAGACCTTCAACATCAATGAAGGCTCAATATTCGCCTTCCGCTTCAGCAGTTTTCCTGATGAGATGCATATGTCTCTGTACCGCCTATGATGCTAATTTTGAAAGGTCATGTGAAACTTGGTGCTGGTGCAGTTGTGTAATGGGGTAGCTGAGTGTTGAACCTATATCATGTTGTACTCTGATGTATTTCAATTATGAAATCCTGCTTCTTTAATATGGGAATGAAATATATTATGTGTTTAATATGAATGTCAATTAGATTAATAAATGGATTATTAATAATAGGGCAATTAGCCTGCTAATGGCGAATTAGCCTACTAATTGGTTTTTGTTATTGCAAGCGGTTATCGAGAAAATACCGTGGCCAATGACCTAAGGCAACGCACACAGTTTCTAGGAATAAACTGTGTTGGATTGATGAACAATCACACACGACATTCTCTTCAAAATTGTTTACGTTAGGCCACCTTGCGCAAACGTTTACCGCATAAAATTGTTTGTGACGGACAGCCTTTGCCACATTGTTTCTTCTACGGACCGTGTGTGATGCATTCAATAACACGAACGATAAAAAAATTTTAATATTGTGTGCGATGGGAATGCTATCACAATTGATTTAACAGGGAAAATTGTGTGTGATGTACCTACGGACGGAAACATTTTCCTTGCAGCGATTGTCTGTGATGTATATACGAATGGAAACGTTTCGCGGGGACTGACTGTGTGGGATGTATTTACGACCGGAAATAATTCCGCCTGTATAATTGTATTTTTTAGCACTACTGTACGTATAATCGTATTTGCTCGCTCACTGGTCACACACGACCTCATTTTGCCGAGTGTGTGTGCCAGGAGGGCATATCCCCGACGGTTTCTGGGTCGTGTGGAAGGACCCCCTAATTGCCCACACTCACAAGGTGACGGTTTTGAACGCCATCGCGGAAAGAGGTTAAAAACCATTTGTATAGCACCTTGTTGTACTATTGTGAGTTTTGATCTGGATACATATTGAAAGTGGGAGCAATTAGCTAGAGTAGCTCCATGCAGAGCATTGTAGACATAGAAATTTGCAAAATATATACAGATCTGAATGTGACAGACCCGTTGACTAAACTTCTCTCACAAGAAAAATATGATCACACCTTACTACTCTTTGGGTGTTGATCACATGGCGATGTGAACTAGATTATTGACTCTAGTAAATCCTTTGGGTGTTGGTCACATGGCGATGAGAAATATGGATGTTGATCACATGACGATGTGAACTATTGGTGTTAAATCACATGGCGGTGTGAACTAGATTATTGACTCCAGTGCAAGTGGGAGACTGAAGTAAATATGCCCTAGAGACAATAATAAAGTTATTATTTTATATTTCCTTATTCATGATAAAGGTTTATTATTCATGCTAGAACTGTATTGATCGGAAACTTAAATACATGTGTCAATACATAAACTAATACCGTGTCCCTAGTATGCTTCTACTAGACTAGCTCGGTGATCAAAGATAGTTAAGGTTTCCTAAGCATGGACATGTGTTTTCATTTGATAATGGGATCACATCATTAGGAGGATGATGTTATGGACAAGACCCAGCCGTTAGCTTAGCATAATGATCGTTCAGTTTATTGCTATTGCTTTCTTCATGTCAAATACTTATTCATTCGACTATGAGATTATGGAACTCCCGAATACCGGAGGAATATCTTATGTGTTATCAAGCATTGTCGGTGTCAAAACCGGCGGATCTCGGGTAGGGGGTCCCGAACTGTGCGTCTAGGCGGATGGTAACAGGAGACGAGGGACACGATGTTTTACCCAGGTTCGGGCCCTCTCGATGGAGGTAAAACCCTACGTCCTGCTTGATTAATATTGATGGTATGGGTAGTACAAGAGTGTATCTACCACGAGATCAAGGAGGATAAACCCTAAAGCTAGCCTATGGTATGATTGTTGTAATGTATGTTGTGTCCTACGGACTAAAGCCCTCCGGTTTATATAGACACCGGAGGAGGCTAGGGTTACACAGTAGTCGGTTACAATGGTAGGAGATCTACATATCCAGACGCCAAGCTTGCCTTCCACGCCAAGGAAAGTCCCATCCGGACACGGACGGAGTCTTCAATCTTGTATCTTCGTAGTCTTGGAGTCCGCGACGATGATAGTCCGCTGTCCGGACACCCCTAGTCCAGACTCCTCAAGAGCCCCTAAACCAGGCTTCAATGACGATAAGTCCGCGCAAGATAATGTTCGGCATTGCAAGGCGGGTTCCTCCCTTGAATAATCCAGAGAAGATCATGAACACCGGATAGTGTCCGCTCGCAAAATAAATTCCACATTCTACCGTAGAGATAATAAAATGTACACCGTCCAACCCATCGACGTATTATGCGGCGTGACATCACACCGCTACCAAGCCTTTGTTTGAATCGCTTTTTATTATACCACCTCAAAGACGCTTAGCTTAAGCGGTTTCTTGGCACGCCTTGTCAAGCAGAGATCGTGTTCCCTTATTCCGGATTCTCATCAATACGCGCGTGGGTAACCCAACCGTGCCTGCCGCCACGCCTCTATCGAAGGTGAATCCTTAACGGTCACGAGACGACTCTTGGTATTTTTTCCCTTTATAAGAGGACCAAGGCTCGTTTTTTTCTCCAATCTTGCATCGAATCTCCTTCGCTCCCGGCCCAACACCCAGAGCCTCAGATTCGAGCGCCTGGATTCTCAAGAATGTCCGCCCGACCTCCGTGGTGGTGGATGCCCTCCTCCGCCACGGAGGAGGATGTGGTAAAGCTGCGTGAGGCCAAGCACTGCCCCACGAGATTTCGCGACAGGTTGCCAAGACAAGGGTAGGCCGTGCCCGCCCCGAGCCCGTGAATACATCGCTCAGATCCCACCTCCGCCGGGTTTAGGCTTCCCGACGGACCCCTTCGTGAGAGGGCTCATGTTCTTCTATGGGCTGGATTTTCACGACTTGGCCCGAGTCCATCCTCCATATCTCCGCATTCATTATCGCTGCAAGCCCTCCTCCGCCACTCCCCACTTTGGCCTGTGGCTGAAAACCTTTAATGTGGAGCCAAGATGATCGGAGGCGCAAGCGGAGGCGGCGGGCGCCATAAGGTAAGGGCCGATGCCCGGGTCAAGGTTCCTTCCAAGAGGAACTCGGACTGTGGCAGCAGGAGTGGTTCTATATCACCGCTCAAGGGCAGCAAGCAAAGCCGCCGCCTTGCTCCGCCGGGACCTCCACGCCGACCGATGTTGTGGGTCAACCAAGGGCTCAATTGGGGCCGTTCAAGACGTGCCCTTATTGCAGGGCCGGATTCGAGACCTCCAGCGAGGGAGATCAATCTGGTCGTGGTGATGCAGGTTACGCTAATCCGGCGTCTTCTGCCCTGCAAACGCCGTCCTCTCCGTCTATGGGAGTTCAATCCAGAGGGACCTCGAATTCTCCAACACTTCATGGGTGTGACACCCGTGGATATGTACAGTTGTTCTTCGACCGCAGTAGCGGTCGGAATTGACCGAGGACGCGGGCCTAGTAGCATCGCCCGGATACTGTAAATAGCTTAGAGTCCGGACGCTGCTTATCTCGCTTAAAGTTCGCCGACCCATTACTCTTCACAGGAGGGTAGCGCGATCGAAGCCGATAAGGTGTTCGCCCTTCCCTGAGACCGTGACCTGAGCCCGTGGCTGGTCAGAATGTTGGAGGTCGCGCCCATAGAAGGGAGCGATGGGGAAAATAGAGGAGCTATTATTTCGCCCAAAGGCGCGCTCAAGAGGGGGAATCAAAACCCTCCTTCCAGGGGAGAAGCGGGCCGCCCAAAGATCCGGAGGCCAAAGCCCTAAACGGGGAAGAGATCTTCACCGGGGGTCCATCGTCCGGGGAGAATCCGGACGTTCAATCGTCGTTAAAGGATCAGCCCTCCAGCGAGCCGTGAGTAGGAAAAGGAGAGTTCATTAGTTAAGAAAATACCTTCATTTGTGCTTCTGTGGGTAACCGAAATTTTTATCTTGCAGTTCGGATTTGCAGCCTTCTCAGATGAGTTCGTCTTCGGGGGACCTTCTTCCGGAGATGATGGAGAGTGAAACGCCTCCGTCTGCGCCGTCAGGTAGGGCAGACGAGCCTAAAGTATCATCACGGAGGGTATCCCCGAGTCCGGAGGGGCCAGAGAGTTCAGCGCCCACTAGTATCCGGCCGGGAGAACTGAAGAATCTGCTTGAGAGGGCGTCCATCTCAGAAGATCACCGTGCTTTGATGTGTATGATGATTGGAAGGATTTCGTCCGCCGAGAGCGGATTGCGTAATGCCGCTATGAGTTTGCTGGCGGGATTTGAGGTACGTGAGAATGATGCATCCTTTTCCTCGACAGGTTTGGTACATAAAAGTGCGCCAGATAGATAGTATCCTCGAGACTCGGTAGGTTGTCGAAAACGACAGCTGCGTCGAGGATCAAAATTGCAAGTAATGAATGTCGCTGTTCCTATGCGGTGGCGGATAGTCCGAGGGCTAGCCGGACTAGTGGAGTTGCCGAGTTAATGTGGTAGCTTGACGTGGCGATGCGACATCGACTTGTCAACCGCGATTTGACGAGTCGCAAGGTAAATGAGTTCTCCACAGTTGCTTTATTAAGGGGGTCAAAGCCCTCCTCTGATAAATTATATGTTGTAATACAGACGGTGCTGCTGCTGTGGAGAGCCTTCGGTCCGAACTTGCTCAAGCTAAGGAGCAAGCCCGAAGGAGTGATGCGGCTGCCTCGAGGGCGGCCGAGGAGTTGAAAGCCGAAAAGGCTGCACACTGCCTAAGCAGGGAAGAGATGGCCGAATTGGCCGTGAAATTAAAATATGCTGCCGACCGCAATGAGGCTCTTGAAAAGGAGCGCTTATCGGAGCAAGAAGACCTGCGGAAGGCCACCGCCGAGGCCAAGGATGCTCGTTCTGCAATGCGGGCTATGAAGGAGGAGTTGTGCCAGGCCGGAGATATTGTGGCTGGCAAGCCTTTTCTGCTGCGTCACCGGTTTACGGATCAAAAGTATGCTCAACTTGGCCAGCTGTGGGGTCCGGAGGATCCGTATATGGACTTAGCGGCAAGTGCGGCCGATGCCGCTGAGCACTTCCGGAGCCGAAGGATCACGGTGACGGAAGAGCTATTTTGGTCTCAATTCCATAGTCCGGACCGTTCACTTCCGTTGACCGATCGGTTGGCCGAATGGGCCGAGCTAAATAGATTGTCCAGACTTGCCATGACTGACATTGTGGCTCATGTCTGGCTAGAGAGGCCCAAGGCGACGAGCTATTTCGGCTTGTTGCAGCAATTTCTTGGAGCGGTGCCGCATATCAAGGAGATGAAGCGGTCGGCCTGCATTGAAGGCGCGCGGATGGCTCTTGCCCGTGTGAAGACACATTGGACAGAGATGGATGCCACCGCTATTGCCGCCCCGGGTTCGGATGAAAGCCGGCTACCCGCCGAGCACTATTTCGGGGAAGTTATGCATGGCCCTCGTGTAATAGAGTCGCAGTGCTTGAAAAATGTCACGTTCAAATGAACGGTTTAGCTTGTAAAATGATGATTATGCTACGACTGCTTTTTATACTTGTGTGTCCCAAGTAGTAAAATTTCTCCTATGCGGCCGTTTTCGTATACATTTGTATAACCTGAAAGATTGCAGTCTTCGGCTTTAGCCCCCACGCACAAGGTGCGGGGGTGTTCGCAAAAATAGCGCGTTTTCACACTTAATCCGACGTCTCGGTCCTGTTAAGGAGGTGGTAGTGTAGCAAACGAGGCAATCCGGACTATAATGCTTTATCACTTTCACTTTGCCAGTGGAGTTCGAGGGTGGGGCTACGATATAGCCCCTTGGGGCACCGCACTTCTCCGAAGTTAAAGTGCGTGTGCCTCGATCGAAACGGTCCTTCATCAAAGCGGGAATTCTAAACATTCCGATAGTCGATCGAGTGTTTGACCAGTCTCTCGCTATATCATGACAGCCGCGGCTTTCATCGAGGTGCTCGCCAAATTAATCGGGGCACAATCGCAGCTTGTTCTCCGGTGCCGCGTTAGCCGATGATCTGTAATGTAAGGCAGCAAACACAGGAGCCGGCAAACCCAACATTTTACCAAAGACATGATTCGAGCTGATGCATATAATGCCTAACACGAGACGCCGAACACTTCGAGGTGTTCGGACTTTATAATAATGGGCGTAACAATGCCCTAAGCCCCTAGTGTCCGTGCACGGCATGGTCTCTCGACGCGCCGATGCCAAAACGTCGTGCTCGCTTTGGTTATAGGAAGGAACCAAGGAAGAGTTACAACAAGAGACAATAAAAAGGTTTACGCAGGGTCTTAATCAAAAGAATCTCGCGAACGGGTCCCTACCGCACGTCTGCGCTGTGTCTCCGCAGCCGTTATCCCGACGGGTGTGCACGTTGTTCATCTCAGAAGCAGAGAGGAACTTTAGTTTGAAAACAACTCGTGTAAAAAAGATAAAAGAAGAAATATAAATAAGTAAAGCGGGGTTCGTATGAACTCGCGATTGTTTGTGCGCGCAGCCCCTTGTGAAGGGGTGTGCGGCTAGGGAGCCCCTAGACTATCGATGCCGGACTCGTCCATCCGTGTCTGGGGTCTTTAAGTGACCCTCGCACTGAAATGATGCCTTGCGGACCGGGCATCTTGAGCGTAAGAGACGCGTAATGCGGTATGGCGTTGAACCGGACAAAAGCCTTTCGTCCCAAGAGTGCTTGTTATTCACTTTTAAATGGGGCGATATGAAAGATTAGTTTTTCACCGAAAGTTGTCCGTGATCCAACACAAATTCTAGTAGTAGGGAGCCTGTGCATTTGGCGTAAGGGCCTGGCGTCACTCCTTTGAAGGAAGTGCGGCTATGTCGAATTTTAGTAGGGTCTATCCCCAACTTGCGATTGTATTTGAGTACAGCAGGTTTAAGTTGCTGCCTTCGTCCATCAGGACTTTAGTAAATTGTAGTCCGTCGATTATGGGATCCAATATCAGGGCAGTCCATCCTGCGTTTAACGCTTCGAATAATCCAGTGGTCGAAAGTGATTGGTTGTGATATCCAATCTCTATGGTCTCTTTGGGTTGGACCGCGCGAAGCTCTTTTAGAAAGTGCCGCACTATTTTTCCGTATTATCACATGAAGTGAGTTTATCGCTTTGACCTCTTGTGGGAAAGTCTTTTGCTTTCCGGTGCTCTGCTGGTGGGGTTTATCGTCTTCGCTTGACGCGTCGAGCCCCTTGTGTTCGGCGTTTAGTCGGCCGGACTGTTTGAAAACCCAACAATCTCGATGGGTATGGTTTGCATGCCTTCCGGGGGTACTGTGGATTTGACATATCCGACCCAAAATCTTATTTAAGTTGGACAACTCATCGCTGTCATCCTTAAGAGGCGGTGTTTTGTTGTTTGGCCGCGAGCTTTTGAATCCGGCGTTGACCGCCGTGCTTTTGGGCTTTTCTCTTTATTCCGCGCTGCTCTTTTTTCGCGCCGTGATTTTCCGCTTCCATCTCTTATCTTGATGTACTTGGGTCGCCGGTGCTGCATCTTGCTAGCCAGCTATCCTCTCCCGCATGTAAGCGGGTCATGAGGCTTGTTAGCGGACATTGTCCTCGGTTTCTCTTGGCCAAGGTGTCGGCAAGCCATTCGTCTCTGACATTGTGTTTAAAAGCTGCTAAGGCTTGGCGTCCGGACAATGACTATTTGGTTCTTTTGGTGAGGAACCTGTTCCGAACTTCATACACGACTCTCGGGCTGCTGAGTTATATGACTTAGGTCATCTCAGATCCGGAGGGCGGACATAAGTCCCTTGAAAATTTGCTCTAAACGCGCCCCTCGAGCTCTTCCCAACTTCCCACAGTGTTTTCTCGGGAGGCTTTTAAGCCAATGACGGCTGGCCCTTTGAGCTTGAGGGGTAGGTATTTTATGTCAGGAGATCATCTCCTCCGCCATGTGTATATGTAGTATATAATCTTCCATCCGCATCTGTGGTGCTGTTGTTCCATTGTAGGCCTCTATGTTTATGGGTTTAAATCCTGCTGGGAATTCATGGTCCAGCACCTCATTGGTGAAACATAGTGGGTGTGCGGCGCCCCTGTATTTGGGTGTGCCGTTATCTTCGGACGCTTGACGTGTTGCCTTGCATCCTAGGGCCTTCTTCTTTGGCCCGTAAATGGACCTGGCTGGGCCATCTGTCTTTCCGGGTTCATTAGTCGGCTTATGTGCGGCGCCGCTTTCAGAATTTGGCCTATCATCTGGCCGTCTATCCAACCAGGCGGCCTTTTCATGTTTTGACTTTGGGGGCTTTAGGGCCTCCTCAATTCTCGTAATACTTTGCGCTCGTAGCTCTTGGATTGGTGGCTATTGCCGTATTTATCCGCGGTTTTGAGTACTTTGCTCCACCTCATCCTGAGTGTGTCTTCCGCTATTTTGAGCTTCCGTTTTTCCTTCTTCAAGCTTCTTGCAGTGTTGACGAGTCTTTTCTGAAGGTTTTTACCTTCCGGCGGCGTGTCCGGCGTGAGATCGTCTGGACTGTCAGTTTCGCCGGGCCTGGACTGGTTATCTGACTCGTCTTGTTCGGACGGTTGCTTGTCTGCATGTTCGTCGTCCACTTGTGTGCCCTGCTGTATTGCGGGGTCCTTAGGAGCGTTGTTATTCTCGAGGCAGTATTTAGGGCGGCGTCTGCGCCGCCGTTTTGGTTGTTTGTCGGCGGGGTTATCTTCTGCCGCGGCCCGTTGGTCCTCGTTATCGCTCTCTTTTGGGGTATCCACCATATATATGTCATATGACGAGGTGGTTCTCCCGTGCCCTGTAGGCGCTGCTTCTTGTTCGTCTCCGGCGTCGTCGTCTATACCGTCGATGTCTTCGGAGTCATAGTCTAGCATATCGGTTAGATCGTCGACAGTGGCTACAAAGTGGGTGGTGGGTGGGCGCTGAATTTCTTCATCGTCCATATCCCAACGATCCTGACCATAGTCCGGCCAGGGCTCTCCCGATAACGAGAGATGCTTTAGCAAATTTAAGATGTCGCCAAAGGGCGAGTATTGGAAGATGTCCGCGGCGGTGAATTCCATAACCGGCGCCCAATCCGAATCGATTGGTAGGCGCGGAGGTTTGGAGTCCGGAAGGAGTCCGCACCTCGGAATCACGGGTTTCATGGGGACAAGATTAGTGTTCGCCCATCGCCGTGGAAGTTGAAGCCCCAAGGCGGTGTCCATCCACCGATCTCGACCGAGCGATCGGCTCCGGACTAATGGTCAAGCGGATTCGCAGGGCCGCCAAGGCACCGCTCGCGGCAGAGCTAGATCATGCCCATCGTAATAAAGCAGCAGCGCTGGTTGTGGCTCGAGCCCGTCAAGATCAAGTCTCCGCGACGCCGGCCGTGAAGTTGAGATTTCGAATCGACCGACGGCCAGGCGAGCTTCGATCTGCTCCAGATGGCTGCTTAATTAGCCCGCAAAGGCGGCCGCCGAATACGAAGATCTGTCCAGGAGAAAAGTCTCACCCGACAGAGTTGTTGGTTGAAGACGCCATCGAGCCTATCGGTGACGCATACGAGGAACTCTCAATTAAAGCACCAATGTCGGTGTCAAACCGGCGGATCTCGGTAGGGGGTCCCGAACTCAGCGCCTAGGCGGATGGTAACAGGAGACGAGGGACACGACGTTTTACCTGTGTTGGGCCCTCTCGATGGAGGTAAAACCCTACATCCTGCTTGATTAATATTGATGATATGGGTAGTACAAGAGTGGATCTACCACGAGATCAAGGAGGCTAAACCCTAAAGCTAGCCTATGGTATGATTGTTGCAATGTATGTTGTGTCCTATGGACTAAAGCCCTCCGGTTTCTATAGACACCGGAGGAGGCTAGGGTTAAACAGAGTCGGTTACAATGGTAGAAGATCTACATATCCGTATCGCCAAGCTTGCCTTCCATGCCAAGGAAAGTCCCATCCGAACACGGGACGGAGTCTTCAATCTTGTATCTTCGTAGTCTTGGAGTCCGGCGGACGATGATAGTCCGGCTGTCCGGACACCCCCTAGTCCAGGACTCCCTCAAGCATCACAACGTAACTGGTGATCATAAATATGCTCTACAGGTATCTTCGAAGGTGTTTGTTGAGTTGGCACAGATCGAGATTAGGATTTGTCATTCCGAGTATCGGAGAGGTATCTCTGGGCCCTCTCGGTAATACACATCATAAGCTTGCAAGCAAATGACTAAGGAGTTAGTCACGAGATGATGTTTTACAGAACGAGTAAAGAGTCTTGCCAGTAAAGAGATTGAACTATGTATGAAGATACTGACGATCGAATCTCGGGCAAGTAACATACCGATAGACAAGGGAATTACGTATGTTGTCATAATGGTTCGACTGACAAAGATCTTCGTAGAATATGTAGGAGTCAATATGGGCATCCAGGTTCCGCTATTGGTTATTGACCGGACAGGTGTCTCAGTCATGTCTACATAGTTCTCAAACCCGTAGGGTTCGCACGCTTAACATTGGTTGACGATATAGCGTTATATGAGTTATATGTTTTGGTGACCGAATGTTGTTCGAAGTCCCGGATGAGATCGCAGACATGGGGAGGAGTCTCGAAATGGTCGAGAGGTAAAGATTGATATATAGAACGATGGTATTTGTACACCGGAAGTGTTTCGGGACGTACCGGGAAGAGATCGGGTCACCGGAAGGGGTTCCAGGCACCCCCGACATGTATATGGGCTTAATGGGCCAAGGGAGGGATAGACCAGCCCACATGGGGCTGGTGCGCCCCTTTCCCTAGCCAAACAGACCTAGGGAAGGAAAAGGGGGAGGTCTAGCCCCTCCTGCCTTTCCCTCTCATGGGAGAAAGGAAAGGGGGGCGCCACCCTCCCCTGCCTTTCCCCCGCTCCTATACATGGCAGGGGGCGCCACCTTGGGAGAGACCCCAAGTAGGATTCCTCCTACTTGGGCGCCGCCTTTGGCTGCTCCTCCCTCCCTCCCACCTATATATATGTGGGAAGGGGGCACCTAGCACAGACCAGACAATTGCCTAGCCATGTGTGCCCCCCCCCCCCCACACCGTTTACACCCTCGGTCATATTTTCTAGTGCTTAGGCGAAGCCCTGCGAGGATCACTTCACCATCACCGTCACCATGTCGTCGTGCTGATGGAACTCATCTACTACCTCGACGTCTTGCTGGATCAAGAAGGCGAGGGACATCACTGAGTTGAACGTGTGCAGAACGCAGAGGTGTCGTGCGTTCGGTACTTGATCGGTTGAAGCGCAAAGAAGTTTGACTACATCAACTGCATTGAGAAACGCTTCTGCTACGGTGTACGAGGGTACGTCGACACACTCTCCCCTTATTTCTATGCATCTACATCGATAGACCATTGCGTGTGTGTAGAAATTTTTTATTTTCCATGCAACGTTTCCCAACACATACGGTGTCATCTCAACGGATTTAGACGGTGCCATGTTTAACGTGAATACGGTTGTCTCTAATGCATAACTCCAAAACGATAGTGGTAAATTGGTAAGTGACATCATAGATCGCACCATATCTAATAAAGTACGGTTACGACGTTCGGACACACCATTACGTTGTGGTGTTCCAGGTGGCGTGAGTTGTGAAACTATTCCACATTGTTTTAAATGAAGACCAAACTCATAACTCAAATATTCGCCTCCGTGATCAGATCGTAGAAACTTTATTTTCTTGTTACGATGATTCTCTACTTCACTATGAAATTCTTTGAACTTTTCAAATGTTTCAGACTTGTGTTCCATCAAGTAGATATACCCATACCTACTCAAATCATCTATGAAGGTCAGAAAATAACGATATCTGCCGCGTGCTTCAACACTCATCGGACCGCATACATCGGTATATATTATTTCCAACAACTTATTAGCTCAATCCATTGTTCCGGAGAACGGAGTTTTAGTCATCTTGCCCATGAGGCATGGTTTGTAAGTATCAAATGATTCATAACAAGTGATTCCAAGATCCCATCTGCATGGAGTTTCTTCATGCGCTTTACACCAATATGACCTAAACGGCAATGCCACAAGTATGATGCACTATCATTATTAAGTTTTCATCTTTTGGCATCAATATTATAAGTATGTGTATCACTACGATCGAGATTCAATAAACCATTCACATTGGGTGTATGACCATAGAAGGTTTTATTCATGTAAATAAAACAAAAATTATTTTTTGACTTAAATGAATAACCATATTGCAATAAACATGATCAAATCACATTCATGCTTAACGCAAACACCAACTAATATTTATTTAGGTTCAACACTAATCCCAAAGGTAGAGGGAGTGTGTGATGGTGATCGTATCAACCTTGGAATCACTTCCCACACACATCGTCTCCTCGCCCTTAACTAGTCTCTGTTTATTCCACAACTCCTCTTTCGAGTTACTAATTTTAACAACTGAACTGGTATCAAATACCCAAGGGCTACTATTAATACTAGTAAGGTACACATCAATAACATGTATATCAAATATACCTTTGTTCACTTTGCCATCCTTCTTATCCACCAAGTATTTGGGGCAGTTCTATTTCCAGTGATCATTTCCTTTGTAGTAGAGGCACTCAGTTTCAGGATTGCGTCTAGCTTTGGGCTTCTTCATGGGAGCGGCAACTTGCTTGACATTCTTCTTGAAGTTCCCTCTCTTTCACTTGCCATTTCTCTTGAAAACTAGTGGTCTTGCTAACCATCAACACTTGATGCTCTTTCTTGATTTTTACCGTCACCAATTTTAGCATCACAAAGAGCTCGGGAATAATTTTCGTCATCGCTTGCATACTATAGTTCATCACGAAGTTCTAGTAGCTTGGTGATAGTGACTAGAGAACTTTGTCAATCACTATCTTATCTGGAAGATTAACTCCCACTTGATTCAAGTGGGTGTAGTACCCAAACATTCTGAGCACATGTTTACTGGTTGAGCTATTCTCCTCCATCTTGTAGGCAAAGTACTTGTCAGAGGTCTCATACCTCTCAACATGGCATGAGTCTGAAATACCAATTTCAGCTCTTGGAACATCTCATATGCACCATGGTGTTCAAAACATTTTTTAAGTCCCGGTTCTAAGCCGTAAATCATGGCGCACTAAACTGTTAAGTAGTCATCATATCGAGCTTGCCAAACATTCATAACGTCTGCATCTGCTCCTGCAATAGGTCTGTAGCCTAGCGGTGCATCAAGGACATAATTCTTCTGTGCAGCAATGAGGATAATCCTCAGATCATGGACCCAGTCCGCATCATTGCTACTATCATCGTTCAACTTAGTTTTCTCTAGGAACATATCAAAAAAATATAGGAGCTATATCGCGAGCTACGTAATGGGCCTAATGGGCCCGTTAGTCTTAGGGTTAATTAGGGATAAGGCTCGCTTGCTTAGGGGTCAAGTAAGCCTTGCTTGGGAGTCAAGTAAACCTCTATATATAAAGAGAGGAGATGTATCAATCTAATCAAGCAAGAATTAAGAAGGAAATTCCTTCCCTCTTACCCGGCCGTGGGCAAAAAGGCCCCCAGCCGGCCCTCTCGCGCCCTCCTTCTAGCAGCGCCATAACAGTTTGGTATCAGCTAGCTTCGGTTCGATCATGTCTTCACCGCCGCCCAGCCCGTCTCTCCCGTTGCCGGTCACCTCGTCCACTCCGGCGACCACCACGACCGTCGCCCTGCTCCTGCCCGCGCCGGGATCCTCCATCGCGCCCGCCCCCGCCGTCCTCACCCTGGAGGAGGTGTCCGGGGTGCTGCGGGACCTAACCTAGGTGGTCCAAGAGATCCGCCTGTTCTTGGCCGGGTCCTACGGGCCGCACCCGGCTCCACCGCCCATCGCCACCCTCGCGCCGTTGTGGCTGCCGTGGCAACGGCCGCACCAGGCGGCCTCCGCCGCGCTCGCCGTGCCGCTGCAGCTGTCATTCATCGCCACCATCGCCCAGCCCTGGCTGCAGTGGCAACCACCACTCCTGGCGGCCTCCGCCGCGCCCGGCGCTCCGGCGCAGCAGCCGCTGCAGCTGCTGCAGCCACCGTTGGTCACCTCCTACGGGCCACAACTGGTTGCGCCGCCCATTGCCGCCACAGCGCCGCCGTGGCATCCGTGGCAGCTGCCGCACCGGTGGCCTCCGCTGGCCGCCGCAGCAGCGGCCAGGCAGCTGCCATCCACGGCCACCACCGCCCGCCTCGGCTGTAGTGGCAGCCGCCGCTCTGGCGGCTCGCCGCGCGCGCGCTCGCGCGCCCGCCGCAGTTAGCCGCCGCCGAGTTCGGCGCGACATCAAGCAGCAGCTGCAGTTGCAGCAACCACCGCCGGTCAGCTCCGCCGCCCAGTATGGGTTGCCCTACGACGGGACTGCGACGGCCTCGTTCCCATCAGCGTCGTCGCCGTCCCAGGGCATCCACATCCAGCAGATCAAGTCCCCGCCGTCGCCGTCGCCGTCACCGCTTCTGTCTTGGATCGCTACCCGCCACGTGTCGGCAACGGTGAGGCTGCAGACTGCTGTGCGTGGCCCCCTAGCACGGCGACGTGTGCGAGAGATGTGTGGTCTGCAGCTGCCGCTCCTCCAAGTTGCCCTTCGCTGCGCAAAGGACCTCGATCTCATATGCTGCGTCGGGGATCTTGGGCATGCGGTTTCCCCCACGGGCGACAGGCATGTTGTTTTCCCCGCGGGCAGCGACCTCAAAGTCTGCGACATTGGCGGTTGGGGGCGCACCCCTCCTCGTCATTCTCCATCGCAAGTCCTCCACTCTTCCCTGTGCGGTGCAGACCAACAACCATACACATGCACTCCTTTTGTCCAGGTGGTGTCCATGGGATCCTAGTGGCTGTACACATGCACGTCCAAAATAAAGCATCCCAGTCTATTTCAGGTTGAGAGTAATAACACAAGCCGAGATGTAAAAGGCTTGTTTTTAGGTGTCAGGTTTCTGTTGCGTCGAGTCATGGTTATAAGTTGGTTAGGCTGCAGCTCGAGGACAAGCTGCATGTCCAGGTGGGGCGTAGTGTTAGAGTATGTAATGGGCCTAATGGGCCCGTTAGTCTTAGGGTTAATTAAGGATAAGGCTCGCTTGCTTAGGGGTCAAGTAAGCCTTGCTTGGGAGTCAAGTAAACCTATCTATATAAAGAGAGGAGATGTATCAATCTAATCAAGCAAGAATTAAGAAGGAAATCCATTCCCTCTTGCCCGGCCGTGGGCAAAAAGGCCCCCGGCCGGCCCTCTCGCGCCCTCCTTCTAGCAGCGCGATAACAACACCATAGATATGCAAAACTATCAAGACTAAGTTCATGATAAATTAAGTTCAATTAATCAAATTACTAATGAACTCCCATTTAAATTAACATCCCTCAAGTTATCTAAGTGATACATGATCCAAATCAACTAACCCATGTCTGATCATCACGTGAGATGGGGTAGTCATCAACGGTGAACATCTCTTTGTTGATCATATCTACTATATGACTCATGTTCGACCTTTCAGTCTCAAGTGTTCTGAGACCATGTCTATACATGCTAGGCTCGTCAAGTTTAACCCAAGTATTCCGCATGTGCAAAAAAACTGTCTTACACCTGTTGTATGTGAACGTAGCGTCTATCACACCCGATCAACACGTGGTGTCTCGAAACGACGAACTATAGCAATGGTGCATACTCAGGGAGAACACTTTTATCTTGAAATTAAGTGAAGGGATCATCTTATAATGCTACCGTCGTTCTAAGCAAATAAGATGCATAAAAGATAAACATCACATGCAATCAAAATATGTGACATGATATGGCCATCATCATCTTGTGCTTTTGATCTCCATCTCCAAAGCATCGTCATGATCTCCATCGTCACCGGCTCGACACTTTGATCTCCGTCGTAGCGTTGTTGCATCGAGGTCGTCACGCCAACTATTGCTTCTACAACTATCGCTAACACATAGTGATAAAGTAAAGCAGTTACATGGTGCTTGCATTTCATACAATAAAGAGACAACCCTAAGGCTCTTGTCGGTTGTCGATATTAAAAAACATGATCATCTCATACATCAACATATATCACATCATATCTTGACCATATCACATCACAACATGCCCTACAAAAACAAGTTAGACGTCCTCTACTTTGTTGTTCCAAGTTTTACGTGGCTGCTATGGGCTTCTAGCAAGAACCGTTCTTACCTACGCAAAACCACAACGGTGTTTTATCAAGTTTGTTGTTTTAACCTTCTTCAAGGATTGGCCGTAGTCAAATTCAATTCAACTAAAGTACAGACACCCGCCAGCCACCTTTATGCAAAACAAGTTGCATGTCAGTAAGTGGAACCGGTCTCATGTGCGTGGACATGCAAGGTTGGTCCAGGACGCTTCATCCCACAATACCGCCGAATCAAAATAAGACGTTGGTGGTAAGCAGTATGACTATCACTGCCCACAACCCTTTGTGTTCTACTCGTGCATATCATCTACGCATAGACCTAGCTCTGATACCACTGTTGGGAAATGTTGCATGAAAAACAAAACAAAAAATCTACGCACATGCAAGATCTATCAAGGAGATGCATAGCAACGAGCGGGGAGAGTGTGTCTATGTACCCTTGTAGACCATAAGCGGGAGCGTTTCACAATGCGGTTAATGTAGTCGAACTTTCTTCGTGATCCAATCGATCTAGTACTGAACGTACGGCACCTCTGCGTTTAGCACATGTTCAGCTCGGGGACATCCTCCACCTTTTTGATCCAGCAAGATGGCAAGGTAGTAGATGAGTTCCATCAGCACGATGGCGTGGTGACGGTGATGGTGAACTGATCTCCGCAGGGCTTCGCCTAAGCACTACGAAAATATGATCGGGGTTTATACGGTGGAGGGGGGCGCAGCACACGGCTAACAATTGATCTGGTGTGTGCTAGGCGCCCCCGCTCCCACATATATATAGGCGGGAGGGAGGGAGGAGCAGCCAAAGGAGGCGCCCAGGTAGGAGGAATCCTACTTGGGGTCCCTCCCAAGCCGCACCCCCTTTCCTTATTTGGAGTGCGGGGAAAGGCAGGGGAGGGTGGCGCCCCCACCCCCTTTCCTTTCTCCCATGAGAGCGAAAGGCGGGTGGGGATAGCCCTCCCCCTTTTCCTTCCCTAGGGCTGACCAAACAAGGTAGGGGGCGCACCAGCCCCCTTGTGGGATGCTTTGTCCCCTCCTCTAGCCCATAAGGCCCATAACTTGTCAGGGGGTACCCGGAACTCCTTCTAGTAACCCGATTCCTTCCCGGTATGTCCCGAAACACTTTCGTGTCCAAATGCCAACGTCCTATATATGAATCATTACCTCTCAACCATTTCGAGACTCCTTGTCATGTCCATGATCTCATCCGGGACTCTGAACAACATTCCGTCACCAAAACACATAACTCATATAACACTATATCGTCAAGGAACGTTAAGCACGCGGACCCTACGGGTGCGAGAACTATGTAGAGACATGACTGAGACACCTCTCTGGTCAATAACCAATAGCGGAACCTGGATGCCCATATTGGGTCCTACATATTCTACGAAGATCTTTATCAGTCGAACCATTATGACAACATACGTAATTCCCTTTGTCCATCGGTATGTTACTTGCCCGAGATCCGATCGTCGGTATCTTCATACCTAGTTCAATCTCGTTACCGGCAAGTCTCTTTACTCGTTTCGTCATACATCACCTTGTGACTAACTCTTTAGTCATTTTCTATCAAGCTTACGATGTGTACTACCGAGAGGGTCCAGAGATACCTCTCCGATACTCAGAGTGACAAATCCTGATCTCGATCTATGCCAACTCAACAAACACCTTCGCAAATACCTGTAGAGCATCTTTATGATCATCCAGTTATGTTGTGACGTTTGATAGCACACAAGGTATTCCTCCGGTATCCGGAAGTTGCATAATCTCATAGTCGAAGGAATATGTATTTGACATGAAGAAAGCAATAGCAATAAACTGAACAATCATTATGCTAAGCTAACAGATGGGTCTTCATATAATGATGTGATCCCATTATCAAATGTGAACACATGTCTATGGTTAGGAAACCTTAACCATCTTTGATCAACGAGCTAGTCTGGTAGAGGCTTACTAGGGACATGGTATTTGTTTATGTATTCACACATGTATTTAAGTTTCCGATCAATACAATTCTAGCATGAACAATAAAATAATATAAAATAAAAACTTTATTATTTCCTCTAGGACATATTTCCTTCATCTCCTACCTAATTCAGTAATGTTTAGGTATAGAAATTTCCAGTAAAAAAATAGCAATAGAAGAATAGAAAATATAAAAACTGGTAATAGAATAGAATAGAAAATATAAAAACTAGTACTCCCTCCATTCCTTTTCATAGGGTGTATTTGTTTTTTCAAAAGTCAAACGAGTGCAAGTTTGACCGAGTTTTTAGAAAAATACATCAACATTCACAATACGAAATTTATATCATTTGATTCATCATGAAAAGTAGTTTCATATTTTATCTACTAGGTATTGCAGATGTTGTTTTTTTATTCTATAATCTTGGTCAAACATTTAAATGATTGACTTGCACAGAAACCAATACACCTTATATTCTGGAACAGAGGGGGTAATAGAATAGAAATTTTTCGTAGTTCTTCTACCTGCCCATACGACTGGGTGTACGTACCCTGCTAGGTGTTCGTGTCGGATTGGTTGTATGTGCCCGACTGTGTGGACTCCGAGTCATCCACTTGCCCATCCTCGTAGCAGCCTCGGCTTCCACCTCCGTCATGGATCATGTCAAACATCTGCAGGTCCGCGTCGTCCTATGTCGGCTCGCCCGCTTGAGGCATACTGGCGAACAGCGTGCGGGCACCGAGTTTCTCCACCCCCGGCGTCCGCGACCGGACAGGGTACAATGATGCAAACTCCGAGAAAAGTAGCAGCGCCATGTTGACGTTGATAATGTAAAGACAGATGTCGGGTGTTGGGGAAGGTTGCAGGAAAAAAAATCTACGCATCACCAAGATCAATCTAGGGAGTCATCTAGCAACGAGAAAGAGGAGTGCATCTACATACCCTTGTAGATCGCGAGCGGAAGTGTTCAAGAGAACGGGGTTGATGGAGTCGTACTCGTCGTGATCCAAATCACCGATGATCCTAGCGCCAAACGGATGGCACCTCGCGTTCAACACACACGACGGTTGGGGAAGACGTCTCCTCCTTCTTGATCCAAAGCAAGGGAAAGGAGAGGTTGATGAAGATCCAAAGAAGACGACGGCGTGGTGGTGGAAGCAGCGGCGATCTTGGTGGCTTCGCCAAGCTCAGCGAGAGAGAGAGGTGTTACGGGGGGAAGAGGGAGGCGCCAGGGGCTTGGGTGCGCAGCCCTCCTCCCCCCCCCCAAGTCGGTGGGGTGCCCCCACCCCTGTGGTTTCCAACCCTAGGCGCAGGGAGGCCAAGGCGCACCAGCCCACCAGGCTGGTTCCTTCCCACTTCAGCCCATGGGCCCCTCCGGATAGGTGGCCCCACCGGTGGAACCGGGACCCTTCCGGTGGTCCCAGACAATACCGTGACCCCAAACTTTCCCGGTGGCCGAAACTGGACTTCCTATATACAAATCTTCACCTCTGAACCATTCCGGAACTCCTCGTGACGTCCGGGATCTCATCCAGGACTCCAAACAACTTTCGGGTTACCGCATACTAATATCTCTACAACCCTAGCATCACCGAACCTTAAGTGTGTAGACCCTACGGGTTTGGGAATCACGCAGACATGACCAAGAAAGCTCTCCGACCAATAACCAACAGCGGGATCTGGATACCCATGTTGGCTCCCACATGTTCCACGATGATCTCATCGAATGAATCACGATGTCGAGGATTCAAGTAATCCCGTATACAATTCCCTTTGTCAATCGGTACGTTACTTGCCCGAGATTTGGTCGTCAGTATCCCAATACCTCGTTCAATCTCGTTACCGGCAAGTCACTTTACTCATACCGTAATGCATGATCCCGTGACCAACCACTTGTTCACATTGAGCTCATTATGATGATGCATTACCGAGTGGGCCCAGAGATACCTCTCCGTCATATGGAGTGAAAAATCCCAGTCTCGATTCGTGTCAACCCAACAGACACTTTTGGAGATACCTGTAGTATACCTTTATAGCCACCCAGTTACGTTGTGACGTTTGGTACACCCAAAGCACTCTTACGGTATCCGGGAGTTACACGACCTCATGGTCTAAGGAAATGATACTTGACATTAGAAAAGCTCTAGCAAACGAACTACACGATCTTGTGCTATGCTTAGGATTGGGTCTTGTCCATCACATCATTCTCCCAATGATGTGATCCCGTTATCAATGACATCCAATGTCCATGGTCAGGAAACCGTAACCATCCATTGATAAATGAGCTAGTCAACTAGAGGCTCAGTAGGGACATGTTGTGGTCTATGTATTCACACATGTATTACGATTTCCGGATAACACAATTATAGCATGAACAATAGACAATTATCATGAACAAGGAAATATAATAATAACCATTTTATTATTGCCTCTAGGGCATATTTCCAACATCGGGAACTTGCACTAGAGTCAATAATCTAGTTACATTGTGATGAATCGAACACCCATAGAGTTCTGGTGTTGATCATGTTTTGCTCGCGGAAGAGGTTTAGTCAACGGATCTGCGACATTCAGATCTGTGTGTACTTTACAAATATCTATGTCTCCATCTTGAACATTTTCACGAATGGAGTTGAAGCGATGCTTGATGTGCCTGGTCTTCTTGTGAAACCTGGGTTCCTTGGCAAGGGCAATGGCTCCAGTGTTGTCACAGAAGAGAGTCATCGACCCTGACGCATTGGGAATAACTCCTAGGTCGGTAATGAACTCCTTCATCCAGATTGCTTCATGTGCTGCCTCCGAGGCTGCCATGTACTCTGCTTCACATGTAGATCCCGCCATGATGCTTTGCTTGCAATCGCACTACCATCGCCCCACCATTCAAAATATACACGTATCCGGTTTGTGACTTAGAGTCATCCAGATCTGTGTCGAAGCTAGCATCGACGTAACCCTTTACGATGAGCTCTTCGTCACCTCCATATACGAGAAACATATCCTTAGTCCTTTTCAGGTACTTCAGGATATTCTTGACCGATGTCCAGTGTTCCATGCCGGGATTACTTTGGTACCTTCCTACCAAACTTACGGCAAGGTTTACATCAGGTCTGGTACACAGCATGGCATACATAATAGACCCTATAGCCGAGGCATAGGGGATGAAGCTCATCTTTTCTCTATCTTCTGTCGTGGTCGGGCATTGAGCCGAGCTCAATTTTGCACCTTGCAACACAGGCAAGAATCCCTTCTTGGACTGATCCATATTGAACTTCTTCAATATCTTATCAAGGTATGTGCTTTGTGAAAGACCTATGAGGCGTCTCGATCTATCTCTATAGATCTTGATGCCTAATAGTTAAGCAGCTTCTCCAAGGTCCTTCATTGAAAAACACTTATTCAAGTAGGCCTTAATGTTGTCCAAAAGTTCTATATCATTTCCCATCAAAAGTATGTCATCCAGATATAATATGAGAAATGCTACAGAGCTCCCACTCCCTTTCTTGTAAACGTAGGCTTCTCCATAAGTCTTCATAAACCCAAACGCTTTGATCATCTCATCAAAGCGAATGTTCCAACTCCGAGATGCTTGCACCGGCCCATAGATGGATCACTGGAGCTTGCATACCTTGTTAGCATTCTCAGGATCGACAAAACCTTCCGGCTGCATCATATACAATTCTTCCTTAAGATAGCCGTTAAGGAATGCCGTTTTGACGTCCATCTGCCATATCTCATAATCATAGTATGCGGCAATTGCTAACATGATTCGGACGGGCTTCAGCTTCGCTACGGGTGAGAAGGTCTCATCGTAGTCAACCCCTTGAACTTGTCGATAACCCTTAGCGACAAGTCGAGCCTTATAGATGGTAACATTACCATCCGCGTCCGTCTTCTTCTTAAAGATCCATTTATTTTCTATCGCTCGCCGATCATCGGGCAAGTCTGTCAAAGTCCATACTTTGTTTTCATACATGGATCCTATCTCGGATTGCATGGCTTCAAGCCATTTGTTGGAATCTGGTCCCGCCATTGCTTCTTCATAGTTCGAAGGTTCACCGTTGTCTAACAACATGATTTCCAGGACAGGGTTGCCATACCATTCTAGTGTGGAACGTGTCCTTGTGGACCTTTGAAGTTCAGTAGCAACTTGATCTGAAGTACCTTGATCGTCATCATTAACTTCTTCTCTATCCGGTGTAGGCACCACAGAAATATTTTCTTGAGCTGCACTACTTTCTGGTTCAAGAGGCAATACTTCATCAAGTTCTACTTTCCTCCCACTTACTTCTCTCGAGAGAAACTCTTTCTCCAGAAAGGACTCGTTCTTGGCAACAAAGACCTTGCCTTCGGATCTGAGGTAGAAGGTATACCCAATGGTTTCCTTAGGGTATCCTATGAAGACGCATTTTTCCAACTTGGGTTCGAGCTTTTCAGGTTGAAGTTTCTTGACATAAGCATCGCATCCCCAAACTTTTAGAAACGACAGCTTAGGTTTCTTTCCAAACCATAATTCATACGGTGTCGTCTCAACGGATTTAGACGGTGCCCTATTTAAAGTTAATGTAGTTGTCTCTAGAGTGTATCCCCAGAATGATAGCGGTAAATCGGTGAGTGACATCATAGATCGCACCATATCCAATAGAGTGCGATTACGACGTTCGGACACACCGTTACGCTGAGGTGTTCCAGGCGGCCTGAGTTGTGAAACGACTCCACATTTCCTTAAGTGCGTACCAAATTTGTGACATAAATATTCTCCCCCACGATCTGATCTAAGAACTTTATCTTTCGGTCACGTTGATTCTCTACCTCACTCTGAAATTCCTTGAACTTTCCAAAGGTCTCAGACTTGTGTTTCATCAAGTAGACATACCCATATCTACTCAAGTCGTCCGTGAGAGTGAGAACATAACGATAGCCTCCGCGAGCCTCAACGCTCATTGGACCGCACACATCAGTATGTATCATTTCCAATAAGTTGGTTGCTCGCTCCATTGTTCCGGAGAACGGAGTCTTGGTCATTTTCCCCATGAGGCATGGTTCGCATGTGTCAAATGACTCGTAATCAAGAGACTCCAAAAGTCCATCGGCATGGAGCTTCTTCATGCGTTTGACACCAATGTGACCAAGGCGGCAGTGCCACATGTATGTGGGACTATCGTTATCAACCTTACATCTTTTGGTATTCACACTATGAATATGTGTAACATCACGTTCGAGATTCATTAAGAATAAACCATTGACCAGCGGGGCATGACCATAAAACATATCTCTCATATAAATAGAACAACCATTATTCTCGGATTTAAATGAGTATCCATCTCGTATTAAACGAGATCCAGATACAATGTTCATGCTCAAAGCTAGCACTAAATAACAATTATTGAGGTTTAAAACTAATACCATAGGTAAATGTAGAGGTAGCGTGCCGACGGCGATCACATCAACCTTGGAACCATTCCTGACACGCATTGTCACCTCGTCCTTCGCCAGTCTCCGCTTATTCCGCAGCTCCTGTTTTGAGTTACAAATGTGAGCAACCGCACCGGTATCAAATACCCAAGAGCTACTACGAATACTGGTAAGGTACACATCAATTACATGTATATCACATATACCTTTGGTGTTGCCGGTCTTCTTGTCCGCTAAGTACTTGGGGCAGTTTCGCTCAAAGGTCCGCTTCCTTGCAATAAAAGCACTCGGCCTCGTGTTTGGGTCCATGCTTTGGCTTCTTCCGCAAGAATCGGCTTATGGGCGCTGCAACTCCCTTGTCGCCCTTCTTGAAGTTCTTCTTACCCTTGCCTTTCTTGAAACTAGTGGTTTTATTAACCATCAACACTTGATGTTCCTTTTTTATCTCCACCTCCGCTGATTTCAGCATTGAATATACCTCAGGAATGGTTTTCACCATCCCCTGCATATTGAAGTTCATCACAAAGCTCTTGTATCTAGGTGGGAGCGATCGAGGATTCTGTCGACCATCAAGGCCATCCGGAGATTAACTCCCGTTGAGATAAGCGGTTGTGCAACCCAGACATTTTGAGTATGTGTCACGATGTAACCATTCTCCTCCATCTTACAATCAGAGAACTTGTCGGAGACTTCATATCTCTCGACCCGGGCGTGAGCTTGGAAAACCATTTTCAGCTCTTGGAACATCTCATATGCTCCGTGCTGCTCAAAACGCTTTTGGAGCCCCGGTTCTAAGTTGTTAAGCATGCCGCACTGAACCAGGGAGTAATCATCACTACACGACTGCCAGGCATTCATAACGTCTTGAGTTGTTGGGAAAACGGGTGCTTCACCTAGCGGTGCATCTAGGACATATGATTTCTTGGCAGCTATGAGGATGATCCTCAAGTTCCGGACCCAGTCCGCATAGTTGCTGCCATCGTCTTTCATCTTTGTTTTCTCTAGGAACGCATTGAATTTGAGGGCAACATTAGCGTGGGCCATTTGATCTACAAGACATATTGCAAAGATTTTAGACTAAGTTCATGATAATTAAGTTCATCTAATCAAATTATATAATGAACTCCCACTCAGATAGACATCCCTCTAGTCATCTAAGTGATCCATGATCCGAGTCAACTAGGCCGTGTCCGATCATCACGTGAGACGGACTAGTTATCATCGGTGAACATCTTCATGTTGATCGTATCTGCTATACGACTCATGTTCGACCTTTCGGTCTCTTGTATTCCGAGGCCATGTATGTACATGCTAGGCTCGTCAAGTCAACCTAAGTGTTTTGCATGTGTAAGTCTGGCTTACACCTGTTGTATGTGAACATTAGAATCTATCACACCCAATCATAACGTGGTGCTTCGAGACAACGAACTTTCGCAACGGCGCACAGTTAGGGGGAACACTTTCTTGAAATTATTATGAGGGATCATCTTATTTACTACCGTCGTTCTAAGCAAATAAGATGCAAAAACATGATAAACATCACATGCAATCAAATAGTGACATGATATGGCCAATATCATTTTGCTCCGTTTGATCTCCATCTTCGGGGCGCCATGATCATCATCTTCACAGGCATGACACCATGATCTCCATCATCATGTCTTCATGAAGTTGTCACGCCAATGATTACTTCTACTTCTATGGCTAACGGTTTAGCAATAAAGTAAAGTAATTACATGGCGTTATTCAATGACACGCAGGTCATACAAAAAATAAAGACAACTCCTATAGCTCCTACCGGTTGTCATACTCATCGACATGCAAGTCGTGATTCATACTACAAGAACATGATCAATCTCATACATCACATATATTTCATTCATCACATCCTTTTGACCATATCACATCACAAGGCATATGCTGCAAAAACAAGTTAGACGTCCTCTAATTGTTGTTGCATGCTTTTACGTGGCTGCTATAGGTTTCTAGCAAGAACGTTTCTTACCTACGCCAAAACCACAACGTGATATGCCAATTTCTATTTACCCTTCATAAGGACCCTTTTCATCGAATCCGATCCGACTAAAGTGGGAGAGACAGACACCCGCTAGCAACCTTATGCAACTAGTGCATGTCAGTCGGTGGAACCTGTCTCACATAAGCATACGTGTAAGGTCGGTCCGGGCCGCTTCATCCCACGATGCCGCCGAAACAAGATAATACTAGTAGTGGCAAGTAAATTGACAAAATCGACGCCCACAACAATCTTGTGTTCTACTCGTGCATAGATACTACGCATAAACCTAGCTCATGATGCCACTGTTGGGGAACGTTGCAGGAAAAAAATTCTACGCATCGCCAAGATCGATCTATGGAGTCATCTAGCAACGAGAGCGAGGAGTGCATCTACATACCCTTGTAGATCGCGAGCGGAAGCGTTCAAGAGAACGGGGTTGATGGAGTCGTACTCGTCGTGATCCAAATCACCGATGATCCTAGCGCCGAACGGACGGCACCTCCGCGTTCAACACACATATGGTTGGGGAAGACGTCTCCTCCTTGATCCAGCAAGGGGAAAGGAGAGGTTGATGAAGATCCAGCAGCACGACGGCGTGGTGGTGGAAGCAGCGGTGATCTCGGCAGGGCTTCGCCAAGCTCAGCGAGAGGGAGAGGTGTTACGGGGGGAAGAGGGAGGCGCCAGGGGCTTGGGTGCGCAGCCCTCCCTCCTCCTTATTTATATAGGGGCCCTGGGGGGAGCCAGCCCCCTAGAGATTCAATCTCAAGGGGGGGCGGCGGCCAAGGGGGGGACTTGCCCCCCAAGTCAGGTGGGGCGCCCCCCACCCCCAGGGTTTCCAACCCTAGGCGCAGGGGAGGCCCAAGGGGGGTGCACCAGCCCACCAGGGGCTGGTTCCCTTCCCACTTCAGCCCATGGGGCCCTCCGGGATAGGTGGCCCCACCCGGTGGACCCCCGGGACCCTTCCAGTGGTCCCTGTACAATACCGGTGACCGCCAAAACTTTCCCGGTGGCCGAAATTGGACTTCCTATATACAAATCCTCACCTCCGGAGCATTCCGGAACGCCTCGTGACGTCCGGGATCTCATCCGGGACTCCGAACAACTTTCGGGTTACCGCATACTAATATCTCTACAACCCTAGCGTCACCGAACCTTAAGTGTGTAGACCCTACGGGTTCGGGAATCACGCAGACATGACCGAGAAAGCTCTCCGGACAATAACCAACAGCGGGATCTGGATACCCATGTTGGCTCCCACATGTTCCACGATGATCTCATTGAATGAATCACGATGTTGAGGATTCAAGTAATCATGTATACAATTCCCTTTGTCAACCGGTACGTTAGTTGCCCGAGATTCGATCGTCGTATCCCAATACCTCGTTCAATCTCATTACCGGCAAGTCACTTTACTCGTATCGTAATGCATTATCCCGTGACCAACCACTTGGTCACATTGAGCTCATTATGATGATGCATTACCGAGTGGGCCCAGTGATACCTCTCCGTCATACGGAGTGACAAATTCCAGTCTCGATTCGTGTCAACCCAACAGACACTTTCGGAGATACCTGTAGTATACCTTTATAGCCACCCAGTTACGTTGTGACGTTTGGTACACCCAAAGCACTCTTACGGTATCCGGAGTTACACGATCTCATGGTCTAAGGAAATGATACTTGACATTAGAAAAGCTCTAGCAAACGAACTACACGATCTTGTGCTATGCTTAGGATTGTCTTGTCCATCACATCATTCTCCCAATGATGTGATCCCGTTATCAATGACATCCAATGTCCATGGTCAGGAAACCGTAACCATCCATTGATAAACGAGCTAGTCAACTAGAGGCTCAGTAGGGACATGTTGTGGTCTATGTATTCACACATGTATTACGATTTCCGGATAACACAATTATAGTATGAACAATAGACAATTATCATGAACAAGGAAATATAATAATAACCATTTTATTATTGCCTCTAGGGCATATTTCCAACATCGGGAACTGCCTACTGATCTATTGTGCAGCGTAGAGTATGGAGCCTTGTATTGCTTCAACCAAAACGATCTCTGCACGGACGACGATGGCAGCGGCGCCCCCGTCCTTGGCCCCACCCTGCACCACAACCGCCCCTGCATGTCCCCGCCATGACCACCACCTCCGCCAGCCTTCCGCTTCTTGAGTGCCACCACCTTTGCCATCTGAGTCGGCGATCTTGTCGTGTCATCGAGTTGATCTTGTGGGCGGCCACCTTCACCGGATCCTCGACCACCGTCTCCAGCAGCTTTTTGTACGGATCCTCCATGTTGCGGTGGCTGTGAAAAAGGGCGGGAGTTGGGGTGGAGATCAGTGTGATGGAAGAGGATCGGGTTGACAAAGAGTGATTTTGCCGCGAAAATAGTGCGGCCAACTCCAAATGCATGGGCTCAACCTCGGTTTTTGGTGGGTTGGGGGTGTCAACGAGAAAGAATGATTTTATCGGTATCGATGAGAAAGTGATTTTGTCGTTGGTAAAAATATTAACTCCTCAATTTTTAGGGGAAGTGTTTTTTCCTTCTTCCAACGCTGACTTCCAAAACGAACACGATATCTGTTCGGACAGTGATGTGGGAGCCGGTTATCCAATCGCATCCCGTCATCCAGGTCAGACCAATATGAAATTCAAATGCATATCACCCTATAGCAGTCGATCACAACCAAAACGAGACCGATGTTTATAGTTTTAGATGTCTGATCACAAAAGTATCTCGGTCCGGCAGTCCATGCAAAACATGCCTTGTTGGACCAGCTATCCAAAAATGTTGATGCCCTCCATGGACCAAAAGTGCATCAACGGTCAATGAGTGGTCTGACGTAAGGCCAACTCCAGCGCATGACCCCAAATGGACGTCTGTTTTGCCCGGATTCTATCTGTTTGGGTAGGGCAATGGGGTCGTGTCCGGACCTTTAGGATGATGTGGTCGTGCGCCCAACACACGGACGCATCCTTTGGCCCCATCCTGTCCGCCTCCACAAACGCCACCTTTCGAAAATAGCACGCCCTAGTTCAGGACAGCGGCCCTAGTTCACGCCGGCAACAGAGCCAGCGGCCTACACGTCCTCGCCGGCAACACAACCAGCGTCCTACATGTCCTTGCCGGCAACACAGCCAGCCTACAAAAAGAATAGTTTGTCGCCGGCAACACAGCCAGCGGCCGGCAACACATCCAACCTTCAAAATGAATGTGTTTCTCGCCGGCACACAGCCAGCGGCCTCCACCGCATTGCGCTCGGCGGCGAACTTGGCCGCGGCAGTCTTGCCCTTGACGGCCGCCCTCCGGTTCCTCCTCTTCGCTGATTCCGCGCCCATCTTGGCGAGCTCCTCCGGCGTGCACTCCGACCGCGACTTCCTTGCATCCTTGGCCGCCTTCTTCTTCGCATTTGCGGGCGGGTCGAGGGCCAGGCCGCCAGAATTCTGCGGGGCGTCGGCCATGGACGGGGGAGGGTGGGGGCGGGACGTGGAAGGGTTTGGGGGGAAATGGCGGCAAATGGGGCGCGGGGGGTTTGCTTTGTGCTACCGACAGGCGGGCCAGGGGAGGACACGCGCGCGCGTCCCCCCGTCCTCGCGTTGTCCGTTTCACCCCAAAAGTGGCGCAAAGTTGGGCCGGGATGGGTCAAAAGCGGACAGAAAACGGACAAAAGTCCGTTTGCGCCCGCGCGCTGGGCTGTCTGGTTTGTCCGTTTTGTCCCAAACGGACGGAGTTGGCCTAAGATAGGAAGCGTTTCTCTGTTTTTAGAGAGCAGCACAGTGTGCAGAATAAAGCTAAACCGTACCTCAAACAGTAATGAGATCCAAGCCATTCGCAGCTCGGAGTAGCCGCAGCACCAGGCACTGGTTTCAGCTGCGGTCGTAAATTGCCATGAATGAGGCTACAGTATTCAGTAGACCCGGAAGAACCAAGTGCAACTGGGCCCAGAAGAATTGGTGCATGTCAAGCAGGCAGCTTAATTCAGTCATCAAGCAGATACGGTTCAAGACTAGATGTATCGACACCCGCTGGAACAGAGAATGTCAAAACCAATATGGATGATACGAAGGATATCACGCTTAAGAAAGCATATATTATTCAACCTTGATGGGAGAGGGTAACAAGCCATCTAAAGATGGTGCTCCTTACAAAGTTTCAACACAACGGTAACAAGCATACACGCAGAGAGGTGGGCTATGCTAGATTTTCTGTATACTCAGAGCGCGCAAGCTGGTAACGCCTGCTAGCGCTAGCACACAACTAAATATACTGCACCACCAATATATAGCTGCTTTGCATGTAGACTCTGATACGGAGCTGGCAGTTGCTCAGAAACCATGAATCTTGATGTGTTCCTTCTTCACAATGCCGGCCTGCGTCAGACACATATCATATTAGACATCTTCATCCATGTTTGTGAACTGCAGCCATACCGAGCATAAGATGAAGAGAAAGATGTTTACCTGGACAAGGAAGTTTGAGACGTTCTTCCTCTGATCACCCTGGAGTTGAATGACCTGGAGCGGAAAAGAGCAGCAATGATCAAGACAACTAGCTTGCATGAGAAAATTGCGAAACAAATGGACGACCAATGGATAAGGGACGACGAGTTTGCTTGTTGTTTCAACACACCTGTCCAAGTTCTGTGTCCTGGACAACTGTACCATTGCAGCAAAACTCTTTCTTGAGGTCTTTGAGGATCTTGCTGTAGCTGAACTCCTTCTTCAGACCCTGGACAGTGGTCAGGCTCTTGCGACCATTACGCTGCTGGATGCGTACATGAACGTAGTCTTTTGATCCGGCAGCTGCACCAGCGTCCCCAGCATTCGCCTCGGCAAAGGGGTCTGTATGTAGAAGCAAAATAAATAAGCAGGACACTCCAAACAATGCAAGCAATTTCAATGATAATTGGGATGGAAAACAACAGGCATACCAAAGGCAGTTGGGATCTGAACGTCAAGATCAGACATGAAATCTCCTGCTGAGACTGGCAAAAGCTACACCAAGAACTGTGCACAGTAAGAAAATGAATCATTGGGGCATGCAGTATAGAGAGGTGAATGACAGCTTCAAAATTTCTCATTTGTACAACCAAGCAGGCCATGGCTTTGACCACTGACTAAATAATTTGCATCAGAGGTACTTATTTCATACAGTTAAATTAAAGAAAGATAAAATCAAGATATCAGAGAGGTATTTCTATACCGAAACCAAGGAACAACAGTCAAAGCCGAACTGATGACAACACACTTACACCACAAGCAATCATCACTGTTCCAATTGGACCTAAATGATTATGGAGGAACTATTTCACAAAACTAGTGGAGCAACCTGCACGATTCGTGCGGCGAGCTTTGATGTCTTCTACCATTCATTACAGTTTGTTTAATGTTTATACATGTGATTTTTATCATCCTTTATGATTGTTGTTTTCTTCAATTTTTCTTAGGTAGTCCGGACTGGAGTTTTCCTAAAAAGAGGTTTTCTTTCAACTTCAAGATCACAAATAGCATATCTTAATATGTACAAGCAAGTGCAGTGCTAGTCTTAACATAATTTTGTTGTCCTGACAAATTTATCCCCTTCGCTCAAAAAGTTTTTTTCTACGAAATGAAAATACATGTATGGAGCTAATCATACTATGTTTGTACAGAAAGATAGCATCAGGATTGGAATCCCTAACCTTCTTAAAAAAAGTATCGTAGATATCGCAATAAATACCCGATTGTACAGTACATATAAGAACACACGACCTTATCAATACGGGTCCAAAGAGAACGAGATCCAAGAATACCTACACGGCTCGACCCTAAACGGCCTAAGAAAGAACCATGGAAGACGAACAGGATCGCAAGTCAAGATGAATCCATAATCATACAGATCCTCTCTATAGAAGGGGACCCTAATACATAACAACAACAGACCATAGAGATCAACCAAGAATCAGAGCAGGGGCATACCCTGGGAGGCGGTCGAGGAGGAAGAGATCAACCAAGAACTTTCCCGGGAGGATTTGGATCGCGGAGAGGCGCTGGTAGTGAGTCCTTGGTGTTCTTCCTCCTCTTTGGGTTGGATGCCTCCTATATAAAGACGAGGGAAGGAGGGGAATTTATAGACGGGAGGAGGAGGACGCCTCTGGGTTTCTTGCCCCCCTTTTCCTCTCCTCTCCTCCCCTCTTTTGGCCGCAAAGCATGCCGTTCTCCACCGTCAGTTGGCTGATTGATTATTATTCGGGTTAGTTACTTTGTGGCAGCCACTTTGTCGGTGTTCGTGTGCCGAAGGTCGGAAATGGAGCACGAGGAAAACACCAGGTTGTTCTAAAACGGGCTAGAGAGCGTTGTTGCTTGCTTTCAATACTCCGAAATCAATTTGGTACAGTACTAAATTCAAAAACCCATAAATCAAGCAATGATGCACTTTCCAAAATTCAATCTAAAATATATCCCCCGTCCTAAAAATAAGTGACTCAACTTTACGCTAAGTGATGTAGGGTGGAACCCTAATTCGTCGATCTTTCACGTTTGGAGGGGATCCTACGGAGGGAACACGAAGAACGCGCGGAAGAACGAGAGGAAATCACGGGGAAGAACGAGAGAGACACTCAACCGACAAGAGATCAATCACACAAGGTCTAGATCATCGAAGCACGAGTGATACATCGTCCAAAATCAACAAAGGAAAGATACAAAGGTAGCCGTTCTTCTCCCGAAGGAGGTCTTGAATCCACGAGGGATCTTCCGTATAGGGTCTTGAATCCGATGGATCTTCTCCTGAGACGGAGGTCCCGATCTCCGTGGAGAAGTACCGTGGATGAGCAAAGGCTCTCTCACACAAATATGAGCTAATCCAATGCTAAGTCTCAAAGTGAGGAGAGGGGTCCTATATATAGAGTCTGTGGCGAGGGGTACATGGGCTCACTTAACACGCTGCTGCATTGGCCGGATGATCCGGGCGACGGTCCGGATGATCCGGGTGGGGCCCGGATGGTCCGGTGCTTTCTTGGCGACGGCGTTAGGACGGACGTCCATTTGGTGGTCCGGATGTCGGGCGGTATCCGGATGATCCGCCGGGTCCGGATGATCCGGCCGCGTGGGGTTCTGTTGCCTTGATCGATGAAGCGGATCGTCCGGACCGGGTCCGGATCATCCGGCTCTGTCCGGATCGTCCGGCCTCCGTCCGGATCGTCCGCCTCTCGTCTGGTTGCTTCTTCCTCTCCGTCTTCACAGACGTCTTCCGCTTCGATTCTCCTTGCTTCCTAGCCTCTTCATGGTCGACTCCTTGGTGCCTGAGTATGCATAGAGTTTCCGTTTGAGGTAGTAACCATGTCTCATGTGAATCGAAGGAGAGTTGTGAAACGAGTGATGTCACCTTGGTTACAAGAGCTCTTGCACGTGCTCGAGTCATCGGTCCTTGTGGTGTTGTAGGTGTTGATGTAGAGTCCATGGGGATGATGGAAGGATGCTCCGCATCATATCCCCTCCCTTCGAAAGGATCCGACCTCGGATCTAGATCTTCATCACCATGGAAAGGCGAGAGATCTTTGACGTTGAAGGTGTCGCTCACGTTGTATTTGTCGCTTGGTAGGTCGAGCTTGTAGGCGTTGTTGTTGTAGCGTGCTAACACCTTGAAGGGTCCATCGGCTCGAGGTAGAAGTTTGGACTTGCGTTCGTTGGGGAAGCGTTCCTTGCGAAGGTGTAGCCACACGAGATCGCCTATGTTGAAGATCATGGGTTGCTTGTTGATGTTGAGCTTGGTCGCTAGTCGTTGTACTTTGCGCTCGATGGTGTTTCTTGTATCTTCATGCATCTTCTTGATGTAGCTTGCACGGGCACTTGCGTCGAGGTTGGTGCGCTCTTGTAGAGGTAGAGGTAGGATGTCCAATGGGGACAATGGGTTGAAGCCATAGAGGACCTCGAAGGGGGACTTGCCGGTCGTCGAATGTCTTGCGCGGTTGTAGGCGTACTCGGCGATGGGTAGACATGCCTCCCACTCCTTGATGTTCTTCTTGATCAACACGCGAAGTAGAGTGGAGAGCGTCCGGTTTGTCACCTCCGTTTGGCCGTCGGTTTGAGGATGGTATGCGGAGGAGAACAAGAGCTTGATTCCGAGCTTGGCGCAAAGAGTTTTCCAAAAGTAACTCAAGAACTTGACGTCGCGGTCGGAGACGATTGACTTTGGTACTCCATGGAGGCTAAGATTTCCTGCAAAATAGATTTGCAATATGTGAAGCATCGTCTACTTTGTTGCAAGGAATGAAATGTGCCATTTTGGAAAATCTGTCCACAACAACAAATACGGAGTCCTTTCCATTTTGAGTTCTAGGCAAACCAAGTATAAAGTCCATGCTAATGTCTTCCCAAGGTTGATAAGGAATAGGAAGAGGCATGTAAAGACCATGAGATTGAGCTTTTGACTTAGCTTTGCGGCATGTTGAGCATCGGGTGGTGAAGCGTGAGACGTCGCGAAACATCTTGGGCCAAAAGTAGTTCTTGGAGAGCATGGTGAAGGTCTTGTCGCGTCCAAAATGTCCCATGAGTCCACCTCCATGAGCCTCTTGCAAAAGGAGCAAACAAAGAGAAGACTCGGGTATGCATAGTTTGTTAGCTCTCATAAGATAACCATCCTTGAGGTAATATTGTTCCCAAGATGTATGCGTCAAACATTTAGCATAATGATGTGCAAAAGATGGATCACTAGCATACAAATCTTTGATGTGCTCAAAGCCAATAACATTCAACTCAAGTTGGGTGACAAGCGTGCATATGCGTGAAAGTGCATCGGCAACTACATTTTCCTTGCCCTTAATGTACTTGATCACATATGGAAAAGATTCAATAAATTCACTCCATTTGGCATGACGCTTGTTCAATTTAGTTTGACCTTTTAAGTACTTAAGCGTTTCATGATCGGTATGGATGACAAACTCATGAGGTCTAAGATAATGTTCCCAAACATGTAGCACACGCACTAAAGCATACAATTCCTTGTCATACACTGGATAGTTAAGTTGTGCACCGGAGAGTTTTTCACTAAAATAAGCAATGACTCGTTTTTCTTGCATTAAAACTCCGCCTATTCCGGTACCACTTGCATCACAATGGACCTCAAAAGTTTTGTCAAAATTGGGCAAAGCAAGAATCGGAGCATGAGTAAGCAAAGACTTGTGTTCATCAAAAGCATTGGATTGCAAAGGTCCCCAAACAAAAGGAGTATTCTTCTTACTCAAAACATGCAAAGGAGCTGCAATGGTGCTAAAGTTTTTCACAAAGCGGCGATAAAAACCTGCAAGACCAAGGAAACTTCGCACTTGTTGCAAATTGGTTGGTTGGGGCCAAGTTTTAATTGCTTTGATCTTAGTTTCATCAACATGGACACCCTTGGAAGAGACAACAAAACCCAAGAAAACCACTTTGTCAACGCCAAAAGTGCATTTTTTCAAGTTGGCATAAAGACTTTCCTTTCGAAGTGTTTGCAAAACAAGCTTAACATGATCAAGATGCTCTTTCATGGTTTTGTTAAACACAAGAATATCATCGAAGTAAACCACAACAAAGATTCCAATGTATGGACGAAGTACATGATGCATAAGACGCACAAAAGTTCCGGGAGCTTTCGACAAACCCATAGGCATGACCAACCATTCATATAGGCCAAATTTTGTTTTGAAAGCAGTTTTCCATTCATCGCCCTCATGAATGCGTATTTGATAATAGCCACTTTTAAGATCAATTTTTGAGAAAAATTTGGCTCCACTAAGTTCATCAAGCATGTCATCTAAGCGAGGAATGGGATGCCTATAGCGCACGGTGATAGCATTTATGGGTCTACAATCGGAACACAAGCGGAAACTTCCATCGGGCTTAGGCACAAGAATAACGGGAACGGCACAAGGGCTTAAGCTTTCACGTACATGACCATTGTCGATTAGTTGTTGTACTTGCCGTTGAATCTCCTTGGTTTCTTCGGGATTGACACGGTGGGGAGCTTTGTTTGGAAGTGGTGCTCCGGGAATGAGGTCTATTCGATGCTCAATGCCTCGTAGAGGAGGTAGTCCCGGAGGTAGCTCATCGGGGAAAACATCTTGAAATTCCTGCAAAAGAGATTGAAACACCAAAGGTAGCTCATGAGTGGTGTTAGTTTTTGGTTCGCCATCCTTGCACACAAGGACAAAGTGCATCACACTCGATGGGTTCTCACACACTTCTCTCATCTCATGTTTGGTGGCGAATAGTATGAGGTTTTTCTCTCTAGGCGAAGAGGCGCTCAAATTTGGCTTGTGGCTCTCACTCACTTTTTGGTGGCTCACTTTCTCACTCTTCTCTCTTTGGTTGGTGGCTTGTTTGTCGGCAATCACTTGACTAGGAGACATGGGTCGTAAAACATATTATTTGCCTTTCATCTTGAAGCTATAGTGGTTTGTACGCCCATTGTGGTAGACACCACGGTCGAATTGCCATGGCCGACCAAGGAGGAGGTGGCAAACGGTCATTGGGACCACATCACACTCCAAAGTGTCCTCATATGCACCTATTTTGAACGATACTTGGACCGTATGCTCAACTCGTATAGTGCCGGAGTCACTTAGCCATTGAACCTTGTAGGGTTGCGGATGCTTCTTCTTGACCAATTGAAGCTTGGAGCATAGTTCTTCGCTTGCCAAGTTGTGGCAACTACCTCCATCGATGATGACCTTGACGGATCTCCCATTGATGCCGGCCTTTGTGGGGAAGATGTGGCATCTTTGGTCTTCTTCTTGGTGATGTTGAAGTGTCAAGACCTTGGAGACAACAAGAGCGGGACTTGTATCTTCATCACAAAAGACTTGATCATCTTCATCCTCGTTGATGCGCCGGTGCATGGCCACTTGCTCAATAGCGTCCATTTCATCTTCACTCATTGAGTCGTAGGTGCCATCGTCGTTGAGTATCATGGTGCGCTTGTTGATGCATTCATAGGACTTGTGGCCTCGGCCGCCGCAAGTAAAGCACTTGAAGGAGCTTGTCTTGACGGTCTCATCGGTTGGAGTAGATGATGAAGCACGCGGCTTGGAGTTGCTTGTAGTAGGAGGAGGACGACTCGAACTTGTAGAAGTTTTCTTGTAACTTGACTTGTTGTCGTTGCTTGGAAAAGGCTTGTTTGATGTCGAAGTTGGAGTAGTTGTTGAAGCTTGGTTGTTGGAGAAGCCGTATGCCTTGGAAGAGTACTTGGCGTACTTGAAGTCATCTTGTACTTGACGTTCCGCCTTTGTAGCTTGATGCACGAGCTCAATAAGGTTGGAGTAGGGTTGGAAGTCGGCGATTTTCTTGATGGGATGGTTGAGTCCATTCAAGAATCGTGCCATTGTTTGCTCATCGTCCTCCGTGACATTGGCTCGAATCATGGCAATCTCCATTTCCTTGTAGTATTCTTCAACACTCTTTGTTCCTTGCTTGAGGAGTTGTAGCTTCTTGAAGAGATCACGGTTGTAGTAGGTGGGCACAAAGCGTGCTCGCATGACATCCTTCATTTGAGCCCAAGTGGTGATTGGAGGTTCACCTCTTGCTTGTCGGCGCTCAAGGATTTGTTCCCACCATATGAGCACATAGTCTTGGAACTCAAGTGATGCCATAGCGATCTTCTTCTCTTCCTCATAGTTGTGCAAACGAAAGATTTTGTCGACCTTCAATGCCCATGAGAGGTACTCTTCGGGATCATTGGTTCCATTGAACTTGGGCATTGTGAACTTGAGCTTGCCATAGCGGTGTTCTTCATTGTTTTGAGGTCGATGTTGATGATGACGTTCTTGACGTGGAGGGTGATCATCCTCATGTTGCTCTTGGCGAGGAGGAAGTCCATGATCAACTTGCTCTTGTCGACCTTGAGGTTGAGGTTGAGCTTGAGGAGCTTGTGGAGGAGCTTGTGGAGCTTGTGGAGGAGCTTGACGTTGCGCACGCGGATGGTAGTTCCTCTCTTGTATTTCTTCTCGAAGTGCTTCCTCTTGATTGCGCCTTTCGCGATTGCGGTTGGCGAGAGCTCGACTTGATGCTTGAAGGGCGCGTTCCGCCTCGAGAGCTTGTGCTTCTCGTTGTTGTTGTTGAAGACGTTGGGCCTCGGCATCTTGTTGCTCTTGGTGTAGGCGCGCTCGTTCTTGTTCTTGTTGGTGGCGAAGACGTTGTCGTTCTTGAGCTTGAGCAAACGCCATTTGACTCGATTGAGGACGAGGAACTTCTTCATCAACTTGCTCTTGGAGATTCTTGTCGTGTAGCGGGTTGCGAGATGCATGACGGTCTTGACGCGCGGCTCGACGAAGAATGTTCGATGACGGTGTACTTGTGTCGGAGAAGCAGTCGTCGGAGTGGCGACTTGAGTGGCTCCGTCTTGAGTGTGAAGAGGTAGAAGTACGCCGGTTCACCAACAAGGCGCGGATCTCGTCCATTCTTGCATCGTTCTCTTTCTTGTGCGCGTCGAGTTAGTTGTCGAAGTAATCACGTATACGTTTCTCGGAGAGGCGCAAGTCGGTGGAGAGGTTGTCGATGCGTTCGCTCATTGCTTGTTGCTCTTGATGGAGAGCTCGTTGTGCGCCAAAAAGGTGGCTCTTGGTGACGTAGGATGACATTTCGTTGTCTTGCTCGATGAAGAGTGGATTTGTAGAAGAACTTGGCCTATCCATCATTTCAAGCAAAATTGTGAGTGGTAGAAGGAGAAGAACTAATACCAATGTACCTTTGACCGAAGTTGAAAATGAATCAAGTTCACTCAAATGCGGACAATGAAATAGCACTATTGGTACCGATCCTTGTCGATTCTCACACCTACACAAATAAAAGCCTTTGGTGGAGCTTGGTTAGGATGGTGGCACAAAATTGATTGCAATTGTTAGCTTGACTCAAAAATGTTGAAGAAGATTCGCAAATTCGCATATGCAACAAGTAGACCAAGCAAGTAGTGGTACACGGAAACACACACGCAAATAGATAAATGGGATTGTGTAAACCAAAATGAGCCAAAATGTGGAATCCACGAAAATGCTCTTGTTGCACAATACTAGAGAGACGCTAGCACGATTGCACAATAGGCGGATACGGAGCTTGTGCACAACCTACTAGGCAAAAATGCAACGATCTCTATCCCAAGTATACTATATGTATGGTATTTCGGTGCAATGATCCAAGATGATCTTATATGACAATCTTAATGTTGTATGATGCTATGCTTGTTGCTTATAAGCTCTTTGCTTATTTTTCCTCTTTGCTTAAAAGCTTGAGGGGCTCTTTCTCTTTTGAGCTCTTTTCTTATGCAAACTTGACAAACTAAGATAGCAATTGTGTATGCGATGACAACTTTGTGACACACAAGTTGATTCGAGATATGCACCTCAAAGGTATGTATGATATGGTGTATGCAACTAATGTGCACAAGTCATGTTGCCGGCAATACTCAAAGGCTAGTCTCGGTGGGTAAGCAACGCAAAAGATGGTATATGATGGTTATCAATGCAATTGCAAGGTATGACAAAGATGTCGTCGATGTTACCGTCCGTAGCGAAGGTGAGTAGCCGACCAAAATGAGCGTTTGTTGTTGATGTCACACCGCGCCTAGATAGCCGAAACACAAAAGGACACGGAAATCTCACTCAAATTGTCGAACTCAACTTCGAATGGAAGTACGGAGGTTGTGTCGTGGGGTTTGGCGAGTGGAAGTGGTGGTAGATGGGGTGGGGAGGGTGTATGTATGTGTGGGTGGTAGTGGTGGTGGAGGAGAACTGCAGAATTGCAGTTTCGGCAGAGGAAGCCGGATGATCCGGGCCAGGAGCCGGATGATCCGGGCGAGTCCGGATGATCCGGGACTTGGTCCGGATGATCCGGGCAGGTCAACCACGCACGGGAACTGCTCGGGAAGAACTCGAAAACGGGGAGAAATTAGACGATTTCGGGGATTTTGGGTGGATTTCGAGGGGAAGAAGGTGGGGAAACACAAGATCCACGAGTTACACACCGAATCCACGGATCAAAAACAACAAAACATCATCAAAACTAACAAATCACAAAAAAAATTGGGGGTATTTTTGTGGGGATTTTTGGGTTTTTAGGACGAAAACAACAAAATCAAGCTAGAAATCACGAGGTAGGGGCTCCAAAAACATGATCAACGTGGCTCATGATACCATATGATGTAGGTGGAACCCTAATTCGCCGATCTTTCACGCTTGGAGGATCCTACGGAGGAACACGAAGAACGCGGAAGAACGAGAGGAAATCACGGGGAAGAACGAGAGAGACACTCAACCAACAAGAGATCAATCACACAAGGTCTAGATCATCGAAGCACGAGTGATACATGGTCCAAAATCAATAAAGGAAAGATACAAAGGTAGCCGTTCTTCTCCCGGAGGAGGTCTTGAATCCACGAGGGGATCTTCCCGTATAGGGGTCTTGAATCCGATGGATCTTCTCCTAGACGGAGGTCCTGATCTCCGTGGAGAAGTACCGGTGGATGAGCAAAGGCTCTCACACACAAATATGAGCTAATCCAATGCTAAGTCTCAAAGTGAGGAGAGGGGTCCTATATATAGAGTCAGGGGCGAAGGGTACATGGGCTCACTTAACACGCTGCTACAGCGCTGGCCGGATGATCCGGCTGGTCCGGATGGTCCGGTGCTCTCTTGGTGACGGGCTTGAGGGCGGACGTCCGGCTGGTGGTCCGGATGTCCGGGCGGTATCCGGATGATCTGGCCGGGTCCGATGATCCGGCTTCAGCGTGGGGTTCTGTTGCCTTGATCGATGAAGCGGATCGTCCGGACCGGGTCCGGATCATCCGGCTCTGTCCGGATCGTCCGGCCTCCGTCCGGATCGTCCGCCTCTCGTCTGGTTGCTTCTTCCTCTCCGTCTTCGCGTACGTCTTCCGCTTCCGATTCTCCTTGCTTCCTAGCCTCTTCATGGTCGACTCCTTGGTGCCTGAGTATGCATAGAGTTTTCGTTTGAGGTAGTAACCATGTCTCATGTGAATCGAAGGAGAGTTGTGAAAGGAGTGATGTTACCTCGGTTTCAAGAGCTCTTGCACGTGCTCGAGTCATCGGTCCTTGTGGTGTTGTAGGTGTTGATGTAGAGTCCATGGGGATGATGGAAGGATGCTCCGCATCACTAAGTTTAGTACACAGTTAGTGTAAAGTTGAGTCATTTATTTTGAGACTGAGGAATTATAAAATTCTTTCACTTGTTAGTATTGTGATCTCTCTATTACTCCTAAACCATCGGAAGTATTTTGGATGGAGGGAGTAATTTTTATTAGGTGAGAAACTATGTACATACGAGTATTAAATATTGCCTTCTTTTAGTTTTCAGTAAAGATCCAGGCAATGATGTTGTTAATGGCTTATTGTGCCTTAGCTACCAAAAGAGGCAACATAGTCAAACATTAACATCTTGTATACTTCATAAAACCAGAAATAATACATTTACGAGGGGAGCTTTTCCCCGTTGTCAGTTTCGAACAAAAAAGATACTCACTCTGTCATAAAATATAAGATGTTTTGGATATTTTAATATGTGTTACATACGAGGCAAAATAACTGAACAAATACACTAAAATGCGTCTATATACATCTGAATTAGAAAAAAACAACAACTTATAGATAGTGAATGGGGGAGTAACATCTTATATTTATAGTTTGATGGAACACAAACCGCTACGACATGACATATTTTAGTTGGTTAGGAAGCGATCATATTTGCTAGACATCTTATAAAACTTAACCAAGATTTATAAATTTATAACATTTTTCTTAAGAAATGTTGAGAAAATGATTGTGTTTACACACACACACAAGCGTCCGTGTATGTGTGTGTGCGCCTAGTACGTGGTTTTGCCCGGTTTTCCACGACGCGCGTCCAGTTTCGTTCACAACGGGCGTCCGCCACTTTTTTCATGTGTACCCGTCCAGCCCGTTCACGGGTCCGTGTACGTGTGTGTGCCTAGCACGTGGTTTTGCCCAGTTCTCCATGGCGCGCGTCCAGCGTGCGGGCCACCCTCACCCGCACCACCAACACACGCACGCGGTCATGTAGTGTCTATTGAAGATCATAGTCACAATTTTATTTTCAATTGATGGGTCACCATGGGAGTCTCATTGTCGATGAAGAAGTCACTTCACACTCAAACACACGTACAGGCTTTCATGAGACACATCGTCATGTGCACTAAGCATACAAGTCACCAACTAGCTATTCAACCACACATTGCTTCTCATTTAATTTAAACCAATGAATTTTTATAATTTTACTAGTCCCTCCGTCCGAAAATACTTGTCATAGGAATGGATGTATTTAGATGTATTTTAGTTCTAGATACATTCATATTTATTCATTTTTCCGACAAGTATTTTCGGACGGAGGGAGTACTATAGTACCAGGTAGACCATGGAGAGCAAATACATAGTGCCTTTTTCAATCCATTTTGATTTGCATACAAGATCGCTGAAAACTGAGCGACATTTTGTTCTATTTTTGCAATAAAAGATATGTTATGTAAAAGTACATCTAAATACAAATCTTGACCAGAGCCAGTGTAATGAACTCAAGGCACCAACAAACAAACAATGGCCGAGAACCACTAACATCTTATTCTCAAAACCCTAGCTTCCTCTCATTCCAAATCTCCATCACACGAGCATGACTAGAGACAAGCCCCCTTCCTAAGCCATTGAGGTGAAAGCATCTACAGCCAGGCGTCCCAAACCCGTCTCAAACGCCTGGGCAAACGACCTGGTGACCAGTCACAAAAATATGACCCAAACAGGCTCCTCAAACAGGCCTCAAAAGCAGAACTGACCAACACCCCTCGTATGAAGTCAAAAGTATTCGGCGGATATAGGGCAGCCTGGGCACGCCCTTCTCTTCTTAGAGAAGGAAGGGGGAATATGAGTAGCCGGTCAGTGCTTGCTGATGCACCCAGACGTGTCTGCGGCCGTTTGAAGGACCGGATTTGATGTCCTCAGTTATAGATGCTCACACATAGTAATTTCTCACACCACGCTGCCCTCCTACACGGCAGGACAAGTGCAAGACACGTGTGCCCAAGAAAATGCGAGTCACAGATAATCCCGATCACACACGGCCGACGTCCTGCGCCGGTGGCATTTCACGCCGGCCTGGACGCGGTCCACGGTGATTAAAAACCAATTAATCCAACAGCAATGCAAATCGCGTCGACTATCCCTCGGATCAGGGAACCGATCTCTAGGTGGGCCCGACGACGAGGCAACCGATCTCTCTAGACCGTCGTCCCGCACGGACCAGATTCGAGATTCGTGACGGGAACGCGTCCCGTCCCGTGGGCGACCGCGCGGGGCCTCCGGTCGAGCCACCGCCACGCGGGGCCAACCCGTGTGCGGACCCTGCTGCCAGCGACCAGTGAAAAAGGGCTTCACGCCACGCGCCGTCGCTGCGCATCGTGTTCCCCGCGGGGTTGGCGTGCGGCGGACGCGCTGGGAGTGGGACGGACGGACGCGGGGGCACGTACCGGACGGCGTACGCACGTCGCCTTTCTCGTCTCGGCGTCGGGTTGTGGTTGGGTAGCGCCGCGTAGTTGCGTCCGGCCCCCGGAAGCAAAAGTGAGCACGTACCGGCCGGCGCGCTGCTGCATGCGGACCCCGTGTGTGGGCGGCCGGCGGGGTGCCGACTGTGACTGACCGGACGGACCACGCGGGTGGTGGTGGTGCCGCGCGGCCAAGGGACGGTATTCCCTCCCGTGAAATGCTGGCCGGACGGACCACGCGGCACGGTGGGCGTCGTTGGCTGGACCTGGGTGTTGCTGTGCTGGTGCTGTACTTTGCACACGACCGTCTACAGCTGCGGCGGGTGGATGCTGCCGACCCAACCATGCGCTGAACCTGTGCGTCGGCGCTGAGGAAGGGGTGTTTGTTCTTGTAAATGGTTTATTAACCGCACCGACGATATTCCAGATGCTCTCGCTCAATGATTGCGTGCGGTGATCGTGGTAAATCTAGGGAATAAATTCCAAGACCAGCCCATGCCTCACGCCAAAGTAAGCACGCATCACATCTAGCTACGCGATTTGATCTTTGCCTTTGCTAACCTGAAGAGACGACATTGCTTATTTACTACTCCCTCTGTGAAAAAATATAAGTCTTTAGATCACTACGCTTTTATATTTCTTTACGGAGGAAGTACTTGTGTTCTTTGCTAAATGTTCACTGGATAAAAAAGACCCCAATAGCTGGCATACGTCAACCGAGGTGTTGCCTCCAGCGAATGATTCGGTTCTGGGAGGAACCCTTCAGGCCTTGTTCGTTTAATCCCTTCCCCAAAGGGATTGGAGAGGTTTGAAGGGGATTGGGAAGGAATTTGACTTACAGGGGATGTAATCCCTCACAATCCCCTTTAATCCCCCTCAAACCCTGTACAACCGAACAAGGCCTCAGTGAACGTTTCACCCTTTCCCTCGAGCGTCCGTTGTGGTGGGGTCCAGGTTGATCCCCGGTTGGCCCAGACCCCAGTTAATTGTTCTTTTCTAAATGTCCCGAACATCCCTAAAAAAATGCCCCGAACAAAAAATATCTTATAAAAAAGGTTGAGGAACATAAATTTACTATTGCGCTATACTTTACAAAGGGGTCATTTCTCTAAATTTATAAATTTATAAATGGTATAATCAAAATAAATGTGATGTGTTTATCTAGATTTTATCATGTCATGGTCTACATAATAAAAACTTCATGGTATAAAAAAAATTACCATGTTGCGTACAATAAAATTACCATGGTCCAACTAATAAATTTCCCATGGTCTAAGTGAAAAAATTGCTATCGTCTAACTGAAAAAATTGACATGGTCTAAATAATGAAATTGTCATGCTACCTACAAAAAACTACCATGGTCTAATAAATAATTAAAATGCCATGATACTTACAATAGTACTATCATGGTGTAATTAATGAAATTGTCATGCTACCTACAAAAAACTACCATGGTCTAATAAATAATTAAAATGCCATGATACTTACAATAGTATTATCATGGTGTAATTAATAAAATTGTCATGTTCTAAAAAAATGAAATTGCCATGCTGCCTATAATAAAATTGCATATGCATGTAAAGTTTAGAAATGTTCTCCTCTAAAGAACATGGCAACTTTCGGGATTTGTAATGGGAACATGGCAAAAATTGTAAAAATGCACATGGCAAGTTTAGAAAAATTGTTCTCTAAAGAACATGACAACTTCTAGGATTTGTAGTGGGCACATGGCCAAAAATTAGGGATTTTTGGTTTTTTTAATGTAGAATTTTCTGAATTTTTTTCCGCATTTCAAATGAAAAATTGAATTCAAAACATTTATGCTTCAAACAATATAGCAAAGTTTAACCACATATGTTCACAGCCCGCTTTCAACTCAAGTGGTCAGCCAGCCTGTCCTTCCTTCATGACGTCTTGAGTTCAAGCCACCCTTCACACACTCTCAGCTAGATAGTATTTCTAAAAAATAGTAATCTATTATGTAGTCTGCTATCTCTAAACAAGATGAATACAAGCACGCACGCAAAACCATTGAAAAGGGTCAAGAGGTAACACATTTCGCCGAAAATTTTGTATAAAACCTGCCAAAAGAAGGAACGTAGAAAGGACTCCTCGGGTATCCTACAAATGCCATCGTCATTGTTGATCGACATCAGACTCATAGGAGATCCATAGCTCGGAAGGGCATTGCAAGTCAATGAATAAGCGTGTCGGCGGCAAAGCGTTTGTCGTTGTGGTGTCGATCGGGGATCGCCCCAACCACTCAAGCTACTAGGGCAGAGGAGGGAGGAGGCATGTACTGGCAGGCGGCACACACGAAGGAAGGTGGTAGCGGTTTCCCTTTTCCCATCGCGCCACCTCTCTAAAGCTGTTTGAAGCAAAGCGGTTGCACTATCCTTTGTGCTAAAAGTGTAGATTACAATTGTTGTTTAACCTGTTTTGATCTGTATATGTGTTTTAATTTTTATTTCTGCATATAAATTCATCTGGTAAAAAAACCAATATTCATGCAAACATCAATACTAAAGTTCAAAATGATAAAGAAATGTTGGAACAGTCTATATCCCTTTAAACCTGACCTTATCAATATTAAGGGTCTCTTTGATTCAAAGGATTTCCAAAACGCGGAATAGGAAAAACATGGGATTGGGGTGGCATGTCAATTTGAATCCTACATGATTGTATGAGCGTTTGATTATGCATAGGAAAAACTTAGGATTCTTTCAAAGAGGTTTGAGTGGATGAAAAATTTCCTATGAAATCTAGTGCAAATGAATCCTATGAAAAAATTCCTATGGTTTACAATCCTACAAATCAAACAACCCACATAGAAAAAAATCCTAAGGATTAGAATCCTTCAAAATTCATTTGATTGAATCAAAGAAGCCCTATCGTCATATTTCAACCTTTCATCTATATATTGTGCTTCAAAAGCAAAATAATTATTTTGCTTTTATTTGTGTTTTGCAGAGTCATGTTCTCAAGTTTGCAGTTTGCAAGTACACATTTCATGCATCTACGGTTTCCCTTTACATACAAGTGTTGCTCCGATCCAATGGAATCATAGAATGACCAGTGGACCAAACCAGTGGTTGATTCTACTACTTCCACGATGGGACAACGTGCTCAACAAACGAAAAAGGAAAGCGAGAATCGAGTTGGACGCATTGTAACTTTGCAAGTGAAACCCGACCTCAGGTCCAACCTATGCGTTGCCATTCCCTTATTTAATCATGGTCGAGTAGTACGACGTTTAGCACGGCGTAGAACAGATGCAAACGAAGACGATGCATAAACATCACATCAGCAAAGCCGTAAATAACTTCAGTGCACGTTCCAATAAGCTGAAAATATCAACGTTCCAAATAATTCTGTCAACCAAATGTTCGTTCCATTGCTTCTGCTTTCTCCGACAGTTGGCCGAGAGCGAGAGGCCTAGAAACAGGATGCACGAGCAATCAGGTCCTACCAACCGATGATTCCACCAGTGATCAATCAACATACTCCAGGTTCGTGTGGACCTGAACGCGCTTAATAATCATCGGCACGCAGCTTAGCTAAGCTAGCCATGGCGTGGCCAGACTGAACCATACACATCCTTCTTCGTGTACCTCCGATCCCACGACCATGGGACATCTGAAAGTAAAACAACATTTCAGGTTTTACGGACAAAAGTACGGCAATCATTATGACATCAGCTAACCTTCCGGGCCGTAGAGTTGTGGAGGGAGTTGATATGGCACTGGCAATCTCACAACTTCTGCAGATGGATCCTTTTCTTCATCGCCTTTCCAGCAAAGTGTCACCAGCTTGGTCTTGATGTTCTTACCAAGGGCAAGTTTATCCTGGGTATACGTGTGAGGAATAGAGGATGATCAAAGGGACATACTAAAACGTCTTATATTTGTTTACAGAGGTAGTATTTGCATAGCGATAATACTCGAATGATAAGGAAAGATTTGCTGTTACCAGGTTTGAGCGGCTCTTCTCTGTGCATGAAAATTGTGGGACAGACTGGAGAGTTTTGGGCAAGAACAATACACCTAGCTGAAAAGAGGCCAAATGAAATAACAGTGATGCTGTTGGTCTACAGATAAGCAGTGCTTCTCATTGAAGTTCTGTAATTTAGTGCATCCAGGAAATTATACAAATCCGACAAGCATCATAATTGGGTACCTCATATGACCGTATCATCAGCTGTGTATTGTTCTTCTGCAGTGCTCCCCAAGCAGCTTTGCTTAAATTTGATGAGGTAAGAAGAAACCATCTAATGGGGATAGAGATTTTAGAACGGAAAAATGTTTTAGCACCCCTCTACTTTCAACAGAGTCCAGATTAGCCCTACAAATCTATTTGACCGGCTCAACTCTGAGAATCAGTACAAATCACCTATCCTATGGATCTTGTTGCTGTGGTAGCTACTTAGGGCATATACAACGCAGATCACCAACCGGACGCCCACAAATGTTCGGCCATGTCCACGGACATCCTGCCGGGCGCCGGCCATCCAGCACTAAATCCCTCATAATTCCCCTATTTGTCCCCCCCCCCCCCTCTCTTGTCAAATTTTCTTGATCAATATCAATTTGACGATAGATTCTAATAGTTGCAAACAAATGCAAGTATAGCAAAAGCACCAGATGTCCGTGCTGAATGACTGGTTTTTCGGCCTCCTCCCCCCTCCTCTCTTTTGCATGGATCTGGTGAACAAACTTCGCCACATCGGGATCCAAATCGTCGGCCTTCACGTAGAAGAACTTTTACTCCTCGCACGCTTGCTTGACCAACCTTCCTCTCCTCAACCTCCATCTTAATTGCTTTTGCATTTCCATGAACGCTTTAAACCTCTCCGCCTTTTCCTCCTTGAGCTCATTGTGCTTGGCACATGCCTCCTCCGCCATCATGTCCTCCAACTTGTCTGTCATCTTCGTCGGTGCCCCTTCTCGCTTCTCCTTTTAGTTCTCCCATTTCTCGCCACTCGACCTCACTACACGGGTGGCTGGTGCAAGCCCTCCTCCAACTCCCCCTCTTAGATTATCACCTTCATCCCCTTCGGCACTGGCGGTTTTCGGAGAATGGGCCATGTCACTTCTTTGCCCATTCAACTTGCACCAACAATGGAGCATCGTGAATGGCTTGCCCTCATTCTTGTGGTACAACGCCGACATGCGTCCGGGCAAGCGAAGCAATACAATCACATGATCAACGAGTTGCAACATAGAGCAAAACAGTCACATGACCAACACATAAGGCAACACGAAGCAAAACTTACGAGCTCGCAGAGTCCCACGCCACATTCTTTAGTTGATATTGACATAGCTTGCAAAAGATTGGCATCCTCGTACTTTTGGGATCTTTCGGTGCTTCTTCTTTAGCCAAACTCGACGACAGGCAGCAACCAGGCGATGATGAATATCATCGACAACATCGGCGTCCACGAAGACAGACAAGTGGATGATCACCACTCGCCGCAACCGAAGCAAGAGCAGTCGCCGGTTCTTGATGCGGGCACAAAGAAAAGGAGGGGTCACCAGTTCCTGATGCGGGCACAAAGAAGAGGGGTTTGGCCTACTCGAATAGGGAGGATGAATTGTTGTGTTTGGCGTGGTTAGGCACAAGTGTTGATCCCTTTCACGGTGCGGAGCAAAAGGGCTTGACATTTTGGCAAAGGGTTCATGATTGGTTTCATGAAAGCAAGCAATATGAGCCCTATAACAAGGAAACGACCGGTGATCGGAATCTCAGCTCGCTAAGCCATTGATGATAAACCATTCAAGGGGCCTTCAACAAGTTCTCCAGTACATATGCACAAACTCAAAACTAGTGGCCATGCCACTTGAACTTTAATATCCCAGAATATACAGTCATGATAATTACATTCCATATTAATAAAGGAAATTTTGTTATTTAGGTCATAACGGGGTTATTCATTCCAACTAAGGCAAAATCCACCTTGTAGAGGATTTTAGAAACCTTATTTTACCAACAGTGTCATGACAGAAGAATATGACGGGATCGAAAGAGACACATCTCCATCCTTATATATTTTAGTTATACTACCCAATAACTAGGAAATGTGGAATAGAAAGATTTCTCTTCAAATGCTATATTTTGGCAACAGATTTAAATGCTACAGCACATAAATAAAGGCCAAAACCACCAACTATCACTGTTATTCATCATCGACCGTCATCAAGCTTGGGGAGGGGGGCCGGGGGATTCTGCACCTGCAACGAGGGCTCCTCCGCCGGATACCGTGACCAGACGAGCTTCCGCAACTTGATGAACATGTACTCATTGTTGAGGTCGAGGTGGAGGCGGGCCGGAGGTGAAGGAGGCAGCCGAGTGTTGTGGCGATTGTTGCGTGCCCGATTTGATTGGATTGACTGTACTGTTGCATACCCGGTTGCATTGGCCGTAGTGATGCTTGCAGAAGTAGTATGGCGGCTTGAACTAGACGGGCCCAGGCGGCACTAGCATGGTGGTCCACTATGGAGGAGCTCGAGCCTAACCGTCCGCCTTCGCATTCTCCCTCGCCCTCAAGCGTCGGTCTTATCGTTTGATAGTCTCCATATTCAGCGGCGCGGACGTGGGTGTTGGGTCCGGCAGGACGACGAACAAGGTGATGGGCTTTGGCGGATCCGTTGCGGCAGCGGGCGGACAGGGCGTGGGCGGCTGCGTCGGGGGCGGAATGGTGCAGCATCGCGACGGGCACCAAAACGAGAGGGGGCTGATTGTGAAAATGTGCGGCGCCTGCTGGGTTTTGGTTGGGTCTGCATTGTCGAAGTCCGATGTGGCAAACGTCCGGACTCCCCTAAAGCTCCCCCTGATTTGAGGCCAAACTGGACCGGTCCGGCCCAAAGTGGGTGACCGCGTTGGATACCTCAAAGTGTCTGTCCTGTCCGGACACATAGGGGAGGTTTGGGCATCCGCATTGGAGATGCCCTTATGTGGCATTCCGATCAATGTATTAAAGTATCAGCCACTAGAGAAGAGAGAGAAAGAAGATAAGTGTTTTTTAAGTTAACCGCTCAGTCAATTTGTAAGGTTACTTGCTGACATGACTCGAAATCCTTCTGACGAAGCGAATCTAGCTCAGTCAAATCCAGATGCCATGTAAGAAAAAAATATTACCAATATCATTGGTGGTGTGAAAATCGCACTGGTTTTCAAAGTTGACGGTGATGAATAACTGGTTTCATAGTAGATGGTCTAGCTTGGTCTTTCATGAAAGTAGAGGGACTTATTACAGTTATTTAGTCATGCAATAGAAATAAGTTGCTATGAAAACTTACGCGATATTCTGACCATTGTACCGAGTAAAAGTTTTTATGTGAGGCATAGCACGGCTGAAGAAAAAAAATCAAGATAAGAATATCAGTTTGCCTCAGTAACAGAAAGAGCTTGTTCCAAAGAAGCATCAAAAGATCCAAAAAGTACGAGGATGACAATCTTTTGCAGGCTATATCAATATCAACTAAAGACGCACACTTGAACTTAGTATCCCAGAATATACAGTCACAATAATTACATTCCATATTATAAATAAAGGAAATTCTATTATTTAGGTCATAACGGTGTTATTCATTCCAACTAAGGCAAAATCCACCTCGTAGAGGATTTTAGAAACCTTATTTCACGAACCACTCCAGATGAGATTAAGCTAGTAAACCTCCACAGCAAAATGCCATGGCCATGCGGGCAATTCTGCTTGCTTTAGCAGTGACATGACAGAAGAATACAGCAGGATTGGAAGAGACAGATCTCCATCCTTAAATCTTTTAGTTATACTACCCAATAACTAGGAAATGTGGAATAGAAAGTTTACTCTTCAAATGCTATATTTTGGCAACAGATTTAAATGCTACACCACATAAATAAAGGCCAAAAATCACCAACTATCAGTGTTATATTTGCTGACAAATTGAAGGTTTCTCAATCACGGATACCGTGATGCAAGACCAAACAGCCCAAGTAAATCCTCTTGTGACCCGTGGTATATATACCACACATTAAAGCTTAAATACATTACCCGTCATGCTGTCCTGAAAACTAGAGAAATGTATACTAGATGACAGCAGATAGAATGGGTCAATAACTAGTACATAACACCCTACTGGACTAATAGACGCTGTGAAATTTTGTTTGACCAACAAGAGAGCTTTTCATGTAGCTGCAGGAAAAGAGAGCATACCAACGGCCGACGTGGTCTGCTTTCCACCTGGACCAATATTTTCTCAAGAAATCTTTCTCAACATTCTTTTGAGGACTTGGAATGCAACTACCAGCTGCATAACCCTAATATGAAACATTAAACAAAAAATGGTAAATTCAACTAAAAAGGACTAGTCAAATTTTTATCCTGGATATTGCCAACATTCATCTAAAAAGTCAACACAAATCGTTTTTATGTTTGTATGCTTTTGGGGCCAGCACTGATCTGATCTCATTGATTATCAGTATATTACAACCTATTACCAAGCTCTGAAGTCTCAACAGGTCAAGAAAACACAAACAACACTGGGCCATTTACAAACGAAGCACGAATTTCACGATAACACAGCAAGTATAACTGTAAAGCTTTTACAGAGCTCAAATTTATACCTCTATTGAGCACCTAACATCCTCCACTGTTGGCCAGACAATCAGTGGTTTCCCGATACCCAACGGTGATCCATCATCTGCTTTACCAGCTGATAACGAGCCTGCAAACTCACTCATCCATTTCTCATCAAGTGATCCCAGAGACGAAAACTGCATGCAAGAAGAAACTAATGCTCAGCATCCTTCAAGGAGTTCAGCCATAATAAGGTATAAACAATGACATACTGCATTATCAACTTCTCAGTCAAATGAAAATAAATATGATTGCCAGATTTGAGTGGAAGGTAACTGGGATGCAATAAGTGATAATGTAATTGCCATTGTCTATAAGGCTTCCTGCCTTGAACGCTTAGGCCGCAAGACACCCTGGCAGCGCCTTGCAATTATGACAGTTTTAGGCGCTTAGGCGTCACTTAAGCGTCAAGGCAGTTGGTGCTTGCCTTAGGTCGCCTTACCGCCTTATAAACAATGGTAATTGCTAAGGTACATGATGTTAGTTTCATACAGATCATGCATCCTGCATACTTCTGTACTATACCATTAAAAAATACCTGTTATGCTTCTTTGTCCACCAGTGTAACATAAATGACAGCTTATATCGACGACACTAGCAAGCTATGAAATTTGGGGGTCAGGTACTAGCTTTTATAAGGCAATTATATGGAAAAACTGCTTGGTAGGTATCAAGTTTGTCAGCATATCAATTTAAGTTCTTCATTTTAAGAAATTCTGGATAAAAGACAAGAGGTTATTAATTTTATTTACCACTGCTTCTTGCAGAGTAAGGGAATGTTCGTTAACCCTCCAGCTCCTCAACTCCCCGGCTCCAGGTCAGGAGCCCACCCGAACGGTCTAAATCCTGGTTATACGAGTGAGAAGCAGGCTACCAGCGAGCTCCCACGGAATCGGGTCAAAGCCCAACCAATAGCCCATCTAAATATGCTAAGTGGGCCAAACATATCTTAATGGCCTTTCAGCCTAGGTGGAAATCAGTGAAAGGAAGAAGTTGCTCTGCCGAACGCTCCGATGACTCTGGGATTCCCTACGAGAAGCTGGCTGCTGGCTACTGGCTGTGGAGTCGAGGAGTTTGGGGCCGTGGAGGGTTACCGAACAGGCCCTAACTAATGAATAGTTGGATAACAATGGAAGTTACCTGATAAATAAGTGGTGACTTACAGAACTGCTTTTCAAATACGCACTCTTCAAGAACACTCCTAAGTTTCATATGGCCCCATTTTTTCATATTGGGGCCCACATGATAACCAGGAGCAGATCCAATCAACCTGACCTGCAAACAATGCAAAGTTAGCTGAGACTAATTTACAGTAACATAAAGGAAAAATATTTACTATATGTGTGCTGCCTGGGTGGAATCAAAGTGGTCGGTCATGTTTGTACATTTAAGTACAAACTATACACACAAGTAGCTGCATAATCATGATTAAATAGCGGCGAGTGTAGGGAATGGGTGTATGCAAATGCAAAGGAAGAAGGGAAAACAACACATCACACGTTTTAACATGCAATGCAGTAGCAAAATAAGATTCATTTCAACAACTGCCAGAATGGTACAAGGTGCCCAATCACAGGATCTCAAATGGACAACAAATGGAACATTGTAGTCATTTTGTATGAACATGATAAAGCTGGTAAAAAATGACAGAATTTGTGATTCATTTGGCACAACAGAAACTTTCAGATTAAGCAGTGTATGGCTCACACTGCAAACAGATTAACATAATTCGGTGTTAATGGCCCACATGTTTCAGAAATTGCCATCGTTTATCAAGCGATGCTAGAGTTAGTAGAATCTTGCCAGTTGCCACGCCAAGTCAATACTTACATTTAGACAGGCGTTAACTTAATTTGATAAGCAAATGGTCTGTTTTCCTTTCCTTTTTCCATTTTATATCAGGACACTAATTTGAAAAGGCCACATATCTATGATTCAGCATGTCTTCTATATAAAAAGCTTAAAGCAAATGTGAGAGTACAGAAATATACTAACCGTTGAGCTACTATAATCAAATTTCCTAAAGAACGCTGGATTGATGTTGACATCACCAGCAACTGGGAGATTTACCCTGAACTCAGGCCACTGCATAGTAATAAGGAGAACATTTTAGTTCACAATTCGTAACAGACAAGATAGACTTGGTTAAATTTCAACTTCAAGGAAACAAACTAATAAAAAAAGGGCAGCCTAGTGCACGTAGCTCCAGCTAGTGCAGGGTCCGGGGAAGGGTCCGAGCACTAATAAAAAATAGCCAACAAAATGAACTCTAAGGAGGGGTTTCCTAACAGGCTAAAAGTTCAACAGTTTCAAGATGAACTATCAGATAAGGTTTGCGAAAGCCAGACAGTTCCAATATACTCCCTCCGTCCTAAAATAAGTGTCTCAACTTTAGTACAACTTTGTAGTTATACTGAAGTCGACTTATTTTGGGACGGAGGGAGCACTAACTTACACTAGAATTGATCAGAGAACAAGAAAAACCAGAGCACGTTTCATGATCTGTAGAAAATTCTTCTATTTTATTTAGGATATTTTGCGATGAACTTAGGCATGACATATATTATATGTTGTTCACTGATTTTGATAAGAGATATGATAAAAACTATCTACTATGTTAGCATCACGTAGACCTTCATCTGACTAAAAGTTGAAGTGCATAACTACTCCCTCCGTTCCTAAATATAAGTCTTTTTAGAGTTTTCAATATGGACTACATACAGAGCAAAATGAGCGAATTTACACTCTAAAATATGTCTACATAAATCCATATGTAGTCCATATTAAAATCTCTAAAAAGACTTATATTTAGAAACGGAGGGAGTACTTTTTTTCCATAGCAGTAGCACACCACTGGATAAAAAACACAAGTTTCCAGCGTCATTATTTAATGTATGACCTTTTGGAAGCTGCACATGTTATTTGGTCCATTCTTCTTCGGAAAGCACTAGTGACTGATGTTCATTTTTTCAATGTCTATAATAAACTAAAAATGTAAAGACACTGAAAAATACTCCCTCCAAATCTCCGATCCAAAATAAGTGTTGTGGTTTTAGTTCAAATTTGAACACATCGAGTGAATAACAGTGGATTATATATTCCAGAAGCGAAGAAAGAATACCCTTCTACCTTGAGTGCCCTGAGATAATCCACTAGGTCATTCTCAAAACCAATGTTTGTACTCATATCATTTGCATCCTTCCAGGGAAAATCTTGCATCCATAGTCCCTGACTTTTGTTATCCCAGTCAACATGTATCAAATTTGCAGTGTGTACAACAACTCGAATCCCTTGAGGATATACAAGCAGCATGGCCTTCGAATGATGTGTTCCAAACGATATTGGGAGCGGGGGCTTGTGAAGGATCCAATTTGCAGGCTTCAATTTCTGTCACCAAAGCACGAATATGTAATGAGAAAAAGTAAGTAAACAATATGATGGGTTGTTTAAGCAATTTTGCCACCTTCAAGTGTTCCAATGAAGCACCATCTTGTCCATGAAGAACTAGGACATGTGGAACTTTCCTTAGGCTTGGACATGCTGCAACATGTAATATCTGATTACATTACAGAATAATGTAGATAAAGAGGAATAATGCATTAAACTCATTCGGTGCAATAGAAATATTGTGTTCACATTTTTTAATGAGTTGCAATAATGTAATAATGCACACACAGTAGAGCCAGATAATATAAGATGCCCCAAGGCACAATTAAATTAACCATTTAATGTTCTGCATCTATCAAGTGGTGGCAGTCTTCTAATAAAAAAAACTTTATGTTTGACAAAAACCAGCGACCATGATATAAACATCAACACCTTACTTTCACTTTCACAATAAATAACTTACCAGTAAGCAACCAATCCATGTCCACCATATAATTTGATAGTACAGCAAGAAGCACTTCACCCTGGCAGTTCACTAATCATGTAAGAACTACTAATTCGCACAAAAAACAATGTAAGAACTACTGGCATACTTCTTGATCAAATCTGACAATGCAGGAATAGAGTGTAAAAATGATAAACAATGTTTATTTGAGTTCTGTTTTGTTTGTTTGTAAAATGACACTGAAGAAAGATTCACTGAATAACAAGTAGAAAGCCCATGCATATAATAGGTCAACGAATTGGCTCTTATGCAATGTTTATTTCATAATTAATAGCTCATATGTTAAAGAATGCTGTAACCTGGCATGATAAACAAAATTAACTGATCACTCATGTAACTTCCACTGCAGTGGTCGTATGGAATGAGCAATACCTGTATGACATCCTCAATGGTGACTGTGGAAGTGTTAGTCCATGATGGAAGACCTTGGACACGCATGAGTCGAAAAGTCAACGGGAGTACATCTTTCAGAGAACCGACAGAATGCATTCTCTCTTTGTTTCTCTCGGAAGAACCAGCACTATCAAGTGAACTTAATACTTCAGTAACAGATGTACTCTCTTCTGCAAAGCTTTCCTGATTATAGTTCAACAATGGGGTCAAGATCAATGTTCACATGAAAATTAAACTCCACTTGGCACCCTTTTGCACAACACGTATTTTCAGATCTTCCAAAACAAAAGGAGAGAGTGAACCTAACAAGTAAGAAATATATTTTGTGTACAACTATTCAAATATATTCAAGACTAAAAAAAAGGTAAAATGAAAACACCTTTAAGTTAAAGAAACTTTATGACATGTTTCATCAATATTTTCAGTTTCCCTTTCATCTATAGGGTAAGTACTGGAACATCGAAATTGTGTTCGTGAAGTGCACAATAGAGAGCTTTCTATACCAGTGGTAGTATAGTCCATCATTACCATGTACATGTGATTGCAATTCATTGACATTTAAAGAACATGCAAAATACTATGTGTCTTGTATGTAGGGTAGCTAAACTACTATCTATAATCCCATCAAGAGACCCCCCCACACACACACACAGAGGTTTTGTCAGAAACATTCTGAATCCCCACAACATAACTCCTAAGTCTTGAATGGATTATGGTTTCAATATAGATAGATACTACTCCCTCTGTAAGCTAATATAAGACGTTTTAGGTCACTATACGTCTTATATTAGTTTATAGAGGGAGTAATAATTGTTCCACACTATGGATTAAGGCATCATTTTAATTTCCTTTACATGAGTAAAGTAGCCGAATGACATGAGCAATTTCTGTGGCTAGTATTGGTATATGTTCATGAATATGAAGATTAGCACATGCTGTGTAAATCATTTCCTGATATTCAACACAACAAAAGAAGGTAAGCAATAGAGGCTCGTTGAGCAAACACAAACACAAGATTAAGAGTCACTACCTTCAAGTTGTCGGGTAATCTACAGCTATGTAAGGTAAGGAAAAATTCTACATGTAAACCAAGTCCAAGCTTTATTTTCTTTAGGTTGCACTGTGAGATTATGTAAGCATTGGAAAAATCCTTCTTTTTAGTTTGGACTGTGAGACACTAGGATCGTTTGAGAACTGTAAACAAAACGAAAATTCATAAAGATCGTCCAGACATAAGTTTCACGGGGACCATGACAACAACTGGGGTCAACTAACCTGCAATGTTTTTGCCAAAGCCTCATCTTCCATAACTTGTCGATTTCTCTTCGCAGCTACACTATCTTCCTCACTATGCCTCTTCCCCTTCTTTAAGTCATATGATTCGATTGGTGTGGAACTTTTACGCTCATCGCTCGTATTGACATACTTCATAAAATATTCACCGGGAATCAGCTCCAGGACATCATTGTGCATGATCTTGGCTCTCTGCTGTGCACAAACTTTTCTTCTCTGACCCTCTGATCGGACAACAATGGGATTTGGCCCCTCCTGCAATCGCATCGACATCAGAATACAACAGCTTATTTTTCCAATCAATAGCAGCAGTCAGGACACAATCACATGGCAGAATCATCCACTATCCTCCTTACATAGGAGTACTCACCACAATGACTTCGAGGAAGCCATCAGGCAAGGCGCGCAGACTCAAATGCTTGCGGCTGACTCTCTTGTCAACAGCCACCAAATTACTCCTCCCAACAACATTGGAGCCCTTGAAGATGGGAATGCTTGGCATTGGCAGCGACGACGCATTCGGTGACTCAGATTTGCCTTCAACAAGGGGAACCAGAGTCCCAACCCTTACCTACATACAGAACCAACATGCTACATAAACACAGTACACACACCAGCCACTCGAAATGTGCAACTGGAATCTATCCGACCCCAATGTACAGGAAAATTCTGATTAAGAGACAGTTCGATCCGTCTCCGATAACGGCTCCACCACAATGACGATCCGACATGAATTCGCGCGCCGGCGCTGAAAGGGAGAGCCGGAGAGGGGTAAGGGGGAGAGGATGGGGTGACTTACTCGGGAGGAAGACGACATGAGAGCGGTTTGGGAGCGGAGCTGGGCTCCTCCCGGATCCTAAACCCTGTATCTACAAGACTAAACCCTAGCTCAACATGGCCACGGGAGAAAGAGCGGTCAAGTGGTCAAGAGGAAGACGAAGGAAGGCCCGAGCGGCGCGCAGGTTGTTTACAGTTTACCCCCTGACAAATAACCTTAATACAAGCAGGTCCCTGCAGGATATTTTTAATACGAAGTACTAAGAACGAAAGGAACCTGATTCTTCTGAAACCCAAACCCTTGTGCGGCTGCGGAGGCGGAGCGGCTGGCTATCGCAAGACGAAGGTGCGGTGAACTCCCTCCTCTGATTTCTCTTCCAAATAATTGTACTACGATACTTCTCTGATCTTCGCCGTCAGTCTGCCGGCTGCGGCCCGTCGGCAGTCGCTCCCCCTACTTCCTCCCCCTTTTGGATTAGGTGTACGCACTGCTGTACCGATGAAATTGACCATAGAAGTTCCGTTTAAGTTTGGACTGCAGGGATTCGTGTGTTCGTTGAGCTGTAAGACGGTTTATAGAAAGAAAGAAAAATCAATTTAGTGGAAATCCTTCCTTCTGATGATAAGATTGGGGACCTAGGTTTTGGGGTGTTACTATTTTGATGGATAGAGTAACCAGATTTTGATTATGGGCATCCCCACTTCTGTCAAACACATAGTACATGATTGTGACTAACTGACTATGACGTCCTGATAATCATGATGCCGATAGGTTAATGTAACAAGAAGGATCTCTGATGAACGAATTATGATATTGGGGTGGCTGTAGAATGTAGTCCTTGCTATTTTAATTTGTGGCCCATAGCCATTAGTATTGTATAACCTGCAGGATATAGAGCCTGTTATCCCTGCTCTTGTGTGAGCCCTTTGGTTTTCTTTCTGGGTGTAGACGTTAAAACTGTTCCCTGTTAGGTTGGTTTTCCCGTTCTATGGTGTCCTTGGGTTTTCGCCCCACGGTTAGCTGCTCGATGATGAGTGCTAGCAGTGGGTTTCCCAAGGATGTGTTGAACTCGCTTTCCCCTTTTCCTGTTTCCTTTGGTACATTGTTGGAACTGATGTATTTCCGTTATGATGAGTAATGGAAAGGGGTTATGCCCGGTTCAAAAAAAAGTCGTATTAGACAGAGGAAGGATAACTCCCCTAATCCCTGTCGGTGCCAAGGAAGAATGGGGATGGAATTTAGGACTACTTTCACTTTTCGTGTGTAATGTTTTGAAGTTCTTTGATTTTTGAGCTTTAATCAATCATTCAATCTGCAACAACATTTAGGTTATATTTTAGCAAAAGTTTGTTTTCCCTTGATCTATAACATTCCTTGCAATCATGAGTTTCTTCTCTTTGCCTTGAACATGTACTCATATAGCTACTTACTGCTGCAACCTTTATTTTGTTGATGTAGCAGATTTCTTGGAATTACATCTTTCTGCAAACTGAATATTGTTTGACGATATTAGACTTTGATTCATACCATGGATTTTCTTGGACCAACATTAGCCTTAGATGAGACACATTATCAAGAGGGTTATACAAATGGGTATGATGATGGCCTGGTATCTGGAAAGGAAGAGGCGAGGCAGGTTGGCTTAAAGAATGGTTTCCAGGCAGGCGAAGAACTGGGATTCTATCAGGGCTGCTTGGATGTGTGGATGTCAGTAATTCGCCTTGATCAAGATGCATTCTCAGCTCGGGTGAGGAAATACATGGAGCAATTAGCTGCACTTGTGAGCAACTATCCTTTGTCTGATCCAGAGGATGAGCAACTTCAAAGCATGATGAGGGAGATAAGACTGAAATTCAGCATTATCACGGGAAGCTTAGGAGCAAAATTGGGGTATGAAGGTCGCCCCATGTCATCTGAGCAAGACATCGAAGATATGTAGCTTGTTCAGAATTATTGAAAAGTCCCTTGTAGATTATAAATCTCAGTCACCACTTTGAAACTGATATTTGGTGCCGACATTGTTTTCTTTTGATTTTGTACTTATCATGGTCAGTTGCATGTATTGTGCTGCCACTGGGATAACGGAGGATATCTGGGGCACTTTATCTAGATGTACCTAGCGTCCACTGCAAGTCTTCAAAGTTGAGAGAATTTTTGCAGTCATGTTGTTTATTATATGTGGTCTTCTCCTTTCAAGATTAGATGATTTTCTTCACTGTATCTAGATGATTTCGGGAGTACATGTTTTATGCCGGTCGCATATATTCCCACTCGCAGTTTCCCCTAAGCTGATTTGACAAATGACTGATTAGTGCTTATTATTCACACATTATGTCAGCATATTGTCCAACCCTCTTTGTAGGGACCCTATTCTCCAAGCTGATTTCATGTCTCGTATAAGACATCTTCTAAGAGTAAAGATATAGGGCTGTTTATAACATGACTCGCCTGCACTTCGTTTTCTTTTGCCGTTATTCAAACTTGAGTAGTATTATTCAGCAAAACCAGCGGCCGCTTAACCCCAGGCGGCTGCCTTTTCTTTGATAGAGCATGATAGTGCATAATTGCTGGATTGAGATCAAACTCAGTACATGATGAAGAGTTGCTAACATGAGAGCCAATACTGTCAAAAAAAAAAAAACATCAGAGCCAATTGTTATGTTGTTACAGCAGAGAATCTCAACCCGTACACAATTTTTTTTATTATTATTTTTTGCATAGACAACCCGTACACAATTAGGGGCAAACGGTATTCACTAAATTTCACATTTTACGGTAGAGAAAGTGCATTACAGAAGGTAGAAATACATACACAGGGTAGGTATACGTGCTCAGTTATTGGTACAGGCTATTTGCACGTGGTGTATTAGCCAGCCCTGATTCTATTGATGCTGTGGCGGCGGCGGCTGGGTCGGCGGCAGCCCGAGGCGAGCTCGCCTCATCAGGTTGTACTCGAGCAGCCTCTGCGCATCCGGCATCACCTCCTTGACGCCGTCGAGCGCGCGAAACCGCTCCGCCCAGGCCGCCAGCAGCGGCGTCGCGGCGGCGTCGAGCAGCCTCACGCCGCACATGGCCTCGGACGTCTGCAGCCACCCGACGAAGCCGCCGAGCACGACGTCCACGAGCCCCACCGTGTCCCCGCCGAAGAAGCCCTTCCCCTTGGAGCACTCCCCGAACGCTCGCTCCAGCGTCTCCAGGGCGGCGCCGACCCGCCCCGCCGCCTCTGCCCTCTCCTCGCCGGTGCGTCCGCCGTAGACGGGCAGCCACGCGCTGAGCAGCTCGCCGTCGACGTAGGAGGCCCAGAAGCGAGCGACGGCGCGCTCGTGCGGGTCGGAAGGGAGGAAGCGCGGGGAGCTGGCCGGGAAAGCCTCGTCGACGTACTGCACGATGAGCTGCGACTCGGGGACGGGCCTGCCGCTGTGGATGAGCACCGGCACCCTCTTGTGCACGGGGTTGGAGGCGAGGAGGAGCGGGCTCTTGCCGTCGAAGAGGCCCACCTCCTCCACATACGCGTAGGGGAGGCCCTTGAGGTTGAGGGCGAAGCGCGCGCGCAGCACGAACGGGCTCGACCAGTATCCCACCAGCGTCAGCTCCTCCTCCTCCATGCCGACTGGTGTAGTACTCCTACCAGCGAGTAGTGGTGACCACTGATAAATGGCAGCTTAGACTTTTCACAGTACTACTGGGGTACTATATAGTTGGTTTTTGATCACGTGCTATATGACCATGTGATTCCTCAATACTCCATGTCATGCATGACGTTGAGACAGACTTTTGCTATCAGACACGTGCTATAGTGCGGCATCGGTTTACTCTGCTGTCTCTGTCTTACAGCAACTCCAACAGGCGCCAAACGCGCCGCACGGTAAAAACTGATTTGGCGCGCTACCATCGTTCTGGTTTGACGCACAAGCGATGTTTACTCCAAAGAAATGGCTTAAAAGCCACGCGCAGCAGCTCCAAAGAAAAGCGGTAAAATGCAAGACGCTCATTCTACAATATTTTTTAAATTAAAATTACATAGATAAAAAAACGATACAAAGATATTTTACATCGGTGCAACTACTACGGCATAGATAGATAGATACTACTACGGCATGGATAGATAGATAGATATAAATTACTATGGCATACATAGACAGAAACTACTCCAAGTCGCTACCATCACCACCATCATCATCCTCGTCGGTGTCGTCCGAGGTTAAGAGCCATATGTCGTCCCAACGTTCATCGTTGGCCGTGAAGAACGACCTCCCACCTACTCCAACGATATCGCACTGCTCGTTCGCCAATGCCTTCACGACGCCGTCGGCCGCTCGCTCATGGCGCCTTGCCGTCCTCTCCGCCCAGTAGGCACGCTCGGCGTCGACGTCCTCCGGGTGGCGACTGCTACGTCTTGAGCTTGCGTTGGTTTTCCTTGAAGAGAAAAGGGTGATGCAGCAATAGTAGCGTAAGTATTTCCCTCGATTTTTGAGAACCAAGGTATCAATTCAGCAGGAGGCTCCTCAAAAGTCCCATGCACCTACACAATCAAACAAAGAACTCGCAACCAACACAATAAAAGGGTTGTCAATCCCTTCACGGCCACTTGCAAAATTGAGATCTAATAAAGATAGTATGATAAGATAAATATATTTTTGGTATTTTGTAATATAGATGCAAAAAGTAAAGATGCAAATAAAAGTAGATTGAAAGCAAATATGATAAGAGATAGACCCGGGGGCCATAGGTTTCACTAGTGGCTTCTCTCAAGATAGCATAAGTATTACGGTGGGTGAACAAATTACTGTCAAGCAATTGATAGAAAAGCGAATAATTATGAGATTATCTAGGCATGATCATGTATATAGGCATCACGTCCGCAACAAGTAGACCGACTCCTGCCTGCATCTACTACTATTACTCCACACATCGACCGACTCCTGCCTGCATCTAGAGTATTAAGTTCATAAAGAATAGAGTAACGCATTAAGCAAGATGACATGATGTACATGGATAAACTCAAGCAATATGATATAAACCCCATCTTGTTATCCTCGATGGCAACAATACAATACGTGCCTTGCTGCCCCTGCTGTCACTGGGAAAGGACACCGCAAGATTGAACCCAAAGCTAAGCACTTCTCCCATGGCAAGAAAGATCAATCTAGTAGGCCAAACCAAACTGATAATTCGAAGAGACTTGCAAAGATAACTCAATCATACATAAAAGAATTCAGAGAAGATTCAAATATTATTCATAGATAAACTTGATCATAAACCCACAATTCATCGGATCTCGACAAACACACCGCAAAAAGAGTTTACATCGAATAGATCTCCACAAGAGAGGGAGAGAACATTGTATTGAGATCCAAAAAGAGAGAAGAAGCCATCTACCTAATAACTATGGACTCATAGGTCTGTGGTAAACTACTCACAACTCATCGGAGGGGCAAGGATGTTGATGTAGAAGCCCTCCGTGGTCGATTCCCCCTCCGGCAGAGTGCCGGCGAAGGCTCCATGATGAGATCTCGCGGATACAGAAGGTTACGGCGGTGGAAATTGGGTTTCGTTGGCTCCCTGGATGTTTTCGGGTACGTAGGCGCCCTATAGGGGGGGCGCCCTCCTATCTCGTAGAGGCCTCGGCTACTTCTTGACTTGCACTCCAAGTCCTCTAGATCACGTTCGTTCCAAAATCACGCTCCCGAAGGTTTCATTCCGTTTGGACTCCGTTTGATATTCCTTTTCTTCGAAATACTGAAATAGGCAAAAAAACAGCAATACGGGCTGGGCCTCCGGTTAGTAGGTTAGTCCCAAAAATGATATAAATGTGTAAAATAAAACCCATAAACATCCAAAAGGGGTAATATAATAGCATGGAACAATCAAAAATTATAGATACGTTGGAGACGTATCAAGCACCCCCAAGATTAATTCCTGCTCGTCCTCGAGTAGGTAAATGATAAAAAGAGAATTACTGATGTGGAATGCTACCTAGCATAATTCTTGATGTATTTTTCTTTATTGTGGCATGAAGGTTCAGGTCCAAATGATACAAAATAAAAGTTCATATTGATAAAAGAAATAGTAACACTTCAAGCATACTAATCAAAGTAATCATGTCTTTTCAAAATAACATGGCAAAAGTTCATCCCTATAAAATCATATAGATAGGCTATGCTTCATTTTCGTCACACAAAGATGTTCCCAACTTCTATACCTCTGATGACAAGCCAAGCAATTGTTTCATACTTAAATAATCTCAAACTTTTTCAACCTTCACGCAATACATGAGTGTGAGCCATGGATATAACACTATGGGTGGAATAGAATATGATGATGGGGATTGTGTGGAGAAGACAAAAAAAGAGAAAGTCTCACATTGACGAGGATAATCAACGGGCTATGGAGATGCCCATCAATTGATGTCAACATGAGGAGTAGGGATTGCCATGCAACAGATGCACTAGAGCTGTGAATGAATGCTCAACAAAAGAAAACTAGTGGGTGTGCATCCAACTTGCTTGCTCATGAAGACCTAGGGCATTTGAGGAAGCTCATCGTAGGAATATACAAGCCAAGTTCTATAATGAAAAATTCCCACTAGTATGAAAAAGACAACTTATGAGACTCACTATATGAAAAACATGGTGCTACTTTGAAGCACAATCTATAAGACTCACTACATGAAGAACAAGGTGCTACCTTGAAGCACAAGTGTGGAAAAAGAGATAATAACATTGCCCTTTTTAATTAATTTCTTTTTTTTTCTTTTTTTTCCCTTTTTTTCTTGGGCCTTTCTTTTTTTCTTTTGGTCTTTCTTTTTTTTTCTTTGGACAATGCTCTAATAATAATGATCATCACACTTCTATTGATTACAATATATGAATTACAACTCGAAACTAGAACAAGATATGACTCTATATGAATGCCTCCGGCGGTGTACCGGGATGGTGCAATGAATCAAGAGTGACATGTATAAAAATTAATACATGGTGGCTTTGCCACAAATACGATGTCAACTACATGATCATAGCCTAGTGGTGTAGCCTAGTGGTGGGGAGGGGTTGATGCCTTCCCACCCACCCAGGTTCAAGGCATGGTACTTGCAATTTGGGTTTGTTGCACCAATTATGCTGTAGGGGGTTCCCTTATAGTCTTTCTATCAAAAAAAACTACATGATCATGCAATGGCAATATGACAAAAGTAAAGTATGTCATGATGATGATAAACGGAATGGTGGAAAGTTGCATGGCAATATATCTCGGAATGACTATGGAAATGCCATAATAGGTAGGTATGGTGGCTGTTTTGAGGAAGATATAAGGAGGTTTATGTGTGATAGAGCATGTCGTATCACGGGTTTGATGCACCGTGAAGTTTGCACCAACTCTCAAGGTGAGAAAGGGCAATGCACTGCATCAAGAGGCTATCAATGGTGGAAAGGTAAAAGTGCGATAATCCATGGACTCAACATTAGTCAAAAGAACTCATATACTTATTGCAAAAATTTAGAAGTCATCAAAAATCAAGTACTACGTGCATGCTCCTATTGGGGAACGTAGTAATTTCAAAAAAATTCCTACGCACACGCAAGATCATGGAGATGATATAGCAACGAGAGGGGAGAGTGTTCGTCCACGTACCCTCGTAGACCGTAAGCGGAAGCATTAACACAACGCGGTTGATGTAGTCGTACGTTTTCACGATCCGACCGATCCAAGCACCGAACGTACGGAGCCTCCGAGTTCAGCACACGTTCAGCTCGATGACGTCCCTCGAACTCCGATCCAGCCGAGTGTCGAGGGAGAGTTCCACAAGACGACGGCGCAGGACGATCTTGATGTTCTATCGGCGCAGGGCTTCGCCTAAGCTTCGCGACGATATGACCGAGGTGGAATATGGTGGAAGGGGGCACCGACACGGCTAAGGAACGATCCGTAGATCAACTTGTGTGTCTATGGGGTGCCCCCGCCCAGATATAAAGGAGCCAGGGGAGGAGGCCGCCGCCTAAGGGGCGCGCAGGGGGGAGTCCTACTCCCACCAGAGTAGGACTCCCTTTCCAAGTTGGAGTAGGAGAGAAGGAGGAAAGAGGGAAGGAGGGAAGGAAGGGGGGCGCCGCCTCTCCCTTGTCCTATTCGGACTAGGAGGGGAGGGCGCGCCCCTCCTTGCTCCTTCCTCTTCTCCCTCTTGGCCCATGTAGGCCCATTAACCTCCCGGGGTTCCAGTAACCTCCGGTACATCTATAAAATGCCGATTTCACCCGGAACCATTCCGATGTCCAAATATAGGCTTCCAATATATCAACCTTTATGTCTCGACCATTCCGAGACTCCTCGTCATGTCCGTGATCACATCCGGGACTCCGAACAAACTTCGGTACATCAAAACTTATAAACTCATAATAAAATTGTCATCGAAACGTTTAGCGTGCGGACCCTACGGGTTCGAGAACTATGTAGACATGACCTAAAACCTTTCTTGGTCAATAACCAATAGCGGGACCTGGATGTCCATATTGGTTCCTACATATTCTACGAAGATCTTTATCGGTCAAACCGCATAACAACATACTTTGTTCCCTTTGTCATCGGTATGTTACTTGCCCGAGATTTGATCGTCGGTATCCAATACCTAGTTCAATCTCGCCACCGTAAGTCTCTTTACTCGCTCAGAATACGTCATCTCGTAACTAACTCATTAGTTACATGCTTGCAAGGCTTAGGTGATGAGTATTACCGAGAGGGCCCAGAGATACCTCTCCGACAATCGGAGTGACAAATCCTAATCTCAATTATGCCAACCCAACATGTACCTTCGAAACACCAGAGAGCACCTTTATAATCACCCGATTATTGCTAGACGTTTGGTAGCACACAAAGTGTTCTTCCGTAAATGGGAGTTGCACAATTTCATAGTTTCAGAACTTTGTATATGTCATGAAGAAAGCAATAGCAAGATACTAAACGATCAAGTGCTAGGCTAATGAATGGGTCAAGTCAATCACATCATTCTCCTAATGATGTGATCCCACTAATCAAATGACAACACATGTCTATGGCCGTGAAACATAACCATCTTTGATTAATGAGCTAGTCAAGTAGAGGCATACTAGTGACTATAGTTTCGTCTATGTATTCACACATGTATCATGTTTCCGGTTAATACAATTCTAGCATGAATAATAAACATTTATCATGATATGAGGAAATAAATAATAACTTTATTATTGCCTCTAGGGCATATTTCCTTCAGTCTCCCACTTGCACTAGAGTCAATAATCTAGATTACATAGTAATGATTCTAACACCCATGGAGTCTTGGTGCTGATCATGTTTTGCTCGTGAGAGAGGTTTAGTCAACGGGTCTGCAACATTCAGATTCGTATGTATCTTGCAAACCTCTATGTCTCCCACTTGGACTTGGTCCCGAATGGAATTGAAGCGTCTCTTGATGTGCTTGGTCCTCTTGTGAAATCTGGATTCCTTTGCCAAAGCAATTGCACCAGTATTGTCACAGAAGATCTTCATTGGTCCCGATGCACTAGGTATGACACCTAGATCGGAAATGAACTCCTTCATCCGCACTCCTTCATTTGCTGCTTGTAGCAGCTATGTACTCCGCTTCACATGTAGATCCCGCCACGACGCTTTGTTTAGAACTGCACCAACTTACAGCTCCACCGCTTAATATAAACACGATCCGGTTTGCGATTTAGAATCCTCCGGATCGCTGTCAAAGCTTGCATCAACGTAACCATTTACGACTAGCTCTTTGTCACCTCCATATACGAGAAACATATCCTTAGTCCTTTTCGTGTATTTCAGATGTTCTTGACCGTTGTCCAAATGATCCACTCGATTACTTTGGTACCTTCCCGCCAAGCTTATTGCTAAGCATACGTCGTGTCCGGTACACAAGATTGCATACATGATAGAGCCTATGGCTGAAGCATAGGGAACATTTTTCATTTTCTCTCTATCTTCTGCTGTGGTCGGGCATTGAGTTTGACTCAACTTCACACCTTGTAGTACATGCAAGAATCCTTTCTTTGCCTGATCCATTTTGAACTTTTTCAAAATCTTGTCAAGGTATGTGCTTTGTGAAAGTCCTATTAAGCGTCTTGATCTATCTCTATAGATCTTGATGCCCAATATGTAAGCAGCTTCACCGTGGTCTTTCATCGAAAAACTTTTATTCAAGTATCCCTTTATGCTATCCAGAAATTCTATATCATTTCCAATTAATAATATGTCATCAACATATAAAACTAGAAATGCTACAGAGCTCCCACTCACTTTCTTGTAAATACAAAGCTTCTCCAAAAGTCTCAGATAAAACCATATGCTTTGATCACACTATCAAAGCATTTATTCCAACTCCGAGATGCTTGCACCAGTCCATAAATGGAACGCTGGAGCTTGCACACTTTGTCAAGACTTTTGGATCAACAAAACCTTCCGCTGCATCATATACAACTCTTCTTCTAGAAATCCATTCAAGAATGCGTCTTGACATCCATTTGCCAAATTTCATAATCATGAAATGCAGCAATAGCCAACATGATTCGGACAGACTTAAGCATCGCTACGGGTGAGAAAGTCTCATCGTAGTCAACCCCTTGAACTTGTCGAAAACCTTTCGCAACAAGTTGAGCTTTATAGACGAGAATATTACCATCGCGTCGGTCTTCTTCTTAAAGATCCATTTATTCTCAATGGCTTGCCGATCATCGGCAAGTCAACCAAAGTCCATACTTTGTTTTCATACATGGATCCCATCTCGATTTCATGGCCTCTAGCCATTTTATGAATCTGGGCTCATCATCGCTTCCTCATAGTTCGAGGTTCATCATGGTCAAGTAACATGACTTCCGAATAGGATTACCGCATCATTCTCGTGCGGATCTTACTCGTAGACCTATGAGGTTCAAGAAACTTGATCCAAGTTTCATGATCAATATCATTAGCTTCCTCACTAATTGGTGTAGTTGTCACGGAACCGGTTCTCGTGATGAACTACCTTCCAATAAGGGAGTAGATACTGCTTATCTCATCAAGTTCTACTTTCCTCCCACTCACTTCTTTCGAGAGAAATTCTTCTAGAAAGGATCCATTCTTAGCAACGAATGTCTTGCCTTCGGATCTGTGATAGAAGGTGTACCCAACAGTCTCTTTTGGGTATCCTATGAAGACACATTTCTCGATTTGGGTTCGAGCTTATCCGGTTGAAGTTTCTTCACATAAGCATCGCAGCCCCAAACTTTAAGAAATGACAACTTTGGTTTCTTGCCAAACCATAGTTCATAAGGCGTCGCCTCAACGGATTTTGATGGTGCCCTATTTAACGTGAATGCGGCCGCCTCTAAAGCATAACCCCAAAACGATAGCGGTAAATCGGTAAGAGACATCATAGATCGCACCATATCAAGTAAAGTACGACACGACGCTCGGACACACCATTTCGCTGTGGTGTTCCGGTGGCGTGAGTTGCTAAACTATTCCGCATTGTTTCAAATGTAAACCAAACTCGTAACTCAAATATTCTCCTCCACGATCGATCGTAGAAACTTTATTTTATTGTTACGATGATTTTCTACTTCACTCTGAAGTTCTTTGAACTTTTCAAATGTTTCAGACTTGTGCTTCATTAAGTAGATATACCCATATCTGCTTAAATCATCTGTGAAGGTGAGAAAATAACGATATCCGCCACGAGCCTCAACATTCATCGGACCACATACATCTGTATGTATGATTTCCAACAAATTTGTTGCTCTCTCCATAGTTCCGGAGAATGGTGTTTTAGTCATCTTGCCCATAAGGCACGGTTCGCAAGTACCAAGTGATTCATAATCAAGTGATTCCAGAAGTCCATCAGTATGGAGTTTCTTCATGCGTTTTACACCGATATGACCCAAACGGCAGTGCCACAAATAAGTTGCACTATCATTATCAACTCTGCATCTTTTGGCTTCAACATTATGAATATGTGTATCACTACTATCGAGATTCAATAAAATAGACCACTCTTCAAGGGCGCATGACCATAAAAGATATTACTCATATAAATAGAACAACCATTATTCTCTCGATTTAAATGAATAACCGCCTCGCATCAAACAAGATCCAGATATAATGTTCATGCTCAACGCAGCACCAAATAACAATTATTCAGGTCTAAAACTAATCCCGATGGTAGATGTAGAGGTAGCGTGTCGATCGCGATCACATCGACTTTGGAACCGCTTTCCCACGCAAGATCGTTACCTCGCCCTGGCGGTGCTCGCTTATTCCGTAGTCCCTGCTTCGAGTTGCAAATATTAGCAATGTAACCAAGATCAAATACCCAGTGCTACTACGAGCTCTAGTTAGGTACACATCAATAACATGTATATCACATATACCTTTGTTCACTTTGCCATCCTTCTTATCCGCCAAATACTTGGGGCAGTTCCGCTTCCAAATGTCCACCGCTTAAGAGAAGCACTCGGGCCAGGCTTAGGTCCGACTTGGGTTTCTTCTCTTGAACAAAGAACTTGCTTGTTGTTCTTTTGAAGTTCCCTTCTTCTTCCTTTTGCCCTTCTTCTTGAAACTAGTGGTCTTGTTGACCATCAACACTTGATGCTCCTTCTGATTTCTACCTCCGCTGCTTTCAAAGATCGCCAAGAGCTCAGAATAGTCTTGTTCATCCCTTGCATATTATAGTTCATCACGAAGCTCTTGTAGCTTGGTGGCGTGATTGAAGAATTTCATCAATGACACTATCATCGTGAAGATTAACTCCCGGTTGAATCAAGTGATTGTTATACCCGCACATTTCGAGTATATGTTCACCGATGTAACTATTCTCCTCCATCTTGCAGCTATAGAACTTATTGGAGACTTCATATCTCTCAATCCGCATTTGCTTGAAATATTAACTTCAACTCTCGAACATCTCATATGCTCCATGACGCTCAAAACGCTGCTCAAGACCCGGTTCTAAGCCGTAAAGCATGGCACATCGAACTATAGAGTAGTCATCGCTTTGCTCGCTGACATTCTTAACGCCGTCGGTTGCATCAAGAAGCAGTTCGGCACCCAGCGGTGCTTCCAGACGTAACTCTTCAGGCAAAGAATGAGGATAATCCTCGTGTTACGGACCCAAATCCGTAATTGCTACCATCATCTTTCAACTTTGCTTTCTCAAGGAACGCATTAAAATTCAACGGAACAACAAAGACGAGCCATCTATCTACAAACAAACATAGACAAGCAAGATACTATCAGTACTAAGTTCATGATAAATTTAAGTTCAATTAATCATATTACTTAAGAACTCCCACTTAGACAGACACATCTCTAGTCATCTAAGTGATCACGTGATCCAAATCAACTAAACCATAACCGATCATCACGTGAGATGGAGTAGTTTTCAATGGTGAACATCATTATGTTGATCATATCTACTATATGATTCACGCCGACCTTTCGGTCTCCGTGTTCCGAGGCCATATCTCGCATATGCTAGGCTCGTCAAGTTTAACTCTGAGTATTCTCGTGTGCAAAACTGGCTTGCACCCGTTGTAGATGGACGAGAGCTTATCACACCCGATCATCACGTGGTGTCTCGCACGATTTAACTTTGGCAACGGTGCATACTGTGGAGAACACTACTTGATAATTTTAGTGAGAGATCGTCTTAAAATGCTACCGTCAATCAAAGCAAGATAAGATGCATAAAGGATAAACATCACATGCAATCAATATAAGTGATATGATATGGCCATCATCATCTTGTGCTTGTGATTCCATCTTCAAGCACCATCGTGATTACCATCGCCACCGCGCGACACCTTGATCTCCATCGTAGCATCGTTGTCGTTTACACCATCTATTGCTTCTACGACTATCGCTACCGCTTAGTGATAAAGTAAAGCAATTACGGGGCGTTTGCATTTCATACAATAAAGCGACAACCATATGGCTCTCGCCATTGCCGATAACTTCGTTACAAAACATGATCATCTCATACAATAAAATATAGCATCATGTCTTGACCATATCACATCACAACATGCCCTGCAAAAACAAGTTAGACGCCCTCTACTTTGTTGTTGCAAAATTTTACGTGGCTGCTACGGGCTTAGCAAGAACCGTTTTACCTACGCATCAAAACCACAACGATAGTTTGTCAAATAGACTCCATTTTAACCTTCACAAGGACCGGCGTAGCCACACTCGGTTCAACTAAAGTGAGAGAGACAGACACCCGCCACCACCTTTAAGCACGAGTGCTCAGAACGGTGAAACCACTCTCGCGTAAGCGCACGCGTAATGTCGGTCCGGCCGCTTCATCTCACAATACCGCTGAACCAAAGTATGACATGCTGGTAGGCAGATGACTTATATCGTCCACAACTTACTTGTGTTCTACTCGTGCATATAACATCAACGATAAAACCTAGGCTCGGATGCCATCTTTGTTGGGGAACGAGTAATTTCAAAAAATTCCTACGCACACGCAAGATCATGGAGATGATATAGCAACGAGAGGGAGAGTGTTCGCCCATGTACCCTCGAGACCGTAAGCGGAAGCGTTAACACAACGCGGGTGATGTAGTCGTACGTTTTCACGATCCGACCGATCCAAGCACCGAACGACGGAGCCTCCGAGTTCAAGACACGCTCAGCTCGATGATGTCCCTTGAACTCCGATCCAGCCGAGTGTCGAGGAGAGTTCCACAAGACGACGGCGCAGGACGATCTTGATGTTCTATCGTGCAGGGCTTCGCTTAAGCTTCATGACGATATGACCGAGGTGGAATATGGTGGAAGGGGCACCGACACGGCTAAGGAACGATCCGTAGATCAACTTGTGTGTCTATGGGGTGCCCCCACCCCGTGATATAAAGGAGCCGGGGAGGAGGAGGCCGCCGCCTAAGGGGTGCGCCAGGGGGAGTCCTACTCCCATCGGGAGTAGGACTCCCTTTCCAAGTTGGAGTAGGAGAGAAGGAGGAAAGAGGGAAGGAGGGAGGAAAGGGGGGCGCGCCCCTTCCCTTGTCCTATTCGGACTAGGAGGGGAGAGGCGCGGACCCTCCTTGCTCCTTCCTCTTCTCCCTCTTGGCCCATGTAGGCCCATTAACCTCCCGTGGGGTTCCAGAACCTCCGATACTCCAGAAATGCCGATTTCACCCGAACCATTCCGATGTCCAAATATAGGCTTCCAATATATCAATCTTTATGTCTCGACCATTCCGAGACTCCTCGTCATGTCCGTGATCACATCCGGGACTCCAAACAAACTTCGATACATCAAAACTTATAAACTCATAATAAAACCGCATCAAACGTTAGCGTGCGGACCCTACGGGTTCGAGAACTATGTAGACATGACCTAAAACCTTTCTCGGTCAATAACCAATAGCGCGACCTGGATGTCCATATTGGTTCCTACATATTCTACGAAGATCTTTATCGGTCAAACCGCATAACAACATACTTTGTTCCCTTTGTCATCGGTATGTTACTTGCCTGAGATTTGATCGTCGGTATCCAATACCTAGTTCAATCTCGTTACGGTAAGTCTCTTTACTCGCTCAGAATACGTCATCTCATAACTAACTCATTAGTTACATGCTTGCAAGGCTTAGGTGATGAGTATTACCGAGAGGGCCTAGAGATACCTCTCCGACAATCGGAGTGACAAATCCTAATCTCAATTATGCCAACCCAACATGTACCTTCGGAAACACCAGAGAGCACCTTTATAATCACCCGATTCACGTTGTAGACGTTTGGTAGCACACAAAGTGTTCTTCCGTAAACGGAGTTGCACAATCTCATAGTTGCAGGAACTTTGTATATGTCATGAAGAAAGCAATAGCAGTATACTAAACGATCAAGTGCTAGGCTAACAGAATGGGTCAAGTCAATCACATCATTCTCCTAATGATGTGATCCCACTAATCAAATGACAACACATGTCTATGGCCAGGAAACATAACCATCTTTGATTAATGAGCTAGTCAAGTAGAGGCATACTAGTGACTATAGTTTCGTCTATGTATTCACACATGTATCATGTTTCCGGTTAATACAATTCTAGCATGGATAATAAACATTTATCATGATATGAGGAAATAAATAATAACTTTATTATTGCCTCTAGGGCATATTTCCTTCAGCTCCTAGGGGGATAGATTGGTAGGAAAAGACCATCACTCGTCCCCGACCGCCACCCATAAGGATGCACAAGCCAGGTACACTTCATGTTTCAAATTTGTTACACAACTTTAACCATACGTGCATGCTACGGGACTTGCTAACTTCAACACAAACATTCTTTAAATTCATAATCACCCAACTAGCATGACTTTAATATCACTACCTCCATATCTCAAAACAATTATCAAGTATCAAATTGATCATAGCATCCAATTCACTTCCTATGATAGTTTTTATTATACCCAACTTGGATGCCTACCATTCTAGGACCAATTTTATAACCATAGCAAATACCATGTTGTTCTAAAAGACTCTCAAAAAGATATAAGTGAAGCATGACAGACTAGCAAATTCTACAAAAATAAGTCACCGCCGTGCTCTAAAAGATATAAGTGAAGCACTAGAGCAAAAACTATCAAGCTCAAAAGATATAAGTGAAGCACATAGAGTATTCTAGCAAATTCTAATCAAATAGGCTTCTCCCAAAAGGTGTGTACAGCAAGAATGATTGTGGTAAACTAAAAAGCAAAGACTAATATAACACACGACGCTCCAAGCAAAACACATATCATGTGGCGAATAAAAATATAGCTCCAAGTAAAGTTACCAATGAACGAAGACAAAAGAGGGGATGCCTTCCCGGGGCATCCCCAAGCTTAGTCTTTTGGCTATCCTTGAATATCTTGGGGTGCCTTGGGCATCCCCAAGCTTAGGCTCTTGCCACTCTGTAACACCCCGGATCCGATGCGCCAGGTGTCCGCTAGTTTTTCGCCTTCGTTGCCGTGTCATTTGCTTGCGTGTTGTATTTATCATGTCATCATCTGCATTTTTATCATGTCATCATGTGCATTTCATTTTGCATACGTGTTCGTCTCATGCATCCGAGCATTTTCCCCGTTGTCCGTTTTGCAATCCGGCGCTCCTATGTTCCCCGGCGTCCCCTTCTTCTCTCCTGTTGTGAGCGGGTGTTAAACTTTCTCGGAATGGCCCGAGGTTTGCCAAGCGGCCTTGGTATAGCACCAGTAGACCGCCTGTCAAGTTTCGTGCCATTTGGAGGTCGTTTGGTACTTCAACGGTTAACCGGGTAACCGCAAAGCCCTCTTTTGTTTCCAGCCCAACACCCCTTCCAAAGTGGCCCAAAACCCACCAAACTCCCCTCCATGCTCTTGGTCGTTCGATCACGATCGCGTGGCCGAAAACCGCACCTCATTTGGACTCTCCTAGCTCCCTCTACCTATATATTTGTGGCCTCCCCCGAAATTTCCGCAGTCCAAACCCTAGCCCCGCCTCCTCGCCCACGGACATGTCCGCTTCCTCGCGGACACGCCCGCCTGTCGCTTCCGGCCAATCAGATCCGCCACGCCAACCCCGCCGCCGTCCGCAGCCAACCGGCGCCCTCCACGCCACCGCCGCCACCTCACCAAGGCCTCTCTCTCCTCTCCGCCAGTTTCGCGGGTTCAGATCGGGCCCGCAGGCCCATCCGCCGCCATGGGCGCTCGCTTCGCCGCCAGTAGGCGCCTCCTCGCCCGCTGCCTCCGTGTTATGTCGCCTCCAGCCAGCGCCATTATCGCCGCCGCCCCTGCCCGTCGTGCCGCCGCCGCTTCGCGTTTTTCTTCTTCTTCGCCGGCATTGCCCCGCCCGCAGGTAGAGCACTCGCCGCCCGGCCACCGCTGTTCCGCCGCCTCGGCCTCCGCCCCGCGCGCTGCTTGTCCTCCGCGCCGCCCGGCTCCCGCTGTCGCGTCGGCCGCCGGCCGCCGCCGTTCGCTGAAGCTCCTGCCGCTGGCCAGTGCAGATCCCAAGACCGCCGGATCGCCCATCGCCACCGCCGAATGCTCCGTCGCCGCCGCCGACGGACGGATCGGAGGAGCCTGTCCCGACGGCGGTCGCTGACCTCCCTGTGGCCTCCTCCACCCGGCACGTGGGCCCCTGAAGCTGCCCAGCCAGGCCGCCCCTGTGCCCATCAGCCCAATGCCCAAAGAAATTTTCTCCACCAACCGGGCCAAGGCCCATGATGAGCTGCCCCCCGCGCCTTCCTTTTTTTCCATTCTGTTGGGCCAAACAGATTCGCCCACAGACATTTTTTTTTTCCCGATCTGCGATTTGTCTATTTTTCCAGAGATTCCAGTTTTACAGAAAAGTCCCTAAACTTCATGCATTAATAACTTCACAGCCGTGCATCGGTTTAAAATAATTTATATATGTAAAATGATTAGAATTTCATCTAGTTTCATAATATGCCATTTTCATCCATGTTTAAAATGTTTAACTTGCTGTTTATATAAATTTGCCTAAATGCCATGCTAAAATGATTTAATTCATAACTAAATAACCGTAGCTCGGAATTTAATAAACTTTATATGTATTTGGGGTGGAAAAATGCCTAGTTTAACATGGTGCACTTTATTTTGCTGTTTAACAACATTAAAATATGCTTTAGGTCAGAACAGTACCAAACCTTAAAATATGCACATGGGGATTTTCCGGACTTGTTGTTCGTTGTTTCCGGCCTCATTTAAACTTGCCTAGGTAGGTAGTTTTGTTGTGTTTCACCCCTCGCCATGTTAATCAACATTTAATATTGTTGGATACATAAACGAGATCGAACTAAATAACTTGTCGTGGTGTTTCGTCAATATGCAACTCGTTGCATATTGAGCTCCACTTAATTTGTAGGGTTGTTTGTGCACTTTGCCTTGCCATGCATATTTAAACCGGACATGCATCATACTTGGTTGTGCATCATGCCATGATTATGCGATGGTTGTTTACTATGTTGTTTGCTTCTTTCCGGTTTGCTTCTCTCGATAGCTTCGGTTTCGTTCCGGAGTTGTGAGGATTCGTTCGACAGCGTCCGTTTGTCTTCTTCATGGACTCGTTCTTCTTCCTTGCGGGATTTCAGGCAAGATGACCGCTACCTTGGATCTCACTACTATCATTGCTATGCTAGTTGCTTCGTTCTATCGCTATGCTGCGCTACCTATTACCTGTTTGTCCAGCCATCCCATATTGCCATGAACCCCTAACCTTTGACACCATTCCTAGCAAACCGTTGTTTGGCTATGTTACCGCTTTGCTCAGCCCTTCTTATAGCGTTGCTAGCTGCAGGTGAAGTTGAAGATTGCTCCATGGTGGACAGGGTTTATGTTGGGATATCACAATATCTCTTATATTATTAATGCATCTATATATTTGGTAAAGGGTGGAAGGCTCGGCCTTATGCCTGGTGTTTTGTTCCACTCTTGCCGCCCTAGTTTCCGCCATACCGTGTTATGTTCCCGGATTTTGCGCCCCTTACGCGGTCGGGTGATTTATGGGACCCCCGACAGTTCGCTTTGAATAAAACTCGCCCAAAGAAGGCCCAACATTGCCTTTTACCATTTGCCTCACCACCACCTATTTTTCCCTTGGGAGTAATTAACCCAAGGGTCATCTTTATTTCAGCCCCGGGCCGTTGCTTGTCTAAGTGTTGGTCCGAACCGGCAGATCAGGGCCACCTCGGGCAACTCGAGGGCTGGTTTTACTCAGAGGGTGACCTATCCGGTGTTGCCTCGAGAACGAGATATGTGCAGCTCCTATCGGGATTGTCGGCGATCGGGCGGCTTTGCTGGTCTTGTTTTACCATTGTCGAAATGTCTTGATGTACCGGATACCGAGTCGATCGGAGTGTCTCGGGTGAAGGTCTATTCTTCGATGATCGCGAGAGCTTGTCATGGGCTGTTGGGACACCCCGCAGGTATAAACTTTCGAGAGCCGTGCCCGCGGTTATGTGGCAGATGGGAATTTGTTAATGTCCGGTTGTAGACAACTTGACACTTGATCCGAATTAAAACACATCAACCGAGTGTGTAGCCGTGATGGTCTCTTCTCGCGGAGTCCGGAAGTGAACACGGTTTCTGTGTTATGTTTGACGTAAGTAGGTGTTCAGGATCACCTCTTGATCATTGCTAGCTTCACGACCGTTCCGCTTGTTTCTCTTCTCGCTCTCTTTTGCGTATGTTAGCCACCATATCATGCTTAGCTGCTGCTGCAACCTCACCACTTTGCCCCTTCCTTTCCCATTAAGCTTTGCTAGTCTTGATACCCATGGTAATGGGATTGCTGAGTCCTCGTGGCTCACCAGTTACTTCCAAAACCAGTTTGCAGGTGCCTTTGTTACCGAGCAGGTGACGCAATCAAGCTCAAGGAGGAGCTCGATGAAGATCTTGTCCTTTGTGTTGTTTCGTTCTAGTTGATCAGTAGTGGAGCCCAGTTGGGGTCGATCGTGGACCTTTGTCGCATTTGGGGTTCTTCTTTTATTTTGGTTCCTTAGTCGGACCTTGATTGTATCTAGATGATGTAATGCTTTATTCATGTAATTGTGTGAAGTGGCGATTGTAATCCAACTATGTATCTCTTTCCCTTATGTATTACTTGGGTTGTGTGAAGATTACCTCACTTGCGACATTGCTTTCAATGCGGTTATGCCTCTAAGTTGTGCTTCGACACGTGGGAGATATAGCCGCATCGAGGGCGTTACACACTCCTTATTCCATAGTCCATAAAAGCTTTACCCAAAACTTGAAAACTTCACAACACAAAACTCAACAGGAAATCTTATAAGCTCCGTTAGTGAAAGAACAAAACCACCACATAAGGTAATGTAATGAACTCATTATTTATTTATTTTGGTATTAAACCTACTATAATCCAACTTCTCTATGGTTTACAAACTATTTACTAGCCATAGATGCATCGAAATAAGCAAACAACACAAGAAAAACAGAATCTGTCAAAAACAGAACAGTCTGTAGCAATCTGTAACTAACGCAAACTTATGGAACTATAAAAATACTACCAAAATAGGAAGTCCTGGAAAATTTGTTTATTGATCAGCAAAAAAAAGAATCAACGCAAAATCATGTTTATGTGATTTAACAAAACTAAATTCATGCGCGCAAAGTTTCTGTTTTTCAGCAGAATCAAATCAACTATCATCATAGGTTATCCTACAGGTTCTACTTGGCACAAACACTAATTAAAAGATAAAAACACATCTAAACAGAAGGTAGATGCAAGATTTATTAATAAACAGAAACAAAAACAAAAAACACAATGAAAATTGGGTTGCCTCCCAACTAGCGCTATCGTTTAACGCCCCTAGCTAGGCATAAAAGCGAAGATAGATCTAACGAGTGCCATCTTTGGCACTAAATTCATAAGTAGCCCGCAAGATGGATTCATAAGGTAATTTGACTTTCTTTCTTGGAAAGTGCTCCATGCCTTTCTTTAATGAAAATTGGAATCTAATATTCCCTTCCTTCATATCAATAATCGCGCCAATCGTTCTAAGGAAAGGTCTACCAAGAATAATAGGGCAAGAAAGATTGCAATCTATATCAAGAACGATAAAATCTACGGGCACCAAATTTCTATTTGCAACAATGAGAACATCATTGATCCTTCCCATTGGCTTTTTAATGATGGAATCCGCAAGGTGCAAATTTAAAGAGCAATCATCAAGATCATGGAAACCTAGAATATCACATAAAGTTTTCGGAATCGTGGAAACACTAGCATTAAAGTTTCCTCTATAAGAATTGTTTCCAAAACTATTCCTACCAACAAAATTCACATCCATAGATTCATTATTATTCTCAATCAAAGTAGACAAAGACATATCATTGGGATCAAGAGAAGTATTTTTAGTAGCAAATAATTTCATAAGTTCATCCATCTTTCCACTCAAAACATTGATTTCTTCTATTGCATGCACTTTTTTACTAGAAGATCTTTCGGTGTGCCATTGAGAATAATTAGCCATAATATTATCAAGAAGTTTTGTAGCATCTCCTAATGTGATTTCCATAAACATGCCTCCCGCGGCCGAATCTAAGAGATTTCTAGAAGCAAAGTTCAAACCGGCATAAAATTTTTGTATGATCATCCATAAATTCAAACCATGAGTAGGGCAATTGCGAAGCATCAACTTCATTCTTTCCCAAGATTGGGTAACATGCTCATGATCAAGTTGTTTAAAATTCATGATATCGTTCCTAAGAGTAATAATCTTAGCGGGAGGAAAATACTTAGAGATAAAAGCATTTTTGCACTTGTTCCAAGAATCAATACTATTTTTAGGCAAAGACGAAAACCAAACTTTAGCACGATCTCTAAGTGAAAACGGAAATAACTTTAATTTGACAATATTGTTATCCGTATCTTTCTTCTTTTGCATATCACACAAATCAACAAAGTTGTTTAGATGAGTAGTGGCATCTTCACTAGGAAGGCCGGCGAATTAATCTTTCATAACAAGATTCAGCAAAGCAGTATTGATTTCACAAGACTCAACATCATTAAGAGGAGCAATCAGAGTACTAAGGAAATCATTATTATTGGTATTCGAGAAATCACACAATTTGGTATTATCTTGCGCCATGGCAACAAGTAATCCAACACACAAGCAAACGGAAAAAGGCAAGCGAAAAAGAGAGGAGGAGATTGGGAAAGAGAAGGCGAATAAAACGCCAAGGGTGAAGTGGGGGAGAGGGAAACGAGAGGCAAATGGCAAATAATGTAAATGCGAGGGAGATGAGTTTGTGATGGGTACTTGGTATGTCTTGACTTGAGAGAAGACCTCCCCGCAACAGCAGCCGTAAATCCTTCTTGCTACGCCTTGAGCTTATGCTGGTTTTCCTTGAAGAGGAAAGGGTGATGCAGCAATAGTAGCGTAAGTATTTCACTCAGTTTTTGGGAATCAAGGTATCAATCCAGTAGGAGGCTCCTCAAAAGTCCCACGCACCTACACAAACAAACAAAGAACTCGCAACCAACGCAATAAAGGGGTTGTCAATCCCTTCATGACCACTTACGAAAGTGAGATCTAATAAAGATAGTATGATAAGATAAATATATTTTTGGTATTTTGTAATATAGATGCAAAAAGTAAAGATGCAAATAAAAGTAGATTGAAAGCAAATATGTTAAGAGATAGACCCGAGGGCCATAGGTTTCACTAGTGGCTTCTCTCAAGATAGCATAAGTATTACGGTGGGTGAACAAATTACCGTCGAGCAATTGATAGAAAAGCAAATAATTATGAGATTATCTAGGCATGATCATGTATATAGGCATCATGTCCGCAACAAGTAGACCGACTTCTGCCTGCATCTACTACTATTACTCCATACATCAACCGACTCCTGCCTGCATCTAGAGTATTAAGTTCATAAAGAATAGAGTAACACATTAAGCAAGATGACATGATGTAGAGGGATAAACTCAAGCAATATGATATAAACCCCATCTTGTTATCCTCGATGGCAACAATACAATACGTGCCTTGCTACCCCTGCTGTCACTGGGAAAGGACACCACAAGATTGAACCCAAAGCTAAGCACTTCTCCCATGGCAAGAAAGATCAATCTAGTAGGCCAAACCAAACTAATAATTGACTTGCAAAGATAACTCAATCATACATAAAAGAATTCAGAGAAGATTCAAATATTATTCATAGATAAACTTGATCATAAACCCACAATTCATCGGATCTCGACAAACACACCGCAAAAAGAGTTTACATCGAATAGATCTCCACAAGAGAGGGGGAGAACATTGTATTGAGATCCAAAAAGAGAGAAGAAGCCATCTAGCTAATAACTATGGACCCATAGGTCTGTGGTAAACTACTCACAACTCATCGGAGGGGCAAGGATGTTGATGTAGAAGCCCTCCGTGGTCGATTCCCTCCCAGAGAGGGCCAAGGCTCCAAGATGAGATCTCATGGATCTGTATGTTACTGGCGGTGGAAATTGTGTTTTGTTGGCTCCCTGGATGTTTTCGGGGTACGTAGGCTTATATAGGAGGAAGAAGTACGCTGGTGGACGCCCGAGGGGCCCACGAGACATGGGGGCGTGCCCTATAGGGGGGGGGCGCCCTCCTATCTCGTGGAGGCCTCGACTGCTTCTTGACTTGCACTCCAAGTCCTCTGAATCACGTTCATTCCAAAAATCACGCTCCCGAAGGTTTCATTCCGTTTGGACTCCGTTTGATATTCCTTTTCGTCGAAATACTAAAATAGGCAAAAAAACCAGCAATACGGGTTGGGCCTCCGGTTAGTAGGTTAGTCCCAAAAATGATATAAATGTGTAAAATAAAGTCCATAAACATCCAAAAGGGGTAATATAATAGCATGGAACAATCAAAAATTACAGATACGTTGGAGACATATCAGCGACGACGCCACTCCGCCATGGCTCGCTCGTCCTCCTCGGTGACGAGGAAGCGGCGCTGCCACCGAGCGTGGTCGGCAAGGTCCATGTCGGTGATGAGACGCGGCGGAGGGGTGACGCGCTGCGCCTGCTTGCGCGTGAAGACGTCCCGGAAGTTCATCTGCGACTGGGGCCTCTCCAAGCGCCACGCCGCCGCGTCGTACGCGCGGGCCGCCTCGTGCGCGCTCCGGAACGTCCCGAGGCTGAGCCGGACGTCGCCGGCCCGTATCTCAGCGGAGTACCAGCCGTTTGGGTGCCCGCGGACGACGCAAAAGCCCGAAGCACCCCAGCGGCGCGATGACATGTTGGCACGGAAAGTGGCGAAGCGGCGAGGTTGTGAGGAGGAGGGCGCGTGGCTGTTCTGTGCGCGTGGCGAGCGTGAGAATTTATAGGCGCGCGCGAAGCGGCGCGCCAAATCTACCGCACCACGTGCCGCTTTCTCCAGCGCGTGCGCAAACGCTTCCCGCGCGCGATAAGTTCCCGCCACCGCTGGAGCGCGCGGAACCAGCCGGCACACGCTAAAAACAGCCCTTACCGCGCGGGTGCGCGTTTTGTGGCGAATGTTGGAGTTGCTCTTACGCAGACCGACAGCCCCTCAAACGCTCCCGCGAAAGTTTGGACCGACGCGTTCGAACGTTTTTTTCTTCATTCGATGCAGCATTGTAAAAGTCCACAGACTCGTTCGTGCATTCGAATTCTCACCACGTGCAAACCGATCTTTTGTTGGTCGAATCTCAAGATCCGTCATCTAGTCCCGCCTGCGAGTCGGGGACGGGAGACATAATTGCCGATGAAAACCGAGTCGACGGCGGGCGATGGCATCATCATGTAATTACTGTCGACCCACTCGTGCTGCTCCGGGAGAAACCCTAGTATCTGGTCTTCTAGATAGGACGATGAAGGCACTGCGGTGTCGTTTCTCTCTTGGGAGCAACGTTTGTGGAGCGGCGCCGAAAGACAGAGGCAAGAGGTGGAGAGGCTTCGTCTTGCACGGAGCTTTGGTGGAGATGTCAGGTCATGCATGGTCGACATGTGCTACACTGTGTCATGCATTTTCGGTAGGTATTACGCACAACAGATCTTCCAGAGTCTTAATGTCTGGATGGACGAGCACAGGGCGGTGGTGACGTTGGCCGCCGTGGTGGCGTTGACGGATGGCCGTACTGGCAAGAATGATGTGGATATCTCTCCTGAAAATGTGTTTCGACGATGATGGCGGCTTCTAAACGTGTGCATGTGGTGTACATTTTAGGTCTACTGCACCGGCTATTGGTTTCGATACGTTATGTGGATGAATTGGCGACGACACTGATTTTAGATATGGGGAGTGAGAGCACTCTACATTATCAAGTTTGTAGGTGTGAGTGATGGTTTCGGATGGCTTTATGTATGTTCTTGTCAGGCCTTTGTTAATAATTAATAAAGATGGATGCAGTGGCGGTGCCAGGATTCAGACCTTGTGATGTCAAGCTTTACTTATAATTTTTTTACATACAATTTAAAATGAATGAGAAAGATCATACTTTATTACAAAAGTACAAAACATATTTATGGTAGTAGCTATCCACGATCATGCATACTTTGATATGTATGCATAATAGCATCAGTACTAATAGACTGGAATACATCGTTTTCAACATAAGTAATGAGATAATGATACAAGAAATCATCACCTATTCTATTACGCAAATCAGACGTGATATATTTCATTGCAGAAAATGCTCTCTCAACTATCGCCGTTGCAACTGGGAAATCAATGCTAGCTTCACCAAAATAAACACCAGAGGAAAACTAGTATACTTCTTTGTTTCAACTAGTTTTCTGCAAAGATCACTAACCCCTTTTAAATTGGAGAGTCTTGTATCATCACAAACATTTTCAAGGAAGTTGTCAAGTTGGACGCTAAGATCTTCAATCTTGCTTTCACTTTCAAAATCATCAGGATACAAACGAGCCACTGCTAATACTTTATCCTTATCAAAGTTAGAGAACGAATCAGAAGGATCCAAACAAGCCATGCCAAGAAGCAATGTCGTGCTGCTCTCACTAAAGCGGTCATCAAGCCCTACACGTGATAGATCGATAGCAGCATACATTACACTTTGGTAGTAATCCTTATTCGATATGCCATCAATATGAGCTTTACGCTTTGATTTTGATCCTCGAGGAATATGCATATCATTCATATCTGGAAGTTGAATATCATGTTCGAGGCAAAAATGAGTAACCTTTGTAAAAATACCTTCCCAACCTTGGTTTCTCATTTCTTGTAGCCTTCTTTTTGTTATACAAAGATATGACACAACATTCACAATATCTTGATCCTTTGCAAAGCCAGATTCAAATCATTAGTAATCCTGAGTATAACCTTCATCAAGTGCATCATGAAAAAAAAGTCAAATGTCTGAATAGCATCAAGAACTCCTTTTGCTTTAAGCCTATCTAGAGCTTTGCTGGCATTTTGTGCATTATCATCAACAACTTCAATTACAGAGCGAAACATAACAATCATATTCAATAGAGAATTGAAATGAGAACCACAACGAGTATCACCGGCTCTTTTAAGTCCAAGTGCTTGATTCAAACCTCTCCCAGTTTCAAGTTCACCATTTTGTAGTGCATTATGAACTCTCTTTGCTTGCTTTTCTCTAAGCATATCCCTGTTCTTAAAAGAATTTCCCACCGTGGACAGAACAACACTCATCCACTCAAAAAGCCATACCACATCTTCATGGTTTTTTGCAACTTCAACTAGTGTCAACTGAAGTTGATGAGCAAAACAGTGGATGCTACGAGCTCACCTGGAATCTTCCATTACTAATGTTTTCAAACCATTCAAGTGTCCTTGCATATTACTAGCTCCATCATATCCTTGGCCACGAATCCGAGAAGGGCCAAGATTATGATGTTTAAGCACTGCATAGATAGCTTCCTGGCGAGCAAGAGAAGTTGTTTGAGTAACATGAGAAAGTCCAATAACACGCTCCACTGAAACCCCCCTTTTATCAACATATCTTATAGCAAGAGCCATTTGTTCCTTGTGAGATACATCACGAGATTCATCAACCAGTATAGCAAAGTATTCATCTCCAAGGTCATCTATGATTGCCTTTACTGTTTCTATAGCACAAGCTTCCACAATATCTTTCTGGATTGTAGAAGAAACCAACTTTAAATTCTTAGGAGCATTCTTTAAAGCAACAGCAGCCACATCTGGACAACGTGCAACATACCACTCATAAAAAGTTAGGAAATTACCCTTCCTCAAAGAAGTCTCACTTTCATCGTGACCTCGAAACGACAAGCCTAGAACAAGAAGCAACCTTGCAATATCTATTGATGCAATTAACCGAGTTTTGTACTCTATCTTGGAATTTTTTTTCTTGCGTACATTAGCTGCAATTGATTGATTCTGGTTCATTAGGTCATCACGTCGCTTCACATTCTGATTATGAGTACTCAAAGGACCGCCAACATGGACATCCAATCTCTTTAGGTTATTCTAATTTCTCCAGCCCATAGATGAAAATACATCTCCACCACCTCGCCCTATACTTTCATTTTGAAACAAGTAGCAGACAAGACAAAATGCAGCATCTTCCTTTATACTATACTCCAACCAAGGCTTGTATGTCTTGAACCATTCTTTATTAAAACGACGTTGAATTCCACTGAAATCGGTTTGACGGAAAACATGTCCATCAGGTTGGCATGGGCCTCTTAGGAGGTAAGCTCTTCGCACATCATCACGAACTTTGGCAGTTTTGTATTGGGAAATTGGCTTACGGTCTGCAGGCTCTGGCGGAAGATTGGATATATCAACATGTTCTTCTTCTTCTTCTTCAGTTGAGCGTGGTCTTGCATTGCTGTTAACTAGTACCCGTTCCAAAGCAGCTCTAGCATCAATAGGTGTCTGTTCTTTCTCATTTTCCAGTGGTTGTCGTGAAGAATTTGCTACATCTGATTCAGACCGCCACTTTTTTATGAATTTATCCATTTACTGACCTGACGACCTGACAAAAAAATAATTGTGCTATGAAAAATGAGATCCATTATTTCTTTTTTCTGGAAGTTTTGTTTTCATCTGTTTTGGATTTAACAAGATCCATTTTTCTTAATGAAGATTGAAGAGCAATCTATAAATCTATAATATCATAGTTCCTATACAGCTCGTAAAAGATAATAATTAGAAGAGAAAAAAAACTTACAAACTGGAGGGGTTCTCGTTCTGGTGTTGGATGCGATGCCAAACACAATCAGTACATGTATAGCGTACAACAATACTGGATGCCGACGGACGCCGCCGGTGTCGACGGGAACGGTGTGTCACTCGCTCCTCACGGCTAAGATCGCTGACGCCTGACGGAGAACATGACGATTGGCGAAGCTGCGGCGGCCGGCGGCTGTGCACGGACAAAGGTCATGGAGGCTGTGGAGGACCGAAGGAGGAGATGGAAACAAAGTCGAACCATCAAAGAGGAGATCACAGGAGCCCAGGCTTACACGTTGGCAAACCACATGCACTAATGCAATCAGGCCGTCCAAAGCTCCCATTGATCTTTTTAGCCCAGCCAAATGTTAGGCAAAGCTAATACGGCTAGCCGACTAGGCCTTTACGTAGTCATACATTACCTGGAGGTAGTTAACTTATCGATTTCCTGTGTAGTCGATTGACTACATGGCCTCAACGTGGCTTCGCCTCTGCATCATATCCTTGGCCACGAATCCAAGAAGGGCTAAGATTATGATGTTTAAGCACTGCATAGATAGCTTCGTGAAGAGCAAGAGAAGTTATTTGAGTAACATGAGAAAGTCCAATAACACGCTCCACTGAAAACCCCCTTTTATCAACATATCTTATAGCAAGAGCCATTTGTTCCTTGTGAAATACATCACGAGATTCATCAACCAGTATAGCAAAGTATTCATCTCCAAGGTCATCTATGATTGCCTTTACTGTTTCTATAGCACAAGCTTCCACAATATCTTTCCGGATTGTAGAAGAAACCAACTTTAAATTCTTAGGAGCATTCTTTAAAGCAACAACAGCCACATCTGGACAACGTGCAACATACCACTCATAAAAGTTTAGGAAATTACCCTTCCTCAAAGAAGTCTCACTTTCATCGTGACCTCGAAACGGCAAGCCCAGAACAAGAAGCAACCTTGTAATACCTATTGATGCAATTAACCGAGCTTTGTACTCTATCTTGGATTTTTTTTGTTTTCTTGCGTACATTAGCTGCAATTGATTGATTCTGGTTCATTAGGTCATCACGTCGCTTCATATTCTGATTATGAGTACTCAAAGGACCGCCAACATGGAAATCCAATCTCTTTAGGTTATTCCAATTTCTCCAGCCCATAGATGAAAATAAATCTCCACCACCTCGTCCTATACTTGCATTTTGAAACAAGTAGCAGACAAGACAAAATGCAGCATCTTCCTTTATACTATACTCCAACCAAGGCTTGTATGTCTTGAACCATTCTTTATTAAAACAACGTTGAATTCCACTGAAATCAGTTTGACGGAAAACATGTCCATCAGGTTGGCATGGGCCTCTTAGGAGGTAAGCTCTTCGCACATCATCACGAACTTTGGCAGTTTTGTATTGGGAAATTGGCTTACGGTCTGCAGGATCTGACAGAAGATTGGATATATCAACATGTTCTTCTTCTTCTTTAGTTGAGTGTGGTCTTGCATTGCTGTTAACTAGTACCCGTTCCAAAGCAGCTCTAGCATCAATAGGTGTCTGTTCTTTCTCATTTTCCAGTGGTTGCCGTGAAGAATTTACTACATCTGATTCAGACCACAATTTTTTTTACGAATTTATCCATTTACTGACCTGACGACCTGACAAAAAAATAATTGTGCTATGAAAAATGAGATCCATTATTTCTTTTTTCTGGAAGTTTCGTTTTCATTTGTTTTGGATTTAACAAGATCCATTTTTCTTAATGAAGATTGAAGAGCAATCTATAAATCTATAATATCATAGTTCCTATACAGCTCGTAAAAGATAATAATTAGAAGAGAAAAAAAACTTACAAACTGGAGGGGTTCTCGTTCTGGTGTTGGATGCGATGCCAATCACAATCAGTACATGTATAGCGTACAACAATACCGGATGCCGACGGACGCCACCGGTGTCGACGGGAACGGTGTGTCACTCGCTCCTCACGGCTAAGATCGCTGACGCCTGACGGAGAACATGACAATTAGCGAAGCTGCGGCGGCCGGTGGCTGTGCACGGACAAAGGTCATGGAGGTTGTGGAGGACCGAAGGAGGAGATGGAAACAAAGTCGAACCGTCAAAAAGGAGATCACGGGAGCCCAGGGTTACACGTTGGCAAACCACAGGCACTAGTGCAATCGGGCCGTCCAAAGCTCCCATTGATTTTTTTAGCCCAGCCAAATGTCACGCAAAGCTAATACGGCTGGCCGACTGGGCCTTTACGTAGTCATACATTACCTGGGGTAGTTAACTTACCGATTTCCTGTGTAGTCGCTTGACTACATGGCCACAACATGGCTTCGCCTCTGGATGGATGTATGCATCGATGGATGCAGAAACTGGGGATTTTAACCTCATTTTTTTAAAAAAAGAGTCAAATCCTCGCAAATCTGCATCAAATCTAGAGGAGTTTTTTCGGGCGTCCGTACCTTCACCACGTATGCGTCCATTTAAAAACCTCTCTCGTGTGATCGCTTTGCTCCCATGCATCCGCACCGGCAAGAGGCGCGGACTGCTCTACAACATGCCAGACATTGACGGGGCATGTCAGCCGAGAGCGTCACTCGCGCCGCTTGTGCTTGCTCGCTCACCGCGCCGCGTCCAATGCCGGCTCAGAGCGACGCGACCGACTAGGCGACGTGACGGCTCCTACTCCATTGGAGTCGCATACCGTCCACCAGCTATACAAACACAGCCATGCACGACATAAAACCGACCACCTCCGCTTCTCCTTCCTCCTCTGTCCACGACCGCCGATGCACCCCCGCTTCCCTTCATCCTCCTTCCATGACAACCACTGGCGCAATGATGGGGAGCGGCAACGATATTTGAAAGGGGCTCTCATTGGCGCAAAAGCACGAGATGGCGGCCCTTGGGAACGGTTTGCAGACCCGATGTGTGCAACAAATAGAGGTCAAATTGCATCTGAGCTGGTCGGAGGAGAGCTCATAGGACGATGAACAGATGATGGAGCATCTTGCCCAGATCGGCACGCATCTTGCCCCAGATAGACTTCTTATACTTGGCGTAGCATTATGTTTGGCAAAAAGGTTGTTGGGTCAAAGTGTTGTGTGGAACATTGGCGATGGTAAATCCGTTGAGTCCTCTAGATGTGCAGTTCCAAAGAAAATTACAAAATGTGCCAAATGGGTCCCCGAAGGTTACCACATAAACTGAGTCGCAACCCTTACCTACACACAAAACCAACATGCCACATAAATAGAGTGCACAGAAGTGTTATTGGATCGAGAGTCTGTGTATAAATTGAAGCCTATGTGAAAATGATCACTCTGCATTGTTTTAAATCGAGTGAGTCATCTAGGATTCTAGGTGTGCATTTTCAAAGAAAATTACTAAATGAACTTTATCGTCGGTTGGTTTGCTTTTGCCTTAATGTGGATGCAACAATCTTCTAGCTTCGTTGAGTTCGGTAGTTGGTGTAGTGGCGTGAGATCATTTGGGCAAATGTCTGATGGGTTGTCGTCAGGCTTTTCATGGTATCACTACACCGGAGTTTGCAAAAGCTCTTCGTTGTGTTGTTACTCTCGCACTCGATGAAAGTCTGCACAAGATGATCCCGCAATCTGATTGTTTGTCGCTGATCAAGAAAGTGAATGCTAACGAGAGGGACCGCTCCATCACCAGACCTTTTGTAGTTGATATAAAATGTTTTGTTTCGATTTTGTTTTTTCATGCATGTTGTCCTGCTAGGTGTTGCTCATCTGTTGGTGTGGGAGAGCGAGCTTTTTGCTTACTCCACTTTTCGACTATGCATTCCTGCTTGTATCTGGAGCTTGTTGCACACAGGAGGAAGCTCGCACCTAGACTAATTCGGGTGCTAGAGGCCTTAGCAACATCATACATGTAACCTAATCCCCTTGTACCTGAGGCTGAGCAACCCCTTCTCTTGATGCTCACTAGCACCATCGTAAGCACCTCCTAGTGTACGCTCTACGATGGTTGCTACCATGTATCAATGATATGCATCCCACGTATTCGCGAAAGACAAGCAATGTATTCCTGCTTGTATTCAGGAGGTTGTGAACGCTGAAGTTTGTATGTATGAGTCAGACTTGATCTAGTAGTAGGAAAAAAAAGAGACCAACCGTCTCTGCACCAAAGTCCAAACCAGCTGGCGGCAAACATGGCATCAGCCCGTTGTCTTTCGCAGACCGAACCAAACCTGGGGGCTGGGGCCATGCCAAACACCACCGCGTCACGGCACGCAAAAACGTTGCCAAAAACGAACCCAATTCCTCTCGGTCACACGTCTCACGCTGCTCAGTGCTCTAGGTGTATCGCCTGACCCCATGATGAGCGCCAAGCTCGGCGCGGCGACGCCGTCCGTGCTCCTCCCGCCCTCCCCTCGGCTCCACGGCCTCCGCCCCTCCCCCACCGCCGCGTCGTGCCTCCCCGACACCGCCACCGGCCCGCCTCTGAGCGCGGCACCGGACCAAGAGCACTCTGACGCGCCCGGGCAAGAGGAGGCGGCGGTCTCCTCCCCCTCCCAGCCGCGCTCGCGCGCGAGCTCGCAGCTGAGCCGCTGGTCCCGCGCGCGCGCTCTCCGTTCCGGGCGGAGGCTGGAGCTGCCGGCCATACGGGCGAGCGCGGCGCTCGAGGTGCCGACCAAGTCGCCGCCGCCCACCGAGCAGGAGGGCACAGCGACGGAGGACGACGACGATGGCGACGAGGCGGTTGGGGTCGGAAGCGAGGCAGCGGGGAACTCGATCTACATGGTGTCGGACGGGACGGGTTCGACGCTGGAGCACTCGGTGAATGCCGTGCTCGGGCAATTCGAGCACTGCCTCGTCGACCGCCGCTGTGCCACAAGCACCCACCTGTTTTCTGGGGTAAGAGATCCATCATTTTCGCTGCCATCTATTATCTCAATTCCTGACAATAGATTTTGATCCCCGCGCTCCAGTCCAGTGCAACGCCTGGTTTCCGGAAAATGCTTTTGTGCTTTGCTACATATACTAGGTATTAGCTAGTCACTTCGCGATGACAACTTGACAGACAAAATAATACATTCCCCTATGCAATGTCAGAGTGGTTTAATTGAGGATACTTTGGTTCATCCTTACATTTAAGGTTTGCCTCTGAATTTCAGCGCTGGGGGATTACTTGGGCTAACATGACACTATCATGTACTCCCTCCGTTCCTAAATATAAATCTTTCTAGGGATTCAAATATGGACTACATATGGAGCAAAATGAGTGAATCTACACTCTAAACTACGTCTATATACATCCATACGTAGTCCATGGTGAAATCTCTAGAAAGACTTATATTTAGGAACGAAGGGAGTATTCGAGAATGAAAGCTACAATATCAATCTTACTCTGCAAAAGTTGGTATTGCCCATGAATTCCGCTAATACTAAGAAGAAGAAAAGTCTGTCGCATGTTCCAATGGAGGAAAAATCCATCACAGAAAATTCGGATGAATTACGCAATAGATCTTTTAAACATATTTTATTTGAGAAATAAAAATGGACCATGCAGTTGAATAAGGCTGAATGTTATGTGTACATTGAGAACTGTACAGTTGCTTCATGCATATCTATATGTTCTATTTGTGCAAATTGATATTCGCCACTCATTACACCAGGTAGATGGGATGTTCTGACATGGTCAAAATAGTGCCAATTGGCTATACTATTTTGTTTTACGTGCTTGCTTGGATTGGATCATTTTATTGAACAAAATCAGTCAGTTGATTGTAGTCTTAGTTCAGAAACTGTTATTTGACACTATTTACCCATGCTTAGCACAAGCATGGGCTAAGAAAAAGTTAATTGCACATCACTTGTTGGAAGTAATCAGCATCTCTTACACATTGCTTCTAATTTTCTGTAGATTGATGACATGGATAACCTTATTGAGATAGTAAGGCAAGCAGCAAAAGAAGGAGCATTGCTTCTATATACCCTTGCCGACCCTTCAATGGCCGAGGCAACTAAGAAGGCTTGTGATTTATGGGGTGTTCCATCTACCGATGTTCTTCGTCCTACTATTGACGCGATAGCTTCTCATATTGGTGTTGCTCCATCTGGTATTTCACGAAGCTCTGCTAGCCGAAAGGGTCAACTTTCTGAGGATTACTTCCAACGAATTGAAGCGATTGATTTTACCATCAAACAAGATGATGGCGCTCAGCCACAGAACCTTGCCCGTGCACACATTGTGCTTGTTGGTGTTTCACGTACTGGGAAAACACCATTGTCAATTTATCTAGCACAAAAAGGGTACAAAGTGGCCAACGTCCCAATTGTGATGGGTATTGATCTTCCAAAGGCCCTATTCGAGATCGACCAGGATAAGATCTTTGGGTTGACGATAAACCCCGTGGTTCTTCAGGCAATCAGAAAGACGAGAGCAAACACTCTAGGATTTCATGGGCAGAAGAGCAATTATGCTGAAATGGAGCATGTGAGGCAGGAGCTCGACCATGCAAATCAAATTTTTGTTCGGCACCCAACATGGCCAGTGATCCGTAAGATCAGTTTCATCGTCTTTAATGGAGAGCTAATTTGTTTTTTTCTCACGTTATAACCATATATTTTTCGTGCAGAGGTCACTGGAAAAGCCGTAGAGGAAACAGCTGCTGTCATTGTTAGAATATATCATGACAGGAAACAGAAGTGCTCCATGCCACGCATATCAAAACGGTACTAGCACCATGTTCTATCCATTCTACTGCGCCTTGTAAAGTATGTGTGCTTTGATAAGCGCCATGTCAGCAGTACCTTAGCCGACCCTGTTATTATTAGCTCTTACCATCTTGCTTTCTGTGACCACTGACCACCTTCTAGGTGGCTTCTGTATCTGAAAGATAACGAGTTCACAGTATAGTGCAGCAGGAAATAAATGTATAATTCATTCTCTAGTTTTTCATTCCTTAAATTATTTTCAGTTATTGAACTATTCTTAGTCTGTTAAGTAAATTGTAGGTTGAACTGAGTTTGTTAGAAAAATGAAAATCAGCGCAATATATTTCTTGCAAAAATAGGACTCTCCGTCAGTATAAAATGGTTAGATGTGGACCATAATGTCCTTATCCTCCTGAAAAAGCTCTGCTAAGACAGGGTGCATGGGACATCACAACGATTTGTCCTCCTAAGCTTGACCACTAGAATCATTTGTGCAAGGGTGTGTTCACTCTTACATTCGATAGGAAGGCTATATGAAAGTAGTTTCAGTAAGATCATGAACTAGCAATATTTTTACTCTTCTTTTGATCTTCATTTCCTTTGTTTATTTATTGTTTTCATTACGAGGTTTCTTCAAATTTGACAACCCTTGTTTTTTGGAAGTATGCTGCCTTCTACTTTGTGGTTGCCGGTTGAAGTACACGTCTTATCTTGTGCATTCGTGGTTGAAAGTAGATGATAAATTTCTGGCCAGATGTGCTTCTACAAAAATGTAGCTTCTCTGTCAAACCAGGGCCACCTTGAACCAGACCTGTGGTAACAGAAGTCTGGTTGAGCTGATCAGGAATCTGGCTATATGGTAGCTGCAGCAGCTCAAGGGCTGACTAAAAGACTCCTTAGATAATCCTTGTTTGGTGGTACTTGATATCCTGTTTCTTTTTGATACAAAGTGAAGATAAATTTGGAAGGCGCTACTTTCAATCAACAAATACTCCTGACATAATCCTTGTTTAAAACCAAGACCAGCCAGGACTAGCACTTTGTGGCATATTTTGATAGGAGGAGCAACCACGAGCACACTGCGTAGAGTCCAGGGCTCGGAATGCGGGTGGGCTGCGAGCGCATGCGCACTGCTAGCCAACAGTCTCACAGAATCCTTGTTGTGGTTCTTGTTATCTTGTTTCCATTTGGTACAAAGTTCAAATTGAATTTTTGAAGACTGTCTCTGGAATCAACAAACTGCCTCCTGCTCACTTTGTATCCTGCAAAAGGGTTTCAAGCTCATGGCAGCTGTAGCTATCGTCCAACCACATGTTTTTTCTGAAATATCCTGGATATGCTCCAGGATGTTTTCATTGCATCGCGAGTATGATGCTTAGCTGGGGTCCTGAATTTGTATGCATTGAAATGAATATCTCAAGGAATATGTTTATGTTCTTGCAGGGTAGCTCCAATTCGAGTCTACGGTTCTTTGTCAGAGATGGTTAAGACTCCTGTTGAGCCTGAAAAGGTATTGGCTATGGACGTATGAATGTGTTCTGCAGCAGCGAAGTGAAATCAGAAATTATAGAGCCTACTATCCGGTACTTGTGTGTCTCAACTCCGCGATTAGACTATAGTCATTGTGCATAGAAAATAAGAGGGGCCATGTTAAAACTGCTCTTCTTTAAATCATCATAGCCTGTGCTGTCATGTGTTGGTTATTCATTGGTTTAGTTTTCCTTTCAAGTCAAGCACCCATGTCATGTACAACCTCTTCTAGGAATGACCCAGGCAAAGACAATTATTCCAAAAACATCAGTGTATATTTGTGTATGCTTATGTGTGCAGTATGTGTAAGCGACTTGTATTCTTTTGAACAATGAGAACAGAAAAAAGGGGGCAATAACAGAAGAAACCAGAATAGAAAGGGAGAACTGCCATCACAAACTTCTCCATCAGGACCTCAACCGGCCTAATCTCTTCTCTGCCGTCTGCTATGTATTCTGCTGTGCCTTCCCATATCACCACACGATTTTCACCCGAATTCTGGTAAATATCAGTCCCCGTCACAATCTCTACAGATCATAGGTTTGAAAACCCTGTGCTGTGATGAACACGCGAAAATCTCTTTGCGCTATGAGCCTGGTGTTTCACCGTGCATCGCTGTCGGCTCCCGTGCCGCTCCCGGCGCTGTCCATCTTGTTCATGGAAAGGGTGAAGTAGAGCAGAATCAAGGTCCCCACGCTGGACCTGCATAAACAAGAAGAAGGAAAAATCAGTTGGAGTTCAGATATTATCACTGGAGAAGACCCTGCTCACCAAACGAACGTTACTCCTGACACCTTTTTGTTATCTATTACTGCTATGCTCTGGGTGCAAACACTACTCCAGCCAGAGCAGAGCAGTCACACTACTCACTGGAGTACCACATGTGAATGAATTAAAACCAATTCAGAAACACCAAACTAGGCTACTCCAGATCAACAGAACCTTTTCTCCCCTTCTCCTCGACGGCTAGGGCGAATACTCCCTTCTAGGATCCGGATGCCTCCGTTCCAGCTAGTAGTTTAGTTTGGATAATCCAGTCCCTGCATGGACACGCTGCTTCTTCGAATTTATCTTTCGGGCTCGATCCTCCTCAAGTTTGTCCGCCTGGACATGATGGACGGAGCTCCAGCATAGATTTCTATAGTCTCCTTGGTCGTCGAGGTTGAAATTTCTCCTCGTGTGTGATGGCAAGATTTGGTGTGACTTCAGATCTATTAAAGGGTTCAATAGTTGCGATCGCGGCTTCAGGGCATTGATCCTTTGGGACACATGCATAGAGACTTCCCGGTTGTTATCTACAAGGACAATCTGGCTTTGCATGGAAGCGGCGAGAGCAATGCGATGCGGCTTTGTTCCGGCGGTTTTAGTAGTCGTACGATGGTCTGGGGGGGTCTCGATGTAGTAAATTTATATTATTCTTAAGGTGCCTTATAACTTTTATAATCTATCTGCATCCTTCTAAAAATACTAGCAGTACTAAATTGGCTGGTTGTTGGTCGATCGCCCTCTGTCGTCTCTCGATCACCGTGGCGAAGGCGAAGGTGCCAACCAGTTGTGCAACGGGGACTTGGCAACGAGAAACCACGGCCGTTCTTGCGCAGGATTTCCGCACGCACGCACGCAGGAGGTGCACCATCACCGGTCGCGACGGACCCGTCCTAGACGCTGCGCATTATTGCCGATAATGATATCCCACGATCGGCTCCCTTCAAGCTGGAGGAGAGCCGTCGCGTCAGATCCGATTAGTTGCATTTGCTAGGTCCGGTTGATGTGCCTGTCGCCACTCGCCACAAGACGCCAACAGGATTCGCTTTGCGTACTACAACTGCCAGTGAACTTGCAAGGTACACTCACTGAATGCTTAACAGCTCCGCCTAATGATGGTTCGTGTTGTCCATGAATGGCAATGAAGCACGGCGGGTTTTGGGGGCAAAAAGTCGCCAGCGGCGACGACAAATGAGAGCGTACTGCCACTGATCCATCACCCCTAAGGCTGGTCACAGTGGGGAGGAACTTAGGAGTAACATCACACACTCCAATACAACTTTGCTTATGTGGCACGTATTTAATGAAGAGAGAGGTGCTTGTGGTAACTAGCTAAGTTACCGGAACATCCCCGCAAAAAAAAAAAAGTTACCGGAACATCACACACTCCAAGAAACAATGAGTCTATAACCTAATAAATACATCATTGCATGACACTACATATATGTTCCTACCCACTATGAAGATAGTAACATAGTCTAGAAAAGTGTGTAAGTTACTAGCTTATGTTCTTCCCCATTGTGACCAGCCTAAGTCGCCTAAGGGCATCTCCAATAGTTTGTATGTTAGCTTGTTGGTAAAATATGCCATGTCATCAACCAACACCTTAACATACAACAACTTCAATGGGTTGTACGTAGTTTGCCCAATAGAATGTGAGACTATAAATAAGGTGCTCTCTCATTCTACTTCGGAGCTTGTGCAAGGGGTGTTGGTTCATGTACATACAACCTTCTTATCTTCCCTCATTTATTGCATGACACATCATCAAAAATCCTATGTGGCAAAGTCTACCAACAACTATCTTACAACCATTGAAGATGCCCTAACATGTCCAGAGAATAAATTTCATTTCAAAGTGAAACGTGTGCGTACTACAGAGGAGAGGAGCCTGCAACACTGCCTAGTTCTACTAGTTGACACTATTGACACTCTGCTGCCGGCTGGTTCAGTGATTGGATCTAAGCAGCACAAAAATTAAACTAAGGGGAAGGGGAAGAAGATTCTTACAGCGTGGCGAAGAGGAAGACGACCCTTCGGGGATCCAGCCACGGCGCCGGACGCCGCCCCAGCCGCCTGGACTTCCCTCCCGGCGTGCCGGCGCCTCCCGGCGTGTTCACCAGCCGGTGCCCGTTCAGCATCTCGTCGGCGGCCGCCACGTGGACCAAGAGCGGGGACAGCGGCGGCCTCTCGCCCGTCCCTACCCCGCCTCCTGCACTCAAACGGATCAAACCCATCGTCAGAACTCCAAAGTGTGCAGTTAACGTCAGTGTCACTGGTCAGGAACTTGAGTACTAGCAATTGAGTCGTAATTTCGTGAAATACAACAAGAAGAAAAAACTGAATTTTGGTCCTAATTGCGAAGGCAGATTATCAACTGGGCAGGCTAACCTGTGGTGCCAGTGGCAGCGTCGCCGTCGGCCTGCTTCCTTTCTGACCCCTTCCGCGAGAGCGACCTCACCACCCTCTGTTCATTCACAGCACAATTAAAGATAGGATAGTATCAAACACTAGGACGACGGCCTAAAGAAATCTTGACGCGCATATCGCCGTCGTCCGCCGGCCAGCCTCCAACAGACTTACAGGTGTCCTCGGGGTCGAGGCCGGCGGCGCTGCCGGCGTCGTTTCCGGGCCGTCGCCGGCGAGCGACGAGAGGGCGGCCACGTCGAGGGCGATGAACCCACCGGTCGCGGCGCCGTGTCCGGCGTCGGAGTTCGACTGCGCAAGAACCTAAAAAGGGAACAGAAGTGTTATTGTCCTGTAAGCAAGAACCTATCTACCGGCGATGAAACCGAAGTTCTTCAACCAAACAAAGAGATATTCATCACAGCCTAAAAAGGGCAAGCGACTTCATGCGCCGTCGCCGTGGAAGATCCAAATCGATTCCAGTTGGCCGGGGCAAGCAAGAACACCGTGCGGCGACTAGAGCCGATTGACGGACAGAAGATTGGACGGGAAGAGAAAGAGACTTACGGGATGGTTGGAGGCGGCGTCCCCCATGCCTTGGTGACGTTCGGCGTGCACGCAGACGCAGCTGCCTCCCGCAGGAGTATGTCTTCTCTTTTGTTGTATCTGAGTGAGTTATGGCAGCCCCTCGGGAAGGCGGAGAATTGAATGGCGGAATACTACAAAAACGAGGAACCGGAGGGAAAGGACCGTCACTTTGCTCTTTTTGTTGAGGACCAAAGATTAGATTCTCTCTCTGCTCGCGAGCATGGAGAGAAGATGATGTTCACAGTACAGCTTCGCTTCTCTTATATATACTGCTGGATTTTTTGTGGGCACCCACGGACGGAATTGTATAGAAATTACACTAGTACTAGTACTAGTATATCTCTTGTGGGGTCCATCTAGGTCTCAATAGATTGCTAGTAAGATTTTATTAGGTCCTGCTTGATTTATAAAATTTAGAACCGATTTTATAAAAGTGTAATTTTAGTATAGTGAAAATTTTAACCCGTTTGTTTCTCTTATTAATTACATGCAGTTCTTGTGCATGGTTCCAACTTTTCCCCGTACAATACGCACGGAAAATAAAAGTTCCAGCGATAAAGTTTCGTACGAACGTTGCTGCGAATAAGCTAGTGTTCGCACACGAACACGTCATCGTGTACCCCCGACGCCGGGGTGATGCAACGCAGCTCACGTCGAAGGAGACCCGGAAACGATACGCACACAATTAGACGGGCGCTTTTGTAGACCCAAAACCCCATACACCCGGGAGGGATCCCGTCATGAGCGGGGCGGCTATGGATTGCCCTAGGTCGACCTGATCGCCCGTAGGGCCTCGTGGATCGCTGCCTTCCTTCACGAAGAACAAACGAAGAACGAAAAGAAGAGCAAAGGGAGAAGGTAAAAGATAAAAACTGATAGATGGATTTGTTTGACCGTGTGTTGTTTTTCAATCGGTCGCCACCTCTTGTCTATATAAGAGATGGATGGACTTCCGTACAAGAAAAGGAGTTGCCTTGTCGTCCAAATCATCAAAATCTAACCAAACACGGTTCACGACCTCCAGGCCGGATGTTCGGCTGGAGGCCCAGATGATCCGACCAAGCCTAGATTTCTGATAGCATCACATTGATCGGGTTGTAAGTTTTGCATACGATCTCGGAGAAAGACGATTTTTTATATCAAAAGACTTTTCGAGGAGCCAGACAACTTTCATGTTGAAAACTTTTCGATCTGAGGTCATCTTGATGGGGTTTCGGGCTGTTTTCTAACATGTGCAGGAGAAAAAGTTGTCCGGGCGTTCAGACATTTGTCCAGATTGTCAGCCTCCACCCGGATCATCCGGGACTGGTCCCAGATCACCCGGCTTCATTATCAACCTTATGTTGCCTTAGTCGTTCGTTCGGCCTCCGACCGGATGATCTAGGTCCCAGCCCGGATGATCCGGCCATATAGTGCTGCAACATGCAGTTTTGGTAGCAACTTTTGCATATGACCTTGGACTAAGACGATTTTTATATCAAAATTGTCCGTTTCAACGAGACATATAACTTTCATGTTGAAACTTTTTTCATCTGACATCATCTTGATTAGGTTTTGTGCCATGCCAAAATCTGGTGTCAACACATGCCCCCCTATTTTTCGGCAAAGCTGGCTCGTCGAAAAATGACTTGCAAGACTTTGCTCTAAAGACGATGTCAACACTCTATCGGCCATTTATATGTGCTTAGGGTGATAATTATATAGCGGCCATGTCTTTGCTTACGGTGATAGTTATATATTGGCCACTTTGATTAGCAAGAAAATACAACTAATCGAATGTATGGTGATGTGGTAAAACCCTGGCATGATGTAAGAAGTTGTATTGCATCCATGGATCAAATTAGCCCATGGAGGGTGACCAATCATACCTCAGGATGAATTCCATGTCATCGACATCAATGGCATAGTTGGAGAATGTGAATGATGTGTGGACCGAAGATGTTGAAACCTTCGGCTTGGTAGTTCATAATTATCACTCTTTTCCTTCTTCACATTTGCCGCACTTCTTGCAATGGAAGCATACACATCATTCTTGTTTTGAGTACTTCCTTTGCGAACCCATGCCATGTTTTTTTATTCAAGTTCTTGTGCACTAAGTTTTTGTAATTTCTTCATCTGCCAATATGATAGGCCGAGTGGGCGCCCCGACTGTGATTTTGTTTGAAGCAATGGCAATTCTTGTTTTACCTTGCGCACTCTCAACTTCTTTTCACCAGACTTGGCACTTTGACTCTTGACAATTGATTGCTTCACTTCTTTGCCTTTTGTAGCCAATGTTAATACTTTAATTGTCTTTTTATCATTTAAGACCAAATCTGAATTGGCACTTTTGTGACCATATTTTTTAACTCGATACACTTGTTTGACCACCTCATTCTCCTTTCTTGAGCTCGGGACCGATTTCTTTTTATTGAAATGGTCTTGAACATGCGACTGTTCACTGAACGTTGATCTTCTTGGAGCTGCATAATAATGGTGAGATGGTTTATAATAGGATGGAGAATGTGCCCTTGTATCATGCTTGGAGATCACATGACCAAGGTAGGTTACTGATAATCCCCAAGTGCAGGAAATCATCGTAGCAATTCCTAAAGGTGGAAGTGATAAGTATGGAGTGTCGAACCCACAAGGAGCTAAAGGTAAGATCAATATTCTCTCAAGTCCTAACTGCCACTGATACGACTCTACGTACACCGAACGTTTGCTTCCAACTAAAAACGAGAAATAAAACTATGTTGTGGGTATGAAGAGGATAACTTTGCATGATATCGAAGAGCTAAAATATAAAAGTAGGTGTTGTTATCATAAAGTTATAATATATTACTAAATATTATAAATAGCGAGTGTGGAATAATGATGGGTCGGTGTGCGGAATTATCCTAGGCAATTGTTAACAAGACCGGTAATCACTATTGCAATTTCATATGAGGGAGAGGCATAAGCTAACATACTTTCTCTTCTTGGATCATATGCACTTGTGACTGGAACTCTAGCAAGCATCCGCAACTACTAAAGATCATAAGGTAAAACCCAACCATAGCATTAACATATCAAGTCCCATTTATCCCATACGCAACAACCCCTTACTCGGGTTTATGCTTCTGTCACTCAAGCAACCCACTATAAGCGGGAATCCCTCACGCTTGCGCGACACGGAGGGCACAATAGGACAGCACCAAAATAAGACATACAACTCATACCAATCTAGATCATCAATCAACCCAAAGACAAATGATATCTACTCAAAACATCATAGCATGGCAACACATCATTGGATCATAAATATGTGGCATAAAGCACCATGTTCAAGTAGGGATTACAGCGGGGTGCGGGAGAGTGGACCGCGTAAAAGAGATGAGGATGGTGATGTTGATGAATACGATCACCGCGGCGATGATTCCCCTCCCGATGGCACTCCGGCGCCACCGAGAGAGAGGAGGAGAGGCTCTCCCCCTTGTGCTTCCTCCTCCATGGCTCCCCCCCGGAATGGGGAGAGGTTCTCGCTCTGGTCCTTGGCCTCCATGGCGATGATGGCCCCTCCGGGATCCTCCCCCATGGCCTCCGGTGATGATGGCCCCCTCTGGCAGGGTGCCAGAGAGAGCCTAGATTGATTTCTCGTGGCTACAGAGGCTTGCAGCAGTAGAACTTCTGATCTAGGTTATTTTTTGGAGGTTTGGGCATTTATAGGAGAGGTTGGCGTCGAGAACAAGTCAGGGGGCCCCACGGGAAGTCCACGAGGCACAGGGGCGCGCCCCAGGGGGGTGGGTGCACCCCCACCCTTGTGGGGCCCACGAGACTCCCCTCCAGTAACTCTTTGTTCTATTATTTTGTATATTTTTCAGAAAAATTCTCTGTTGATTTTTAGCGCACTCCGCAAAAACACCACCACGGTAGTTCTGCTGAAAACAGCGTCAGTCTGGTTTAGTTCTAATCAAATCATACCAATCATATAAACTATTGTAAACATGGCATGAATACTTCATAAATTATAGATACGTTGGAGACGTATCAGCATCCCCCAGCTTAATTCCTGTTCGTTCCCGAGTAGGTAAATGATAAAATAAGTAATTTATGAAGTGTGAATGCTAGCAAGTGCTTAAGTTTGATCAATGATAGTTTTAATCACTTTTTCTAGCATCATTATATATCATAACAGTAGCACAACTCATAAAACTTCTCATGATCAGGTAACAAGCTATTCACATGTTAAAGTATAGATCATAAACTTTCTTGAAAACTAACAAACCATGCTCTTGGTCATCAAACAATTGCAATTCATCTTATTTTTGGGAAGGGTCTATGTAAGGGCTTTGATTCAGAAAACTCCACATACTCAACTATCATTTAATCTTTCACAATTGCTAACACTCATGTGATATTTATGGGTTCAAAGTTTCAATCGGACACAGAGAAAGATAGGGGCTTATAGTTTCGCCTCCCAACCTTTTACCTCAAGGGTAATGTCAACAATAATAATTTATGAAAACTTACATCCGAGTGGATATATATATATATATATATATATATATATATATATATATATATATGACAAATGTTTCCTACAAGCAGTGGTAGTTACCACCACTTACGTTTTGTATGTTGTATGTAGTGTCTGTCGAAATCAAGAGTATGTGCGTGTAGTATGTAGTATATAATAATGATTAGGTAGTATATATACTAATTTTTAGGTAGTATATATCATGTTTTGAGTATACTCTTTTTTACGTACAAATATGTATGTATTTCACAAATATAACAAAAACTATGGGAGTTACCCCATATGTCTCATATACTACCATGTGGTACTATATATAGTACTTTATCATTTTAAATATATTCATGTATTATATCTAAGATATTTCAAAGCAAATTACATGAAAAAATTACATATGAACCCATAGTTTTTGTTATATTTGTGAAATACGTACATAGTTATACGTAAAAAAGAGCATACTCAAAACATGGTATATACTACCTAAAATTAGTATATATATACTACCTAATCATTGTTATATACTACATACTACACGTACATACTCTCAATTTTGACAGATACTACATACAACATACAAAACGCAAGTGGTGGTAACTACCACTGCTTGTAGGAAACATTTGTCAAGGGTAATGTCAACAATAATAATCTATGAAAACCTACATCCAAGTGGATATATATATCCGGATCGCTCCAAGACAAAGTGCTTGCCAAAGGAAAAAGTGTAAAAAGTAAAGATGATGATCACCATGACTCTTGTATAAGGGTAGAAGATAAAAGTAAAAGATAGGCCCTTCACAGAGGGAAGGAGAGGTTGTCGTGCGCTTTTATGGTTGGGTGCACAAAATCTTAATGCAAAAGAAAATCACTTTATATTGCCGCTTGTGATAAAGGCCTTTATTATGCAGTACGTCGCTTTTATTTCTTCCCTATCACAAGTTCGTATAAAGCTTATTTTCTTCGCACTAATAGATCATACATATTTAAGGAGCAATTTTTATTGCATGCACTGATAACAACTTACTTGAAGGATCTTACTCAATCCATAGGTAGGTATGATGGACTCTCATGGCAAAACTAGTTTAAGGGATGTTTGGAAGCACAAGTAGTATCTCTACTTGGTGCAAAGAATTTGGCTAGCATGAGATGGAAAGGCAAGCTCAAGTTGTTGGATGATCCAAGACAATATAACGTTTCGGATATAGGAAACATGACCCATTAGGTTGTCTTCCTTGTCCAACATCAACTTTCTAGCATGTCATATTTTAATGACAACTCACAATTACAAAAGATGTCCAAGATAGTATATTTATATGTGAAATATCTCTTCCTTTAATATTCTTTCATGAATTGTTGACCAATTCTGCGTTTGCTAATTTCCAATAAGTTTACTACCTATACTTATTATGTGTGAAGTCATTACTCCCCATGTTATAAGCATATGAAACATATGTATATATAAATTTAGATTTATGATATTCAATACATTCAACCATTTACTCATAGAATATACGTGAAGCACGTGAGTGAATGACAAACTACTCCAAAAGATATAAATGAAGAACACTGAGTAGTCCAATAATTAACTAGCCATGGGAGGATTCTTTTTCATTCAAGATTTCAGATCCAATGATTTTATTCAAACAGAAAGTAAAATTAAAAATACGCTCCAAGAAAAACACATATCATGTGACGAATGGAAATATAGCTCCGAGTAAGGTATACCTATAGTTTTGAAGACGAAAGAGGGGATGCCTTCCGGGGCATCCCCAAGCTTAGGCGCTTGAGTCTTCTTTGAATATTACCTTGGGGTGCCTGGGCATCCCCAAGCTTAGGGTCTTTCCACTCCTTATTCTCCTCATATCGATATCTCACTCAAAACTTGAAAACTTCAATCACACAAAATTCAACGGAACCTTGTGAGATGGGTTAGTATGATAAAGAGTAAATAATTCACTTTGGTACTATCAAAGACAAGATTCATAATTGTCCTTACACAATGCCTACTGTACGATATCATTTATACAATTTATATTGAGCAATATAAGCCATAGGAACTAGAAAACAAGCAAACTATGCATTGGAAATAGAATCTGCGAGAAACAAAACAGTCTGTAACGATTTGAACAAGAACCATACTTATGTTACTCCAAAAATTCTGAAATAAATTGGTGGACGTGAGGAATTTGTCTATTAATCTTCTGCAAAAAGAATCAACTCAAAAGCACTCTTATGTAAAACATGACAGCTAATGTCATGAGCGCAAAGTTTGTGTTTTTTACAGCATGATCACATTAACTTTCACCCAAGTCTTCCCAAAGGTCTTACTTGGCACTTTATTGAAACAAAAGCTATAAAACATGATTACTACAGTAGCTTTATCATGTGAACACACAAAAACAGTAAGGGTAAATATTGGGTTGTCTCCCAACAAGCGCTTTTCTTTAATGCCTTTTAGCTAGGCATGATGATTTCAATGATGCTCACATAAAAGATAAGAATTGAAACACAAAGAGAGCATCATGAATAATATGAATAGCACATTTAAATCTAAACCACCTACTATGCCTAGGGATTTTGTGATCACACAATTTATAGGAACAACAATCAACTAGCATAGGAAGGCAAAACAAGTATAACTTCAAAACTTTAGACACATAGAGAGGAAACTTGATATTATTGTAACTCCTACAAGCATATATTCCTCCCTCATAATAATTTTTAGTAGCATCATGAATGAATTCAACAATATAATCATCACATAAAGCATTCTTTTCGTGATATACAAGCATAGAAATTTTACTACTCTCCACATAAACAAAATTCTTCTCATTTGGGATAGTGGGAGCAAACTCAACAAAATAACTGTCATGTGAGGCATAATCCAATTGAAAATTAAAATCATGATGACAAGTTTCATGGTTAAAATTATTCTTTATAGCATACATTCATCACAATAATCATCATAGATAGCAACTTTGTTCTCATAATCAGTTGGAACCTCTTCCAAAATAGTGGAATCATTACTAACTAAAGTTGACACTCTTCCAAATCCACTTTCATAAATATCACACTAAGATTCAACACCCTCCAAAATAGTGGCATCACTAATTCCTAAAGTTGACACTCTTCCAAACCCACTTTATATGATAGTATTATTCATACTCCAAAAGATATAAGTGAAGTTCATGGAGCATTCTACAATTAATATAGACTAACCAATATCCAAGCTCAAAATATATAAGTGAAGCACACGAATCATTCTATAAAACTATACTCAAAAGATTTAAGTGAAGCACAAAGAGCATTCTATAAGGTCATACTCAAAAGATATAAGTGAAGCACATGAAGCATTATGTAAATTGATGAAGGGCTATCTCATACTAGCATGATTCTTAAAGAAAAAGAAAAACACAAGGGACACAAATCATGTGAACAAAACAAAAACCAAGGTATAACGACAACTGTTGAAGAACAAACATGGGATGCCAACCGGGGCATCCCCAAGCTTAGATGCTTGAGTATCCTTGGATTATTTACTTGGGGTGCCTTGGGCAACCCCAAGCTTGAACTCTTTCCTCTCTTTATTCTTCTCACATCGGCAACTCCTTGTTCTTCGAACACTTCATCCACAAAAACTTAACAAAAACTTTGTGAGATCCGTTAGTATACTAAAGCAAATCACTACCTTTAGGCACTGTTGTATAAACGCATTCCAATTTCATATTAGCACTTTATCTACTATATTCCAACTTCACCATGGTTCATACCCCCCGATACTACCCATGAATTCATCAAAATAAGCGAACAACACATAGAAACCAGAATCTGTCAAAAACATGACAGTCTATAGTAATATGGGAATTTAGTAAACTTCTATAACTCCAAAAAATTCTAAAAAAAATGAAAATTTAAAAAATTTGTACGAAAGTAATGTGCAAAAAGTTTCAGACCCATTTGACTTTCTAGTAAAAAATGTAAATTCATGCGCTACATCCAAAGTTTTTGTTTTTGTACTGCACATAGTAAACAAGCAATCTAATCATCCTAAAACCAAAGCTTGGCACATTTATAACACAGTGGATATATACAAGGGGATAATTATTTTCAGAGAAGCTTCCATGGATTTTTTTACATTGTTTCCATGAGCATGAACACAAGTGTTCAAGGTCGACCCTCACTTCTCCAATGCATAACTTTCCAATCACTTCTCTTTTTGGAAAACTTTTAGGCATATGAGGCAGGTGCATCTTTTTGTATTCATTCTTTCAATTTTTTGTATATTTCACCCACAACTAAGCAAAAACAAAAGGGAAAACAAATCCTACTTAGTGAAGAAAGCAAACAAGCATACACAAAAATATCAACCCCACGCTATTGCTCCCCGGCAATGGCGCTAGAAAAGAGCTTGATAATCCCCAAGTGCAGGGAATCATCGTAGCAATTCCCAAAGGTGGAAGTGATAAGTATGGAGTGTCGAACCCACAAGGAGATAAAGGTAAGATCAATATTCTCTCAAGTCCTATCTACCACTGATACAACTCTACGTACACCGAACGTTTGCTTCCAACTAGAAACGAGAAATAAAACTACGTTGTGGGTATGAAGAGGATAACTTTGCATGATATCGGAGAGCTAAAATATAAAAGTAGGTGATGTTATCATAAATTTAGAATATATTACTAAATATTATAAATAGTTGGTGTGGAATAATGATGGGTCGGTGTGCGGAATTATCCTAGGCGATTGTTAACAAGACTGGTAATCACTATTGCAATTTCATATGAGGGAGAGGCATAAGCTAACATAATTTCTCTTCTTGAATCATATGCACTTGTGACTGGACCTCTAGAAAGCATCCGCAACTACTAAAGATCATTAAGGTAAACCCCAACCATAGCATTGACATATCAAGTCCCCTTTATCCCATACGCAACAACCCCCTTACTTGGGTTTATGCTTCTGTCACTCAAGCAACCCACTATAAGCGAATCATGAACCTATTGCAACACCCTACAATGGGAATCCCTCATGCTTGCGCGACACGGAGGGCACAATAGGACATCACCAAAATACATACAACTCATACCAATCTAGATCATCAATCAACCCAAAGACAAAGGATATCTACTCAAAACATCATAGGATGGCAACACATCATTGGATCATAATATGTGGCATAAAGCACCATGTTCAAGTAGGGATTACAGCAGGGTGCGGGAGAGTGGACCGCGTAAAAGAGATGAGGATGGTGATGATGATGGTGATGTTGATGAATACGATCACCGCGGCGATGATTCCCCTCCCGATGGTGCTCCGGCGCCACCGAGAGAGAGGAGGAGAGGTTCTGCCCCTTGTGCTTCCTCCTCCATGGCTTACCCCCCCTGAATGGGGAGAGGTTCTCGCTCTGGTCCTTGGCCTCCATGGTGATGATGGCCCCTCCGGGATCCTCCCCCATGGCCCGCGGTGATGATGGCCCCCTCTGGCAGGGTGCCAGAGAGGGCCTAGATTGATTTCTCGTGGCTACAGAGGCTTGCGGCGGCAGAACTTCTGATCTAGGTTATTTTCTGGTGGTTTGGGCATTTATAGGAGAGGTTGGTGTCGAGAATAAGTCAGGGGCCCCCATGGGAACTCCACAAGGCACAGGGGCACGCCCCCACCCTCGTGGGGCCCACGGAACTCCCCTCCAGTAACTCTTTGTTCCATTATTTTTTATATTTTCTAGAAAAATTCTCCGTTGATTTTTAGTACACTCCGAGAACTTTTATTTCTGCACAAAAACACCACCACGGCAGTTCTGCTGAAAACAGCGTCAGTCCGGTTAGTTCTAATCAAATCATACCAAAATCATATAAAACTATTGTAAACATCGCATGAATACTTCATACATTATAGATACGTTGGAGACGTATCAGTTACTTTGGGTAACCAGAATACACTTGGAATATTTGGCATATAGCTGATGCTCTCAAAGATTTTTCCAGTACAAGACGAAGATATTCAGCATGGTCTTCTATATTCTTGGAATACATAAGGATATCACCTAGATAAACCACAGTGAACTTGTCGAGGTATTCCATGAAGATATAGTTCATCATCGAGAGAATGTTGCTGGAGCATTGGTTAAGCCGAAAGACATGACGGTGTACGCGTATGAAAGATAGCGAGTAACGAATGCGGTCTTTGGAGTATCCTCTTCATGAACCCGGATCTGGTGGTAACCCAACCTCAAGTCAAGTTTAGAGAAGACTGAGGAACCAGTAAATTGGTCATACAGATCATTAATGGGAGAAAGCGAATACTTGTTCTGAATTGTTGCTTGGTGGATAGGTCGGTAGTTTTGGACCAAACGATTCGTTCCATCCTTCTTCTTGTCAAAGAGAAAAGCTGCTCCCCGAGCAAAGGAACTTGGACTAATGAAACCCTTGCAAAGAGAATTGTCGATTTCCTCCTTAATTTCTAGGAGTCCATGTGGTGATATCTTGTAGGGTCGCTTGGTAATAGGAGTGGTGCCTGGTTTCAGGTCGATGAAAAATTCAACAACTCTAACAGGTGGTATTCCTAGGAGTTCTTCTAGAAATACATCTTGTAATTCGCAAACGACCGGAACATTTTCAATTCCCTCAAGAGGTGATGCGTTCAATGCATTCATGGAATAAATCCGTGCTTCAACATTTTGAACAAGACGAGCATGGTAGCTTACTATCTCATTCGAAGGATGTTGGAGATGGACGGTTTTAGTGGTGCAAACAATAGAAGCAGTATGCGTTTTCAACCAATCCATTCCCAGAATGAGGTAAATATTGGAGGACTTCAAAACAATGGGAGAGACATGGAAGTCCAACCTTTCAATTTCAATGGTGACGTTGTGGCTAACCATGGAGGTTCGACATTGGCCCGTAGCGTTGTGTACCACTAGTGGAGTGTTCATCTCTTTGTATTTAATGACATGAGTGAATGCAAAATCTTCTGATATGAAAGAATGCGATGCTCCTGAATCGAATAAAATAGAAGTTGGTACTGAATTCACCAGAAGAGTACCCATCACAGTAGCAAGTTGGTCTTGAGCTTCATTCAGATCAATGTGGTTAGCTTGACCACGACCATATAAAGGTCTGGCATTGTTGTTGTGGGGCTGGTTGTTACCACAACCATTGCCACGGCCAGTTGAAGGAAGTGCAAATTGGTCCTGATTCTGATAGCATTCCCTGGCACGGTGACCTGGATGACCACACTTGAATCACAACTCGTCATTGGGATAGGGAGTAGGAGCTCGGGGTGGTGCAACTTGAATAGGTTGCCTCGATGGTGGAGGAGGCAGACAAGGTGCAACATAGGACGGCCTTGGTGCAGGGGCAGCTGGGTGATACATGTTGTGGGGAATCCATATTCGACGTTTCTGTGATGATGATCCCGAAGATGAGCCAGTGTCACGGTTACGCTTGAAGGCTTCCTTGTGTTCCTGCAGACCAGTCTCAACCTGAATGGCCTTGTTCACCAAGGTGGCGAAGTCAACGAAGTCTTGAACAAGGAGTGCGAGCTTGATATCAGGGTGAAGTCCTTCACGGAACTTGTCTACGAGTATCAGTAGCGATATCTTCCTCAACATAGCGGGACAAGTCAAGGAACTCCCTTGATAAGCATCCACACTCTTGTTGCCCCGAGTGAGGTTGCAGAACTCTTGCTTCTTCCTGTCCATAATTCCCTGAGGAATGTAGCGGGCACGGAAGGCAGCTTGGAACTCCAGCCAGGTAATGACTGTTCCAATAGGTTGTGAATGCATGTGTCTGTCCCGCCATTCAGCAGCGAGACCCTTGAGGAAATAGGACACGAAAGTGACATAATTGGCATGGTCAACATTAGCAGACTCCAACTCATAAGCGATGTTGCGGAGCCAGTCATCAGCATCAAGGGGCTATGTTGAACTGCGATAGATAGTAGGGTTGAGGCGCATGAATTCTTGCAGAATTACTGGGGCTGGCTGCTGATTCATACTAGGTCACGGAAACTAAGCCATGAGCCCTTCCATAAACTGGCAATTCAGCTCAAATTACTGAATCATTCCCGCCATATATTCGGGTGGTGGTGATTATTGGCACCACGGACACAACCACCTGGTCTAACCATTGATGTCTACTACACAACTTTATTCTTGTAGACTCGTGTTGGGCCTCCAAGCGCAGAGTTTTGTAGGACAGTAGCAATTTTCCCTCAAGTGGATGACCTAAGGTTTATCAGTCCGTGGGAGGTGTAGGATGAAGATAGTCTCTCTCAAGCAACCCTACAATCAAATACAAGAAATCTCTTGTGTCCCCAACACACCCAATACAATGGCAAATTGTATAGGTGCACTAGTTCGGCGAAGAGATGGGGATAAAAGTGTAGTATGGATAGTAGATATGAGTTTTTGTAGTGCAAATAATAGAAACAACAAGGGAGTAAATAGTAAAATGGAGCACAAAAGGTATTGCAATGATGGAAAATGAGGCATAGGGTGCATACTTTCACTAGTGCAATCTCTCTAACATAGTTGGATCATATGATTATGCCTCAAAGTCCAATAAAGAATCACTCCCGAGTTCCTATTCGCGGAGAACAAAAGATAGAATTTTTTTGTAGGGTACGAAACCACCTCAAAGCTATTCTTTCTGATCAATCTATCCTAGAGTTCATATTAAAATAACACAAAGCTATTCTTTTCGATTAATATAACCAAGAGTTCGTACTAAAATAACACCATATGACACACATCAACCAACTCTAATGTCACCTAGATACTCCAATGTCACCACAAGTATCCATGAGTTAATTCTATGATATGCATCAAACAACTTCATGATTATAATATTCAATCCACACAAAGAACTACAAGGAGACCCCAAAGTTTTCTATCGGAGAAAAGATAATAAAAACGTGCATCAACCCCTACGCATTGATTACCCCAATGTCACCTTGGGAATCCGCAAGGTGAGTGCCATAACATACATCAAGTGAATCAATATGATACCCCATTTTCACCTCAAGTATTCATACCGCAAGACATACATCATGTGTTCTCGGATCTGAACATTCAATCCGACAAGACAAAACTTCAAAGGGTAAAGATTCAATTCATTACAACAAGAGTAGAGAGGGGACAAACATCATATGATCCTTCTATATTAACAAAGCCCATGATACATCAAGATCATGACATCTCAATATCACGAGAGAGAGAGAGAGAGAGAGAGATAGGGATAGATAGATAGAGAGAGAGATATTAAACACATAACTACTCGTACAAACCCTCAGCCCCGAGGGTGGACTACTCTCTCCTCATCGTGGTGGCCGCTGGGATGATGAAGATGGCCACCGGTGATGATCTTCCCCTCCGGTAGGGTGCCAGAACGGGCTCACAATATGTTTTCGGTGGCTGAAGAGGCTTGCGGTGGCGGAACTTCCAATCTAGGTTCTCCGAGAGGGTTTTGGGAATATTTGACGGTTTATAGGGTGAAGAGGGGGTGCGGGAGGCCAACGAGGTGGGCACTACCCACCGGGGCGCGCCTGGGGGCCCAGGCATGCCCTGGTGGGTTGTGCCGAGTCAAGGGATGCTTGTAAAGCTCAAGGCTGTTTATACACTTGTTGAACAGTTATATACTGGAACTCAACGTGCACTGGCCACAATTTCCCCGACTAATCAAGCACCTACTCTCTTGAGTGATGTCTTGAAAAAGCTTTCTATTCTCCCTAAGAGGATTAACGAGATGAAGCGATCATTTGCAAGAGCCGGTGTTGTGACAGCTTTGAGTCGGGCCAAGGCATGGCTAGCAGAGCTAGACCCGGCCGATTTAGTTACTAGGTATCCAAGCTTAAAATAAGATGGCACTCCCTTTGAGAAGAAAGACTTCGCTGCCTGTGTGAAGGAGATACGTTCTCTGGCCAGCCTGATTGTAAATGAAACAGATCTTTCAAGATATCAACCAGCTTATGACATGGAGAATCAGAAGATGCCCACACCGGCTTATAAAGTGATGGATCTAATTCCCCCAATCCGTAAGCACACTTTCGCTCCTGAAGTTGAACCGTCTGAGCTTATAGATGATGAAGCTGAATTCCAAGCCTTGCGTGGCATTGATTGGTCATCATGTAGCGACCTGACCCGAATGGATCAAGTCTCTGTGCTTAAGTGTCATCCCTAGATCGGTATGCTGACACACACAGTACTCGAGGATTTATAACAGAGGTAAATCACATGTATAAATAACGTAAATACTATTACCTCAATCCAAATAGCGGAAGTAACAAGGTTGTGGATTCCCATCAACACCAACGGCAAGTTGAGTGTAGAAATCGTAACCCTAACGTATCACTTACTCGTCGTAAGATCCTGCAACACGAGACGTTGCAGCCACAAAGGGTCAGTACATTGAATGTACTGGCAAATTCACACCATAGAGAAATGATGAACAAAGGCTATCACTACATGCATATTTGGCTGGTGGAGGCTATATGGTTATAATGTTTTTGCGAAAAGCCAATTTTTCCCTACTGCAAAGGAATAAATTTTATTTAACTATCATGGTGGTTGTTAAACATTGAGAAAGCACTCTCAATCCCAATTAAGTAACATGATCATTAAACAAACCCACCAGTATTAATTAAAAGTAACATGATGAGATTCACATGATAATCCAAGTACTAGATACTCAAGATGTCCATAACCGGGGACACGACTAATCATGATTAGTTTATACACTCTGCAGAGGTTTGCGCACTTTTCCCCACAAGACTCGATCTCCTCCGTTTGGATTCTCGCACTACATGGTGTTTGAGAAACGGATGACCGAGACATAGTCTTTCAGAAGCGCTAGCACCTTACGATGGGTAGACCGTACCAACCTACATCCCCTACATCTGCTAGTCTACCACTGTAAGAGTTTGCACGACTTAGTCAACTATGCTAGAGCCCATAATAGCATGTGGCTGCACACAGAAGTTTCTAGCATGAATAATCTTATGATCCCTTTGAGCCTGGGTGGCGGTCCAAAAACAAACAGGCAATCCTGGAATACCCAGGTACCTCAATTCACCCAGATGTGTATTAATGTTGCCACCTTAAATAAACCATTAATTAACAATCTCACATCTGTCATGGAAATTCACTCACCCAATCCACGTCTACTAGCATAGCATGGCATAATAAGCAAATGTAGAAGTAACTCCCAAGGGTTGATAATAAAATAGGTAATAGGTATTACCTCATCTACTTCCCAAAACCCACAATTTAATCAGATCCTAATCATGCAATTGTTTGAGGATTGATCTAATGCATAAAAACTGGGTAATAAAGAAGTATGATCAAAGTGTGAACTTGCCTGCAATGTTGATGAAGATGATTCGCACTCAAAACTCTTGATAGTTCTACGCGTCACACTCCGGTCAATCTATCGTAAGCAAGCAATAGTAACCACACATAAGCAATCACTCAAAAGCATCTAAAGAACGAAGAGAACAATTCGGAAAACATCAAAACCAGGCAAATAACTCTTGCAACATAAAACAATTTCTAACAGTACCAAAATTATGTGAATTTGGCCTTATCAGAAAGTTTAGGTCAAGAGCTTCGATTTGCAAAAAGAATCAACTAAATCGGAGTTATAGAACTCAAACTACGATCAAACGAAGTTCAAATACTAAACTGTTTGAATTTCAAATTTTAAACTTTCAAAAACAAGTTTAAGTTGTTTTACTGGAGAGAGGAGATCATAACGAAGAATTGGGCGTTGGTTTCGTTGGATTTGGATAAACGGTTGAAAAGTAGTGATCGTTTGAAGTCCAGGGGCTAAACTGTAAAAGGAATACTACAAATAGGTCCCTGGGCAGAAAAATAAAAGAAAAAGAAAAACCTACTGAGCGAACGCTCGCTTTTTAACTCTGACCAGCGAACGTTCTCTAAATAACTAGACTAAAACAGAAAATCGGGTTTAAAAAATGAAACCGCAACCCTAAAAAGAAAAACCGAAGAAAACTGGATCGGGAGGCGGTTATACCGGTCGGCGGCGGTCTAGCGGTTTTCGTTGAGAAAACCGGCGGCGGCGGCGGTTTAGATTGGCGTAGCGCCGGCTCCAGCGAGGGCGGCGAGCTCCGGCGGCGAAGGACTCGGGCGGCGGCTTCAACGGCGAGTGGAGGCGGGAGCACGGCGGCGGCGAGGAACGGCGCGGGGCGAGGAGACGACGGTGTTGGCGGCGGTGTGCACGGGGCTGTGGCGGCGGAGGTGAGATCCGGCGGCGCGGCGGTGGTTTGTGGCGCGGGCGGCGACTCGAGAGGAAAAGGGGAGGCGACAGGGTTAGGTGCGGCTTTTAAGGAGGGGGTGGGGTGAGATGGCGTGGAGGAGGGGGCACGGCGACGAGGTGAGTCCGGGCGAGGTACGGACGTCGAGGCGGCGGTGGTCGCGGCGTCGCTCGGGACTGCGTCTCGAGCTGGATGGCGAGGCGGACGGGCCGGCTGGGCTGGGCCGGCCTAGTTCGGCGGGAGGAAGAGTTTTTTAAACAAACATCTTTTTAGACAACGAAAAACAAAATAAATAATATATATATATAGGCATATAATATATCAAAGTTTTCAAAAAAAGATTTTCTACAATGTGGACATTTTTGTCAAGTTAAATAAAATCTAGAAAATTCAAATAATTCAAAGAGTGCTACTGCCCTAGAAAAATCCAGTAAAATCATTTTAAAAATACCAAAATGATTTCAAATTTATTTCTCTCCAATTTTCTAATGTAGGGAATCATGTTATCCTATTTTCTATATATTTTATTTTTGGAGAAAAATAATTTGAATAAAAGTCCAATAAATCCAAATTGAAAATAAATTCAAAAGAACTTTGAATTTAATTCTTTTAAAACTCCCAACTCACATTTCATATAATTTGAAGAAGTCATTTTATCTTCTCTCATGAAAATCATTGAGTTGCATGAAGTTTATGAATCGAAATATTTCCAAATGAAATTCAAATATTTTTAAATACCCTTTCATTTAATTAAATGGAAGAAGTCATCTCATCTTCGCTCATGGGTTTTGTATTTGAAAAGAATTTGAATTCATGAAGATCAGAAAAGAAAATGAAAAGTTTGGGAAAGTCCTTTTATTCCCTCTCATTTAACTTTCAGAAGTTTCGAATTTCACTCAATCAATCAAACAATCAATCAAATCTATCTATTTAATATAACATTCCAAAATTTAGAATTTTGGGATGTTACACATCACCAAAGTTCCAAGCAGCAAAAGAGGACGAAGAGCTGGAGAAGGATGATCCAGAAGCTTCAAACCGTCAAGGCCAAGAAAATTGAGCCGCTAGGCGGTTCAAAATATGCGATCCTTTTGAAAACACTTGATCATTTTGACTCCGTGAGTCATGTAGTAGGCTAGTGAAACTTTGCTCTATCGTGCCATCGTGCATGTTTGGGTTTTGCCCAACACAGTTTGATCAGCCACTTGAAAACTATCATCTTACACTTATGATGATATTGATTTATGCGGATGATATTCAGTACTATCCTGCACAGAAGTAGATCACAAGAGCCCTGGTGGTTTACCACAATGCGCGTCATAATATCCCATATAAAACCACTGATGATTAAAACAGTTTATAGGCAGGGCCGATTTAATCATGATTAGATACAATCATAACAAAAATATCGTACCTGTGATATTGAATCGTACTACCGGCTTATGATACTCGTGCAATAAGGGTGATAACCCCAAACTTAGAAGCCAATACTTCCAAGTATTTAATATCATCATATACTAGCGACTTATCATCCAAAGCCAGGCCGGGTTAACAGAAACCACAGATACACTTCAAATATGAGCTGTGAGAATTGAGGCTACATGGCCTGAAGCACTATAAACCATTAAATATGGTATCAAGATGAACCCAAAAAATTTCAAAAAACAAGTCAAAGCAAGAAAATGAGGCTTTCGTAGGCCGCCAAGCCTAAATCTCCGATGCTTTCATGGGCCACCAACCTACTGAGTTAACCTTTTACACTTTGTGAAATCGGCCTCACATGACCGCTGTTTTAACCTTGACAAGTTCAGGGTCTATGTAAGATTGACTGTCAAGAGTATGGCTTGTCATTCCAGGATTACCCGGGCGGAGTGGCAGTTTCTACAAAGCAAGAGAACCCGAAAGGTTTTGGTGAATACACCTGGTGTTCCAAACCATCTCACAAGGGTAATAACGCTATGTTCTCTTTGGTGAATACACCTATGTTTGAACAGGAAGCCCCCAAGTGACCTTTTTTGTAAAGAAAAAAGACTCATTATTCTTGGATATGAAACGACAGAGGCCCTGCTTTGTCAGGGATGCCGGCTTTATTATAATCATCATAATATATACATTGTAAAAATATGTACATCATAAGAGCCGGTGGCTCAAGTGTAATAAGGCCGAGGATGAGCAATATTCCATGGCCGACGGGTCTCCTCCTCCGACTTACGTGAGTCCTTGTGGTCTCGAATATCAATAAGGTAGTATGAACCTTTGTTCAAATTCTTGCTGACCACAAAGGGTCCTTCCCAAGGTGGGGATAGCTTGTGCATATCAGTTTAATCCTGGATAAGCCGGAGCACCAAGTCACCTTCTTGAAAGGTTCTGGTCTTAACCCGGCGGCTGTGATAACGGCGTAGATCTTGTTGGTACATCACCGAGCGAGCCACCGCAAGGTCACGCTCCTCATCTAACAGGTCAAGTGCATCCTGACGTGCTTTTTCATTACCAATTTCAACATAAGCCGCCATGCAGGGCGAGTCATGACGGATGTCACTAGGGAGAACCGCCTCCGCTCCGTAAACCGTGAAGAAAGGCGTGTACCCCATAGATGTGTTGGGGGTAGTATTGATACTCCATAGCACTGAAGGTAACTCCTCCACCCAACATCCCGGCGTCCTCTGCAAAGGAACCATAAGCTAGGGCTTGATGCCACTCAAAATTTCTTGATTGGCTCTTTCAGCTTGACCATTGGATTGGGGGTGAGCTACTGACGACACGTCAAGTCGAATATACTCGCGTTGATAAAACTCTTTCATAGCACCCTTGGACAGATTAGTGCCATTATCAGTTATAATGTTGTGGGGAAAACCAAAGCGAAAAATCACCTTCTTAATGAATTGAACCGTTGTTGCCGTGTCACACTTACTGATCGGTTCTGCTTCGACCCACTTTATGAATTTGTCAACCGCCACCAAAAGGTGGGTCTTTTTATCCTTGGACCTTTTAAAAGGCCCAACCATATCAAGCCCCCAAATTGCAAACGGCCAAGTAATTGGATTCATCCTCAATTCTTGAGCTGGCATGTGAGCTCGCCGTGAAAATTTCTGACAACCATCACATTTACTAACCAAATCCTCTGCATCAGTGTAATAGCCTGGCTTATTAGGGATGATAGACTACTCATATCAATAAGGAATTCCTTCTTTTCCGGGAGCCCATTCGCATGTAACTCCAAAGTTAAGCGTGCTCAGCTTGGAGTAGTTTGAGATGGGTGACCGACCGAAGTTGCTCCGGTGCGCATGAGTGAGGACAAAGTCGCGAGAAAAGACTAGTATTGATCTGTGGGGCCATCTAGATCCGCCAGAGAATGCGACCACCGGCGGGTGTGTCCGGCGTTACAAGTTGGTATCGAGCCGACCCTCGCGGTTACACGGATGGTTGCGGACAGGTCGCGGTCATGTTGTTCATGACGTTTGTGACCCGTCGTGGCACACGGCATGGCACATGTACCGGACTGGATGCCTGAGCGGTTGTGCCAAGAGGAGCGTTCTGTGGCCCGACGAGGGCGTCGGTTCCTCCGAGTGTGGGTGTATGTAATAGCACGGCTTATTAGGGATGATAGACTACTCATATCAATAAGGAATTCCTTCTTTTCCGGAGCCCATTCGATGAGAACTCCAAAGTTAAGCGTGCTCAGCTTGGAGTAGTTTCAGATGGGTGACCGACCGAAGTTGCTCCCGGGTGCGCACGAGTGAGGACAAAGTGCGCAGAAAAGACTAGTATTGATCTGTGGGGCCAGTCTAGATCCCGCCAGGAGTAACGACCACCGGCGGGTGTGTCCGGGGCGTTACAATCAGCATGAGCCGTCAGCTAGTAAAACCCATGACGAAAAGCTTTAGCCACAAGAAACTTTGAACCGGCATGATGACCACAATCTCCTTCATGAATCTCACAATGAATTTCACGACCCTCTTCAGGAGAGACGCAACGTTGAAACGCCCCGGTAACACTGCAGTGGTGCAACTCTCCATTAACAATTGTCATTGACTTAGACCTCCGGGTTATCTGTCTGGCCAAATTTTCATCCTCAGGTAACTCGCCCCGAGTCATATAAGCCAAATATGGAACTGTCCAATCAGGAATAGCGTGATGAGCCGCCACCAATTGTGCTTCCGGGTCAGGAATAGCTAGATCTTCCTCTGTAGGCAATTTGACATAAGGGTAATGCAGATTATCCAATAAAGTGTTAGGTGGCACTGGCTTACGCTGGGACCCTAGCCGGCTTAAGGCATCAGCCGCCTCATTTTTCCTGCGATCAATGTGTTCCACTTGATAACCCTTGACGTGCCCAGCAATATCGTCAACCTCGCGGCGATAAGCCACCATGAGTGGATCCTTAGAATCCCATTTGACTGAAACTTGTTGAGCCACCAAGTCTGAGTCGCCGAAACATCTCACCCAGCTTAAATTCATCTCCTTAGCCATCCGAAGACCATGGAGCAAGGCTTCATACTCAGCTGCATTGTTAGTACAGGGAAACGTCAACCTTAAAACATAACAAAACTTGTCACCTCGAGGGGAAGCTAAGAAAACTCCAGCCCTCGAGCCCTCCAATTGTCTGGACCCATCAAAGTGAATAGTCCAATATGTGTTATCTGGCTTCTCTTCCAACATCTGTAGCTCAGTCCAGTCATTGATGAAATCCACAAGTGCTTGAGACTTGATGGCCATGCGAGGCATATACTTCAGACCATGAGGTCCAAGCTCAATGGCCCACTTGGCTACCTGACATGTGGATTCTCTGTTTTGAATAACATTCCCTAAGGGAGCAGAACTAACCACAGTGATGGGATGACCCAGAAAATATTGCTTAAGCTTCCGACTGGCCATGAACACCCCATATACGGGCTTCTGCCAGTGCAGATATCTCTGCCTGGACTCAATGAGTACTTCACTGATATTAGTAAACCGGCCGTTGAACCGAATATTCCTTGCTTGCTTCCTTCCGTTCCACCACAACAGCAACACTGGCAGCCCGGGCGCTAGCAGCCACATATAATAACAACGGCTCCTTATCAATAGGAGCAACAAGGACTGGCGGCTCAGCTAGTTATTTCTTCAAAGCTTCAAATGCGTCATTAGCAGCATCACTCCAGACAAAGTGATCTGTTTTCTTCATCATCTGGTACAGTGGTATGGCCTTCTCACCCAACCGGCTTATGAACCAGCTTAAGGCAGCAATACGACCCGCCAGATGTTGAACATGATTGCACTACTAGGGAAAAGCCTATGAATCTTAGCAGCAGCGCGGTTCAAAATGGGGCGCTGCTGCTAACTAGTTGTAGCGCGTGTTATGTAAACTCGCTGCTGATAAGGATTTAGCAGTAGCGCGCTCGGCCAGAAACGCGCTGCTACAAATATCGACCGACGGTGTTCACCTAACTCAAAGTAGCAGTAGCGCGGTCGCAAGAACGGCGCTACTGCTAAGTATGTAGTAGTAGCGCGCTTTTTTCGAGATCGCTGCTGGTAAGTTTTAAATTGCAACAATTTTTTGTCCCAGTTAGCAGTAGCGCCGTACCGCAAAGCGCGCTGCTGCTAAATCCTTAGCAGCAGCACGTTTTCTCTCCCGCGCTACCGCTAACCCGCACCAACCCAACACCTTTCCCCATCCGTCCCTCCCCTCCCCCTCCTCTTTTCCCTTCCCCCTACCTCCCCCTCCTCTCTTCCCTTCCCCCTACCTCCACCACATGCTCCCACTCTCACTCTTCTTCTCCTCCTTAATACTTCTCCCCCATTACTCTCTCTCTTCTATCCACCTTTCTCTCTCTTCATTACTCCTACATAACTACACCACCTCCATTAATGCATCTCCTTTCTGTTTTTCCTTCCCCTCCACTAGTTGAAGTTGTCTCCTCCCAAATTAGGTAGCTAGGTAGATGTAGGATTTAGTTAAGTGACCTATTTGCCCCTAACTAGATCTATCTTTGTCAAGAAGAGCTTTGTGCACTTTTGATCTCCCTACAACATCATCTCCACGTGTGCTTGATCTCGATCGAGATAGAGGTGATGAAAATTTCATGCTTTTGCAAAATGGAAATGTGTTTATGTGTGTGTGATATGTTTGTGGAAATTGTGTGTGTGGCATGAGTTGACGCCTTAAATTGTGCTTTTGAGTTGCCTATGTTTTGCGAAATGTCGATTTATTTCCGTTTGGTAATTCTCGCAAACTCTAGATCCATATATGTCCTATTTTTAGGGAAGGTCATGCCAAAATTTTTTTATGACTTTGATGCATGCATGCATTTTTATAATCAATTTTTTTATTATTACCGTGCAGAGTTGACGATGGTCAGTGGAATGATGGTGGACATGTGGTTGCGGTCGGCGGTGCAGGACATGAAAGAAAATAACCGGACAGAGGTTTTATGTCCGTGTCGAAAATGCAAAGGAATAGTTTGGCTCGACCCCCATGACAATGGTCGTGTCGAAGCGCACCTGCTCATGACTGGGTTCATGGATGGCTATACTCGGTGGATAATTGAAGATGAGGACGACGATGTTGAGGATGCCGACGGGGCAGGCAATGATGACACGGGGCAAGACGAAGAGATGATCGATAATGGCGGCGGGGAAGAGGCCGGACATGGCGGCGGAGAAGGGGCCGGACATGGCGGAGGAGAAGGGGCCGAACATGGCGGCGGAGAGAATGACATGGACTCCACGCAGCAGAGTTCGTTGGTACTAAGTTCAATTGTGCGGGACCCTCATGTTCAAGCATTGCTTCGCAAGGAGACGAGTACTGAGAGAGCTGCTTCTAGAGAGGAGGCTAAGCTGGAGCAACTGGTGGTAGACTCGAACACTCCATTGTATGATGGTTGCAATCCTGAGGTGACCCGCTTGAGTTTCATGCTCCAACTCCTGAAGACGAAGGCTAAAAACAAATGGACCGACACTAGCCTCGATGAGCATCTCAAGTACCTAAAGGATGTTCTTCCCGCGGGTAATCTATGTCCTACTAGTGTTGATGAGGCCAAGAAGATCGTGTGCCCTCTTGATCTGCCACACGTTAGATACCATGCATGCATCAATGATTGCATAATTTATCGGAAGGAGCACGCGGAAAAAACAAGCTGTCCGGTGTGCAATGCTTCTTGATACAAGAAGGCCGGGAAGAAATGTCCCCAGAAAGTTGTATGGTACTTACCGATCACCCCCCGCCTCCAGAGGTATTTTGTAGATCCCAAGGAAGCAAAGCTAATGCGCTGGCACGCGGAGAGGAAGAAGCCCGACGATGGAGATGATCTGAAACTGAGACACGTGAAGGATGGAAGCCAGTGGACAGCGTTGAACAACTTCTATCGGTATTTTGAATGTGACGCAAGGAACATTGTGCTCGGCATGTGTACCGATGGCATGAATCCGTTTGGCAACCAGAACACCAACCATAGCACATGGCCCATGTTTGTATGGATGTACAACCTCCCCCCTGGTTGTGCATCAAATCGAAGTACATTCACATGAGCATGCTTATTCAAGGGCCGAAACAACCAGGAAATAATATTAATTTGTATCTGGGGCTACTTCAAGAGGAGTTAGACACGTTATGGAAAACACCGCCAAGACATGGGACCTTGACAAAGGTGAGTATTTCAACATGAGAGACGCGGTGATCACGACAGTGCAGGACTATCTCGGTTACGGATATGTGGCAGGCTAGGTGTGCCATGGATATTGCGGATGCACGTGGTGCATGGATGATACAACGTCTCAGCAGCTAACGTCAAGGAAAGATGGCGGGTCTGGGAAAATCGTGTACATAGGGCATCGAAGATGGCTTGAATAGGACGACCCGTGGAGAAACTGTGGAGATATATTCAATGGTCACGATGAGCATCGAGGACCTCCACGTAAGCGGAGCGGTGCCGAAATCGATGAGCTGTTGAAAAACTGGAAGGAGTGCCCTGCGCCGGGAAAGACGATGAGAAAGGCGCCGGAGCCGCTGCTGAAGGTATGGAAGACGAGGTCTGTGTTTTGGGACTTGGAGTACTGGCACAAACTCGATACACCTCATTGCCTTGATCAAATGCATATCTGTAAGAATGTCCTTGAGAGCATGCTCGCAACACTGATGAACATGACGGATAAGACCAAGGATGGGCCGAAGGCAAGAAAAGACTTGCAAGATTTGAAAATCAGGGAAGATCTGCACATGCCGCCCGTAAAATGTCGACGAGACAGAGACGGAGGCGAAGCACGGGAGAAGAAGGGCAAGAAAATAAAGAAAGAGGATTATTGCCCCTTCTTGCTTCACCTTAAGTCAGCTGAGATCAATCAATTCTTTAAGTGCCTTACCGGAGTGAAAGTTAGTTCCGATTCTTGTGGCAAGTTAAGCGATATCTAGACACGGACAAGAAAAGGTTCAGCGGGATGAAGTCTCTTGGTGTCATGTGATGATGACGCAGATACTACCTGTTGCCCTTAGAGGGATAATGGACAAGCACGTCCGTGACACGCTTATTGGTCTCTGCAACTTTTTCGACATCATCTCTCGAAAGTCGATCAGTGTGAAGCAGCTCCAAAGGCTACAGGAAGAGATCGTTGTGATACTGAATGAGCTTGATATGTACTTCCCGCCCGCCTTCTTCGACGTGATGGTGCATCTGTGTGTCCATATTGTGGATGACATAATAGACCTGGGGCCGTCATTCCTGCACAACATGATGCCGTTTGAGAGGATGAATGGGATCATCAAAGGATTCATTCATAACATGTCCCGTCCGGATGGAAGCATCGTCCAGGGCTATTTGGCACAAGAGTGCATCTCTTTCTGTGAGAATTTTCTATATGGCGCAGACCAGCCGCCTGGTGTTAGTGTTGGTTTGCCCATTAACAAGCACGATGGGAGGCTCGAAGGAGATGGTCACTGCAACGGTCGCAGGGAACTGCACGTGGCATACTCAGATCGATGCAGCGACTTTGACAGAGCAAACTTGGTAGTGCTACAACACCTAGACGAGGTAGATCCTTTCGTGGCACTGCACAAAGAAATTATCGCAAAGAAGTATCGTGACCAGGGGGTATGCAGGACAGACGCCGAAGTTACTAGAGAGCACAACACCACTTTCCTGCTTTGGTTCAAAGAGCATATTATTGCTAATCCCCTGGAGGAGGGCTCTAAGGACAGATTGCTCATATACGCCTTAACACATGGCCCCTCACCCAACCTCGTAACCTATCAGGCATATGATATCAACGGATACACGTTCTACACAGAGGCAAAAGATATGGACAGTGATGATCAGAACTCAGGGGTGACGATGGAATGCATGACCGGCAGCGACAACGGCACAACTGAACGATTTTATGGAAGGGTCGAGGAGATCTGGGAGCTTGACTACTCTGGACTGCACAACACGACGATGTTCCGTGTCAGATGGGCTAAGAATGTCGAAAGAGAAAGCCGGATGTTCACTACCATGACTATACCCGACGCCAAGAGCGCTACCGTGAACGCTATCACAAAAAACGAGCCATGGGTACACGCTAAGCACGTGACACAATGCTTCTTCATAACTGACCCGCGCAATCCCAACCGTGTTGTCATGAGGAGAGGCAAAAGGAACATCATTGGAATGGATGGAGTCGCCAACGAGGAAGACTATGATCAGTACGGCAACCCAATGAGGGAAGATGACGATGATGATGAAGTATACGTCAAAAGAAGAATCAATACTACATTACCTAAGAAAAATCGTACTCCATGAAAAAGGCAAAGTCACAATGAGGGGCTCAATTATTCTTCGACGAACAAGAAGGGAAAGAAGCTGACTCAAAAACGAAAATGTCAGCACTGAGGAAACGTATGTTACGGGTCCAATGATGTGTAATATATATATGTTCCTATTTTGTATACACACTTAGCCATTATTATGCATGGGTCCAATGATGTGTAATATATATGTTCCTATTTTGCATACATATTTAACCGTCAAATGATGCAATATATATCGCCCTCCCTTCGTTCACTGCCCTCGGGAAATAAAAGTGGGATAAAATAAAGGAAAAGAAAAAGGGAAATTGGCAGTAGCGACGGTAGTAGCAGTGCGTTTCTCCTAAACTGCTGCAGCTACAGAACTTAGTAGTAGCGCGTTTCTCCTAAACCGCTGCAGCTACAGAATTTAGTAGTAGCGCGTTTCTCCTAAACCGCTGCAGCTACAGAATTTAGTAGCAGTGCGTTTGACATAACGCGCTACTACTACGTCCACTTAACCCAAAATTCTCACTCGCCCTGCTTCATCCGCCATTTCCCCCAAATCCCCTCTCTCTCCCCGTCGACCGCTTTGGCCCGACCAGCCCGGCGCTCGCCCGACTCCGGCGGCCGGCGCTTAGCCCCGACTTCGCCGTCGTCGGCCCTCGACCCGACCTCGGCGCCGGCGCTTAGCCCGACCACGCCGCTCGCCCCGACCCAGCCGCTCGCCCGACTCGGCGGCGGCTCGCCCCGACCCGACCGTCGGCCTCGCCTCCTCCTCTCCCCTGCCGGCCGTCGTCGGGCCTGCCTCCTCGCCCTGCACTCTCTGTAAACCCCCTCTCTGCTAGGGTTCTTGGTTATGTTAATTAATTAGGTTATCTATTTAGTTATGAATTTAGCTAGATTTCAAAATTAGCTGAATTTATATGCAAATTTGAACTGGACATGTGATATGTGCATATGTCATGTTTTGGACATGTCATGTTTGGAAAATGATCCGAGTGGCCTATGTTACGCGGAATGTTGATTTATTTCGTTTGGTGAATTTCAGCTTCGATATGTCCATTTTTAGCAAAGGTCATGCCAAAATTTCCCGTGAATAAAGGCATGATTTGTGCTACATAGTTGGCATATCGAGTGCTGGCACATAGATTTCTTTTTATGTCATTTCTCATTTATTCATACTTTTAGAAATAAATGAGGCCACTTAATCATAGGAAACATGTCAAACAATGAAGAAACTAGGCCTTCTGACCAAGATGCAGACGAGATTGATTATGAGGGTGAACAAGAGTACCTCGACTATTTGACTGCGAAGCAAGGTTTGCAGGTCGGCCTCGATGATGGTACTGACACCGACATCGACACCGACGACGCCGGCACCGATGGCGGCACCGAGACCGGTGGGGAAGGTACCGGCCCCGATGCCGCTACCGAAAAGAGGAAGCATAAGAAGCAGAGGATACGAAAACCTAACAAACTAGGGATTGGACGACTTGTGATCACAAAGATGGCACCTGGCAAGTTTGAGCCGTTAGAGCCGGAAGAACCTCGCAAGTGCTATGGGAACCAAGTAGGATGCATCCTACGGGAATGCACGAGCATCAACGACGATGACTTAAGGAGTAAAGAACATTTGACGCAGTTGCTCCTAATGAAGTTGCACAAGAGATTCAAGTTCCCCGACCGGGATGATAACATAGAACAACCATGGGATGATCCGAAGATGAAAAAGATTAACAATCACGCCATGGGCATGTTCAGCAATGATTTGGCCTCCTGGAAAGGGAGGGTGAAAAGAGCTATTGAGGCTGATGAACCCCTGTCCAAGATTCTGGAGGAAAATCCGACACTTACGGAAGAGGAGTTCGAAAAGTTCAAGGACACTTGCGGTACCGAGGCAGCCAAGGCTAAGGCTGCGAAATTCAAAAGCCTTCAGCTCTGGAACACGGGGAAGCATCGCCTCGGAAGCCGTGGCTACCTCGGTAAAAGGCCCATATGGGATAAGGAGGACGCGGAACGTGAAGCCGTGGGTCTCCCAGACCCCTTCGCGAAGTTCACCAACCCCTTGGAGCATGACTTCATCAGGGCCCGCTACAAGTGGGACAAGGAGAAAAAGGTTTTTTACATGGGCAAGATCACGAGGAAATTGATTAGACTACTGGAGAAGCAACATCGGCTTGCAACCGAAAGCCCTACTTCTCCGATGAGGCCCAAGTGGGACACCCCTCTCAACCGGGCCTTGAACGAACTTAAGGGACTCCCATTGGACCAGCGTCCGCAATATGGTCGTGTGCACGGCGCTGGAGACGGCGCCACGTGGAAGGTGTTTTACAATGACGGCCCGGAGGCCAAGAAGCAGAAAAAGAAGTTTAGTCAGGCGGACATCGACGCAAAGGTGAAGCTTGTGGTCGAGAAAAAAGCAGCTGAGGATGCGAAAAAAGCAGCCGAGGACAAATATGAGTTGCTACAGCAGGCAGTCAATGCAGCTGTAACTGCCTGCAGAAATGATTTCGCTACTAACTTGGTTCCAGTTATCATCAACTGGGCGAAGGAAAATCCAGACAAGATGGTACATGATTTCCCGATGCCCAGTTTCATCGCGAGCAACTCCATGAACAACAACACCATCGCACCATCACTTGCTCAAGCAACCGGGCCTCCTCTCGCAGCCGCTCCCGCTCATAGCAGCCCGTCCTCAGTCTCAGGCGCGCTAGGTGGGCCTTCGTCTTTGGCTGAGCTCGACGCCGTCACGGTAATTACATGTCGCACCAACATATATATATAGATAATATTCCATTTTTGTTGCCTTTCGGTTGTTTTATGCCACAGACATATGTGTTTGCAGGCGAAAGAAACCCCGTGCACCATACTCTACTTGATCAAAGGCCAGAAGGTGGACGTGGGAAAGGGGATGATAATGGACCCCTCTCAACGCACGTTCCACAACCAGCCGATCCCCGTTGGGCACTTCAGGGTTAGCTTGACCAGTGTGAAATCGGGGCACGAGGATTTGCCTCCTCCAGTACAGCATGTGGGAGCGGACGACGAGACCCCGCCGCGGATTGGAAGTTGCAAGGGTTGGGTGCTGCTATGGCCGAAGAATCTTATTCATCTGGAGCCGGCCAAGAACACACCAATAACTACCACACATCAACAAGCATGTGCGGAGACCACCACCCCGCCTACGCAATTACCAGCTCCTGTAGTGCCGGGTGAGAGCGACGGACGACATGATGAAGGGGGTGCAATAGTACTGGCTGATGTAATTTCTCCTGTAGAACAGAGAATGGATGATGAGACAGAGGTCGACCCTATGGATTACCTCAATACAAACGCGTATGACTGTGACATAGATATGATGAGTCAACCATATGACAAATCGGGCTATCAGCTTGCTAATGAGGATATGGATGATATGCCCGGGCAGGGTCGTACCATGGATTGCAAAAAGTCTCTCTTCATGAAATCCTCATAGGACACGCCTGAAGATGCCGCCTCAACACAGGCTCAACTAGCCGGGCGCGAGGGTCGTATAGTACTTAGCCCGGGAACACTTGGGCAGGGGTTAAGGAAGGGTCTGGAAGGTGTGCCCAAGAAAAAGGAGAGGAAGAGATCGGGGAAGGTAAATGCCTCCAAACAAGCCAGAGCACACAGCAGCCAGACGATGCATTCTGAAGAGCGTGTACCCGTGAAAGGTGCGGTCATGTTCCATCTCACAGGCGAGCCGATGCTACCGCCGAAACCGCTGGAGGCACTACCAGGGGATCTCAGGAGACTGCACGACCATCTGCTGTCAACTGAGAAAAGCCTACTAGCCTCAAAGGATCTAGGATATCCGACATACGCGGCTCGTGTGCCTGAGGGGAAGTGCTACGTCGACACATGGCCCGCGGAGGTGTTCTTCATGCGGTTTGACCATATCTTTGAGATGTTTCTAACAAGGTGGCTTGATTTTACTAGCGTCCGCCTTTTTGCGCTACATATGAGCTCCGTCATGAAGAGTGAAGAAGTCTCGCAAATCTGTGTGGCGGATACGTACTACATGCATGAGTCTTTCTTGAGTCTCGGCGACTTTGAGCGTGAAACTGCTAGGGAGTACCTCCAAAACTTCATGGTACAGAATAAGGACCGGGAAATTGTCCTCGTGCCTTATCATCCAAAGTAAGCCAGTTCCGGACAACCCTTTCGTACATTTCAATCATTCCTTCTCTCTCATATGGGGAATAATTTGAGGTGTCTTTTCCCCGCAGCAACGGGCGCGCCGTCCTTATCGTTCTTTACCCGCAAGTCTCCCACGCCGTGTATTTTGACCCTTCCAGAGACTACGAGAAAAAGGAATACACCCACATAATGAATATTCAAGATGATGCTCTCCAAGGCTTCAGCTTTAGAGGTGGCCATGTGCATATCAAGAAACAAAGGAACAAGAAGATGGGTTTCGCGCATAAAACTAACTTCTCCTGCATCCATGTCCCAAAACCAAGCAAGAAGGATGGATTCTACATCGTCCATCTCATGATTCAGTTCAACATGGATCACCAAAAGCTTCGCATTAACAGCAGAAATGATGATCATATCCACAAGTGGCTAGAATCTCATGGAGAAGCGAATTATAAACTTAGAGATGACTTCTTTCGCATCCAAAATGACATTGCGACGATCGTCATGAAAGAAGTCGTCGATGAGAAGGGGATGTTCCACCACGGCCCTATATCATGAACTGACGTCCGAACTCGCATAGGCATGCAACGTCTAGACCTCACGCCGTTCAAGAAGCTAGGGTTCGTCCTCGATGATATGGAAGGATGGAACTTCTAGTGATTTATGATGCCGATGATGATGATATGTGTCGGTTGAACTTGTGTACTTTTTGTAGCGATGAAACTTTGTGATGTCCACGGTCCCTGCCGAACTTGCGTAACGCTACTTTGTTAGTTTGCGTACGATGACCTGCTTACGTCTAGTTAATTAATTTGCGTACTGTATATGTTGCATCTAGTTGCTAACCTTTCTTTTTTGGTGTTGCTCTAGTATATTTTGTTGCATATATATGATTGTACATCCTCTTCATGAACATGCATCTCTAACAGGTACCTAGTTTCTTGATGGTGAGATGGAAATGCCATGTCGTGTACAAAGGGAAGGTTCCGGGGGTGTACAACAAGTGGCATGAGTGTCAGGCGCAAGTGAATGGGTTCACGGGCGCCAGCCATAAAGGCTTCAAAAGCAGACAAGAAGGAGAAGCTAGTTACTTGAGGTTCACGCTAGCGCGAGAGAGGACTCGTAACCGCCACCTCATGTACTGCATAGTTCCGCTCTCACTCATAGTGATAGCATTTCTTGCGTATACCTTTGTTTAGATGGATGACGTTGTTGTAGTTGCAAGTATTCGAGACTTGCACGTATTGCTATTTTCGAGATGATGACAAGATATCACTTTGTGTTGGATGATGATTATGATGAGACTATTTGTATGTACATGCTATGATTACATTTGTGGTCTCGCAGGCATTTGTATGTGTATCATGATGACATTTCTATGTGCTAAAGATTCTTCTACAAAGCCGGTTCAAATACAAAACAAATATGCCAAAAAAACTACTTAAATTAGCAGTAGCGAGTGTATAAAAGTTAGCAGCAGCGCCTCAATAGCAGTAGCGCGTCCAGCCAAAGAGCGCTAGCGCTACTAGCGGTAGCGAGCTTCCTCTAACCGCGCTGCTGCTACACTTGTGTAGCAGTAGCGCGGGTGCGCACGCGCTACTGCTATGAGTTAGCTGTAGCGCCTTATTAGTAGCGCGGGTACCCGCGCTACTGATACATCTAAAACCCGCGCTGCTGCTAGCCTTTTCCCTAGTAGTGTTGATACACGCCAGCTTTGCCAAGGAGGTAATGGCCTTGATCTTCTCCGGGTTAGCTTCAATGCCTCTGTTAGAAACTAGAAAACCCAAAAGCTTGCCTGCTGGCACACCAAAAACGCACTTGGCCGGTTAAGCATCATATTGTAGACCCAGAGATTGTTGAAGGTCTCTTTCAAATCATCTATCAAAGTTTCCTTCTCTCTGGATTTCACCACAATATCATCCACATAAGCATGAACATTGCGCCCAATCTGACTATGAAGACAATTCTGCACACATCGCTGGTAAGTCGCCTGGGCACTCTTGAGCCCAAAAGGCATAGACACATAGCAGAAGGTTCCAAAGGGAGTGATAAAAGATGTCTTCTCTTGGTCTTTAACTGCCATCTTGATCCGATGATAACCTAAATAACCATCCAAAAAACTCAAACGCTCACAACCCGCCGTAGCATCAATGATTTGATCAATACGAGGGAGAGCAAAAGGATCAGCCGGACAGGCCTTGTTTAAGTCCGTGTAGTCCACACACATACGCCAAGTGCCATTCTTCTTAAGCACCACTCAGGATGAAAGACTTCAATAATGAACCCAGCCGCCAAGAGCCGGGCCACTTCTTCACCAATGGCCTTACGCCTCTCCTCATTGAAGCAACGAAGGAATTGCATGACCGGCTTAAACTTCGGATCAATATTAAGAGCAGCGAGTTCCCTCGGTACACCAGGCATATCAGAAGGTTTCCATGCAAAGATGTCCCGGTTCTCACGGATGAACTCGATAAGCGTGCTTTCCTATTTTGGATCCAGGTTAGCACTGATACTGAACTGCTTGGATGAATCGCCAGGAACAAAGTCAACTAGCTTAGTGTCATCGGCAGACTTAAACTTCAACACCGGATCACGCTCTATGGTTGGCTTTTTCAAAGATGTCATATCTGACGGATCAACATTGTCTTTGTAGAATTTCAATTCCTCTGTTGCACAGAAAGATTCAGCATAAGCAACATCACCTTCTTCACACTCCAAAGCTATTTTCTGACTTACATGCACTATGATGGTCCCCTTGTAACCTGGCATCTCGAGCTGCAGATAGACATAACAAGGTCGTGCCATGAACTTGTGAAAGATCGTGGATGTCGCCTAGAGGGGGGGGGGGGTGAATAGGCGCTTTAAGATAATTACGGTTGAGGCTTGAACAAATGCGGAATAAACCTAGCGGTTAATTTATCAAGCACAAAACCTACAACAACTAGGCTCACCTATGTGCACCAACGACTTATGCTAAGCAAGAAAAACTACTTAGGTGATAGCAAGATATATGACAAGAAACAATACGGCTATCACAAAGTAAAGTGCATAAGTAAAGAGCTCGGGTAAGAGATAACCGAGGCACGCGGAGACGACGATGTATCCCGAAGTTCACACCCTTGCGGATGCTAATCTCCGTTTGGAGCGGTGTGGAGGAACAATGCTCCCCAAGAAGCAACTAGGGCTACCGTAATCTCCTCACTCCCTCGCACAATGCAAGATGCCGTGATTCCACTAAGGGACCCTTGAGGGCGGTCACCGAACCCATACAAATGGCGACCCTTGGGGGCGGTCACCGAACCCGTACACTTTGGCAACCCTTGGTGGCAGTCACCGGAACCCATCAAATTGCTCGGGGCGATCTCCACAACCTAATTGGAGACCCCGACGCTTGCCCGGAGCTTTACACCACAATGATTGAGCTCCGAACACCACCATCCGTCTAGGGCGCCCAAGCACCCAAGAGGAACAAGCTCAAGGGCACCAAGCACCCAAGAGTAATAAGCTTCTCAACTTGTAACTTCCATGTATCACGTGGAGAACTCAAATCGATGCACCAAATGCAATGGCAAGGGCACATGGAGTGCCCACGTCCTTCTCTACCAAATCCCACCGAAGCAACTAATGCTAGGGAGGAAAATGAGAGGAAGAAGGAAAGAAGAACATGAGGAACTCCAAGATCTAGATCCAAGGGATTCCCCTCACTTAGAGGAGAAAGTGATTGGTGGAAACGTGGATCTAGATCTCCTCTCTCTTTTCCCTCAAAAAACTAGCAAGAATCCATGGAGGGATTGAGAGTTAGCAAGCTTAAAGAAGGTCAACAATGGGGGAAGAACACGAGCTCAAAGGATAAGGTTCAATGGGGAAGAAGACCCCCTTTTATAGGTGGGGGAAAATCCAACCGTTATGCTCACAACCCGCACAGAGCAGTACTACCGCTCGTCCTCACGGTACTACCGCTAGGGATCGCGGTACTACTGCTTGCGGTACAAAAAATATACTTCTGTACCTACCTCCGCAAAACTTGGGACGAGTTTTTTGGTCCAGAGTGGTACTACCGCTCTAGGAGCCACGGTAGTACCGCTCTGGAGCGGTAGTAAAAAATTACATCCGCTCCAATTCGCGGTAGTACTGCTGCAGCCTTTTCAGAACACCAAAACTGCCACAACTTTTGCAAACGGACTCCGAATTTGGTGAAACCAAGTTTGTTGGAAAGCTAGCGACAAGGGCTAACACAATATTGAAAGAAATACCAATAATAAGCAAATGAGAAAAGGCCCAAAAGAAAATGGTGAGAACCCTTCCTCGGAGAAGACCGGTAAAACCTCCAACACTGAAAACATCATAGAAGACACATGCAAACTCCATTTTCGATGAACTCAAGCTTGTCATCAAGATGACCATAAGCTCTAAGACTCACAAAGAGAATCAAACAAGAACCAAGAAACATGATGCAAGGATGCAATGGTTTGAGCTCTCTACGAACGATACGATCAAGCAACTCATCGAGAGCCCCCCTTGATAGTACGGCAATCGATCCTATAACTCGGTCTCCCACAACTACCATGAGACCGGTAAAATAGAAAACCTATCAAGGGCAAACCTTTGCCTTGCACATGGTCCACTTGAGCTAGATGAAGACGATCTTCACTCCCTCAAGTTGGACCACCTTTCTTGATTGTGTTGGCTCGATGAAGACTAGATGATTGCTCCCCCATAGTCCACTATGGGTGAGCCACTCTTCGGCTCATATTCACAAGTACATTGACACCACAATGGATGGAAAGATTCAAGCACTTGATCTCTTCGTGATGCTCCACTTGAACTTGCACACAGCAATCTTGATGACGATCACCACTTGATGTCATCCTTTCCATGGGTTGTATGATATCTTCCTCTTGATGCAAGCCCATGGATACGTACCTAACCCCACATAGAACTCTCACATAGACCACGGGTTAGTACACAAAGTGCAATGGACAATGCTTACCATACCATGGGATCACTTGATCCCTCTCGGTACATCTTCTACGCTTTGTGAGTTAATCAACTTGATTCACCATTGACTTAGTCTTGATCACACTTGAATCTTTGCAACTCTCTTCATTTGGATGATGTATTGAAGGTAAACATGAATGATCACACAACCTTCTTCTTCAAGACATGCTTGCAATAATCTCAACACCCGCATGACCAATCTTTGGATAATTCCTTAATAGCACCTTGGTCAACACATAAACTCCTTGAAACCAACACATGGACTTCAAGAAAAGCCTATGGACAAATCCTTCAAATATAACTCAAGACAACCATTAGTCCATAGAGATTGTCATCAATTACCAAAACCAAACATGGGGGCACCGCATGTTCTTTCAATCTCCCCCATTTTGGTAATTGATGACAATCACTTTCAAGAGAGTTTATACAAGGAATTATGCATCACCATGCAATGCAACAACCAATGATGCATGAGAATGCGATGCAAATGCTTAGGAACCAAAACCAAAGCAAGGAGAAAACTCAAAAGACTTCTCCACAAAACTCTCTGAAACTCCTCCCCCATTGGCATCGATTGCCAAAATGGGTGAAAAGCTAAGAAGGCCAAAATAAAAGGTGTTCCTCCATAAATTGTGTATTTCTCAACAAGAGAGTGGAATGCAATACACATATCCAACTGCCAATACTTGGAGGAAGACAAACTATATTGAGGCCCAAAGGTTGCAACAAAAAGATATGACACAAAGACATAACAAAGAGAGACACAAGCAATCAGATGATATTAATTGAAGCAAGCAATCAACGGATATCAATTGAACCAACTAGACCAATGATCTTACATGCCACAAGAATAAAGATATTATGATAAGCGCAAAGGAGTGTTCTAAAGAAACTAGAGAAGCTCCCCATAATTTGTGCACACATAAGAATTTTTGTATTTGAATACAAAGTGCACAAAATAGGATCATAGCTCCCCCAGAATCAATAGAAACTCACATCCAGTGCAAGTGAGCATATGGGAAACAAAGCCTAGCACTTGCAACAAGCACATGGTTAAGCAACATGTAAAAGAGGCAACTTAAGAATAGGCTCAACCAAAATGATGTGTGTGAGTCATGGCGAAGCACTTGAGAAGACTAAAATTAGGATGAGCATTAAGCATCAACATAGTCTTGAAAGAATGAGGCACACGGTGCAAGGCCTATCATTCCCACACACAACTAGCAAATGGGTTCACAAGCTTACTAATAAGCATATAAAGAACTTATGCTTGTGACGACCTGTGGTGAAGATAGAAGATGAAAGCCTCATCAAGACGAGGGATGCCAATTAAGATGGCAAAAGCCTCGTAAAGATAAGCATGAGGAAAATAATCTTCACCACACAAGAGTGCGTCAAGATGCAACGATAGAGGACACACACTCAAGGAAAAAGCTTTCACGGAGCCACCAAAGAAATAACATAAGAAAGACAAGGTGGACGTGAAAGAAAGGATATCAACTAGAGATGTAATTTCTCTCAAGTGTATAAGGTTCTATGTAGACGAAATCATGATGATATATATATATATATCTACAAAGAAGGATGTACACCCGAAATAGTTACAACACGAAGGAACAAGATATCCACAAGGAAGTCATAATTATACCAATAAGATATTTGCTTGAAAGCATAGCACTTGGCTAGATATGGTCTTATTGTATATAAATGAATGAATTCCAATCACACATCCATCAAAGACATCACAACTAGCAACAAGAGATCATCGTTGGGATGCTTTGAGAAAGGAAACAAGTATCACAAGATATGAAATGAATATCATGCCAAGATGCAACCTACACAAGGTTGAAAGCAAGAGAGGAAAGCATGAATAGATACTTGTTATCGAGATATCATTGGAAGGATGTAGTAGATACCAATTGAAGGTAGATAGTAGTTCATTGATCATCCAAGCTTGACTCCAATATGCACATGGTGACAACACCTTCCTTGTGAGTGAGCCGAGCATCCAATGTATCTCCAAATGTTCCTAGAAGAACAACACAAACTAAACGGTACCCAAACTCATTGGGACCACATAATTAGAAACACTAATACATAGGACAAACTACACATAAATATGTGCATATAGATATGAAAATAAATATCATGCACATCTCATCAATTTTGAGACTTGGTGGAGTTTCCCTTATATATTGGGTCAAAGAAAGAAAGCATGCCAAATAAAATACATGAAGTAAACATGCATGCTCAAAACTTTCAAGAACCGAAACGAAAAGACAAAGAAATGCCAAGCGATAAGGATACCAAATGGAGAAATCATCACTTGGAAGATATCTTTAAAGATACATCAAGGAATGAGATATCCATCGATACACACTAAAATAAAGATGTCAAACTCCCAATGAGAGGATGGTTCCAAACAAACCAAGCTCTCAACAAAGTTTCATGATGGCACAAGGTACCAAAAGAAAACGGCTTTCCTTCCACCAACACACACTTGATAAGGATCACAAGAAGAGTGTTCTAAAGAAAATAGGATAGCTCCCCCATGATTTGTGCACTATAGAGAATTTGCTTTGAATACCAAATGCACAAGGTGGGATCACCACTATCGCTATATCTAGAAAACACTAGACAAGAACAAGAAATTAACAAGATCCACAAGTGGTATGGAAGACAACGGGAGTTGACACAAACCTTGGCTAGAGAAAAGGCAAATAAAAACAAAAGCCAATGTAAAGATGATCAATTAAATTCTACCACACATAAATGACTACCAATTGTCAAAAGACAAGAAGTAGATGGAAAGAATTCCCGGTGGTAGATAGCAAGGATATCCAACATCATCTTCACACCACACACAAGCAAATTGCAACTTGTAGAGCTAACATGCCACCTAGGAACAAGATAATCTACAATATCAACACTAGGTGACAACATCTCAAATGTACACATTTTCTAGGCTAGTAATATACATAGCATATTACTCCCCCATAATGTGATACCAATGAAGAAAACTTAACAAGAGGCAATAAGAGGATCCAACACGAGATAATCAATGGAATTTTTAGAATTTGAATTTCTCATGAGAGATATACCACCTAGCGACTAGATAATCTTGAAATATCAATACTAGATGTTATTACTCATGTGCACATATTTATAGGGTTGTAAGGTGCACAAAGCACACCACTCCCCCATAATGGATATTCCATTAATCTCTCACAAGAGCCAACTGAGAAATAAACAAGATGCACTAAGGCTCAACGAACGACACACAAGTACATGATGTGCAAACCAACATACACAAAGGCAATTTGGAGACACATCATATACAAACACATGCAAGGAACAAAACCAAAACATGCAAAGGGGCAAGTAACTTTCAATGTAAACAATTTAAGTACAAGTTATCGCATGGAGGCACATTGGATATAAGTTATAAACTTGATGATTCAATCGACTTGGCTTGAGACAATAAGAGTGATGAAGTCCCCTTAATTCTTCATAATGTAGCCAAGTCTCCAATGCCCTCCAGCAACACCTATTGATCAAGTTTGAGCTAGTTGGTCCCCAACCAAGTTGGGTCCTAAGAGGTTAGTCACAATAGGCTTGGCTACCCAAATGGTTCTTTGCTTCAAACCACTTTGAGTACCAACAAACTTGGCAAACACATTGCCAACCTTATCCTTCCCAAGAGAATAGACATCATCAATAACAATTGGGTTGGATAAGTTACCACTAGTGCATGAAGAAGCAAGGTGACCTTTCTCACGACATAGATAGCAACATCTACTCTTCACTTTCTTCTCACTTGATTTCTCAACTTGAGAAGCATTAGCTTGAGTCTTCTTGGGAAGAGGCCTTTCTTCAACTTGAGGTTGAGCATGAGAATGCACTTGTAGCCGCTTCCCTTGTTGCTTGACACTAATGGCCTTCTCCTTCAATGGGCAAGATCTAACATGATGCCCTTCAATTTTGCACTTGAAGCAAATAATCTTTGCCGAATTCTTGACTTGTTTTTGGCCCTTCTTCTTGTTGATCTTGGACTTCTTCTTCTTGTTGGAGTTGAATCCAAGTCCACCTTTGTCATTGGGGGATTTTTGCACACTCAAGATATTGTTGAGTGTGAATTTTCCTTGATGACTCTTTTCCAAGTCTTTCTTCAAAGAAGTGACTTGGGCCTTGAGCTCTTTGATTTCCTCTACATGGTTAGTCTCAACACAAGTACTAGAGGAAGTATAAGCTTCATCATTAGAGCAACAAGTCAAGGAAAGCAATTCATCATAAGATGTACCAACATTGTGAATAGATGAATTACAAGGACTAGCACATGGCAATATACTATTTTGATTAGAAGTAGTGCTAGTATCCACATGAGGCTCACTAGATGTTACCTTAGCAATCATGGCCTCATGAGCTATCTTTAGCACACTATGGGATACTAGAAGATCATCATGAGAGCTTGAGAGCTTTTCATGACTTTCTTCCAATTTCGCATAATTGCTAGATAACACCTCAAGTTGAGCCCGTAGCTCAACATTCTCCTTCAAAATGGATGCTTCACAAGTAATAGAGTTAGTAGCACAAGCATCATCATTTACAACAATAGGAGAGGACAACTTGGCAAGCTCTTTTAAATAAGAAGCTTCAAGTTGGGCATGAGACTCGGTGAGTTTGATGAGCTCACCCTTGATGACCCTTGAGCCATTTTCGAGGTGCTCAAAATCCTCAAGGAGTCTAGCATGAGAAACCTCAAGCTTAGCATTTTTAGTTTTGAAATCATTGGCCACCTCAAGAGCTCTATCATGAGATTCCCTCACTCTAGATAATTCTAGAGCAAAAGTCTCCTCAAGAGATTTGGAGGTGGTTTGTTCATGTTCAAGAGCTTGAGATAGCTCCGCGATCTCATTTGCGTAATCACGCCCATGAGCTTCCATTTTCTCAATGGTGGCCTCATGCTCCTCTAGATGAGATTCCAACTCCTCAATGTATTTCTTGCCATCAATGGAAATGGACATTATTTCCATGAAGTTGGAACGAGCAATTTTTTTTTATGAAGAGCTTTAAAAATCATTTCCCCCTTAGTTTTTAAGGAGGCAACATTATCATTCTCTTCATCATTATCCTCATCATCATTAGCATCAACATCATCATCAAGAGACATATTGGGGTACAAAGTAGGAGATACCTTTGATGCCTTAGCCATAAGGCAAAAAGCAATAGATGATGATGTAGGATCCCTTGAGGCACCATTAAACACCACATCTTGTTCCATGGAGTGTTCGGTTTCCTCTACATTGTTAGTGAAGGAAATATGCCCTAGAGGCAATAATAAAGTTATTATTTATTTCCTTATTTCATGATAAATGTTTATCATTCATGCTAGAATTGTATTAACCGGAAACATGATACATGTGTGAATGCATAGACAAAACAAGATGTCACTAGTATGCCTCTACTAGACTAGCTTGTTAATCAAAGATGGTTATGTTTCCTAACCATGAACAAAGGAGTTGTTATTTGATTAATGAGGTCACATCATTAGTAGAATGATCTGATTGACATGACCCATTCCCTTAGCTTAGCACACGATCGTTTAGTATGTTGCTACTGCTTTTATCCATGACTTATACATGTTCCTGTAACTATGAGATTATGCAACTCCGTTTACCGGAGGAACACTTTGGGTGCTACCAAACGTCACAACGTAACTGGGTGATTATAAAGGAGTACTACAGGTGTCTCCAAAGGCAGATGTTGGGTTGGCGTATTTCGAGATTAGGTTTTGTCACTCCGATAGTCGGAGAGGTATCTCTGGGCCCTCTCGGTAATGCACATCACTGAAGCCTTGCAAGCACTACAACTAATGAGTTAGTTGTGAGATGATGTATTACGGAACGAGTAAAGAGACTTGCCGGTAACGAGATTGAACTAGGTATTGGATACCGACGATCGAATCTCGGGCAAGTAACATACCGATGACAAAGGGAACAACGTATGTTGTTATGCGGTCTGACCGATAAAGATCTTCGTAGAATATGTAGGAACCAATATGGGCATCCAGGTCCCGCTGTTGGTTATTGACCGTGAATAGTTCTAGGTCATGTCTACATTGTTCTCGAACCGTAGGGTCCGCACGCTTAAGGTTTCGATGACAGTTATTATGAGTTTATGTATTTTGATGTACCGAAGGAGTTCGGAGTCCCGGATGTGATCACGGACATGACGAGGAGTCTCGGAATGGTCGAGACATAAAGATTGATATATTGGAAGCCTATGTTTGGAGTTCGGAATGGTTCGGTAAAACGGAATTTCTCGAGTACCGGAGGTTACGGAACCCCGGGAGATAAATGGGCCTCGATGGGCCTTAGTGGAAAGGAGGAGGGGCAGCCCAAGGCTGGCCGCGCGCCTCCCCCCCCTTCCCTAGTCCTACTAGGACTAGGAGAAGGGGGCCGGCCCCCTCTCTCTCTTTCCCCCTCGGGAATCCTAGTTGGACTAGGATTGGGGGAATCCTACCCCAGAGGAGTAGGACTCCTGGCGCGCCTCCTTTGGCCGCCGCCCCCCCCCTGGCTCCTTTATATACGGGGCAGGGGGCACCTTGGAACAGACAAGTTGATCGTGAGATCGTTCCTTAGCCGCAGCGGTGCCCCCTCCACCATATTCCACCTCGGTTATACCGTCATGAAGCTTAGCGAAGCCTGCGCCGTGAAACATCAAGATCGCCACCACGCCGTCAGGTTGTGGAACTCTCCTCGACACTCGGCTGGATCGAGTACGAGGACGCCATCGAGCTGTACGTGTGTCAAGAACTCGGGCGCCGGAGTAACGGCGCCGGATCGGTCGGATCGCGAGGAGAACGACGACTACTTCCTCTACGTTGTGATCGCTTCCGCTTCGGGTCTACAAGGGTATGTGGACAACACTCTCCCCTCTCGTTGCTATACATCACCATGATCTTGCGTGTGCGTAGGAAAATTTTTGAAATTATTACGTTCCCCAACAGTGGCATCCGAGCCTAGGTTTTTATGGTTTGATGTTTTGCACGAGTAGAACACAAGTGAGTTGTGGGCGATACAAGTCATACTACCTACCAGCATGTCATACTTTGGTTCAGCGGTATTGTGAGATGAAGCGGCCCGGACCGACATTACGCGTACGCTTACGCGAGACTGGTTTCACCGCTACGAGCACTCGTTGCTTAAAGGTGACTGGCGGGTGTCTGTCTCTCTCACTTTAGTTGAACCGAGTGTGGCTACGCCCGGTCCTTGTGAAGGTTAAAACGGAGTCTATTTGACAAACTATCGTTGTGGTTTTGATGCGTAGGTAAGAACGGTTCTTGCTAAAGCCCGTAGCAGCCACGTAAAATTTGGAACAACAAAGTAGAGGACGTCTAACTTGTTTTTGCAGGGCATGTTGTGATGTGATATGGTCAAGACGTGATGCTATATTTTATTGTATGAGATGATCATGTTTTGTAACCGGTTATCGGCAATCTGGCAGGAGCCATATGGTTGTCGCTTATTGTATGAAATGCAATGCTCTGTAATGCTTTACTTTATCACTAAGCGGTAGCGATAGTCGAGAAGCATAAGATTGGCGAGACGACAACGATGCTACGATGGAGATCAAGGTATCGCGCCGGTGACGATGGTGATCATGATGGTGCTGCAGAGATGGAGATCACGAAGCACAAGATGATGATGACCATATCATATCACTTATATTGATTTGCATGTGATGTTTATCTTTTATGCATCTTATCTTGCTTTGATTGACGGTAGCATTATAAGATGATCTCTCACTAAATTATCAAGAAGTGTTCTCCCGAGTATGCACCGCTGCCAAAGTTCGTCGTGCCCTGACACCACGTGATGATCGGGTGTGATAAGCTCTCACGTCCATCTACAACGGGTGCAAGCCAGTTTTGCACACGCAGAATACTCGGGTTATACTTGACGAGCCTAGCATATGCAGATATGGCCTCGGAACACGGAGACCGAAAGGTCGAGCGTGAATCATATAGTAGATATGATCAACATAAGATGTTCACCATTGAAAACTACTCCATCTCACGTGATGATCGGTTATGGTTTAGTTGATTTGGATCACGTGATCACTTAGATGACTAGAGAGATGTCTGTCTAAGTGGGAGTTCTTAAGTAATATGATTAATTGAACTTAAATTTATCATGAACTTAGTCCTGGTAGTATTTTGCAAATTATGTTGTAGATCAATAGCTCGCGTTGTTGCTTTCATATGTTTGTTTTGATATGTTCCTAGAGAAAATTATGTTGAAAAATGTTAGTAGCAATGATGCGGATTTGATCCGTGATCTGAGGTTTATCCTCATTGCTGCACAGAAGAATTATGTCCTTAATGCACCGCTAGGTGACAGACCTATTGCAGGAGCAGATGCAGACGTTATGAACGTTTGGCTAGCTCAATATGATGACTACTTGATAGTTTTGTGCACCATGCTTTATGGCTTAGAATCGGGACTTCAAAGATGTTTTGAACATCATGGACCATATGAGATGTTCCAGGAATTGAAGTTAATATTTCAAGCAAATACCCGAGTTGAGAGATGTGAAGTCTCCAACAAGTTCTATAGCTAAAAGATGGAGGAGAATCGCTCAACTAGTGAGCATGTACTCAGATTGTCTGGGTACTACAATCACTTGAATCAAGTGGGAGTTAATCTTCCAGATAAGATAGTGATTGACAGAATTCTCTAGTCACCATCACCAAGTTAGTAGAACTTCGTGATGAACTATAGTATGCAAGGGATGATGAAGATGATTCCCGAGTTCTTCGTGATGTTGAAATCGACGAATGTAGAAATCAAGAAAGAGCATCAAGTGTTGATGATTGACAAGACCACTAGTTTCAAGAAAAGGGCAAAGGGAAAGAAAGGGATCTTCAAGTGGAAAGACAAGCAAGTTGTCACTCCCGCGAAGAAGCTCCAAGCTGGACCAAAGCCTGAAACCGAAAGTGCTTACATCGCAAAGGAAATGGTCACCGAAGCGGAAATGCCCTGAATATTTGGTGGATAAGAAGGATGGCAAAGTAAACAAATGTATATTTGATATACATGTTATTGATGTGTACTTTACTAGTGTTTATAGCAACCCCTCGGTATTTGGTACTGGTTCAGTTGCTAAAGAGTAGTAACTCGAAACAGGAGTTGCAGAATAAACAGAAACTAGTTAAGGGTGAAGTGACGATGTGTGTTGAAAGTAGTTTCAAGATTGATATGATCATCGTCGCACACTCCCTATACTTTCGGGATTAGTGTTGAACCTAAATAAATGTTATTTGGTGTTTGCGTTGAGCATGAATATGATTTGATCATGTTTATTGCAATACGGTTATTCATTTAAGTAAGAGAATAAACTGTTATTCTGTTTACATGAATAAAACCTTATATGGTTATACACCCAATGAAAATGGTTCATTGGATCTCGATCGTAGTGATACACATATTCATAATATTGAAACCAAAAGATGCAAAGTTAATAATGATAGTGCAACTTATTTGTGGCACTGCCGTTTAGGTCATATTGGTGTAAAGCGCATGAAGAAACTCCATGCTGATGGGATTTTGGAATCACTTGATTATGAATCACTTGATGCTTGCGTACCGTGCCTTTTGGGCAAGATGACTAAAACTCCGTTACTCGGAACAATGGAACAAGCTACTGACTTATTGGAAATAATACATACCGATGTATGCGATCCAATGAGTGTTGATGCTCGTGGCAAGTATCGTTATTTTCTGACCTTCACAAGATGATTTGAGCAGATATGGGTATATCTACTTGATGAAACATAAGTCTGAAATAGTTGAAAGGTTCAAAGAATTTCAGAGTGAAGTGGAAAATCATCGTAACAAGAAAATAAAGTTTCGTGATCTGATCACGGAGCGAATATTTGAGTTCGAGTTTGGTTTTCAATTAAAACAATGTGGAATAGTTTCACAGCTCTCGCCACCTGGAACACCACAATGTTATGGTGTGTCCAAACATTGTAACCGCACTTTATTGGATATAGTGCAATCTATGATGTTTCTTACCGATTTACCAATATCGTTTTGGGATCATGCATTAGAGACAGCTGCATTCACGTTAAATAGGGCACCATCTAAATTCGTTGAGACGACACTATATGAACTATGGTTTAGCAAGAAACCAAAGTTGTCGTTTCTTAAAGTTTGGGGCTGCGATGCTTATGTGAAAAATTTCATCCTGATAAGCTCAAACCCAAATCGGAGAAGTGCGTCTTCATAGAATACCCAAAGGAAACTGTTGGGTACACCTTCTATCACAGATCCTAAAGCAAGATTTTCGTTGCTGAAAATGGATCCTTTCTAGAGAAGGAGTTTCTCTCGAAAGAAGTGAGTGGGAGGAAAGTAGAACTTGATGAGGTAATTGTACCTTCTCCTTATTGAAAGTAGTTCATCACAGAAATTTGTTCTGTGACTACTACACCAATTAGTGAGGAAGCTAATGATGATGATCATGTAACTTCAGATCAAGTTACTACCGAATCTCGTGAGGTAAACCAGAGTGAGATCCGCACTGAGTGGTACGGTAATCCTGTTCTGGAAGTCATGTAACTAGACCATGATGAACCTACGAACTATGAGGAAGCGATGATGAGCCCAGATTCCGCGAAATGGCTTGAGGCCATGAAATCTGAGATGAGATCCATGTATGAGAACAAAGTGTGGACTTTGGTGGAGTTGCCCGATGATCGGCAAGCCATAGAAAATAAATGGATCTTCAAGAGGAAGACGGACGCTGATAGTAGTGTTACTATCTACAAAGCTAGACTTGTCGAAAAAGGTTTTTGACAAAGTTCAAGATGTTGAATACAATGAGATTTTCTCACTCGTATCGATGCTTAAAAGTCTGTCCGAATCATGTTAGCAATTGCCACAATTTATGAAATTTGGCAAATGGATGTAAAAACTGCATTCCTGAATGGGTTTTAGGAGGAAGAGTTGTATATGATGCAACCAGAAGGTTTTATCGATCCAAAGGGAGCTAACAAAGTGTGCAAGCTCCAGCGATCCATCTATGGACTGGTGCAAGCATCTCGGAGTTGGAACATACGCTTTGATGAGTTGATCAAAGCATATAGTTTATACAGACTTGCAGTGAAGCCTGTATTTACTAGAAAGTGAGTGGGAGCACTACAGCATTTCTGATAAGTATATGTGAATGACATATTGTAGATCGGAAATAATGTAGAATTATTCTGCAAAGCACAAAGGAGTGTTTGAAAGAAGTTTTTCAAAGAAAGACCTCGGTGAAGCTGCTTGCATATTGAGCATTAAGATCTATAGAGATAGATCAAGACGCTTGATAAGTTTTTTCAATGAGTACATACCTTGACAAGATTTTAAAGTAGTTCAAAATGGAACAGTCAAAGAAAGAGTTCTTGCCTGTATTACAAGGTGTGAAATTGAGTAAGACTCAAAAAACCCGACCACGGCAGAAGATAGAAAGAGAATGAAAGTCATTCCCTATGCCTTGACCATAGGTTCTATAAAGTATGCCATGCTGTGTACCAGATCTATTGTATACCCTACACTGAGTTAAGCAAGGGAGTACAATGGTGATCTAGGAATAGATCACAGGACAGCGGTCAAAAATTATCCTTAGTGGAATAAGGATATGTTTCTCGATTATGGAGGTGACAAAAGGTTCGTCGTAAAGGGTTACGTCGATGCAAGTTTTGACACCGATCTGGATGACTCTAAGTCTCGTTCTAGATACATATTGAAAGTGGGAGCAATTAGCTAGAGTAGCTCCGTGCAGAGCATTGTAGACATAGAATATTTGCAAAATACATACGGCTCTGAATATGAAAGACCCGTTGACTAAGATTCTCTCACAAGCAAAACATGATCACACCTTAGTAATCTTTGGGTGTTAATCACATAGCGATGTGAACTAGATTACTGAATCTAGTAAACCCTTTGGATGTTGGTCACAGGGCGATGTGAACTATGGGTGTTAATCACATGATGATGTGAACTATCGATGTGAATCACATGGTGATGTGATCTAGATTATTGACTCTAGTGCAAGTGGGAGACTGAAGGAAATATGCCCTAGAGGCAATAATAAAGTTATTATTTATTTCCTTATTTCATGATAAATGTTTATCATTCATGCTAGAATTGTATTAACCGGAAACATGATACATGTGTGAATGCATAGACAAAACAAGATGTCACTAGTATGCCTCTACTAGACTAGCTTGTTAATCAAAGATGGTTATGTTTCCTAACCATGAACAAAGGAGTTGTTATTTGATTAATGAGGTCACATCATTAGTAGAATGATCTGATTGACATGACCCATTCCCTTAGCTTAGCACACGATCGCTTAGTATGTTGCTACTGCTTTTATCCATGACTTATACATGTTCCTGTAACTATGAGATTATGCAACTCCGTTTACGGAGGAACACTTTGGTGCTACCAAACGTCACAACGTAATCGGGTGATTATAAAGGAGTACTACAGGTGTCTCCAAAGGCAGATGTTGGGTTGGCGATTTCGAGATTAGGTTTTGTCACTCCGATAGTCGGAGAGGTATCTCTGGGCCCTCTCGGTAATGCACATCACTGAAGCCTTGCAAGCACTACAACTAATGAGTTAGTTGTGAGATGATGTATTACGGAACGAGTAAAGAGACTTGCCGTAACGAGATTGAACTAGGTATTGGATACCGACGATCGAATCTCGGGCAAGTAACATACCGATGACAAAGGAACAACGATGTTGTTATGCGGTCTGACCGATAAAGATCTTCGAGAATATGTAGGAACCAATATGGGCATCCAGGTCCCGCTGTTGGTTATTGACCGTGAATAGTTCTAGGTCATGTCTACATTGTTCTCGAACCGTAGGGTCCGCACGCTTAAGGTTTCGATGGCGATGTTATTATGAGTTTATGTATTTTGATGTACCGAAGGAGTTCGGAGTCCCGGATGTGATCACGGACATGACGAGGAGTCTCGGAATGGTCGAGACATAAAGATTGATATATTGGAAGCCTATGTTTGGAGTTCGGAATGGTTCCGGCGTAAAACGGAATTTATCGAGTACCGGAGGTTACGGAACCCCGGGAGGTAAATGGGCCTCGATGGGCCTTAGTGGAAAGGAGGAGGGGCAGCCCAAGGCTGGTCAGCGGCCCCCTTCCCTAGTCCTACTAGGACTAGGAGAAGGGGGCCGGCCCCCTCTCTCTTTCCCCCTCCGGGAATCCTAGTTGGACTAGGATTGGGGGGGAATCCTACTCCCAGAGGGAGTAGGACTCCCTGGCGCGCCCTCCTTTGGCCGCCGGCCCCCTCCCCCCTGGCTCCTTTATATACGGGGGCAGGGGGGCACCTTGGAACAGACAAGTTGATCGTGAGATCGTTCCTTAGCCGTGTGCGGTGCCCCCCTCCACCATATTCCACCTCGGTTATACCTGTCGCAAGCTTAGGCGAAGCCTCGCTGCCGTGAAACATCAAGATCGTCACCACGCCGTCGGCCGACGGAACTCTCCTCGACACTCGGCTGGATCGAGTACGAGGGACGCCATCGAGCTGTACGTGTGTCAAGAACTCGGGGCGTCGAGTAACGGCGCGGGATCGGTCGGATCGCGAGGAGAACGTACGACTACTTCCTCTACGTTGTGATCGCTTCCGCTTCGGGTCTACAAGGGTATGTGGACAACACTCTCCCCTCTCGTTGCTATACATCACCATGATCTTGCGTGTGCGTAGGAAAATTTTTGAAATTATTACGTTCCCCAACAGTTAGCACAACAATTCGATGAAATAGATGCATTTTTATCATGGTAACAAGACATAGCAAGCATATCATCATGAGATTTAGTCAAGCAATTTCTACATGATATGCAAGGACTATCAACACAAGCATGTGATGAAGGAAATATGCCCTAGAGGCAATAATAAAGTTATTATTTATTTTCTTATTTCATGATAAATGTTTATTATTCATGCTAGAATTGTATTAACCGGAAACATAATACATGTGTGAATACATAGACAAACATAGTGTCACTAGTATGCCTCTACTTGACTAGCTCGTTTATCAGAGATGGTTATGTTTCCTAGCCATGGACAAAAGAGTTGTCATTTGATTAACAGGATCACATCATTAGGAGAATGATGTGATTGACTTGACCCATTCCGTTAGCTTAGCACTTGATCATTTAGTATGTTGCTATTGCTTTCTTCATGACTTATACATGTTCCTATAACTATGAGATTATGCAACTCCCGTTTACCGGAGGAACACTTTGGGTACTACCAAACGTCACAACGTAACTGGGTGATTAAAAAGGAGTACTACATGTGTCTCCGAAGGTACATGTTGAGTTGGCGTATTTCGAGATTAGGTTTTGTCACTCCGATTGTCGGAGAGGTATCTCTGGGCCCTCTCGGTAATGCACATCATTATAAGCCTTGCAAGCAATGTGACCAATGAGTTGGTTACGGGATGATGCATTACAGAACGAGTAAAGAGACTTGCCGATGACGAGATTGAACTAGGTATTGGATACCGACGATCGAATCTCGGGCAAGTAACATACCGATGACAAAGGAAACAACGTATGTTGTTATGCGGTTTGACCGATAAAGATCTTCGTAGAATATGTAGGAGCCAATATGGGCATCCAGGTCCCGCTATTGGTTATTGACCGAGAATAGTTCTAGGTCATGTCTACATAGTTCTCGAACCCGTAGGGTCCGCACGCTTAAGGTTTCGATGACAGTTATATTATGAGTTTATGCGTTTTAATGTACCGAAGGAGTTCGGATTCCCGGATGAGATCAGGGACATGACGAGGAGTCTCGAAATGGTCGAGACGTAAAGATCGATATATTGGACGACTATATTTGGAGTTCGGAAAGGTTCCGAGTGATTCGGGTATTTTTCGGAGTACCGGAGAGTTACGGGAATTCGCCGGGGAGAAGTATTGGGCCTTATTGGGCCCTGCGGAAAAGAGCGAGGGGCTGCCTAGGGCAGGCCGCGCGCCCCCCATGGCCTAGTCCGAATTGGACTAGGGGGAGGGGCCGCACCCCCTCCTTCCTTCCCTTCTCTCTTCCCCTTCCTTGTCTCCTACTCCTAATACATGGAAGGACTCCTAGTTGGACTAGGAAAGGGGGAATCCTACTCCCGGTGGGAGTAGGACTCCCCTTGGTGCGCCCCTTCTAGGCCGGCCGCCCCCTCCCCCCTTGCTCCTTTATATACGGGGGCAGGGGGCACCCCATGACACACAAGTTGATCTACGGATCGTTCCTTAGCCGTGTGCGGTGCCCCCCTCCACCATATTCCACCTCGGTCATATCGTCACGGAGTTTAGGCGAAGCCCTGTGCCGGTAGAACATCATCATCGTCACCACGCCGTCGTGCTGACGGAACTCATCCCCGACGCTTTGCTGGATCGGAGCCCGGGGATCGTCATCGAGCTGAACGTGTGCTGAACTCGGAGGTGCCGTACGTTCGGTACTTGGATCGGTCGGATCGTGAAGACGTACGACTACATCAACCGCGTTGTCATAACGCTTCCGCTTACGGTCTACGAGGGTACGTGGACATACACTCTCCCCTCACGTTGCTATGCCATCACCATGATCTTGCGTGTGCGTAGGATTTTTTTTTGAAATTACTACGTTCCCCAACAGTGGTATCCGAGTCAGGTTTTATGTGTTGATGTTATATGCACGAGTAGAACACAAGTGAGTTGTGGACGATATAAGCCATACTGCCTACCAGCATGTCATACTTTGGTTCAGCGGTATTGTTGGATGAAGCGGCCCGGACCGACATTACGCGTACGCTTAAGCGAGACTGGTTCTACCGCCGTGCTTTGCACACAGGTGGCTGGCGGGTGTCAGTTTCTCCAACTTTAGTTGAACTAAGTATGGCTACGCCCGGTCCTTGCGAAGGTTAAAACGGAGTCTATTTGACAAACTATCGTTGTGGTTTTGATGCATAGGTGAGATTGGTTCTTGCTTAAGCCCGTAGCAGCCACATAAAACTTGCAACAACAAAGTAGAGGACGTCTAACTTGTTTTTGCAGGGCATGTTGTGATGTGATATGGTCAAGACATGATGAGATATAAGTTGTTGTATGAGATGATCATGTTTTGTTGAAGTTATCGGCAACTGGCAGAAGCCCTATGGTTGTCTCTTTGTTGCATAAGATGCAAGTGCCAAATAATTGCTTTACTTTATCGCTATGCGATAGCAATAGTTGCAAGAGCAATAGTTGGCGAGACGACCATGTGACGACACATTGATATAGATCAAGATGATGAAGATCATGGTCTTGTGCCGGTGATGATAAAGATCATGACAGTACTTTGGAGATGGAGATCAAAGGCGCAAGATGATCATGGCCATATCATGTCACATATTTTGATTGCATATGATGTTTATCTGTTATACATCTTATTCTTGCTTTGATTGACGGTAGCATTTTAAGATGATCTCTCACTAATTATCAAGAAGTGTTCTCCCTGAGTATGCACCGTTGCCAAAGTTCGTCGTGCCCAGACACCACGTGATGATCGGGTGTGATAAGCTCTACGTCCATCTACAACGGGTGCAAGCCAGTTTTGCACACGCGGAATACTCAGGTTTAACTTGACGAGCCTAGCATATGCAGATATGGCCTCGGAACACGGAGACCAAAAGTTCGAGCGTGAATCATATAGTAGATATGATCAACATAGTGATGTTCACCATTGAAAACTACTCCATCTCACGTGATGATCGGTTATGGTTTAGTTGATTTGGATCACGTGATCACTTAGATGACTAGAGAGATGTCTGTCTAAGTGGGAGTTCTTAAGTAATATGATTAATTGAACTTAAATTTATCATGAACTTAGTCCTGGTAGTATTTTGCAAATTATGTTGTAGATCAATAGCTCGCGTTGTTGCTTTCATATGCTTATTTTGATATGTTCCTAGAGAAAATTGTGTTGAAAAATGTTAGTAGCAATGATGCGGATTGGATCCGTGATCTGAGGTTTATCCTCATTGCTGCACAGAAGAATTATGTTCTTGATGCACCGCTAGGTGACAGACCTATTGCAGGAGCAGATGCAGACGTTATGAACGTTTGGCTAGCTCAATATGATGACTACTTGATAGTTTAGTGCACCATGCTTAACGGCTTAGAATCGGGACTTCAAAGATGTTTTGAACGTCATGGACCATATGAGATGTTCCAGGAGTTGAAGTTAATATTTCAAGCAAATACCCGAGTTGATAGATATGAAGTCTCCAACAAGTTCTATAGCTAAAAGATGGAGGAGAATCGCTCAACTAGTAAGCATGTACTCAGATTGTCTGGGTACTTCAATCGCTTGAATCACGTGGGAGTTAATCTTCCAGATAAGATGGTGATTGACAGAATTCTCTAGTCACCATCACTAAGTTACTAGAACTTCGTGATGAACTATAGTATGCAAGGGATGACGAAAACGATTCCCGAGCTCTTCGTGATGTTGAAATCGACGAAGGTAGAAATCAAGAAAAGAGCATCAAGTGTTGATGATTGACAAGACCACTAGTTTCAAGTGAAGGGCAAAGGGAAAGAAAGGGAACTTCAAGTGGAAAGACAAGCAAGTTGTCACTCCTGCGAAGAAGCCCAAAGCTGGACCATAGCCTGAAACTGAGTGTTTACACTGCAAAGGAAATGGTCACTGGAAGCGGAAATGCCCTGAATATTTGGTGGATAAGAAGGATGGCAAAGTGAACAAGGGTATATTTGATATACAGATTATTGATGTATGCCTTACTAGTGTTTATAGTAGCCCCTGAGTATTTGATACTTGTTCGGTTGCTAAGATTAGTAACTCGAAACATGAGTTACAGAATAAACAGAGACTAGTTGAAGGGAAAGTGACGATGAGTGTTGGAAGTAGTTCCAAGATTGATATGATCATCATCGCACACACCCTATACTTTCGGGATTAGTGTTAAACCTAAATAAATGTTATTTGGCGTTTGCGTTGAGCATGAATATGATTTGATCGTGTTTATTGCAATACGGTTATTCATTTAAAATCAGAGAATAATTTTTGTTCTGTTTACATGAATAAAACCTTCAATGGTCATACACCCAATGAAAATAGTTTGTTGGATCTCGATCGTAGTGATACACATATTCATAATATTGAGGCCGAAAGATGCAAAGTTAATAATGATAGTGCAACTTATTTGTAGCACTGCCGTTTGGGTCATATCGGTGTAAAGCGCATGAAGAAACTCCATAAAGATGGATTTTCGGAATCACTTGGTTATGAATCATTTGATGCTTGCGAACCGTGCCTTTTGGGCAAGATGACTAAAACTCCGTTCTCGGAACAATGGAACGGAGTTACTGACTTATTGGAAATAATGCATACTGATGTATGCAGACCAATGAGTATGAAGGCTCGTGGCAAGTATCGTTATTTTCTGACCTTCACAAGATAATTTGAGCAGATATGGGTATATCTACTTGATGAAACATAAGTCTGAAATAGTTGAAAGGTTCAAAGAATTTTAGAGTGAAGTGGAAATCATCGTAACAAGAAAATAAAGTTTCTGTGATCTGATCGCGGAGAGGAATATTTGAGTTACGAGTTTGGTCTTCAATTAAAACAATGTGGAATAGTTTCACAGCTCACGCCACCTGGAACACCACAACGTTATGGTGTGTCCGAACGTCGTAACCGCACTTTATTTGATATGGTGCGATCTATGATGTCTCTTACTGATTGACCAATATTGTTTTGGGGTTATGCATTAGAGACAGCTGCATTCACGTTTAATAGGGCACCATCTAAATCCGTTGAGACAACACCGTATGAACTATGGTTTAGCAGTAAACCTAAGTTGTTGTTTCTTAAAGTTTGGGGCTACGATGCTTATGTGAAAAAGTTTCATCTTTATAAACTCGAACCCAAATCGGAGAAGTGCGTCTTCATAGAATACCCAAAGGAAACTGTTGGGTACACCTTCTATCACAGATCCGAAGGCAAGACATTCGTTGCTAAGAATGGATCCTTTCTAGAGAAGGAGTTTCTCTCGAAAGAAGTGAGTGGGAGGAAAGTAGAACTTGATGAGGTAACTGTACCTGCTCCCTTATTGGAAAGTAGTTCATCACAGAAATCAGTTCCTGTGACAAATACACCAATTAGTGAGGAAGCTAATGATATTGATCATGAAACTTCAGATCAAGTTACTACAGAACCTCGTAGGTCTTCCAGAGTAAGATCCGCACCAGAGTGGTGTAGTAATCATGTTCTGGAAGTCATGTTACTAGACCATGATGAACCTACGAACTATGAGGAAGCGATGATGAGCCCAGATTCCGCGAAATGGCTTGAGGCCATAAAATCTGAGATATGATCCATGTATGAGAACAAAGTATGGACTTTGATTGACTTGCTCGATGATCAGCAAGCCATGTTAAATGAATGGATCTTCAAGAGGAAGACGGACACTGATAGTAGTGTTACTATCTACTAAGCTCGACTTGTTGCGAAAGGTTTTCAACAAGTTCAAGGTGTTGAATACGATGAGATTTTCTCAGTCGTATCAATGCTTAAGTCTGTCTGAATCATGTTAGCAATTGCCACATTTTTTGAAATCTGGCAAATGGATGTCAAAACTGCATTCCTTAATGGATTTATTAAAGAAGAAGTTGTATATGATGCAACCAGAAGGTTTTGTCAATCCTAAAGGTGCTAACAAAATGTGCAAGCTCTAGCGATCCATCTATGGACTGGTGCAAGCATCTCGGAGTTGGAATATATGCTTTGATAAGTTGATCAAAGCATATAGTTTTATATGGACTTTCAATGAAGCCTGTATTTACAATAAAGTGAGTGGGAGCACTACAGCCTTTCTGATTAGTATATGTGAGTGACATATTGTCGATCAGAAATGATGTAGAATTTTTCTGCAAAGCATAAAGGAGTGTTTTAAAGGAGTTCTTTAAAAAGAAAAGACCTCAGTAAAAGCTACTTACATATTGAGCATCAAGATCTATTGAGATAGATCAAGACGCTTGATAAGATTTTCAATGAGTACATACCTTGGCAAGATTTTGAAATAGTTCAAAATGGAACAGTCAAAGAAAGAGTTCTTGCCTGTGTTGCAAAGGTATGAAATTGAGTAAGACTCAAATCCTGACCACAGCAGAAAATAGAAAGAGAATGAAAAGTCATTCCCTATGCCTCAGTCATAGGTTCTATAAAGTATGCTATGCTATGTACCAGACCTATTGTATACCTTGCTCTGAATTTGGCAAGGGAGTACAATAGTGATCTAGGAGTAGATCACTGGACATTGGTCAAGAATATCCTTAGTAAGGACTAAGGAGATGTTTTTCTATTATGGAGGTGATAAAAGAGTTTGTTGTAAAAGTTACATCAGTGCAAACTTTTACACTGATCCAGATGACTCTAAGTCTCAACCTGGATACATATTGAAAGTGGGAGCAATTAGCTAGAGTAGCTCCGTGCAGAGCATTGTGGACATAAAATATTTGCAAAATACATACGGTTCTGAATGTGACAGACCCGTTGACTAAGCTTCTATCACGAGCAAAACATGATCACACCTTAGTACTCTTTGGGTGTTAATCACATAGCGATATGAACTAGATTATTGACTCTAGTAAACCCTTTGGATGTTGGTCACATGATGATGTGAACTATGGGTGTTAATCATATACAGATATGAATATTGGTGTTAAATCACATGGCGATGTGAACTAGATTATTGACTCTAGTGCAAGTGGGAGTCTGAAGGAAATATGTCCTAGAGGCAATAATAAAGTTATTATTTATTTTCTTATTTCATGATAAATGTTTATTATTCATGCTAGAATTGTATTAATCGGAAACATAATACATGTGTGAATACATAGACAAACATAGTGTCACTAGTATGCCTCTACTTGACTAGCTCGTTTATCAGAGATGGTTATGTTTCCTAGCCATGGACAAAAGAGTTGTCATTTGATTAACGGGATCACATCATTAGGAGAATGATGTGATTGACTTGACCCATTCCGTTAGCTTAGCACTTGATCGTTTAGTATGTTGCTATTGCTTTCTTCATGACTTATACATGTTCCTGTAACTATGAGATTATGCAACTCCCGTTTACCGGAGGAACACTTTGGGTACTACCAAACGTCACAACATAACTGGGTGATTATAAAGGAGTACTACATGTGTCTCCGAAGGTACATGTTGAGTTGGCGTATTTCGAGATTAGGTTTTGTCACTCCGATTGTCGGAGAGGTATCTCTGGGCCCTCTCGGTAATGCACATCATTATAAGCCTTGCAAGCAATGTGACCAATGAGTTGGTTACGGGATGATGCATTACAGAACGAGTAAAGAGACTTGCCGATGACGAGATTGAACTAGGTATTGGATACCGACGATCGAATCTCGGGCAAGTAACATACTGATGACAAAGGGAACAACGTATGTTGTTATGCGGTTTGACCGATAAAGATCTTCGTAGAATATGTAGGAGCCAATATGGGCATCCAGGTCCCGCTATTGGTTATTGACCGAGAATAGTTCTAGGTCATGTCTACATAGTTCTCGAACCCGTAGGGTCCGCACGCTTAAGGTTTCGATGACAGTTATATTATGAGTTTATGAGTTTTGATGTACCGAAGGAGTTCGGAGTCCCTGATGAGATCGGGGACATGACGAGGAGTCTCGAAATGGTCGAGATGTAAAGATCGATATATTGGACGACTATATTCGGAGTTCGGAAAGGTTCCGAGTGATTCGGGTATTTTTCAGAGTACCGGAGAGTTACGGGAATTCGCCGGGGAGAAGTATTGGGCCTTATTGGGCCCTGCGGAAAAGAGAGAGGGCTGCCTAGGGCAGGCGCGCGCCCATGGCCTAGTCCGAATGGACTAGGGGAGGGCCGCACCCCTCCTTCCTTCCTTCTCTCTTCCCTTCCTTGTCTCCTACTCCTAATACATGGAAGGACTCCTAGTTGGACTAGGAAAGGGGGAATCCTACTCCCGGTGGGAGTAGGACTCCCTTTGGTGCGCCCCTTCTAGGCCGGCCGCCCCCTCCCCCCTTGCTCCTTTATATACGGGGGCAGGGGGCACCCCATGACACACAAGTTGATCTACGGATCGTTCCTTAGCCGTGTGCGGTGCCCCCCTCCACCATATTCCACCTCGGTCATATCGTCATGAGTTTAGGCGAAGCCCCGCGCCGGTAGAACATCGTCATCGTCACCACGCCGTCGTGCTGACGGAACTCATCCCCGACGCTTTGCTGGATCGGAGCCCGGGGATCGTCATCGAGCTGAACGTGTGCTGAACTCGGAGGTGCCGTACGTTCGGTACTTGGATCGGTCGGATCGTGAAGACGTACGACTACATCAACTGCGTTGTCATAACGCTTACGCTTACGGTCTACGAGGGTACGTGGACATACACTCTCCCCTCTCATTGCTATGCCATCACCATGATCTTGCGTGTGCGTAGGAATTTTTTTTGAAATTACTACGTTCCCCAACATGTGAAACATTTGGAGTGCTAGAAGTGCTAAAGTCCAAAGATGAAGCATTGCAATAAGAAAGTGATGAAGGATTATCAACAATAAGCCCACTATCATCATTGCAATGGACACCACTACTCACCATGTCATTACCATGTGGCAAACCACTTGTAGGTGAAGTAGAAGAAGTTGAGAAGACAACGCAGCCGGAGGTGGAGGGAGAACAATCATCCTTACAAAACTTGGACACACCATATTTATCTTGAAGCTTTGTCCACAACTCATGAGCATCCCGGAACGGCATGAGTTGAAATATAACTACATTGCTCAAAGCATCGAAAAGCACATTAGAAGCTTGAGCATTGAGATAAGAGTTTTTCTCATCCTCCAAAGATAATCTTTGGGGATCCTTTGGAGGAGAAAAACCCATATCTACAATTCGCTCTAAATTTGGGTCTATGACCCTAAAGAGATTAAGCATGCGAATTACCCAAACATCAAAATTTGTGCCATCGAAACTAAGAGTGTCAGAGAATCCTAATCCTCTAGTCGACATCTTTACTCTCTAGGCGGTTAAGCCCAACAAAGAGAGACGAGGCTCTGATACCAATTGAAAGATCGTGGATGTCGCCTAGAGGGGGGGGGGCTGAATAGGCGCTTTAAAATAATTACGGTTGAGGCTTGAACAAATGCGGAATAAACCTAGCGGTTAATTTGTCAAGCACAAAACCTACAACAACTAGGCTCACCTATGTGCACCAATGACTTATGCTAAGCAAGAAAAACTACTTAGGTGATAGCAAGATATATGACAAGAAACAATACGGCTATCACAAAGTAAAGTGCATAAGTAAAGAGCTCGGGTAAGAGATAACCGAGGCACGCGAGACAACGATGTATCCCGAAGTTCACACCCTTGCGGATGCTAATCTCCATTTGGAGCGGTGTGGAGGCACAATGCTCCCCAAGAAGCCACTAGGGCCACCGAATCTCCTCACGCCTCGACAATGCAAGATGTCGTGATTCCACTAAGGGACCCTTGAGGGCGGTCACCGAACCCGTACAAATGGCGACCCTTGGGGGCGGTCACCGAACCCGTACACTTTGGCAACCCTTGGGGGCGGTCACCGGAACCAGTCAAATTGCTCGGGGCGATCTCCACAACCTAATTGGAGACCCCGACGCTTGCCCGGAGCTTTACACCACAATGATTGAGCTCCGAACACCACCAACCGTCTAGGGCGCCCAAGCACCCAAGAGGAACAAGCTCAAGGGCACCAAGCACCCAAGAGTAATAAGCTTCTCAACTTGTAACTTCCATGTATCATGTGGAGAACTCAAACCGATGCACCAAATGCAATGGCAAGGGCACACGGAGTGCCCACGTCCTTCTCTCCGAAATCCCACCGAAGCAACTAATGCTAGGGAGGAAAATGAGAGGAAGAACGAAAGAAGAACATGAAGAACTCCAAGATCTAGATCCAAGGGATTCCCCTCACTTAGAGGAGAAAGTGATTGGTGGAAACGTGGATCTAGATCTCCTCTCTCTTTTCCCTCAAAAAACTAGCAAGAATCCATGGAGGGATTGAGAGTTAGCAAGCTCAAAGAAGGTCAGCAATGGGGGAAGAACACGAGCTCAAAGGTTAAGGTTCAATGGGGAAGAAGACCCCCTTTTATAGGTGGGGGAAAATCCAACCGTTATGCTCACAACCCGCACAGAGCGGTACTACCGCTCGTCCTCACGGTACTACCGCTAGGGATCGCGGTACTACTGCTTGCGGTACAAAAAATATACTTTTGTACCTACCTCCGCAGAACTTGGGATGAGTTTTTTGGTCCGGAGCGGTACTACCGCTCTAGGAGCCGCGGTAGTACCGCTCTGGACCGGTAGTAAAAAATTACATCCGCTCCAATTCGCGGTAGTACTGCTGCAGCCTTATCAGAACACCAAAACTGCCACAACTTTTGCAAACGGACTCCGAATTCGATGAAACCAAGTTTGTTGGAAAGCTAGTGACAAGGGCTAACACAATCTTGAAAGAAATACCAATAATAAGCAAATGAGAAAAGGCCCAAAAGAAAATGGTGAGAACCCTTCCTCGGAGAAGACCGGTAAAACCTCCAACACCGAAAACATCATAGAAGACACATGCAAACTCCGCTGATGAACTCAAGCTTGTCATCAAGATGACCATAAGCTCTAAGACTCACAAAGAGAATCAAACAAGAACCAAGAAACATGATGCAAGGATGCAATGGTTTGAGCTCTCTACGAACGATACGATCAAGCAACTCATTGAGAGCCCCCCTTGATAGTACGGCAATCGATCCTATAACCCGGTCTCCCACAACTACCATGAGACCGGTAATATAGAAAACCTATCAAGGGCAAACCTTTGCCTTGCACATGGTCCATTTGAGCTAGATGAAGACGATCTTCACACCCTCAAGTTGGACCACCTTTCTTGATTGCGTTGGCTCGATGAAGACTAGATGATTGCTCCCCCATAGTCCACTATGGGTGAGCCACTCTTCGGATCATCTTCACAAGTACATTGTCACCACAATGGATGGAAAGATTCAAGCACTTGATCTCTTCGTGATGCTCCACTTGAACTTGCACACGACAATCTTAATGACGATCACCACTTGATGTCATCCTTTCCATGGGTTGTATGATATCTTCCTATTGATGCAAGCCCATGGATACGTACCTAACCCCACATAGAACTCTCACATAGACCATGGGTTAGTACACAAAGTGCAATGGACAATGCTTACCATACCATGGGATCACTTGATCCCTCTCGGTACATCTTCTATGCTTTGTGAGTGAATCAACTTGATTCACCATTGACTTAGTCTTGATCACACTTGAATCTTTGCAACTCTCTTCATTTGGATGATGTATTGAAGGTAAACATGAATGATCACACAACCTTCTTCTTCAAGACATGCTTGCAATAATCTCAACACCCGCATGACCAATCTTTGGATAATTCCTTAATAGCACCTTGGTCAACTCATAAACTCCTTGAAACCAACACATGGACTTCAAGAAAAGCCTATGGACAAATCCTTCAAATATAACTCAAGACAACCATTAGTCCATAGAGATTGTCATCAATTACCAAAACCAAACATGGGGGCACCGCATGTTCTTTCAACTTGGCATAAGCCGGCCGTCCAAACAGAGCGTGATACGAGCTTCTAATCTTGACCACTTCAAAGGTTAGTTTCTCAGGCCTGGAATCATGTTCATCCCCAAAGGCTACTTCTAGATCAATCTTGCCTACAGGATGCGCCGACTTACCAGGCACTACCCCGTGGAAAACAGTATTGGACGGCTTAAGACTTTTGTCAGTCAACCCCATGCGACGGAAAGTATCATAATAAAGGATACTAATGCTGCTACCACCATCCATGAGTACCTTAGTGAATTTGTATCCACCAACTTGAGGCGCCACCACCAAAGCCAAGTGACCCGGATTATCGACCCGAGGCGGGTGATCCTCTCGACTCCACATAATAGGTTGCTCAGACCATCGCAAGTAATAGGGAACTGTCGGCTCAATGGCGTTCACAGCCCTTTTATGGAGCTTCTGGTCCTGCTTGCATAAACTTGTGGTGAAGACGTGATACTGCCCACTATTCAACTACTTCAGAAGACTTTGATATCCAGACTGCTGCTGCTGCTGACCCCCCTGACCGGATTGTTGATTGTAACCACCCTGATTACCTTGATGGCTTTGGTGACCCTGGAAACCGAAACTAGAGCCGCCACCACTGTAACCCGAGCCATGAGAACCACCACTACCAGAACCTGAGCCACTGCTCGGCCCATGATTGTTCTGGAAAAAATCAGAATTTTTGAACTCCCTCATAATTTGACAATCTTTCCAAAGGTGACTGGGAAGCCTTTCGTTCGTGCCATGCTTTGGGCAGGGCTGATTCAGCAACTGCTCAAGATTAAGACCTGATCCACATGTCCGAGGAGGTGGCTTCCCCTTACGACGCTGACCATTATTCCGCGTATTGGTATTGGCCACAAAATCTGAATTACTATCAGCCTTGCGCTTACCGTTGCCCCCCTGACTCACCGGGTTATGTTGCTGACCCTTGGTGTTGCCACTCTTCTTTCCCTTTCCCGGCTTTTCATCATCAGACTTGGGGTCCTTGGTACTATCAGAGTCAACATATTTAATTAGAGCTGCCATCAGCTCTCCCATATCATTGCAATGGCGCTTGAGCCACCCTAGCTTCTGTTTGAGAGGCAAAAAACGGCAGTTCTTCTCTAACATTAGGACTGCAGAGCCGGCATTGATGTTATCCGATGAGTGCAAGATAGCCTTGACCCGGTGCACCCAATGGGTCGTTCACTCGCCCTTCTTGGGCGCAAGCATCCAAATCCACAATCGACATGGGTTGTTTGCACATATCTAAAGTTCTAGATAAATCGGGCTTTTAGCTCATCCCATGACCCGATGGAATTGGCAGGCAACCCATTTAACCAAGTATGGGTCGTCCCAACCAACATCATGATGAAGTATTTGGCACATGCAGCATCGCTGACCTCCAATAGTTCCATGGCCATCTCATAACTATGAATCCACACCTCAGGGGGTAAGCCGGTTGTGTAGTTAGGCACCTTACGAGGACCTTTGAAATCCTTGGGTAGACACTCATTACGCAAAGCCGACACTAAACATGGTATACCCATGGTTCAAGAGGTCACACCTGCCTCCACCGAAGCCGTCGGATAAACTGGACGATGTTGGTGAGCCGTCTGTTGAACCGCCTGCTCAGCTTCTCGACGTGCCCTGTACTGATCGACCAAACCATGAGCACCATCGCGCACCGGGTCATGCCCACGCGGCTGGTTACAGCGCTGGTCATTGCTTGAAACGGCCGGTGAGTCTATCTGTTTGCTATAACTCTGGCTTGGGCGAGGGGTCGAATGAATCCATTCTCGACTTTAAGAATATGGCTCATGCTGTACTAATGCTATTTGAAGAAGCTCTCTAGCCCTCCATGTTTCAACCGCCGCTGGAGAATCGCCTTCAACTGGAAGAGCCGCCAATCGTGTCGCCGCGGCGATCATATTATCCAAAGGGTTAGAATAATGACCCGGTGGTGTCGGCACATGCTGAGGCGGTGTATTATTCAAATGAGGTGGCTCTGTCGTGTGCGGTTGAGCCGGCGCTCTAGCCCCAGGTGCTTCAACCCGGTTTATCTCTGGTTGGTTACTGGTCCCCGCTCCAGGCGTGCAAAAGAGGTTCCTTGCCTCGTAAACCAGCGGGAGACGACTCTGGTGCCTTGATACGTCTCCAACGTATCTATAATTTTTGATTGTTCCATGCTATTATATTACCTATTTTGGATGTTTATGGGCTTTACTTTACACTTTTATATCGTTTTTGGGACTAACCTACTAACTGGAGGCCCAACCCGAATTGTTGTTTTTTTTTGCCTATTTCAGTGTTTCGAAGAAAAGGAATATCAAACGGAGTCCAAATGGAATGAAACCTTCGGGAGCGATCTTTTTGGAACAAACGCAATCCAGGAGACTTGGAGTGGACGTCAAGAAATAGCCGAGGCAGTCTCGAGGCAGGAGGGCGCGCCCCCACCCTCGTGGGCCCCTCGTGGCTCCCGTGACCTACCTCCTTTGCCTATACATATCTACGTACCCTGAAAACATCCAAGAGCACTACGAAAACCTATTTCCACCGCCGCAACATTCTGTATCATTGAGATCCCATCTTGGAGCCTTTGCCGGTGCTCCGCCGGAGGGGGAATCGATCATGGAGGGCTTCTACATCAACACCATAGTTCTCCAATGAGTTGTGAGTAGTTTACCACAGACCTTCGGGTCCATAGTTATTAGCTAGATGGCTTCTTCTCTCTCTTTGAATCTCAATACAATGTTTTCCTCGATTTTCTTGAAGATCTATTCGATGTAACTCTTTTTGCGGTGTGTTTGTCGAGATCCGATGAATTGTGGGTTTATGATCAAGTTTATCTATGAGAAATATTTGAATCTCCTCTGAATTCTTTGATGTATGTTTGGTTATCTTTGCAAGTCTCTTCGAATTATCAGTTTGGTTTGGCCTACTAGATTGATCTTTCTTGCAATGGGAGAAGTGCTTAGCTTTGGGTTCAATCTTGCGGTGTCCTTTCCCAGTGACAGCAGGGGCAGCAAGGCACGTATTGTATTGTTGCCATCGAGGATAAAAAGATGGGGTTTATATCATATTGCTTGAGTTTATCCCTCTACATCATGTTATCTTGCTTAATGCGTCACTCTGTTCTTATGAACTTAATACTCTAGATGCATGCTGGATAGCGGTCGATGTGTGGAGTAATAGTAGTAGATGCAGGCAGGAGTCGGTCTACTTGTTGCCGACGTGATACCTATATACATGATCATGCCTAGATATTCTCTTAACAATGCACTTTTCTATCAATTGCTCGACAGTAATTTGTTCACCCACCATAATACTTATTCTATCTTGAGAGAAGCCACTAGTGAAACCTATGGCCCCCGGGTCTACTTTCCATCATATAAGTTTCCAATCTATCTTTATTTGCAATCTTTACTTTTCAATCTATATCATAAAAATACTAAAAATATTTATCTTATCTTATTATCTCTATCAGATCTCACTTTTGCAAGTTACCGTGAAGGGATTGACAACCCCTTTATCGCGTTGGTTGCGAGGTTCTTGTTTGTTTGTGTAGGTACGAGGGACTTGCGTGGAGCATCCTACTGGTTTGATACCTTGGTTCTCAAAAACTGAGGGAAATACTTACGCTACTTTGCTGCATCACCCTTTCCTCTTCAAGGGAAAACCAACGCAGTGCTCAAGTGGTAGCAAGAAGGATTTCTGGCGCCGTTGCCGTGGAGGTCTTCGCTCAAGGCAAGACATACCAAGTACCCATCACAAACTCATCTCCCTCGCATTACATTATTTGCCATTTGCTTCTCGTTTTCCTCTCCCCACTTCACCCTTGCCGTTTTATACGCCCTCTCTTCCCCGTTCGCCTCTGTTTTTTGCTTGCCTCTTGTGTGCTTGTGTGTTGGATTGTTTGTCACGATGGCTCAAGATAATACTAAATTGTGTGACTTTTCCAATACCAACAATAATGATTTCCTTAGCACTCCGATTGCTCCTCTTAATGATGTTGAATCTTGTGAAATCAATGCTGCTTTGTTGAATCTTGTTATGAAAGACCAATTCTCTGGCCTTCCTAGTGAAGATGCCGCTACTCATCTAAACAACTTTGTTGATTTGTGTGATATGCAAAAGAAGAAAGACATGGATAATGATATTGTTAAATTGAAGTTATTTCCGTTTTCACTTAGAGATCGTGCTAAAACTTGATTTTCGTCTTTGCCTAAAAATAGTATTGATTCATGGAATAAGTGCAAAGATGCTTTTATCTCTAAGTATTTTCCTCCCGCTAAGATCATCTCTCTTAGAAATGATATTATGAATTTTAAACAACTTGATCATGAGCATGTTGCACAATCTTGGGAGAGAATGAAATTAATGATTCGCAATTGCCCTACACATGGTTTGAATTTGTGGATGATCATACAAAATTTTTATGCCGGGTTGAATTTTGCTTCTAGAAATATTTTAGATTCGGCCGCGGGAGGCACTTTTATGGAAATCACTTTAGGAGAAGCTACTGAACTCCTAGATGATATTATGGTTAATTATTCTCAATGGCACACTGAAAGATCTACTAGTAAAAAAGTTCATGCGATGGAAGAGATTAATGTCTTGAGTGGAAAGATGGATGAACTTATGAAATTGTTTGCTACTAAGAGTGCTCCTATTGATCCTAATGATATGCCTTTGTCTACTTTGATTGAGAATAATAATGAATCTATGGATGTGAATTTTGTTGCTAGGAATAATTTTGGTAACAATGCATATAGAGGAAACTTTAATCCTAGTCTGTTTCCTAGTAATTCCTCTAATAATTATGGTAATTTCTACAACAAATCTTATGGAAATTTTAATAATATGCCCTCTGATTTTGAGAATAGTGTTAAAGAATTTATGATCTCTCAAAATAATTTCAATGCTTTGCTTGAAGAAAAATTGCTTAAAGTTGATGAATTGGCTAGGAACGTGGATATAATTTCTCTTGATGTTGATTCTTTGAAACTTAGATCTATTCCACCTAAGCATGATATCAATGAGTCTCTAAAAGCCATGATAATTTCCATTGATGAGTGCAAAGAAAGAACCGCTAGGATGCGTGCTAAGAAAGATTGCTTTGTAAAAGTGTGTTCTTCTAGTTTTCATAATAATGATGAAGATCTAAAAGTGATTGATGTGTCTCCTATTAAATCCTTCTTTTGCAATATGAATCTTGATAATGATGGGACTGGAGATGAGTCAACTTTAGTTAAAAGGCATCCCAATGATTCGGAGTTTTTAGATCTTGATGCTCAAATTGGTAAAAGTGGGATTGGAGAGGTCAAAACTTTACATAGCAATGAACCCACTATTTTGGATTTCAAGGAATTTAATTATGACAATTGTTCTTTAATAGATTGTATTTCCTTGTTGCAATCCATGTTGAATTCTCCTCATGCTTATAGTCAAAGTAAAGCTTTTACCAAACATATCGTTGATGCTTTGATGCAATCTTATGAAGAAAAACTTGAATTGGAAGTTTCTATCCCTAGAAAACTTTATGATGAGTGGGAACCTACTATTAAAATTAAAATTAAAGATCATGAATGCTATGCTTTGTGTGATTTGGGTGCTAGTGTTTCTACGATTTCAAAAACTTTATGTGATATGCTAGGTTTCCGTGAATTTGATGATTGCTCTTTAAACTTGCACCTTGCGGATTCCACTATTAAGAAACCTATGGGAAGGATTAATGATGTTCTTATTGTTGCAAATAGGAATTATGTGCCTGTAGGTTTTATTGTTCTTGATATAGATTGCAATTTTTCATGTCCTATTATTCTTGATAGACCTTTCTTTAGAACGATTGGTACAATTATTGATATGAAGGAAGGGAATATTAGATTCCAGTTTCCATTAAGGAAAGGCATGGAACACTTTCCTATAAATAAAATCAAATTACCTTATGAATCTATTATGAGAGCCACATATGAATTGAATACCAAAGATGGCAATACTTAGATCTATTCTCGCTTTTATGCCTAGCTAGGGGCGTTAAACGATAGCGCTTGTTGGGAGGCAACCCAATTTTATTTTTGTTACTTGCTTTTTGTTCCTTTTTAGTAATAATAATTCATATAGCCTCTGTTTAGATGTGGTTTTATGTTTTAATTAGTGTTTGTGCCAAGTAGAACCTATAGGATAACCTATGGTGAAAGTTAATTTGATCTTGCTGAAAAACAGAAACTTTTGCGCGCACGAGAATAATTTTAGTAAATCACAGGAACGTGCTTTTTAGTTGATTCTTTTTGAAGTAGATCAATAGACAAATTTGCTAGGACTTCCTATTTTGGAAGGATTGTTAGAGTTCCATAAGTATTCAACAATTACAGATTGCTACACACTGTTCTATTTTTGACATATTCTGTTTTTTGTGTGTTATTTGCTTATTTTGATGAATCTATGGCTAGTATCAGGGGGTATGAACCATAGAGAAGTTGGAATACAGTAGGTTTAACACCAATATAAATAAATAATGAGTTCATTACAGTACCTTAAGTGGTGGTTTTTCTTTCTTGCACTAACGGAGCTCATGAGATTTCCTGTTGAGTTTTGTGTTGTGAAGTTTTCAAGTTTTGGGTAAAGATTTGATGGACTATGGAATAAGGAGTGACATGAGCCTAATCTTGGGGTTGCCCATGGCACCCCAAGATAATTCAAGGACAACCAAAATCCTAAGCTTGGTGATGCCCCGGAAGGCATCCCCTCTTTCGTCTTTGTCTATCGGTAACTTTACTTGGAGCTATATTTTTATTCACCACATGATATGTGTTTTGCTTGGAGCGTCCTGTATGATATGAGTCTTTGATTTTTAGTTTACCACAATCATCCTTGTTGTACACACCTTTTTTGAGAGACACACATGATTCAGAATTTATTAGAATGCTCTATGTGCTTCACTTATATCTTTTGAGCTAGACAATTTTTGCTCTAGTGCTTCACTTATATCTTTTTAGAGCACGGCGGTGGCCTAATTTTGTAGAAATTATTGATCTCTCATGCTTCACTTATATTATTTTTAGAGTCATCTAGAACAGCATGGTATTTTCTATGGTTATAAAAATTGGTCCTAGTATGATGGGCATCCAAGTTGGGTATAATAAAAACTATCATAGAAAGTGCATTAAACACTATGATCAATTTGATGCTTGATAATTGTTTTGAGATATAAAGGTGGTAATATTAGAGTCATGCTAGTTGGGTAATTATGAAATTGAGAAATACTTGTGTTAAAGTTGGCAAGTCCCATAGCATGCACGTATGGTAAAAGTCGTGTAACAAATTTGTTGCATGGCGTGCTCTTTTGATTGCCATCCTTATGTGTGGAGGTCGGGATCACGCGATGGTTAACTCCTACCAACCCTTCCCCTAGGAGCATGCGTGGTAGTACTTTTCTTAGAGGGCTAATAAACTTTTGCAATAAGTATATGAGTTCTTTATGACTAATGTGAGTCCATGGATTATACACACTCTCACCCTTCCACCATTGCTAGCCTCTCTTATGCCGTGCAACTTTCGCCGGTATCATACACCCACCATTTACCTTCCTCAAAACAGCCACCATACCTACCTATTATGGCATTTCCATATCCATTCCGAGATATATTTCCATGCAACTTTCCACCGTTCCATTTATTATGACACGCTCCATCATTGTCATATTACTTTTGCATGATCATGTAGTTGACATCGTATTTGTGGCAAAGCCACCTTCATAATTCTTTCATACATGTCACTCTTGATTCATTGCATATCCCGGTACGCCGCCGGAGGCATTCACATAGAGTCATATTTTTTTCTGAGTATTGAGTTGTAATCCTTGAGTTGTAAATCTATAAAAGTGTGATGATCTTCGTTATTAGAGCATTGTCCCAAGTGAGGAAAGGATGATCAAGACTATGATTACCCCACAAGTCGGGATGAGACTTCGGACTTTATAAAAATAAAAGAGCCCAAAGAATCCCAAATAAAAAAAGAGGCCAAAGAAGCCCACCAAACAAATTGAGAGAAAAGAGAGAAGGGACAATGTTACTATCCTTTTTCCACACTTGTGCTTCAAAGTAGTACCATGATCTTCATGATAGAGAGTCTCCTATGTTGTCACTTTCATATACTAGTGGGAATTTTTCATTATAGAACTTGGCTTGTATATTCCAATGATGGGCTTCCTCAAAATGCCCTAGGTCTTCGTGAGCAAGCAAGTCGGATGCACACCCACTTACTTTCTTTTGTTGAGCTTTCATACATTTATAGCTCTAGTGCATCCGTTGCATGTCAATCCCTACTCACTCATTGATATCTATTAACGGGCATCTCCATAGCCCGTTGATACGCCTAGTTGATGTGAGACTGTCTTCTCCCTTTTTGTCTTTTTCACAACCACCATCCTATTCCACATATAGTGCTGTATCCATGGCTTGTGCTCATGTATTACGTGAGAGTTGAAAAAGCTGAAGCGCGTTAAAAAGTATGAACCAATTGCTTGGCTGAAACCGGGGTTGTGCATGATGGGAGTATTTTGTGTGATGAAAATGAAGCATAGCCTAACTATATGATTTTGATAAGACATGATTACTTGTTAGTATGCTTGAAGTATTACTATTTTTATGTCAATATGAACTTTTATTTGAATCATTTGGATATGAACATTCATGCCACAATAAATAAAATTACATTGAGAAATATGGTAGGTAGCATTCCACATCAAAAATTCTGTTTTTATCATTTACCTACTCGAGGACGAGCATGAATTAAGCTTGGGGATGCTTGATACGTCTCCAACGTATCTATAATTTTTTATTGTTCCATGCTATTATATTACCTATTTTGGATGTTTATGGGCTTTACTTTACACTTTTATATCATTTTTGGGACTAACCAACTAACCGGAGGCCGAGCCCGAATTGCTTTTTTTTTGCCTATTTCGGTGTTTCGAAGAAAAGGAATATTAAACGGAGTCCAAACGGAATGAAACCTTTGGGAGCGATCTTTTTGGAACAAACGCAATCCAAGATACTTGGAGTGGACGTCAAGAAGTGGCCGAGGCGGCCACGAGGCAGGAGGGAGCGCCCCCACCCTCGTGGGCCCCTCATGGCTCCCCTAACCTACCTCCTTCGCCTATATATATCTACGTACCCCGAAAACATCCAGGAGCACCACGAAAACCTATTTCCACCGATGCAACCTTCTGTATCTGCGAGATCCCATCTTGGAGCCTTCGTCGGCGCTCCGTCGGAGGGGGAATCGATCACGGAGGGCTTCTACACCAACACCATAGTCTCTCCGATGAGTTGTGAGTAGTTTACCACAGACCTTCGGGTCCATAGTTATTAGCTAGATGGCTTCTTCTCTCTCTTTGAATCTCAATACAATGTTCTCCTCGATCTTCTTGGAGATCTATTCAATGTAACTCTTTTTGCGGTGTGTTTGTCGAGATCCGATGAATTGTGGGTTTATTATCAAGTTTATCTATGAGAAATATTTCAATCTGCTCTGAATTCTTTTATGTATGATTGATTATCTTTGCAAGTCTCTTCAAATTATCAGTTTCATTTGGCCTACTAGATTGATCTTTCTTGCAATGGGAGAAGTGCTTAGCTTTGGGTTCAATCTTGCGGCGTCCTTTCCTAGTGATAGCAGGGGCAGCAAGGCACGTATTGTATTGTTACCATCAAGAATAAAAAGATGGGGTTTATATCATATTGCTTGAGTTTATCCCTCTACATCATGTCATCTTGCTTAATGTGTTAGTCTGTTCTTATGAACTTAATACTCTAGATGCATGCTGGATAGCGGTCGATGTGTGGAGTAATAGTAGTAGATGCAGGTAGGAGTCGGTCTACTTGTTGCAGATGTGATGCCTATATACATGATCATGCCTAGATATTCTCATAACTATGCACTTTTCTATCAATTGCTCGACAGTAATTTGTTCACCCACCGTAATACGTATGCTATCTTGAGAGAAGCCACTAGTGAAACCTATGGCCCCCGGGTCTATTTTCCATCATATAATTTTTCAATCTATCTTTATTTGCAATCTTTACTTTCCGATCTATATCATAAAAATACCAAAAATATTTATCTTATCTTATTATCTCTATTAGATCTCACTTTCTCAAGTTACTGTGAACGGATTGACAACCCTTTATCGCGTTGGTTGCGAGGTTCTTGTTTGTTTGTGTAGGTACGAGGGACTTGCGTGGAGCCTCCTACTGGATTGATACCTTGGTTCTTAAAAACTGAGGGAAATACTTACGCTACTTTGCTGCATCACCCTTTCCTCTTCAAGGGAAAACCATCGCAGTGCTCAAGAGGTAGCATGCCTTCTTCTCATGATTTCGTTTGAGGCGTTCTGATCCAACGAGAGTCGGAAGGAATTAGCCTGGATCCGTTGCACCTGAGCATCCAAAACAGCTTGTTCTGCATTCATCTTAGCATTCTCCGCCGCCAGGTCTTCCTTGGCTCGTGCTATCGCGTCACACAGTTTCTCAACTTCCGCGTTATGCTGAACTTGATTTGTCGAATTAACCTCTGATGTTAATAAGGTTGTCGGATTATCCAGCAAGTCAGTCAAAACCTGAGCTGGTGGGCGCGCATGGGCCTCCTGCCCGAGCTGCCATCGCCGTTGGTGACCCGGAGACCATTGCTGCCGCAGTCGAAGAATTCTGCCCCGGCTGTGTACCGGCCATGAAGATTGCGACCCTATTCGGCGGCTCATAGGGGTCCGGAATACTGTCACCATCGGAACAGCCCCCAAGTCTGCCGTCTTGCAGTTGATACAATGAAGTAGTCTCGCCCATGGACGACTCACCGTCAGAATAGATGGCCGTCTCACCACCAAACATGGATCCTTCCTAAAATTCCGCCCCATGGATGAATCCCATGAAGCCGCATTTCATAGCGGGCTGAACTCGGGCGGGTCGTGCACGCTAAGCCGTCTCGATGATGTCGGTGCAGATGTCCGGCTCAGGGCCCAGCTCGCCGATCTTGCCGATGAAGACGTGAATTCCACCGAAGGGGACCCGATAATCGTACTCAATTGAGCCGGTCTCGGGGCCCCAGCCTACATCGTCGATGTAGAGCTTGCTGCAACAACTTTTGGTCATCCGGCCCACATCATATCCCTTGATCCCTTCAAAGCTGCCCTTTAAGAACTCGAAACCACCGTGCGCTAGCCCTAGGGTAAGGACTTAGTCATGGAGCCATCGCAACTAGGTTAGCTTAAAGACGTTAAACGGGACAAAGGACACATATAGTTTATACTGGTTCGGCCCCTTGCGGTGAAGGTAAAGGCCTAATCCAGTTTGAGGTGGTATTACTTATGTCTCGATTACTAGGGAGCGAATACGCTTGACCTAGCTTTCAATCTCTTGTTTCTTGCCCTGAACCACCGCCGAGTCGTCCCTTTATATACACAGGTTGACGCCCAGCGGCTTACGGAGTCCCGGCCGGCTCATAGACAACGTGTTCGGCTCGGTGACTAAATACACTTACCTTACAATATAAGTCATACACATATGGCGGTTTACCCCTACGGGCTCTAAGTCGCCCTTGGGCCTTGGGCCCTTGCTTCATGAACCACCATCTTCAACATCCTCATGGGCTTCATATAGTTGAACCGCCATAGGTATAACCCGGCCCCTCCTGGGCGGGTCATACCTAATAGTCATATCCCCAACAGCATGTGTTGGAGGGCTGAGCACCCCTTGTTCCGCTCCAGCCCACACTTTGTGTGGTGCCTCCTCTATATTTTTGTTCTCTCTTATTTGTTGATAAAAAGATACGCAATCCTTGTGTATTCGCGAGAAAAAGAGGTAGCCACATGTCCTATTTTTTGAGAAAAAAAGGAGAGAGCTCGGGGTCTTGTTTTGGAAACAAAAGAGTAGGCAAATGCTCAAATCCGTTGTACAGTACTACTCCATCATTTTTAGTTTATAGGGTTTAAATCTGAAATCTCATTAATCAAGATAGATGTTGAGCGTAAGAATGTATCTCGTAGTTTACAAAATCACTCAAAACTTTAATCTACATTAATTACAACGTATGCATGGATGATCACTAAATAAGTAGAAATGGTCATGCATCGATTGGTTTTCTTTTAATTCTTGCATGCATCAATTTAATGCACCCCGGAATGTGAACATATAATGAAAAAATTGAAAAAAAGACTTATAATATAAAAAACAACAACATGAAAAGAGCCCAATAAACCGGAAAGAAGGGAGTAATACTTTTACACGATTTTTTTAGATAAAAGGCATACACCCGACTTTATAAATAAAGCCACCAGGCAGAGTAGCACAACCAGCACCAAATCACACACAGTACTAGGACAAGCAGAACATGCAGATAGAATAAGTTCGCATACAAGGCAACCCAGCCAGATAAGGCACGCAGGCCAGCCCTAATAAGGTAAGATAGGTAAGACTCTAGGAATTAAGACGCCTCACGATGCCTACGCGCCAAGGAGGAAGCCGTAGCCCGAATCTTGGACACCATGGCATTGAAGGCTTCGTGGTCCGCATCCTTAATCAATGATCTCCACTGCTGCAAGAATACACTAGTTTTAAATAAGCAATCAACAGGATTAGCCGGGAAGATATGTTCAATGTTAAACTTGTTTCTAGTGGTCCATAGCGACCAACATGTCGCTGCAAACCCAACCCAGAAGACCCTTTTAGAAGCCCCAGATAGGCCGCCAGCCAATCTCCGCAGATCCACAAAAGACGAGGGGTTCCAATCCACTTGCAGTCAATAACGGATACGCTCCACACAAACTTAGCCAAAGAGCACCGAAAGAAGATATGATCAGTGTTTTCAATGTCTCCACACAAGGTGCATATGTCCGAGCCCAGGCCGTTCCTTTTTCGAATTTGGTCCGCCGCGGGAAGCTTCCCACAAAAAGCTTGCCAAAGGAAGATTTTGATCTTAGGAGGGACACGGGCGCTCCAAATGCACTTGAACTTGGAAGTGGGGGAGCCAAAAATGAGTTTAGCATAAACAGACTTAACCGAAAAGCGACGAGACGAAGAATGGGGCCAGACCACCAAATCCTCTTCTTCCGACAGCAAGGGGAAGCAAGCAATAAGGTGATGCCAGTCTTCCAACTCTACAGGAGAAAGCGACCTACGAAGGTCAAGATCCCAATTATTTAGAGAGAGCTCAAAGATAGAGATCTCTGGAGAACAGTAAGAAAATAAGATCGGGAACGACACCGTAAGGGTACCCCCGCACCACCAGTCTAACCAAAAGCAAGTAGATTTGCCATTCCTGACTGAAAATTTGACCAATGATTGGAAAATCGGGCGAACTTTGACTAGTTGACGCCAAAATTGGGAGCCACCAGAAGAAGAAGCAAACATGGGACTCGACGTAGGGAAGTACTTAGCCTTGAGAATGATGAGCCACAAGGGGGTCTCCACAGAAGACATAATTTTCCACCACCACTTTAAGATGAGGCATTTATTCATGATAGCCGTGTTAATGATACCCAACCCACCAAGGTTTTTAGGTCTGCAAATGTATTCCCATTTCACCATCCTGTATTTGCGCTCGTTGTCCGCCGAATTCCAGTAAAAGGCACCCCTGTGCTTATCAAAACCAGTGTGGGTCCCTCCCGGAAGGAGGTAGAAGCCCATCATGAAAATGGGGAGGGAGGACAGGCAGGCATTGGTTAGGGCGACCTTGCCTTCTTGGGTGTTGTGGCGACCTCTCCATGACAAGACCTGGTTGCCCACCTTAGAAATAGTCGGAGCAAAATCTTTATCCAGCAGCTTATGGGGAGAGATCGGGAGGCCGAGATATTTGAATGGAAAAGAGCCTAGGGAGCAATTGAGAAGATGAACAACTCTTTGGGCCTCAATGTCCGAAACCCCAGTAACAATGACTTCACTCTTGGCAAAATTAATCTTTAGACCAGAGAGAGCTTCAAAGCAAAGGAGAAGGAACTTCAGGTGGGCTATGCAAGCATCATTCAATTCAACCATTATGATCATATCATTCGCGTATTGTAAGTGAGAGATGCCATTAGGGACAAGGTGGGAGCTGACAGGAGTAATGTGACCAGCTGCCACAGCCCGAGTCAGAATATGGGAGAGAGAGTCAGCCACATAGTTGAAGAGGAGGGGATAAGCCAGGTCACCCTGCCTCAGGCCCCTGCCATTGGTGAAGAAGTGACTGATGTTCTTGTTGACCGAGACCGCAGTGTGGCCACCTGTGACCAATTGCATAAATCTGTGAACCACTGCACCTTCAAAGCCCTTGGCCAGAAGCACTTGTCGAAGGAAATTCCAACTAATCGAGTCGTAAGCTTTTTTGAAGTCCAGTTTTAGAATCACCGCTTTGGAGGCCCGAACTCGCAAGTCATGAACAATCTCATGAAGACAAAGGATACCATCTAAAAATAAACCTGCCCTTAACAAAGGCCGATTGGAAAGGACTGAGAGTACAATGGCAATAGGAGAGAGCCTAGTAGAAAGACCTTTTGCTGGAAGTTTAGCGAAGTTATTAATCAGGGCTATAGGTCTAAACTGAGAGATCAATTATGCCCCTTTAACTTTAGGAATGAGAGTGAGGAGAGCGTAATTTAACCAAGAGATGTCAATGGTCCCCAACCAGAAACCTTGAATGATAGCCTGGACGAGGCCCCACAGTTGGGGCCAGAACTGCTTGAAGAAGGGGATGGAGAAGCCATCTGGGCCTGAGGCCAAATTGGACTTAGAGGAGCGGATCGTTTCAAAAATCTCCTCATCAGAAAGGGGGGTGATCAAGGCTTCGTTATCAGCGCTAGAAACCTTCTCCTGAGTAGCCCAGAAAGAATTAGCCAGTCTGAAGCCCACCTCGAGCTCAGCGGAGAGGAGAGAGGAAAAGAAGTCGACCACGTGCGACATAATCAGGGAATGATCAGACACCCTGACGTTGTTGATAACCAAGATGTCAATCATGCAGCGGTGACGTCTACCGTTAGCAATGGCAAAGAAGTACGCAGTAGGGGAGTCGCCTTTCAGAGTCCAGTTAATGGTGCCCCTTTGCCTCCAATAGATTTCCTCTCGAAGGTGCAAGGACAAAAGGGCCTCCTCTAAATCATATCGGGTCTGCCATTCAAGGGGGGGAGAGCCCAGGGCCATCCGCGCACGCATCTAGGGAGCCAATTTGGGCAAGAGTCGATCCTTGTCACGCCTTGACTCGGTCACGTGATTGCTAGCCCAGCCACGGAGAAATTTGCGGAGGAAGTAAGAGCACTGGTGCCAGTCGTCCATGGGGCCAAAAGAGCGGCGAGCAGAGGACGGGAAGGAAGAGATTTTAAGCGCGATCAAATTAGCAAAGCCATCGACCAGGAGCCAAGAAACGTAAAATTGGAACCGCGGAGAGGAGATGGAACAAATACCATCATCAAGAACCAAGGGCGCATGGTACGGCCCCACAATGGGCAAAGCCTGAAGAGAGGCCCGAGGGAACAAGGAGTCCCATCTGGGGCAAATAAACACGCGGTCAAGAACAGATCTAATAGGCACAGATTGGTGATTCACCCAAGTGAAGCGGGCACCCACCCTAGGCACTTCTCGGATTGCAGAGTCACGAATAAAAGCGTTGAACACGTCAGCAAGCGGCCAAAAAAATTAGGCGAGTTTTTATCCAAAGGAGAGCGCATTAAGTTGAAGTCACCACCAATAAGCAAAGGGAGATCACAAGATTCAATCTTATCCAGGATTTCGTCCAAGAACATGTAAGAAAGGGGATGATCAGCCGGGCTATAAACTACCATGACTTCCCTGAGCACATTAAGGGAACAGTGAGGCACTACTGTGCTAGCCCAAAAAATGCCATGATCGAAGGCAACAAAATCGAACATATCTCTCTTGGTACCAATAAGGAATCCACCCGAGTGGCCTGAAGAAGCCAAGTAGTTCCAGTCATATCTGTCAATCCCAGCAACAGCAGAGAGTTCATTAGGGGAGAAGGAGGTTTTAACCATTTCAACCAAGCCAATAATATTAATATTCTCAGATCAAACAAGATCTTTAAGCTGGTCCCTGCGCCCCCTAGCGCCGAAACCTCTAATATTCCAAAAGAGAGCCTTCATCGGAAGGAAAGATTTTTAATGCGAAGACTCGACCTGCATGGGGCAATGCAGGATTTAGCCCATTTGCCAGCCCCGCGCCGAGACGCAGCAGTGGACACCTGATCCCTCTCAGGTGCCACCTCAACCCCACCAGCCACAACCGGTGAGGCTCCAGCCCAAGAAGTGGAGTCCTTGGCCCTAGCAATATCCGCCTGCGCCTTTTCATTTGCCCGAACCACATCCAACAAGGTAGAAGGAGAGCCAAAACTAGGATCAAAAGATATGCCTGCGTCCTCTAAGATATGCATGAGATGATCATTGGATTGCGACGGAAGAACTAACCGAACCAGAGAAGAAGCCAGGGGAGGAGGGGGTGAGGGGCATGGAGGGGTACCTGAGGGGGGAAGATCTCTGGCCGCAGCGCGCCGCGCCGCCCAGTCGGCCACTCGCTCACCGTTGTTGGAAACACGTCCGCTCTTGTGAGCGGTGGAAGCGGGGGAATGCACCAGCGTGGGACGAGCACGACTCGGAGAAGCCGCCACAGACGAAGGGCCCAAGACTGCACCCAGATCAGCATCAAGCCTATGGCACAACCCTGCCGCAGACTGCTTGGAGTCACCCGAGGCCCTGCTACGCGCGGAGAATTTCTTGACAGACGATTTCTTCTTCTTTTTCTTGGACAAGGGGCCGGCTGGGGGCAGGTCTTTGATGCCAGAGAGGGAAGGCGAACCAACGCGGGCTGGGAGGTTGGAGCACACACCAGAGAAAGGGGTGCCCCTCGCTCCATCCGAAGCAGCAGCAGCCCCCCCTGATACGTCTCTGTCGTATCTATAATTTTTGATTGTTCCATACCAATATTCTACAACTTTCATATACTTTTGGCAACTTTTTATATTATTTTTGGGACTAACATATTGATCCAGTGCCCAGTGCCAGTTCTTGTTTGTTACATGTTTTATGTTTCGCAGAAACCCCATATCAAACGGAGTCCAAACGGGATAAAAACGGACGGAGAATTATTTTGGAATATTTATGATTTTTGGGAAGTAAAATCAACGCGAGACGGTGTCCGAGGTGGCCACGAGGCAGGGGGGCGCGCCCCTGACCCTCATGGGCCCGTCGTAAGGCGGTTGCTGCTCTTCTTTGGCCGCAAGAAAGCTAATTTTCGAAAAAAAAATATGGGCGAAGGTTTCAATCCAATCGGAGTTACGGATCTCCGGATATAAAAGAAACGGTGCCAGGGTAGAATCTGGGAGCACAGAAATAGAGAGACAGAGAGATAGATCTAATCTCGGAGGGGCTCTCGCCCCTCCCACGCCATGGGAGCCAAGGACCAGAGGGGAAACCCTTCTCCCATCTAGGGAGAAGGTCAAGGAAGAAGAAGAAGAAGAAGGGGGCTCTCTCCCCTTGCTTCCGGTGGTGTCGGAATGCCGCCGGAGGCCATCATCGTCACCGTGATCTTCACCAACACCGCCGTCATCTTCACCAATATCTCCATCACCTTCCCCCATCTATATTCAGCGGTCCACTCTCCCGCAACCCGTTGTACCCTCTACTTGAACATGGTGCTTTATGCTTCATATTATTATCCAATGATGTGTTGTTATCCTATGATGTCTGAGTAGATTTTCGTTATCCTATCGGTGATTGATGAATTGCTATGATTGATTTAATTTGCTTGTGGTTTTGTTGCCGTTCTATTGTGCCCTCCGTGTCGCGCAAGCGTGAGGGATTTCCGCTGTAGGGTGTTGCAATATGTTCATGATTCGCTTATAGTGGGTTGCTTGAGTGACAAAAGCATAAACCCGAGTAAGGGAGTTGTGGCGTATGGGATAAAGGGGACTTGATACTTTAATGTTATGGTTGGGTTTTACCTTAATGATCTTTAGTAGTTGCGGATGCTTGCTAGAGTTCCAATCATAAGTGCATATGATCCAAGAAGAGAAAGTATGTTAGCTTATGCCTCTCCCACATAAAACTTGTTATTGGTCTAGTAAAGTAGTCAATTGCTTAGGGACAATTTCACAACTCCTACCACCACTTTTCCACACTCGCTATATTTACTTTATTGCTTCTTTGTCTAAACAGCCCCTAGTTTTTATTTATGTGCTCTTTATTATCTTGCAAGCCTATCCAACAACACCTACAAAGTCCTTCTAGCTTCATACTTGTTCTAGGTAAAGCGAACACTAAGCGTGCGTAGAGTCGTATCAGTGGCAGATAGGACTTGAGAGAATATTTGTTCTACCTTTAGCTCCTCGTTGGGTTCGACACTCTTATCGAAAGAGGCTACAATTATCCCCTACACTTGTGGGTTATCAAGACCTTTTTTTGGGATCATAGCTTGACACAAAAAGGGAAACTATTATGGGATCAAATTTGTATGTTGCGTTGGTATGCTCGGGATCTATGCTTGAGACATGATTGTACTTGTTGCTCTAGGATGAAGGCTCCACACATTCCCTTTTCATGCAAATTCAATGATGATAAAACCTTGGCTTCTTATGCTAATGGTATCTATAATTACTATGATGTGGAACAAATAGAAGAGCCCAGAACTTGTTAGCAGGGCCACAAGCGCGAAGGGCAGATCGAGGGGTGGGCGGCGAAGGGGTGGCAGGGGGGAGGTCACGCGAAGGCGGCATAAGGAGCCAACAGCTGGGAACACCGGAGAGGGGAAAGGAGGAGATGAATCTGTCGCCACCGCCGCTCGGGGAGGGAGGGAGGGGAGGAAGCCATCCTCTTGTACGTGGGCGTAGATGAGGATCTTTTACACGAATTGAACTAGCTTCACATTGTAAATTCCAATATTTCACGGGGAAGCACGGAAAGAGTGAAAAGTTCGAGCTGTTTATTCATTCGAGGCCTTCTCTCTGTGGAGAAACGATTTGGCAGGCGGATATCCCGACCCGAGACACTTGATGGCTGCCACTTTCCCTGCCGTCCCTTTTCCTTGAGCAAGCGTGCGTGTGTTTTGTATTTCCCCCAACTCCACCAATTTCCCCCTTTCACCATCGCCTTTTCTGAAACAAAAAGTGAAGCATTTGGTCTTAGGAAAAGCAAAGCAATGTGCAGATCTGCAAAATTGCGTCAAGTAACGGTAATGAAGTGCAGGATTCAGGATGGCGCCAAATATCATTCCCCTGTGTATGCCTTTTTGTCGCCAAATATCATTCTACTATGTTATGTTGCTATTATAGTACTAATGCATCGCATCAATTAAAGAGAGAGGCACATGTGTATATGTAGTTCTTTCCCAAGCGTTTGATTATTAGCCCCACTCCACTATTACTGTATTGTCTATAATTAACCCATCTGTGATGCATCGCAAAAACAGAAAATAAATAAAAGAAAAACCTCTGGGATCGCTGAGCTTGTGATTCTGCATGATGAAGCCATGCCACGCCAGGCCGTCTCATGGGACACCACACCATGCATGATCGACGATCAAATACCGATCGATCGATCAGATCGGTGTCATGCTACGCTGAGATGGCCCCCAATTCAGAAACTTCCTCCCGATGCTCAGAGCGCAAGAATGTGCAGACATACGCTGCACTGGCACGCGATGATCATATACGCATTACGCGTTGTTCGTATGCAGCCTAACAGTCAGAGATCGATAATAGCTAGACAGATGGCTTGTGATGCGGCACTCATCACGGGCAGGGCCCAAGGTTTTTTTTTCGATAAAGGGTGCTTTTATTATCTCGAAATGTAGCATCAAGCGGATACAAAACATTATGAGTGACACCCGGCCTCTGCATAACTAGGAAGGCAAAGGAAAGGAATCATGGGCGTGTCTTTACAACTGTGGTCTCCGGGAACAGAAGAGACAGCACAAGAGCTGAATCGCTGCATATCCCTGCGTTATCCTGATGATAAAGCAGTACTAGTAGTAACGAGTTGTGATTCCACGCAAGAGCGCAGCGCATTAGAATACTGGGCTATGCCATGTTCTCGTCTTGGGGCCGAGTGGGCGGCGCACATGCATGCATGCGCAACGGGAGGAGAGCAATCGCGCATGCTATAGCGGCTGGGTGGAGAGCCTCTGACTTGTCTCCTTTCTGGCCTCTCTCTCTCTCGTCCCCGTTGTTGGTTGGTTCGTCAGTTGTTTCACGTGGATCCGAAGAACGAGACCTGATTTCTTCAAATGCCTTGTGGAGAACCGCATGGATTTCAGGACTTGTGATTCAGGAAGGAAAGACAAGTGGAGATCGACAGCGATAGCCTCTCTCGGCCCATCTCCGTCGGATACAAGTGGAGAAATGGAGCTTCCGATGGATCGATCCATCACGCGTTATGCGCGGCTAAATAGCACAGACTCGGTCAAGTACTTGCATTCCATGTGCTAAGCTAAACATGGAAGGAAGAATGGTAGCTTGGGACGAGAATGGGCGGCAAGAAAAGAAAAGGGCATAGGGAATTCGACCGGCCAGAAAGGTTCAGAGAATCTGCAATTGCAGGTCTACCCATAAGCCACTGCCAACCAGGAGCATTTTCGTCTTTCCTGCTACACAACGATAATAAGTAAATAACCAGTGATCGATGTGCACGAACTGCAGGCATCCCTTTTCTGCTGTCTTTATCATACGGGCAAAACTAAAAAGGAGCTTTCACGCAAGTGGTCGTTTCAACATGCACACAACCCATGGAATGTGGAGGCCGGCCTAGAGCACTTGCCCGTCCGTCTACCATGTGGTGTATGGAGATGGAACCCATATCAACATCATGTGGCGTACGAGAAGAGCAAAAAAGGAACACCTCAGACTGCCAACTGGGTCCTGGTGCATGACTACTACCTCCGTCCTGGTTTATAGGTCCCCTTTGCAGTTTGTGCCAAACTTTGACTAGAGATTTAACTAACAAAATATTAATGCATGTCAACAAAAATTATATAGTTGGATTTGTATTTAAAATAGTTTCTAAAGATATAAAATCTGATGACATGCACGAACATTTTATTAGTTTAATCTATGGTCAATGTTTGACACGAAATACAATGGAAACCAATAAACCCGGACGGAGGTAGTACTTAATAAAATCATAATTAGAGTGCCCATGCTCCAACTACACTACGCTTTGTTCACCCACAAGAGAGCCAGCACTTGGGTTTTAGTGCCAACTCGTGTATAGTAGTACGCGCGTTGCTACTTGAAGGAAGCTAGCATCACGTTCAATACTCCCTCCTTTCCGGTTTATAGGCCTCAATTCTAAAATCTCACCAACCAAGGTAGATGGTGAGTGGTGGAATACTTTTTGTAGTTTGCAAAAACATTCAACTAATGCTCTTGTTTTCCTAAAAAGTTATGTTTACCGATGCATTAACTGCAATGCATGCATGCATAAAGTACATGCATTGGTCAATTTTCTCTTAATACATGCATGCAATAATTTAATGCACCTTGGAATTTGAACATGTGACGGGGAACACCCAAATTGAGCCTTATAAAATGGAAAAACTAAAATTTTGAAATAAGCCTTATAAACCGGAAAGGAGGGAGTAACTACCACTAAAAGAGCATATTGTTTAGAAAGATTCACTCTCAGAGTGGGTGTTTGGTTGCAAGGTACTAGACTTTTTTGGTGGGCCAGGGACTAAAGAAAAAAGACCCTCCAATAGAGTCTTTTTTTAGTCCATGTAGAAAAAATCCCTCCTTTTGGTTTTTTTTTTTGAAATTCCCTCCTTTTGGTTACATAGAGACTAAAACGGACTTTTTCTAGTCTAGTCCGTGTAACCAAACACCCCTTCCAGTTTCCAACAGATTATCTATATGCAGATTGTCATTATTCTCTCTACTGCAACTACTATATTTTAATAGTACCTTCATTTTAACTACGATTTGAAAACATTTATCTCTTTCTCACTGCAAATAGCACAACCATCATACATCAGCACCAACACGGAATTGGATTTCCGACGACACTTCTCTCTCTGTATGGATTATCGTCCTCTTTAAATAAGTAGCACCAACATTTCTCCTCACACCAAAGGGAAGTTGGCGTTCGTAGATCACTATTTTTCCATTGGTCTTTCCACACTTCTCACACCAAATTTTCTTCGTAGTATGTTTTTTTTGAAGATATCGTATGATGTTGGTTGCGTGGTCGCTGCGCTGGCTTGTGCCCGCGTGGGCCATCCTTCTCCGGGCCTAGGCTCGTGTCAAACTGATGCCCCCCACCCATGTCATATGTGGTAACCCACTGGTTTTCGTTGAGAGCATCAAGCCGGCAAAAATGGGCCGGCTCACTCCGCTCGTGAGTGGTTTTTAGTCAGGTTTTCATCAAAAAAAAAACCTGTAATGAATCGGTGCCGACTGCAGAGGTGTTGCACCACTATCACATGTATCATTGTGGGCAATCTGGAGAGCAAGGTGGAGAGCCATACATGAAGAAAAAATTGCTAGCCCGTTGCAAACCCATATATTCATCACTTCATTCCTGAGGGACATCGACATTCTCTCCCAACCGAGATAGCCGACGAATAGAAGTACAACTAGCAGGCCTTCACAGTGGATCCACCACCGCCAGAGTATGTGAAAGTTAATGCTGATCCAACGGTTTGAACGATAGTTCTGGTGCGGTGGCAGTGGTTTGCCGGGGCATTAACATAGTTTTTCTGGGTGCTTCTTCTATCACTTTCAAAAATATTCATAATCATGTTACACTAGAGGCTTTGGCGGTAAGAGAGGCGCTGGCAACGCCAGAAGATCTTTATGTCCACAAGTTTCAAGTGGCGTCCGATTGCAAGAACGTGGTGGATGGTATAAAGCAGGAATCGTCATCCGATCACACGGTTATTACCATGAAACCAAAGAGCGATCAATTTTTTTCTGCTTGTAATTTACGAGTTTAGGAGCTAGAATTTCGAGACTCGCAATCTCACTAGGCATGCACTTTCACTTGGGTTTGGTCGCCGTGTTTGATTAGGCCAACATGGAGACTTGAGTTTTATTCCTGTAAATGTTGTGACAATCTGAATAAAGCCTAGCGAGAATGTCTAAATTTTTTCCAAAAAACGTCTGCTGCTTTTTACGAGCTAGATATTTGAAAATCTATTACAAAAAATAAAAAATATTTTAGAAAATTGCTCAGTAAATGATTTGAAGAAGTTTAGTTTATATCTTTTTTGCGGGGAAAGTTCAGTATATATTTTAAAAAAAGTTCATCATATAATTAATTTTTTTGTCATGTACTACAAAAGTCTTAAGAGTGTATTAAAAGATGTTTGCCATATACTAATTATTTCTCAGTGTGTATTCAAAATATATCCATCATATAATAGAAAATTGTTCACTTTATATTACCAAAAGAAATTAAAAATAAAATGGGCAAAAAAGAAATAAAAAAGTAAATCTGAAAAGGGAAAAAGAAGAAAAAAAGGAAAAAAAAGGAAAAAATGAAACAGAAAACCACAAAAATAAGTAAAACGAAATAACCAAATTACAGTGAATGAATAAAAAGAAAAAAACGAAAATGAAACAGAAAAAAAACGAAGCAAACGGCCGGCCAACCTGCTGGCGCTACGGGCGAATGAACTATATGCCGCCCGCAGGCAGCATCGGATTCTTTTTCTTAAGAAGGTATTTTCTATTTGACTCAATTTCGCCAAGCAGGCGCCCATTCAGCGCTTTAAGCAACCGGTATATGCTTTTTTTTCAGGGGAGCGGCCGGTTGGTTATAGGCGAAATCACTAGTTAAAGAGTACTCCTTGCAGAGATCACTTCAACTTTCTCAGGTTGCGACAAGTGGCGCCCTTAAGGAGTACTCCCTTTTTTCATAGATCCGTTTATTCAAAACGTTTTATCTCTTAAACCATGCGTCCAAATCTCGAACCGCTTTCGCCGTTGGATTCCTCGCGTCGAGATCTTCAAAACTAGATCACATGTTGATAGGTTTTGACGAACTTTTTTTTACAAAAAAAAATCGGACGAAAAAAACGAACCGGAAGCACGGGTTTTTTTCCTTTCCGAAAGAGGCACGCCCGTGCCTCTCACGAAATCACAACCGTGCCTCTCGCGGAAGCAAAAACGTGCCTCTCGCGAAAGAAGAAAAACAGAAAACGCGTTTTCTTCCGTTTCCGAGGAGGCACGGCCGTGACTCTCGCGAGAACAACCGTGCCTCTCGTGGAAGTAAAATTGTGCCTCTCGCGAAAGAAAAAAACAAAAAAAGGTGTTTTTTTTGTTTCCAAGAAGCACAGCCGTGACTCTCGCGAAATAAAAAAAAACAGAAAACGTGTTTTTTCGTTTCCAAGAGGCACGGTCGTGACTCTCGCAAAAGCACAACCGTGCCTCTCGCGGAAGCAAAACCGTGCCTCTCACAAAGGAAAAAAAAACAGAAAACGCATTTTTTTTTTCGTTTCCAAGAGGCAAGGCCATGCCTCTCGCAAAAAAAATGCGGTTTTTTGCGCAAATTTTTTTTTTTGAAAAATTATTTTGGTCGGAAAGCTAGGGAAGACCGGTGGAAAACCAAAACATCAAAAAAACCGAAAAAAAACCTTTTAAAAAGCCGAAAACGCGTGCGGAAAAAATAAAATAAAAAACAAAATCCGGAGGGAGCGCCCAGAGCGCGACACGTGGCGAATGACCAAAAGCACGCTAAGTGGCGCTGATCGTTGCGAGGCTCCCGAAAGAGCGCTTGTTAATTAGTTATAGGGTTTCAACCTGGCGAACCCCACCTTCCACCTTAGGCTCGGCCCATTTAATTTTTCTTTCCTGGTTTGGACCCCATTTTTTGGGAGAGCTCCTATTGGACGCTCTTTGCGTCAAATTGGCGTGGGGGCGCACAGGGAGGCAGCCTGACTGGGCCGGCCCATTCAGCTGTACCGCGGTAGGAAAAAAGGAAAGCAAAAACTGGAGTCGGGCGTGTTGCTCAGAATCGAACCGGCAACCAAGAGTTTGCGACTGAGCGCTCCTAGCCACTCCAGCCGCAAGCTTTTCCGGTACTAAGCATAACTAAAAGAACTTATAATGCCCCTACAACCGGAATGGTCTACTATAGCGAGCCAGAATTAGTTACTCTAGCGGACATCTTAAAAAGATAAGCGCACATTTTTCTGTAACTTTAGATTTTGAAAACTGGTCGTACAATGCCCGTACGCTTACATTTTTTTGCATATGTGATCAAGAAATTTGAAATTGCAGAAAATGTTTTTGAAAAACGTGAATCAGTTTTTGAAGTTCTGAACAAATTAGGAAATTCCGAATAAATTTCGAAACAACGAACATTTTTTAATTTTTTGAACAAATATTTTAAAAATTGAACATATCATGAAATGCCAAGAAAACAATTTGAAACCACAAACATTTTTTTAATTTGTGAACAAAATAATGAAAAGATCATCTCAACAAATATCTAATAAAAATTTGAAACCACGAACATTTTTTGACTTTGTGAACAAAAAATAAATAATGGAACATTTCAAGAAATATCTAATAAAAATTTGAAACCACGAACATTTTTTTGAAATTCTTGAAAACTTTTAGAAATGAAAACATTCTTTTCATTTTAGATTTTTTTTGCAACTACAATTTTTTTTCGAATTTGTGAACAAAAAATTGAAAAATGGAACATTTTATGAAATATATAACAAAAATTTGAAACTGCAAACATTTTTTGAAATTGTGAACATTTTTTAGAAAATGGAACATTTCACGAAATTCCTAACAAAAATTGTAAGTGCGACAAATATTTTGTTTAACATTTTCTCTAAAATACAAACATTTTTTTCTAATTCTGATCAATTTTTGAAATCAGGAACATCTTTGAAAATTGCTGAACATTTTCTGAACCATGAGCTTTTTTGCAAATGGTGAATTATTTCTATAGAAGAAACATTTTTTCGAATTCCTGAACATTTTTTGAAAGTTTGACCAAATTTTGAAAACAGGAATAGTTTTGGAAATTCCTGTGCAGCTTTTGAAATTGAAACATTTTGTGAATCTGGAACAAAATTTCAAAGGAGGAACGTTTTTTAAATCTGAACAAAACTTTAAATTATCAAAAACCATTTAAAAGGGAAATCTAATTGAAAAAGATAAAAAAAAAGAAACAAAAAAGAGAAAAGAAAAGAAGAAACATAAAAAAAGAAAAACAAGAAGATGGAAAACTAGAAATAGAAATGAAAAATTAAAAACCGGTTCAGGAACTTCTAGAAGGTTCCCAAAACCAGTAAAAACCGGCTGGGAATCCTCTAGAAGGATCCCAAAACCAGAACGTGGAAGCTGTACCTACGCTATAGTTTGGCCCGCCCAATCGCTCGCTAGGTCGCCCCGCTGCAATTCGCCGACTATTTGACGCAAAATGCCTCAAATAGGGTTTTCTATTTTCTGGTATGTACTACTAGAAACTTCCATGTTTTTTTATGGAAAGGTTTTCTCCTGGGGTTTTCCAGAACTAGTTTTGAAATATTTTTCTTGTTTTCACTTTTGTTTTACCTTTTCCCATTTTTCATAGTTAATAAACTTTTTTTCAAAAGCCTGAACTTTTCTTAAACTCACAAACTCTTCTAAAAAGTTGTGAAATCTCCTAAGTTCGTAATTTTTTTCTTAAAATAGTCCACGAACTTTTCGTCATATTTCATTTTTTAATAGTTTTATTTCAAATTCACACACTTATTCAAATGCAAGATTATTTTTCGAATTTGTGAACTTTTTTCGAATAAATGATTTTTTTTGAAATTCATGTTTTTTTTAAATATCATGATATTTTTCTAATGTGTGAATTTTTTTAAAAATAAAATCAAATCGATGAAGTATTAGAAATTCATGAAATTTTCAAATTTGCGAACATTGTTTTAATGCACGAACTTTTTTTCATATTCCTGAACTTATTTTATATACGTGAACTAGCCCTTAGAGAACTAAACCGGTGTTCTTTGAAGCATCGGTGCTTATCTATAGAGGGTAAATGCTTAATCAAGCATCTTCCTTAACCCAGGCATACGTCGGGCCTGGCCGGGTTTTGGGTCGGGCTTGTAAAAGCACGACCTTCTTTTCTCAAACCCGAGCCCGACCGGAAGCCCGAAATGCACTCTTTTCTCAAGCCCGAGCCCGGCCCAAAATCAAGCCCGAAGCCTGATTGTTGTTTTCTAGTGTTCGCACATGTAAGCCCGGCCCGAATCCTGAAAGCCCGGCTTGAAATTCTGGAAAAGAGAAGCCCAAGCCCGGCCGGAAGTACCTTCCGAGCTGCAAAATGATGCCCGAGCCCGGCCCGACTGTCAAGCCCGAAGCCCGGGTTTTTGGGGCCGAGCTCAAGCCGGGTTGTCCATGCCCGGGTTTAATCTCTCAGGTAGAAATAGGCACTGGTGCTTCAGAAAACCCGGTTTATTTTTCTAAGCATCAGCATTGTACAAGGCCTTAAAATCATACTGCTATGGCAGAAAGGATTGCCCATTTCATAGGCGATGATTTCATGAACTTTTTCCGATTTTTGAAAAGTCAATGGATTAAACAGTCAGTGGTCAAGGTCAAAATGGGCGAATGAACGAAGCTACTATCGAACGAGGCCTCTCGAGCGAGCTGTCTGTCGAGATCGACAGCTTGTGCTTCGAGGCATTTTCATCTGCCCTCTCCCAACGTCGGTGACAAATGGCACTGTGAGACAGTTGTCCAAGAAAGCAATTCCACCATAGATTCACATAAAGGCCCACTACAACTACGCCATCGACGCCTTATACACCAAACATCATAGACATATCAACCGTTGGAGGACCCAATGCGAGGCGTGGTTGCAAGGCGATCGAGACAAGTTTCTTGGCATCGACGTCAAGTGCACGCCCGAAGATTCACCATGTACCCTCCTGATCTTCCAGTGAAGATCGAAGACGGAATCGCCGAACCAATGGTCCAAATACTGAAATCTTTGCCCTTGCAGGTAATGGAACTGACTGGTATTCATGCATGCATATTTTGGTTCACGGTTTGTTGAAGTTGCATACCATATCGTGTTTGTGTTCAACATGTGCTAATCAACACTTTGATATGACGTTGTATTAAAAACTTCCACTATGCCGATCAACCAAGTACTACCTCCATCCTAGTTTATTTGGCCCCTTTGTATTCTGTGCCAGTTTTTGACCTTAAATTGAACTAACAAAACGTTAATGCATGTCTGAAAAAGTAATATCATTAGAAACTATGTTCAAATATGAATCAAACGATATAATTTTTGGTAACATGCATTATCATTTTGTTAGTTTAATCAATGGTTAAAATTTGGCACAAAATGTGACGGGGACCAATAAACCAGGACGAAGGTAGTACGTAGATCACCAGGAGTGAATAGAATACCTTGCACCATTATTGTCCAAAAACTCTGAATCTCGGTTCAGCTGTCAATTGCCCTTAGGGGTTATGGGGCGGAAAGATGGCCCTCGAGGGATCCAAGGATCCCATCAGATCCTAATGTCCGTGCCATCCCGAACCCTCCAGATAATCACCTTCTTGAGAAGCTCTAAACCATAGAGCACACCTTTCTATATTTCAAAAGAATTGCCAGTGAAAACAGCGTCCAACAAACTACCATTTGGGCACGTAAACTATCAGGGTACTGTATATGCTTGCCTTGTCAATCACCACTCGCCAATTAGTTGGGACCTCTCCTTGTTGGACTGGCGCATCTCACCATGGTCTTGCTTCCTTGGGAAGTCATAGTGCCAGGTTCACGAGGATGCCTTTCTGGATATGCAATACCTGAGATATTTTCTTTAGAAAGGATATACTACAGATACAAAAAAAACTCATATGAAAATCGTTGAAGTTGTACTAAAGCAACGACAATCAACATGGATCGGAGGGAGTACTAGATTACCAGTGACATCCTCATAGACCATAGTAAATTTAGGTGCTTTTAGCTAACAAATCCAAGGAATGGTTCCCCCGCAAAAAAAAAATAAAAAATCCAAGGAATGGTTTTGCCATCTCGGGTCTGCAGCATTTCCCTTTGCGTCTGCCCGAGGGCGAAGCTTCGGCAACTGTTCTTCCCGTATCCGCAGGAAACCTCAAGCAAAGAATTCAAGAATAAGTTAGTCGGAGCCGCAGAATATGTACTGCCTTTTACAGGCAAGGGAGCTTGCTTTACAACATGTACATCATACGTTTACAGAGAAACGATGCGGCAGAATCGTGCCACGACAGAGAAAAATATCCGTAAACAAACAGAAGAACGTATGCTCGCCAATCCGCTTAAACAGAGCTCGCCCTTTCGAGTTATTCGGCTTCACTTTCCAGCAGTCCAGCTCTGTCAAGGCCAGCCTCACGGGAATCAACATCCAGTACGTTCATTATCAACAGTTTTGCGTGCTAGCGTCTGCCATCTTTGGCGCACGGCAAGAATATTACTGCCTTGCACAGCGTGGCATGCATGGCGTATGTGGACCTATAAAACACCACACGTAAGCATACGCATCACGTACACCAACCAGCATCACGTACAGCGCCGGCGCCGGTAGATCGATCAGCCATGCCGCGGAACTACCGCCTGCCGTCGTACCACCGGCAGAGCCCGGCGATCCGGTGCCTCAACTTCCTCTGCGCGGTGTTCCTCACGCTCGTCCTCATCGCCGGCATCATCCTCTTCGTGCTCTGGCTCAGCCTCCGCCCGCACCGCCCCAAGTTCACGCTCGCCGACTTCAGCATCCCCAACGTCAACCGCCAGTCCGGCGCCGCCAACCTGCCCGTCAAGTTCGCCGTCAACGAGCACAACCCCAACCAGAAGATCGGCATCCACTTCGAGGCCGTCTACGGCTCCGTCTACTACGACGACGAGCTCATCGCGTCCGGCCCGGTCATGTACCCCTTCTACCAGCCGCCCAAGGGCGACACGCTGGTGCAGGGCGAGCTCGCCGCCTCCGGCCCGACGCCGACCGACCCCGCGTGGCAGAGGTTCGCCAGCGAGGTGGGCGCCGGCAGCGTGGGGCTGCGCCTGGTGCTCAACTCCACGGTGAGGTTCCAGGTGAAGGTGTGGGACACCAAGGAGCACCACATGAAGGCGGACTGCGGGTTCAAGATCAGCGGGGACGGCAGCCTCCACCAGGAGGACAGGAACACGCCCTGCACGCTCTACTTCTAGACTTCTAGTGGATCATTCTATTAGTTTTCCTTCGCTTTGATTTATTTCTCTTTCTTGTTGAACATAACTGCTTGTCATTTGGGTTTGGGGTGCTATTGGTGATTCCTTTGTTTTAATTCATGTGCTTGACGTACATGTATTGGTGACTACATTTTATAGACTGCGATCCTTATAATGCAAAAAGAAATTTGGTTCCAGATGTCTACATGTCATGAAATTTGTGATCATTGTAAATTTGTAATGAAGTGTGAATGCATGTGAGGCTCGGAAGGTTTCAAATGTCTTGCAAAATAAAAAGATAACATATTTAACAATGCAACATCTGATTAAAAACATAAAAGAAGACAACAAATTTAACAGCTGGCGATCCAATGCAAAAACATACGAAATATAGTAAGATAGCAGCTACTCCCTCCGTTTCTAAATAGAAGTCTTTCTCGAGATTTCAACATGGACTATATACGGATGTAAGTAGACATGGTTTAGAGCGTAGATTCATTCATTTTGCTCTAAATCAAATCTCTAAAAGAAACTTATATTTAGGAACGGACAGAGTAGAATATAATTAACCATGGTCTGAAACTGAAAGGGCACGCTGCTGGTTCTGTTTTACTGCAAGCATATATTTATATATGTATATATGCTTAACCTTTCACCATATGTATTTTTCGAAAGTCATGCAGCCGTATCTCTCGTTTCTTCTAACTTCGTTACAGCATCTAATTGTGCAAATACCGATGCTTTACCTCTTAACCAATTTGTTTTTTCGGAGATGCAATCCAGTTGTATCTCTCGCATTTACACAGAACATCAACCAAATAATCACATGATTAACGATATAAGAATGATCAGGACTGACTGTCCACATGAAACAGAGGTCAAATACCAATACAGCATCTACTGATAAGAACACCAATGCTTACGTGTTAACACTAACCAATCATAAGATATTAAAAGAAATATAGGCACGCATCCATTCAATAGCGGAACCACTATGCGTACAATGCTTCATGGTCCAACTTGTGTACCACGCAAAATCTGATGTCCACTGCAGTTTTGTTCAGCGCATCAACGGCTTGATCTAATGCGTCGTACAAATCGGACAAGCAGTGTCGTATGTATAGCAAGGTTGATTCAATAGTTCTTTCTTGCCAAGCACATGCTACTGATTCTGTCAAACTGCAGACAAATTTACAGCAAAACTGCGGTGGTCATTTCCACATTTCCCAGGTCTCACTTGGGTGATTAACAGATTACAAGGCAACTAATGGGAAATCCCTCAACTAACCAGGAGAGCCTGAGTTGATTGATAGCTATTTAGTTTTCCTCTAGTCTCCTCAGCACAGATTCAGCAAACATGCGCTGCCTGAAAATTGAAAAGGCTTGTTAGATATTAAGTAAACTTAAAATGGTTAACTGGCTAGTTTGACCAAATCAACATCCTCTATTATAGTTTTTATATTAAGATATACTCCCTCCATTTCTAAGTCTTTTTAGAAGATTTCAATATGACTATATACCGAGCAAAATGGGTGAATCTCACTCTAAAATCCGTCTATATACATCCGTATCTAATCCACACTGAAATCTCTAAGAAGACTTGTATTTAGAAACGAAGGGAGCAAGAGGGAGAGGGAGAGAGAGAGAGATTTTACGCACTTTTCCTCAGTATGTTTGGGGCTAGGGCGGTTATGTTTCAGATAGCCATCCCATGGAACCTTCTTAAGACCAGCCCGAGCAGCTATCATGTCCCTCACTCTGTACAAAGCATTGCATCAGGTATAAAAGATTACTCTGACCCTTGGTATTTTCTTAGAAAAAAGCATTATCAAAACTTTTGTGTTACCTTTCAGTAAATTCTATCGCTGTCTCCCCTTCCCTGAGATACTGAGGTTCCAAGAACCAAACATCACAAACAACAGCCCATGATGTCATAAGACGAACCAAATGCATTGTAAAAGATTGCCTGGTAAACATTTCAAGCGAGGTAATATGTGAAAAAAGGAAGGTATATAGGTGTGAACAAAGTAAATGCATATATTTGTTTGTATTCCATACTTCTTACTATTCCAGAAGGCATCAACAAATATTTTATTATATTTGATAGCTATTGGACATACAGCACAGCCAAGCTCAAAAGCACCCTGAAAATATAAGCAAAGAAACAATTTAATCAATGCATAGTTGTGTGATCACGCTCAACAAGCAAAAATGACAAAGCACATGCCACGCAATAAGATGACTGGTTTCCAGTGTTTGTTTTAATCAGCTTGTGTACTGAGTGAAAAGAAAAGTATTTTTCTTTCGTTTTCTTTTCTCCAAACTCAATTACAAAGTCTTAATGATTTGCATGCAGAGAACTCCGATACAGATAAACAAGATGCTATACTGATACCAAACATATGATCACTTAAGTCCCTGCAAAGAATGGAATTATGAATTCTCTCTTGCATAAACTTTGTACTGTCGTAGAATATTCAAAGAGATTTCAGGTGTACAACTTTACCTTCTTGAACATCACAGTGTACTGATTATTAACACAAGTTCCTTCTGGGAAAATCAAGAGAGGATTGTTGTCTGGATGCTGAACATGATCACGTAACCTGATAAGAAAAAAAAAATCATTGAATAAACAGATCTTCAAACAGAAAGAGTTGCAAAGGGAAAAACTTACTTTCTTCCAACTACTTCACGATCCTTGAGATCATTACGGTTAAACCAGATGCAACCCACACTTTCCAGAATAGTCTTCTGAATAAATCCTGAGAGGGGAAATAATAAATAAATCAAAATTCTAGCATTGAGAACTAAACAAAAACTAGAAGAGAAGTTTCTGAAGAATAGGAAACTGACCAACCCATCCAGGATGCTTTTGCATGATGACAGCAAATGCTGTCATCTGCTCCAGAATAATAAAATCTATCATCGATGTATGGTTTGCAACAAATACCTGTTGTAATAATTAGAAGATTAATACAAGGGTATTAATCATACTGAGAAGTTTATAGTGATAAAGAAATGAATGTTATTTATAAGAACAACGTGGACCTGTAGATAGGATTTTAAACAAAAAATTTATGTATTCATGGCACAGAGCACACTCATGTTCCACAATTAAAATTTAGAAGTATGCGATAGAAAAAAATCTTGTGGCTTGTGCTACCTTTCCGTGTGGTATTTCATGGGAACAAGCCTTTAATTTAACAGCTGTTATGTTTACACCTCAAAAGTGAAGGTGGTCACACTTCTCTTGTGTTCACAACCACACACGTACCTCAGATATTAGTAAATAAAGCAAACAAAGTCAACCTGATAAGGTCGTGAGCTTGGGCGTGGTCCATGGTACTTGATCACTCCAGTCCAAGAAGCAACAAAAACACTGCACATCATTTCAACCAGCTTTCTCTGCACAAAGCTCGAAAACAAATTAATGAACTCAGAACCCAAGAAGTTTTAAAGAAAAACCACACTAATGTGAACAAAGTTGGGAAAACAAACATGAAGGTGCAAGACCAAAAGAAGTAATGGTGCCGCAGGACCAAACAGCTGACCTATATCTCAGTTTATATGACTCCAGAGTCTAAATGCAATAGCAACAGTTTATGTGTACAAGTACATGTGATTGCATAAGCCTAGTTAACTCAATAAGCTTTAAGGGTTATCTAACAAATAAGCTTACTAGGCTTCAAAGATACAATCACAATAAACTAACTTACAGTACAACATATGATATAACTGGATTGCTTGTAGGGGCTAAACCCCTAAAAGATGTCAAAAAGGGATTAACTGATGGAGTGCCAATTATCGTTATGTATTGGTATTCACTGGGAAAAGGGAAAGATCTTGATCCCCACGATTCAGCACCGGAAAAAGCGGAAACAAACTTGCCATAGTTTGTTATTAATTCATTCTTCCATTGAAATTTGAAGCAACACAGAAAGGTGCACTGATTTACCGCATTCACCCGACCACAAACCCAAAGAACCACGGACATGAATGCACACACAAACACATATAATTGACATTGAAACCAAGAGTACAGTTAAAGCTCCACGCCAGACTGCTCATGAGCTAGAAAGCATGGACACGGCAGGAATTGCCGATCTGCCGTTCTGATAAGGGCGGGATACGGGGACGCGGCGGGATACGGCAGGATACTCGTGTCCCCCAGTATCCCCTGATTTTCGATTAAAAAGAAAGAAAAAAAATGAGGGGATACGGTGGGATACGTCCGTGACACGGTTGGGATACGGCCTGGCCCAATAACAGGCCCAAAACGAAACCCTATGTTTTACACGAGTCGCACGCATCTCTTCCACACAAAAGCGATGTGCTCCCAGGTCGCAGCCTCTCCTGGATCGAAGCCACCGCCGCCTGGACTCAACACCGCCGCCGCCGGCGACACCTGCACTCGACCGGCGACTGCTACCCCACAGCACCAGCAGGCAGCAGCCTCTCCTCCCAACGGCAGGTAACCCTCCCCAATCTCCAAACCCAGTAGCCTCTCATATACACTGAATATGGACATATCCACAATAAGAGAGAAACTTGATTCATGAAAATAAAATAGCTCACCTCTATTTTACTTTTTAGCCTATTTTTCCCGTTCATTAGGAAACGCACAGGAAAAAAGGCAGTAAAGAAGGCCATCCATCCTAGTATAAGTGTTAAGAACCTGATACACAATTAACTTATCAGATGACTAGATTAGATATTTACGAAGAAATCAATGAAAGCAGAAGATACACTGGATGAATTAATTAGTAGTAGTAAACACTAGCACACAAAGAAAAGTACAGAGAAGACAAATGTTTCTCTTCAAAAATTTACATAAAATTCAATTATTTTCCAGTACATTACTTGTATTGAATTATTTTACAAGTTTTGGAGAAGAAAACTTACAGCCTCAAAGGGAACATGAAAAACATTCTAGGCATCAAAGGAACAAATGTAATTGCACACGTAACAATTTTACACCAATGGGGTTATGATCATTGTTTTCAAGACGTCCCTAAGGCGTCGCCTAGGCGACGCTTTGGCGTCAGGGTGCGCTCCCTGATGGCAAGACGTCGTCCTCGCCTTAGACTATTGAGTAAGGCATCCGCCTTGGCCTGTATGGCGTCTGAGTCGCCCGCTTTAGGGCCGCCTCACATGCCTTGGACCAAATCAGACGCTCTGGTCTGACAGGCAGGGAACAGAGATTCCAGGCGGGAAAAACTGAGCTGCGCGGGAACATTCGCTCACGAGCGAAACAGTTATGAGGAGGGGAAAGATACAGAGAGAATCAAACCAGAGCGTGCAAATCTCCAGGATTCCAGCGAGAGGGTCTCTCCTCTGGCGACGGCTTCCTCCTCCCTGGCCACAACTCCCCACCCCTGTCCAGCTGCAGCTCCTCCCAATCCTCCTCCAGTGAAACCTCTTCCACAAGATCAACACCACAGCAAGGTATGGCTCCCGCCCTCTCTCCTCCCCCTTCCTCTCCTCTGCTCTTTCTTCCATCCAGCACCAAAGCTTGCCATGCTTTCCTGCTCTGCTCTGCTCTTTCTCCTCTGCATCTGTTTCCTCCCAAATCTGCTTCTCCATCCACAAGGCAGCAGCCCCACCACCGCTTCTCTCCTTCCCCATGCTTAATCTAGTTGCTCTAGTTATTTGACTCTTCTCTCTTTTTTTCTGGCCAGGTGTCCCTGCTCTGATGGATCCTTTGGCTGGTAATGCTTATGATCTATCCAATGACCCAGCTTGGAAGTATGGGTTCTGGCCAGATTTAGAGAGGAAAGATGTAATACATTGTGTGGCAAGATAGTCCATGCTGGAGTTAAAAGGCTGAAGCAGCACCTTTCTGGGGGTTTCAGTGATGCGGATAAGTGCCCTGAGGCATCCATAGAGATTAGGATAGAGATACGCAATTCCTTGAACACTGGAAAGTTTAAAGCTATGGAGCGATATATTGATGAGGATGATGCATCTTAAGTTCAAGGCACCGTTCTGTCATATACACAAGATGATGCCTATTCTTTGGTAACAGCTTATTATATCAATGCTAGTTGTTAAATCTCCAAATTGGCTGCCATTTATGTACACTTCATTATGTTAATGCTAGTTGTTGAATCTCCTAATTGGCTGCCATATATTATATATGTATATGTATGTGTCTAAGGCGTCGCCTCACCTTACGCTTTAGCGCTTAGGCAGTGAGCCCCCCAGCGCCTTGCCTCGCCTTACCGCCTTAAAAACAATGGTTATGATAGGCTAAATAATACTTGCAGAAGGGCAAAAAATGTGCAAACTGCAAAGCCTGGTTTAGTGCAGGTTGTACGACACACAGCACTCAAAAAGAAAAGGGCAAAGAGTGAAACATCATTTGAAAGAGCTATAGCATGTAAACCTATTATTATTCTACTGCATTATCCTAGAATCAAACCAAATATATTTTGACAATAAATCAAGAAGGCAGAATAACAGAAGTGCTGATATCAAATCAAAAGAGGAAAAAGAAATACAAATATTACATATGAGAATAAGCAATATCCCAAAAGCTCAGTGTAAAATTCAGGTCATAGGACATAAGTACCTTAGCGGAAACAGTAGTCCATATCTTATGACTGCTCCCAAGCACCATAATGGGAACAAATAGATGTTCCAGTTCCATGGCTCCGGAGAATTTGACTTAAAGCAACGTGTGAATGAATCCTGCATAAGTGCAAACACAAGCAAGGTCATAACTAGGCACCTAATGCATAAAAAAGAATCATAGCACAGCTAAGACACATATACTTGGTGGTCAATGAGACATGGCATAAAGATGTCAGAACTTAAACTTTCAGAACAAGGTTTAGGCTAGGGTTGAAGATTCGGTGATTGGGCGCCCAAGGGAGATTCTGCGGTTAGGGCTAGAGAGCCCTACGCTCAGGAGAGAGAGTTGAGCAAGTAAAAGGATAATTTCATTCTAATTCTTTGCTGGTCTCATATCACGGGTCCCTCCCTCATTACATAAAGGGGCTGCCTTACAAGTGAGAATCAAACTGAAAGAATAGGACTCTTTAACCTATTTGAACACAAACTGGACCCTGATAGACTTATAGTAATATACTAGGACAATGCCCGTGCGTCGCAACGTGATATAAATATTCTAGTATGTTAGCTTGTGATTAACCTGCCAATAAATGCGATTGTGTAAATAAATGTTTATCAAATCCTGCCCGTGATTTACCTTATATTTTGATGAGAAGTTTGGTAAGTAAATTAAAGTGAATTCGTTCAAAAAGTAAGTAAATAAAGGTGATTGATTATCATGCAAAGAAGGTTACACGAAGGGGTGGTGAGAAGAAAAGTGAAACATGGAACCTCACATTCTTTTTAAGCAGTAGAGATAATCCTCTCCCCGCCTCCACCTCCCCAAATATGAATAACCACTATTATTTTCTAATTTACAACCTGCTCAGACTTGCAGGTTTGGCTTCCTCTTATATTGGATAAGGCGAATATTATGCCATAAGACAGAAAACACAACACATTCAAATTATGTGCACCTCAAACAACAGGTATTTCATGTTCAAAATATAGAGGCTATGAACATATACATACACGAAAGATGCTCAAGTTCATATCCATGAAGGATGACAAAATGTTCAATGTTCTATTTTACACCTCCATTAAGGGGTTGCTTGGATACCTAGATTATAGAAAAGTAGTTTTTCTTAAACCTGATTTCTGGTGTAACAACCAGAAAAATTGTTTGGATTATCTAACGAACTCGTGGATATACTAAACTGAGTTTTCCAAAAGCCCCAAAACCCAGTTTATACAAAACGACTAATAGACGTTTTTATATAAACGACTTTTCTGTATGCATCAGGAGATCAATGAAGTCCGACGCGCTGATCATGGTACACTCCGACGGCCTTGACAGCAGCTTGACAAAGCCAAAAGCCGCCATTGCCGATCTCGGTCAGGCACCCAGGAGCAGGTTGCGATGCTCCACCTAGCCCAGCGCCTCCATGGTGGACGCGGACTGCGGCCAGCTGCCATTGTGTCCATCGGCAGCTTCACAATTACCGTCGTTGTCCATATGCTCCAGCTTGTGCGTCGTCGTCGCGCCTCCCTAGCATGTGCATTGTGCTCTGCTGTTACCGGCGAATCAATCCAGCAGCTAGGTGGAACATGCGTGCCCGGCCTGAGAACCAATCAAGGTGCTTTACGCCATGTGCTTGTGTCTTGTCATATGTGAGCTGTATGTACGTGCATCTTCATGGCGGAAAGAATTCGTCACCGGAGCGACGTATGGGGACCTGGACCAGCATTCATGACACCGGCGAACGAAGCAGAGCACAACCAGGCGAGCAGCGCTACCACCCCGGCGGCCACGGTGATGGCCGCGCAACCCCGCCGGAGAGCCGTTTACGGTGTGGTTGTCCGCTGCTGTGCGTGTAGGTGCCAAGAGCGAGCCGAAGCACCGCACCTCCATGAATTGTTTTTCTATTTCCCCGAAAACGAAGAACTCAAAATCGTGTTTTTCTATTTTCCCATCCAAACAAGGTATTGTATGTACTTACCTTACCAAAACTGGTTTTCCTACAAATCCTCCAAAAACTCGTTTTCTAAAATCTCACATATAATTCCCTATATCCGAACAACCACTAAGGAAGAGCTGTGACAGTACTAACTACTGAGTTATCATCACTTCCTAAAAAGTTGACTTTATGAGCAAAACAAAATGATCAGCAGTTAGACAATTTTTCATCCGATCAAAAAGTTGAACTTAAAAATGGCAAGAACTTCTGTAATCTATAATGCAGTCACTATATCGAAGGAATACTCATCCAAGCACCACTCGTTCTAGCAAGAGAAACATGTTAGCCCTTTCAATTGGGTCTTCGCATAAGCTAAGTTAGTCTCAGCCAGACCGAAGCCTTCATAACAATATTTCAAAATTACATAATGGTGAATACTAACCGCGCAATTCCAAGAGTCAAAAATTTGGAAAATATAACAAAACCCCTCCTAAATAAACAGAAAAAACAAAAACAGCCTTTCGAATGACTGACCCTATTGCTTTCATCTAATCCAGGATCATTCACTAATTTAAGCCAAATATGTAAACTACAGCTGGAGATGTGTTGAATAGAATAGCCATAGAGATAATAATGGCAGTAAACAACAAGCTAACCCTCAAAAGTTCAAGAGGTCTTAAATCAAGGTGGCGAATGACAGGACATCCAGCTAATAGCAACATGCTAGAATCCTACACGAACTGAACCAAAACCACACAAATTAAACATTTGTAAATCAAAATAATAATTCTTACACACCTTTCCACCAAATAGAAAAGCTGAAAGAGGCTCGTTTCCCCTTATCCTAAACCTTGCAGACCATAAGCCTAGAAACGACTAGTGACCTCATACATTCCCACAGGAAACGAGAGAAGGTAAAAGGATCAGAAAAAGCACTCACATCGACGATGGCGCCCGCGGCCTCGGTGAGCACTGGCGAGATGTCCAGCAGATCGCGCCTGTAAAACCACATCAAACGCCTCAACAATCTAGCTGGAATCGATAATCAAGCGAGCAAGATCGAGAAGCAAGCAAGACGCAGTTAGGGCTATTACAGGGTGAGACTCCTCGGGGGTTCCTGCGGGAGCGAGTCCGCGGTGAGGTAATCGTCAAGGTTGGGCGCGTCCAGCGACGACGCCATCTCCTCCCAGCGGCCGACGCCGGCGAGACGACGGCGACGGCGATGACGCCGAGGAAGGCTTGGCGATGGGGCAACGGGTGTGAGATTGGGCGCAATGAGTCGTGGTACGTCCAGCGAATTGATGATGCGTGGATCAGACGTACAGCGAGGGAGCGGCTCATAAACAAGTGGACACCACCGTTCTGCTGACATGTGGGGCCTGTATGCGAACATGGGCCAAAGTGCCGGTCATTTAGCGGCCAGGTCTTTTTGTAGTCCATCTCGGCCCACGTAGGATCCATATAGTCCAGGTCGTTCGTTACTCCGGCTACCCTCCATACCCTTCCTTGCACATCCTCGCCGCCCGCCGCCACTGCACCCCTAGCAGCAGCCGCCATGGCGCCGACGGCCGACTCCGTCGGCCTCAAGGGTCAAAAGAAGGCCAAGAAATCCAACTCCAAAGATGAGAGAAAGCACCGGAAGGATAAGCCTGAGCGTCCCGCCGCGGACGAAGCGTCTCCCCGCAACGAGGCCAAGCGCAAGCACAAGGGCGGGCAGGAGGGTAAGGAGCACGGCAAGAAGCCCAAGAAGGAGAAGAAGGCTGGGGCTGAGGCCGAGGCTACGGGGGCAGGGGCTGCGGAGGTGAAGCGGGGAGACGAGAAGATGAAGCGGGCGATGGAGGACGAGAGGTTCGCGGCGGCGCGGACTGACCCGAGGTTCAGGCCGATGCGGCGGAAGGAGGCAAAGGTCGCCCTGGACTCGAGGTTCAACGGCATGCTGACCAACCCGATGTTCGCTTCGTCGGAGGCGCCGGTGGACAAGCGCGGCAGGCGCCGGAAGAAGGGCGCCAAGGAGAACCCCATGCTGCATTACTATCTCAAACAAGAGGAGGGAGATGAAAAGGAGAAAGAGAAGGAGAAAGTGAAGCTGGTCCAAGAAGATGATGACGATGAGGTGGAAGAAGAGGATGAGCAAGTTGAAGAAGAGAGTTCTAGTAGCGATGATGAAGAGGAGGAGGAGGAGGACGATGACGAGGTGACGTTTCCCATCCAATTCTATGATGTTTCGTTTGATTACTTTTCTCTGCTACTGTGAAGGTTGAATAACTTCTCCATTTTCGCCTATGCTCTCGCTTGTGAATTGGAAGAGACTAAAACTATAAAAGCACGTCCTTATGTTGATACGTATGTGAGATGTATTGTCTGGTTGGTAATTTGTAATTATTTGACATGTGCTGTTTAATTCCATCTTCCATGTCGATAGCACAGATGCTGTTTTAATCCCAACTATGAAGGCTACAGACTTAACAGTTATGGGAATTTCTTCAACTTGTGGTGTATTCTTTTTTTCTTGTAGAACGTGGAGCTTATTGAGAGATGCTTGTCAGAAACAGAGAAATGTGTGTTTCTGTAATCCACGCATCTCAATATGTGACTGCAAGAACCATTTCAAACTGTGCCTCTAGATCTTATATACTGATTTTTTTCTGCAACTTACTGCATAGTTGGTTTTATTGCCTGCCAATATGGGTCTCTTAGGTAGGTCATGTGTTTTTATTTCTAGGATTTCCATATGGTTACTAAATTATCTTGATGGGACACTTTACTAGCTGTATTTTTCTTGTCGTCAAGAGAGACATGTTTCTTGCATTCCTTATAATTTCTGCTGTCTTTTTTCTGCAGTGCTCTGTCGGCAGTGACATTGCTCATTACTTGATGGCGAGGCATGATGATACACCTATGATTGATAAGGAAACTCATAGGCTTGCTGTTGTTAACATGGACTGGGATCACATTAAGGTGTGTGCACTAATTCATTAATTCTATTCTATTATCCTGATAAGTAATCCTCTGCGCCTAAACTATTTTAGCCATGCTCAAAAGGCAATTTGGTTATTTCCGTTGCTTCCGAATCCACCTCGAAAGAGAAAAAAATTAGGCCACTTGCATTTCTTTTCAGCTTTTGCATTTGCTTGATAAACCTCCAAGGGCTCTGTGGATGGCAATTTTTTAAAATAGATGATGGTAAACAGGACTTTTGGAAAGAAAAAAATATGTTCTTTTGCTGGTTTGTTAGTTCTTTTAGATGGAATGCAAAAGCCTTGTCTCAATGCATTGATAGAAGAAGTTGTATGTACAAGCCTACGAGAGGCCACACCCTGAAGTACAACGCTACACACTAGGTGGTAGGCACTGCAGGCAAAATCGTCTAAGGCCCGTCACCACTGTCCCTATGCACAATCTGACCTCAGCTTCGATTCTGTCAAGCAAACTGGCGACGCTAGGGATGGTTTCATTGTGCTGCTTCCAGTCTACCTATTTTGGGACTGCCCTTTTGATCAAAACTGTCAACAGATGATCATTCCTAATAAGAACAGACGAATATCATTCTTTGATGAGGCTCTTCTAGCCATTCAAGACTTGCCTAATACAATTGCTCTTGAACTAGTAATCATGCGCTGCTGGAGCATATGTACTCTTAAGGAATGACAAAAAACTCATAATGCTGCCCCACATGTTCAAGGGTGGTGCAACATCCTCAAGAAAGACCTCAAGATCAGAGCTAATCAGGAATTGTATTGTATAGATGTATATCTTTAGGGATGTGTTTGGTTTCAGTAATGAAGTAGAATGTAATGGGTCTGTGAGGTCCCTGACCTTGGTTCCTGCGTTTGGCTCGAGAGGAAAACAGAACGCACTGATTCCACCTGAGGGGAATATACCCCCGAGATGCGGAACACACTCATTCCTCTCACCCTCTCACGTCTCACCCCAACAAGCAGCCACCACCGGGGGAGACGCGCCCGATCCCGCACGGTCAGCTGCCGGCTGGCCTCCCGACCACCGCCGGCGAAGCCAGCTGGTCTACGAGCCGCCCGTCCATCGCCCTCCTCCCTGTAGGCTCCCTCACAAGAGCTCCCAAACCCACTTCTACCTTGCTGCCCGGTCGCCATGGACGTCGCCCGCAGCGCCGTGCAGCCAAGCCACCATCTGCTCATGTCCGGCCAGCGTTGCTCCCTGCCCACATCTGTTTCCTCTCGATCGTGCCTCCATGCACCCTGCGTGCCTGACAGCCGCTCCTCCATGACCTCGCCTCTGCACAGCTCTATCACCGGCTTCCGCAGGCACCTCCTCCCTCACTGTCATGGCAATGCCAGCCTCTGCCGCCACCTCTTTCTGCACTACGGTCGACCCCAACAGCCACTGTCATCAACCTCTGACCTGCGCCCACCCGAGCTCTGACCGACTGCTCCTCCACCTCCACCACGCCAGGACCTGATTTGGGCAGCGGGCTGACTAGGCGGCGCCCTGACCTGAGTGAAGGTGCAAGGAATCAAATCCTCGGCTCTTCCTTCTATCCCGCTCGAAGATGTGTGTAGATGCACACGGTGATGCATTACTTTTACAAATGATGCTTAGTACCAGTACTAGTTGACATGAATTTAATACTAGTAGTTGCTAAATGATGTTTACTGTCAGCCTTAGCATTGAATTTAGATGAAACCAAACACTGAGACGGAACCATTCCATTTCATCTCATTAGCTCTACGAAACAAGGAGATGGAACCATTACATTGCATTCTACTTTGTTCTACAACCAAACACACCCTAGGTTTCTTTAGCTCTTTTCGTTACTTTTACTTGTACATATTTGAACTTTTCTTTAATAGAAAATTGCCATAGAACGATTCCAGAGTAAAAAAACAAAACAAAAAAAGAACACGACTTAAAACATGATCGCCAATTAAACCCCCTTGCTTGTGGCAGTGGGCATCTGGAGGATGGTTTGCTACCACCACTCCACAAAGTCATCCCTGGGAATGGGCCGACGAGCAGTCAGTCAGATTCAGTAGAGGACGTTGTGCCATAAAGTGTGTGACTGGTTTGTTAGGTTGAAGTATGGCACATAGATTCATGTTGTTTGGCTTAAAAGATGTTTATGTTTCTATTCTTCTTGTTTTGTTGAGAACAAGTGAAATATCTAGCAGTAAAACTTCCCAAAGAAATCCCTTATCCCCATCACTCAAATGCACTTGTAATGATTGTATTTTCATTTAAAAGATGTCCAATATTTTGTTAAGTATTGAAGCACTTCCTGTGATTTTTATGGCAACCCAACAAATGTCTTTGATACTTAATATTCTGATAACTGAATGAAATCCTGCTTTTACTAGAACTGAGGATACAAACGACCCATTGGGATTTACCTTTTTTTTTTTGCTCGTAGCAATTTCTGTTTTGCTTCTTGAGTTCAGTTATATTATCCCTTTGTTTTGCCCCTTTCAACAGGCGGTGGACTTGTATATGGTGATGACATCTTGCATCCCAAAAGGTGGACGAATTCTATCAGTCTCAGTATATCCGTCAGAATTTGGACTGAAGTGCATGAATATTGAGACAACTCAAGGCCCGTCTACTCTTCTTGGTATTCATGGTGATAGTGATGGTGATGGTGGGGAAGATGACAATGATAATGGCAATGACAGTGACAGTGATGAAGAGGATGACGAAGAAGATCGTGAGCATGACTCTGAAGATGACAATGACGTTGATGAAGACGATGACAATGACGTTGATGAAGACGATGACAATGACAGTGATGAAGACAATGACGAAGAAGATGAGCATGACTCTGATTCCGAGAACAACAAGCTGCGTACTTATGAGCTAAACAGACTGAGGTTAGGAATAAAACATAGATTTTTTGCTGATTGTCATCATGTTTATTTATCTGTTTGTCTGGGACTAACTGAGATGGGTTCGAACATGTATTTTAAAACCATGATCTGAATCTCCATATTGTTAACTGAAATATTATAATGTTCAAATCCTAATGTAATTGTAACTACGGCGGCTTCTACTTCACATGTTTGGGATTGTGTGCATATGTCCAAATAGCCTTGTCTGTCCATCTTTTATATGAACTATAGTCCATATACAGTTACTTTCCAAGAGTTTCTTATTGTGCTCTCTTGTGATTATGTGCTTGCTGCAGGTACTACTATGCAGTTGTGGTGTGTGATTCCAGTACAACTGCAAATCACCTATACACGACTCTTGATGGTACCGAGTTCTTGAAAACAGCAAATGTGTTCGATTTGCAGTTTATTGCGGACTCTATGGAGTTCAAACATCCTGCTCGCGATGTGGCTACAGAGGTATCTTGTAGCTGCACCCATATTTGTTGGTACTCGTATTGAACTGTTCGCACTTGGCAGCATAAATGTTACCCTTTTCAGAAGTGGCTGAATAAGTTTAAGTTATGATATTTATTTAAGCACAACTTGCCTCCCCCTCATGCTAAGTGGTATTTTCAGTTCATAATTTGTTTGACTCCATGCAGGCACCTCCGAATTACAAGGAGCCTGATTTTGAGACTCGTGCTTTGCAACATAGCAAAGTTAAGCTCACATGGGATGATGATGAGCCAGAGCGTAAGAAGAAACTGAGACGGAAGTTCAACGATGAACAGGTTAGCTCTATTACTTAAAACTCAATAATAAATGTGAAGGGGGGAAGTAAAATGTCATAGTGGACTCTTGTATTTTTTTTGATCTTCTTGGAACAGTTGTGAATTATGTCGATGACATGCATTTTCTACCCTTTTCTTCTCATGAAAACTTTCAATCTATATGTCATTGTTTCTTGTCCTTCTATTTTTTTTCTTTGGTTTGACATCTTTAACGTCTTCTCTTTTTTTTTGACGCAGTTAGATGACCTTGGTGTATTTTTAGCGAGTGATAGTGAGTCAGATGATGATGTAGATGTTTCTGGTGATGAACCTCGACCAAATGGAGTAGCAAAAAGGAAGTTAACAAATAAGGAACGGTTGGCTCTTTTACTAGAAGGAGATAAATCGGATGAGGAACAAAGTGATGACCAGGACATGGAGATAACATTCAACACGGAACTTGAGGACCTTAGCAAACGTATCCTTGAGAGGAAGAGCAGCGAGAAGAAGACTGTCTGGGAGATGCACCAAGAAAAAATGAAGGAAAAGCGGAAAGCTAGGAAGAGGTCGTCGAAGGATGATGATGATGATGACGATAGCAACGAAGATGGTGCTGATGAAGATGATGATTTCTTTGAGGATGAAAAGTCTGATGAAGACGTTAAGCCAATGAAGAAGCAGAAGGTGAAGGCCAAAGGTAAAGAAAAAGGGAAAGGAAAGGACAAGCTTCCAGAGGAACATTTCGAACCAGAAGCAACTAAAGAAGAGTTGGAGCTCTTGGTTGCTGATCAGGATGCAGGCAATGGCGCAAAGGGCTTTAACATAAAACGCAAGAGTAAAAAGGGAAAGAAGGGCAAGGATTCTGTCGAGGACAAACATCCTCATATTGATCTTAGCAATGACAAGAGGTTTGATCCCATGTTCACGTCTCATCTGTTTGCGCTGGATCCTACTGATCCCCAGTACAAGAGGTACTACCAGCATCCATTACCTTGATTTACCCATCTTACTAATGTACAGTATAATATGCTTGCCTGAACTAGTGTAATTCATGCTGAATTTGAATGGTTTTGTACAGGAGTGCCGACTTCAAACGAAAGCAAGCTGGGAAGAAGGGCGTGCATGCAGGCACATTGGACAGTGAACCACCTGTGGAGGAATCATCTCCGGGGAGTACATTGCCTCTTGATGATGATGCATCGACTAGAAAGACCAAGCGAAAACATGACGGGGCGTCCACGGAGAAGCTACAAATGCTATCTGCTGTTAAGTCTCTCAAAAGAAACCTTACAGCATTCAAAAAAGCAAGCACAAGTGACCGATAGAGAAGATGGTCGTCTTGGCCTCTGATACAGCTTTCCTGATGAAAATGCCTTGAGAACAGTTTGAAGGTTTGATGATAAATATCCAGTTTGACGTTTTTCTCAGTCGCTCATGTGCAACTATAGTGAAGGTTGGCTTTTTACTGTAAAAGATTGTTTATCTTATGACACTCGCACGTATCACAGCCTTGTGGACGCTGGAATCCAGATATTATGAACACGCTAGTCGAGTGCTGGAAGAGAAACAACATATGCAACCATTACAATACTTGCGTGATTTTTTTTTCCTTTTTTTTGAGCAGTACTAGCGTGTAGAGGTGTGGTGTGCCGCCGCGCCAGTCGGGAAGCCCGAGTGGGTGTCTTTGTTGCTTGTTGCTTGTTTTGCACGAGAAAAAAAACGGATGTGGTGACAAAGTGAGCTAGGGGGGTAATACTTTTTGTTTACTTAGGGCATCTTCGCTTCTAAAACAAAACTTAAGACATCTTCAATGCAAGACGCCTATATGGATGATTAGGAAAATAAAACAAATCTTGAAAAATTAAAATCCCATCTAAGCGTTGTTTGTTACTCCCTCTGTAAACTAATATAAGAACGTTTAGATCACTATTGATCTAAACGCTCTTATATTAGTTTACGGAGGGAGTACAACGCTGAGCGCTAATTACGGGGGCGCTAGGGATATGGCTGGTACACACAGCATTCCATCTCGTACGAGAAAACTAGACCATGATTGCGCGCGTTACCACGCCCGTTCATTTTTATAATCTTGATAAATATAACTGTAAATACATGAATGTACTAAACATGAATTTTAATTTTTCATAACTTAACTCAAACATTGGGAAGTTATTGAATAGGAGAAATTAAATCAGAAATTCACTTCGGCACACGGGAGCGCGCGCTCCTGCCATCAGAAAAAATATTTCAAAGTGTGAAAAAATTCCAAACAAAAACTTGGCACATACATCTCAACATTATATGTGTGCATGTCAAGTTTCGAAGAAAATCGACATTTTTTGTGGCTTGTGTAAAAAGACAAAAAGTTGTCATGTGAAAAGCATTTTTTAACACCGGATTTTGTCTTTTTTACATGCGACACATAACTTATCGGTTTTTCGCGAAACGACTTTGTGAGCATATACAATATCGAGATGTACACGCCAAATATCTGTTTCAAAATTTTTGACATTTCAAAATACATTTAAAACGCAATTTTCAAAACCAGGAGCGCGGGCTCCCGTGTGCCAACGCCACTCTCTAATTAAATCGTTTTGCGGTGAAGTACTACCGAAGGGAAAACTGGGCGCACATTATCATGCCACACTCATCCATCTTAATGGACGAACGCTAGAAATATATGAGAAATGTGGATGGATTCATTCTTTTTGGAAGTCCAACATTCATTCATGTGTTACATATGAGGTTGGAAAAAAAAACTACGTATATATAGTCATAAAAAGAGAAGAGAAGATGAAGATCTGATAGTTGAATTCTTGCCGGATCATTGTGATAGTAAATAAAGCTTTGAATACTCGTCAATCAGAATATTGTAATGACAAGGACACGAAAATATTTCTAAGCGATTGGTACAATTTCGTTTCACGAAGGTAAACACAACGTTCTTTCTTTACTTGGGAGCTATCATTAGCACAAAAGTGACCTGACAGGGTTTTGTTTCCCAAGTCCTAACAAAAACAATTGAAGGTTCAGATCGTATGCCGATAGTTTTCAACTCTGTAATGGTGCGCCTATGACTTCATGCCTCACTGCAAAACGTACTCGGAAAGTGTTCCACTAATTGTCTGCATGGTTAGGCTGATGAGGGGGTGGGTCACGGAGAGCAGGACAGAAATTGCGGTCTGCTAACTGCACCACGCACAACGAGGGAAGCTGGCGTTGCCCTTCTCACCCTTCTACACACGCGCTCCTGCCTTCACCTTGCTTCTCCGATGCCAAGCTATTGGGAGTCGTCTGCACATCCCCTTCGGATGTCTTCATCTGGGCGATATCCCTCACAATTGCTCCCTCCTTGAGCTTCAGGAATCAGGAAGTACGCTTTGAGATGTTTTTCTTTTAGAAAAAGAGGATGACCCCCGGCCTCTGCATCTGGGAGATGCATGCGGCCATTTTATTGATTATTTTCGAGGACCTTACAAAGTATTACAACAATATGCCTGAATCCACCATCTTGGCAACATATGTCACTACTCCTATTCATATGATGAAGGGATGCTAACTGAGCCAAATACCCAGACCACTCACCTAAACCTATCATCAAAAGCCGGAAGCCCCAGTCGAGCCACATACCGGTGCGGGGCACAAACCGGCCTGACGCACTCACATGTGTCGTCGCTGCCATCTTCCACAGGTCCGTCTTCAGAGCAGATATTGAGGCTTCTACCTTGTCAGGCCACTCTGCCATCGACGCCACCATGACGCCAGACAACCACCTCCTCCTGCGCGAGTCCATCTACCCGCATCGGGCGCCGAGTCTCCGCTGCGCCACACCACCGAGATCCGCCGTCTTTGATGCGGAGGAGGAAACACCGCTCCACCTCTGGGCGCTTCGCCGGCCACCTGCCGCGATGTCGTGCAAGTCCAGCTCTTGGAAAGCACGCAGGGAATCACGATCTTCAAGACGACGCCCTCAGGAGGGGAAGCGACGTATCACGCCATCGTCTGGTCCTGCACCGCAGGTCCTGGGCTTTCACCCGAAGAAAGTGACCCGAGAGCGGAGGAGGTCGGAGAACTCCACAACGGCCCCCAGGAGGAGAGCGACATCCGCAGACACCGCGCCGTCGGCTTTCGCCCGGAGCAACCCTACGTCCGCACCCTCACGCTGCCGAACGAGGATGGGGAACCCAAAGACCGCCAAAGATGCGAACCCATCGCCCAAGCACTCTTTGCGGCGGCGGCGCCATCACCACGCACGACCACCAACCTCACCGCCGGCCGAACCTAACGGGCCAGATCGGCCGAGCCCGCCACGGTCAGATCTGAAACCTCGGGACACCGTCGCATCGAGGTAGCCACGAGCATCCGGCAGCCCATCACCTGCGAGAGGACGAGGACGCCACGCCGGGCAGCCGCCACGCCGGCCGGAGACGCCGAGGACGAGACTCCCACCACCACGGGCTCACGCCGGCAACCTAGGCCGCCGAGCGCGCGGGGATCCCCTCCGCCACCGTCCTCCGTCGCGAGCTTCGCCCGACAGACTCATCCGGCGCGGCGGGTGGGGGGGGACGTGCTGTAGAAGGGAGCGGTGGCGGCGTACCTAGGGTTCCCCCGAGCCGCCCTGGGGACGACGCGGGGGACGCCCTATCTAATGGAACGAGATGAAGATCTCTCTAGTTTCCTGGGAACGAGGACGCTTTGAGATAGTGGCTTAAGAAAAAAAATAGCAGGAGGCACGATGGTTGTCGTAGCACCATGGCTTGGCAGATGTGGTGTCGGACTGGCGCACGACGGGGTCGTTGATGAGTTCATCAGGCGGGAGCCACCGCCGTGACCTCATGCCCACCGTCGCATGCGAGTTGTACTTTAGGGGGTACCTTCACGTGCAAGCTGAATGGGCTAGATAATGTTACCAGGCCACATAAGCCCAGTTAACCACAGTTCTCCTAACCCAGTCTTCGGAGCAGCGGCCCAAGAGATGACTGGCATGCGGCGACGACTGCGATGAGATGCGAAGCAAAGATCTATACCGCTCGTTAAATGATCCAGCGGCCGACGAAGGAAAGTCACTCTGGTGGCTCGTTGGTCGCCCAATTATACTATTTGTTAATAGCTGAAGCTCTCGGTTCCTTTTCTAGCATCGATGCAGTACCTAGCCTCAGGATTGGAAGGCCCAATTACCCCATTGACTAGGAACACGATCCTGACACCTACGCTAGCGCCCAGCTTTGTAGATGCCCTTAGCGGATTCATGCAAGTCACTGTTTTTTTTTTGCGTGGTACATACTCCCTCCGTCCCAAAATAGAGGGAGTACTTGTCATTTTGTTGTTCTTTTGGTTTATAGCTTATTGTCCCTCCATTTCGTAAAATAGTGTCAAAAAATGTCATACATTTTGGGAGCGAGTGAGTAGTTTTGACAGACTTGCCGGTCGTGCTGCTGCTACTATTATGACAGGCTTGCCTCCCGCTCTAGGCCCAGAGATTATGGACACTAACGGGAGGCTGTCGTGGTTCTAAGTCTGACAGTAGAGTGGGGGGTAGGTATGGAGAGGCAAGGTCCTAGCTATGGAGAGGTTGTGAACACAAGCGATGTACGAGTTCAGGCCCTTCTGAGGAAGTAAAAGCCCCACGCCCTCGGAGCCCCGAGGCGGTCGAGTGGATTATCGGTGTAGGTATTACAAGAGTGCGAACCCTCTGCTGTGGAGGGGGTGGCTTATATAGAGTGCACCAGACCCCACCAGCCCACATAATGGAGAGGTTAAAGTACATTAAGCTTGGGCGCATCGTAACGCCTCATAAAGAGCCTTAACTATCATTAAGTCTATTCAATTACAAGCCGTTGCGTTGCAGAGTGTCTTCTGACCTTCTGGTGGTCGAGTGAGTCTTCATGGTCGAGTGAGTCTTCCATGGTCGAGTCCTTCTAGTCAGTCGAGTGAGTTCCTAGTTGGTCGACTGGAAGATGATCTCTTCTAAGAGTACCCTTGGGTAGGACGTTTGGGTCAGGCCTATGACCCTACCCTAGGTACATGAATCCATCATTAGCCCCCGAATGGATTGAGGCTTGAGTGAGGGAGGAGTTGACGTTGTTTCCGATTGCCTTTTGCATACTGGCTATGTGTTGTCTTGGATCAAGATCTTCTTTGGTGATAACGAGCAACTTTTCTTCAGTCGACTCGATCCATTCTTGTTCTTTTGTCGAGTGACCTTTTATACTTCGCTATTTCGAGCGACGGATCGCAGGAAATCTCGCACTTGATGACCGATCATCTCTCGCGGATCTCGGGATACAAAATTTGGGGAAGCGCTTGGAAGCGGAACGGACCATGGCCTTTCGGATGGGACAGGACATGGATGCCTAGATCCCCGCGCCGCTTTTTCCGCCACGTATCGTGCAATGCAACTGTTTGGGATATGATTGGATTGCTCGGGTCCACTGTCATCCACTCGAAGGGATGTTATAAATGCGACTTGTGAGGGTTTACGCACAATACCCGTTCTTCCTCCTCCGCTCTCTTCGTCTCTACCCACCGCAATCGCTGCCGCTTCGCCTCTCTCTCTCTCGACTTCGCGGCGTGCCATGGGCAAGGAGAAGACGGCGGTGTTGAGCTTGAAGAAGAAGCGTCGGCGGCGGAGAAGGCGTCGGCGCCGAGAAGGCGAAGGGAGATCCACCGATCGCAGCGGTTCTTCGTCGAGATCTCGCTGTCGAAGGCTGGGTCCAGGCGATCGATCGATCGACCATCGAGGAGAAGGATCTCTCGATATGGCCGATGACGGATGATCCCCACGGCGCCGCAAGGCTTCACCGCAAAGAGTGGCAGCCTCAACCGGAGGAGGGTGAGTGTGTGCTCCTCGCCACCCATGTCGATCGAGGATTTTCCTGCCGCCGAAAGTGTTTTCTTTCGTGGCTTTTGAATTTCTTTGGAGCCCAGCTCCACCATTTTACTCCAAACTCCATCGCGATCTTGCCGCTTTTGTATCCATGTGCGAAAACTTCACGGGCTGTCGATCGACTGGGTTTGTTCAAGTACATCTTCACATGCCGTTCTCGGTATGAAGAAAGTGAGCCCCGTGATGAGAAGACCCAAGTGGTTCGGGATGTGCAGGGCCTAGGAATCCAAGTGAGGAATAAGAGCACCTTCCCAGCTATGTCTTTTCCCGAGTCGGTGAGGGGTCGGCAATCGACCTGGTTCTATCGCCGTAATGAGTCGACACTGCCATCGAGCGGACTCCTCCATTCACCATGAGTCGAGTGAATGACCCTCCTCCCGAAGGTGGTTCCAGAGGAGAGAGCTGACGTGAAGATCTTGATGGATTGCGTGGTACAGCTGGTTCGGGACGGTGTGGGTGGCATGGACCTCTTGGAGGTTTTCCTTGGAGGCGAATCCAGCCTCTTGATTCGAGCCACTTTGCATGTGGCTGTATCTTGGGACCAAGACGAGACTCGTGTCCACCCGGAGGTAGTTGACGACGCCATAGTGGAAAGATGGATGGCCGCGATCACTGGGAACAAGGACAACCCTCGCGGATCCCGGATGATTTCTCCACTTGACCACAATAACGTCCCAGATAAGGTATACTTGCTCTGCTTTCCATTGTATGTCTGTTGAATGTGTTTCTGTATTTCTTGCAATTTGGTCGATTGAACTCTGTCCTGATATTTTCCAGGCCCTTACCGAGTTGTACTCAATGCCCAATGGAGCTCAGGCTCCGACTAAGGAGGGAGAAGCTAGCGGAGGCGAGAGCCAGGATGAGTGGGACTCAGATGCTGCTGAAGGTGATGACGATGACGACGATGATGATGATGAGGACGAAGCAGAAGAAGAGGAGGAGGAGGTTGCACCGCCGTGCTCGGAAAGGCGGTCGAAACTCGTTCATGACCCTGCGACTGAGCGCGGTAAGGGGGTTGCGACTGCATCGCAGTCGACCAAACGCCCTCGGACCGCCTCCGGTGCCGATCGAGAAGGCGCCAAGCGGTCGAAGGTAGCTCCGTCGAAGCCAACCAAGCCTCTCGCCAAAAATGAAGGTGTTCATCCCCACCATATCGGGTAACCACACTACTTAAGTCTTCCTGCTCGTACAAGCTTTATCTCCGGTTGATACTTGAATTAACCGACCGATTCTTTGGAACTTGAAGGTTGCGACTTCAAACCTCAGGCAAGGCTGAGGACCATGAGATGGAGGACGCGGCAACCTCAAATCCCGGTATTGTATCCTTGATTCTGTTCTTAGTCGACTGACTCGTAGTCTCTAACTTTGATCCTTTTCTGAAGCTCCAACCAATGACATTATCACCCTTCCTGATGACGATGATGAGGATGAAGAACCACTGAGGTATAGGAGGAGCAGGAAAGCGACCACTGGCAAAGCAGACCAAGATGTGACGGCGCCCGAGACTGTTGTCACGGAGGGGGAGAACACCACTCGACCAACCGTGTCTTTCGCGGTGCCGCTGACAAGTGCTTGTCCCCCTTCGTCGAGTGCTGGGCAGCCTTCGCTCTTCACCACACACCACGTCCCGGAGGACCAAGCTAGCGCTGCTAAGGAGGCGATACGCCAAGTGTTGGGGAACGTAGTAATTTCAAAAATTTTCCTACGCACACGCAAGATCATGGTGATGCATAGCAACGAGAGGGGAGAGTGTTGTCTACATACCCTTGTAGACCCAAGCGGAAGCGATCTGGCGTAGAGGAAGTAGTCGACGTTCTCCTCGCGATCCGACCGATCCGGCGCCGTTACTCGGCGCCCGAGTTCTTGACACACGTACAGCTCGATGGCGTCCCTCGTACTCGATCCAGCCGAGTGTCGAGGAGAGTTCCGTCAAGACGACGGCGTGGTGACGATCTTGATGTTTCACCGGCGCAGGCTTCGCCTAAGCTTCGCGACGGTATAACCGAGGTGGAATATGGTGGAGGGGGCACCGACACGGCTAAGGAACGATCTCACGATCAACTTGTGTGTTCAAGGTGCCCCCTGCCCCGTATATAAAGGAGCGGGGGAGGGGCGGCGGCCAAGGAGGCGCATACAGGAGTCCTACTCCTCTGGGAGTAGGATTCCCCCAATCCTAGTCCAACTAGGATTCCGGAGGGAAAGAGAGAGAGGGGGCGGCCCTTCTCCTAGTCCTAATAGGACTAGGGAAGGGGGGGCGCAGCCCTCTTGGGCTGCCCTTCTCCTTTCCACCAAGGCCCATAGTGGCCCATTTATCTCCGGGGTTCGGTAACCTCCGGTACTCATAAATTCCGTTGCCGCCGGAACCTTTCCGAACTCCAAACATAGGCTTCCAATATATCAATCTTTATGTCTCGACCATTCCGAGACTCCTCGTCATGTTCGTGATCACATCCGGACTCGAACTCCTTGGTACATCAAAATACATAAACTCATAATAAGCATCATCGAAACCTTAAGCGTGCGGACCCTACGGTTCGAGAACAATGTAGACATGACCTAGAACTATTCACGGTCAATAACCAACAGCGGGACCTGGATGCCCATATTGGTTCCTACATATTCTACGAAGATCTTTATCGGTCGACCGCATAACAACATCGTTGTTCCCTTTGTCATCGGTATGTTACTTGCCCGAGATTCGATCGTCGGTATCCAATACCTAGTTTAATCTCGTTACCGGCAAGTCTCTTTACTCGTTCCGTAATACATCATCTCACAACTAACTCATTAGTTGTAGTGCTTGCAAGGCTTGATGATGTGCATTACCGAGAGGGCCCAGAGATACCTCTCCGACTATCGGAGTGACAAAACCTAATCTCAAATACGCCAACCCAACATACGCCTTTGGAGACACCTGTAGTACTCCTTTATAATCACCCGATTCGTTGTGACGTTTGGTAGCACCAAAGTGTTCCTCCGGTAAACGGGAGTTGCATAATCTCATAGTTACAGGAACATGTATAAGTCATGGATAAAAGCAGTAGCAACATACTAAACGATCGTGTGCTAAGCTAAGGGAATGGGTCATGTCAATCAGATCATTCTACTAATGATGTGACCTTGTTAATCAAATAACAACTCTTTGTTCATGGTCAGGAAACATAACCATCTTTGATTAACAAGCTAGTCAAGTAGAGGCATACTAGTGACACTCTGTTTGTCTATATATTCACACATGTATTATGTTTCCGGTTAATACAATTCTAGCATGAATAATAAACATTTATCATGATATGAGGAAATATATAATAACTTTATTATTGCCTCTAGGGCATATTTCCTTCAGTCTCCCACTTGCACTAGAGTCAATAATCTAGATCACATCACCATGTGATTAACATCGATAGTTCACATCATCATGTGATTAACACCCATAGTTCACATCGCCATGTGACCAACACCCAAAGGGTTTACTAGATTCAGTAATCTAGTTCACATCGCTATGTGATTAACACCCAAAGAGTACTAAGGTGTGATCATGTTTTGCTTGTGAGAGAGTCTTAGTCAACGGGTCTTTCACATTCAGATCCGTTATGTATTTTGCAATTTTTCTATGTCTACAATGCTCGCACGAAGCTACTCTAGCTAATTGCTCCCACTTTCAATATGTATCTAGATCGAGACTTAGAGTCATCCGGATCGGTGTCAAAACTTGCATCGACGTAACCCTTTACGACAAACCTTTGTCACTTCCATAATCGAGAAACATATCCTTATTCCACTAAGGATAATTTTGACCATTGTCGATGATCTACTCCTAGATCACTATTGTACTCCTTGCTAAACTCGGTGCAGGGTATACAATAGATCTGGTACACAACATGGCATACTTTATAGAAACTATGGCCAAGGCATAGTGAATGACTTTCATTCTCTTTCTATCTTCTGCTTTGTGGTCGGGTTTTGAGTCTTACTCAATTTCACACCTTGTAACACGTGCAAGAACTCTTTCTTTGACTGTTTCATTTTGAACTACTTCAAAATCTTGTCAAGGTATGTACTCATTGAAAAAACTTATCAAGCATCTTGATCTATCTCTATAGATCTTGATGCTCAATATGTAAGTAGCTTTACCGAGGTCTTTCTTTGAAAAACTCCTTTCAAACACTTCTTTATGCTTTGCGAATAATTCTACATTATTTCCGATCTACAATATGTCATTCACATATACTTATCGTAAATCTTTGTAGTGCTCCCACTCACTTTCTTGTAAATACAGGGCTTCACCGTAAGTCTCAGATAAAACTATATGCTTTGATCAACTCATCAAAGCGTATATTCCAACTCCGAGATGCTTGTACCAGTCCATAGATGGATCGCTTGGAGCTTGCACACTTTGTTAGCTCCTTTGGATCGATAAAACCTTCTCGTTGCATCATATACAACTCTTCCTCCTAAAACCCATTCAGAATGCAGTTTTACAACCATTTGCCAAATTTCATAAATTGTGGCAATTGCTAACATGATTCGGACAGACTTAAGCATCGCTACGCTTGAGAAAATCTCATTGTAGTCAACACCTTGAACTTGTCAAAAACCTTTTTGCGACAAGTCGAGCTTTGTAGATAGTAACACTACTATCAGCGTCCGTCGTCCTCTTGAAGATCCATTTATTTTCTATGGATTGCCGATCATCGGGCAACGCCACCAAAGTCCACACTTTGTTCTCATACATGGATCTCATCTCGATTTCATGGCCTCAAGCCATTTCGTGGAATCTGGGCTCATCATCGCTTCCTCATAGTTCGTAGGTTCATCATGGTCTAGTTACATGACTTCCAGAACAGGATTACCGTACCACTCTGGTGCGGATCTCACTCTGGTTTACCTACGAGGTTCGGTAGTAACTTGATCTGAAGTTACATGATCATCATCATTAACTTCCTCACTAATTGGTATAGCAGTCACAAGAACAGATTTCTGTGATGAACTACTTTCCAATAAGGGAATAGGTACAGTTACCTCATCAAGTTCTACTTTCCTCCCACTCACTTCTTTCGAGAGAAACTCCTTCTCTAGAAAGGATCCATTTATTAGCAACAAATGTTTTGCCTTCGGATCTGTGATAGAAGGTGTACCCAACAATTTCCTTTGGGTATTCTATGAAGACGCACTTCTCCGATTTGGGTTTGAGCTTATCAGGATGAAACTTTTTCACATAAGCATCGCAGCCCCAAATTTTAAGAAACGACAACTTTGGTTTCTTGCTAAACCACAGTTCATATAGTGTCGTCTCAACGGATTTAGATGGTGCCCTATTTAACGTGAATGCAGCTGTCTCTAATGCATGATCCCAAAACGATATTGGTAAATCGGTAAGAAACATCATAGATTGTACTATATCCAATAAAGTACGGTTATGACGTTCGGACACACCATTATGATGTGGTGTTCGGTGGCATGAATTTGTGAAACTATTCCACTTTGTTTTAATTGAAGACCAAACTCAGAACTCAAATATTTGTCTCCGCGATCGATCGTAGAAATCTTATTTTCTTGTCATGATGATTTTTCCACTTCACTCTGAAATTCTTTGAACCTTTCAACTATTTCAGACTTATGTTTCATCAAGTAGATATACCCATATCTGCTCAAATCATCTGTGAAGGTCAGAAAATAACGATACGCACCGCGAGCCTTAACGCTCATTGGATCGCATACATCGGTATGTATTATTTCCAATAAGTCAGTTGCTCGCTCCACTGTTCCAGAGAACGGAGTTTTAGTCATCTTGCCCAAAAGGCACGGTTCGCAAGCATCAAGTGATTCATAATCAAGTGATTCCAAAATCCCATCAGCATGGAGTTTCTTCATGCGCTTTACACCAATATGACCTAAACGGCAGTGCCACAAATAAGTTGCACTATCATTATTAACTTTGCATCTTTTGGTTTCAATATTATGAAATATGTGTATCACTACGATCGAGATCCAATGAACCATTTTCATTGCGTGTGAAACCATATAAGGTTTTATTCATGTAAACAGAATAACAGTTTATTCTCTTACTTAAATGAATAACCGTATTGCAATAAACACGATCAAATCATATTCATGCTCAACGCAAACACCAAATAACATTTATTTAGGTTCAACACTAATCCCGAAAGTATAGGGAGTGTGCGATGATGATCATATCAATCTTGAAACTACTTTCAACACACATCGTCACTTCACCTTAACTAGCTTCTGTTTATTCTGCAACTCCCATTTCGAGTTACTACTCTTAGCAACTGAACCAGTACCAAATACCGAGGGGTTGCTATAAACACTAGTAAAGTACACATCAAACACCTGTATATCAAATATACCCTTTTCACTTTGCCATCCTTCTTATCCACCAAATATTTAGGGCAGTTCCGCTTCAAAGGACCATTTCCTTTGCGAAGGTAAGCACTCGGTTTCAGTGCTTTGGTCAGCTTTGGGCTTCTTCGTGGGAGTGACAACTTGCTTGTCAATCTACTTGAAGTTCCCTTTCTTTCCCTTTGCCCTTTTCTTGAAACTAGTGATCTTGTCAACCATCAACACTTGATGCTCTTTCTTGATTTCTACCTTCGTCGATTTCAACATCACGAAGAGCTCGGGAATCATTTTCGTCATCCCTTGCATACTATAGTTCATCACGAAGTTCTACTAACTTGGTGATGGTGACTAGAGAATTTCGTCAATCACTATCTTATCGGAAGATTAACTCCCACTTGATTCAAGCGATTGAAGTACCTGGATAATCGAGCACATGCTCACTAGTTGAGCGATTCTCCTCCATCTTTTAGCTATAGAACTTGTTGGAGACTTCATATCTCTCAACTCGGTATTTGCTTGAAATATTAACTTCAATTCTTGGAACATCTCATATGGTCCATGATGTTCAAAACATCTTTGAAGTCCCGATTCTAAGCCATAAAGCATGGTGCACAAAACTATCAAGTAGTCATCATATTGAGCTAGCCAAACGCTCATAACGCCGCATCCGCTCCTGCAATAGGTCTGTCACCTAGCGGTGCATTAAGGACATAATTCTTACGTGCAGCAATGAGGATAAACCTCGATCACGGATCAAATCCGCATCATTGCTACTAACATTTTTCAACACAATTTTCTCTAGGAACATATCAAAATAAACATATGAAAGCAACAACGCAAGCTATTGATCTTACAACATAATTTGCAAAATACTACGGGACTAAGTTCATGATAAATTTAAGTTCAATTAATCATATTACTTAAGAACTCCCACTTAGATAGACATCTCTCTAGTCATCTAAGTGATCACGTGACCCAAATCAACTAAACCATAACCGATCATCACGTGAGATGGAGTAGTTTTCAATGGTGAACATCTTATGTTGATCATATCTACTATATGATTCACGCCGACCTTTCGGTCTCCGTGTTCCGAGGCCATATCTGCATATGCTAGGCTCGTCAAGTATAACCCGAGTATTCTGCGTGTGCAAAACTGGCTTGCACCCGTTGTAGATGGACGTAGAGCTTATCACACCCGATCATCACGTGGTGTCTGGGCACGACGAACTTTGGCAACGGTGCATACTCGGGGAGAACACTTCTTGATAATTTAGTGAGAGATCATCTTATAATGCTACCGTCAATCAAAGCAAGATAAGATGCATAAAGGATAAACATCACATGCAAATCAATATAAGTGATATGATATGGTCATCATCATCTTGTGCTTCGTGATCTTCATCTCCGCAGCACCACCATGATCACCATCGTCACCGGCGCGACACCTTGATCTCCATCGTAGCATCGTTGTCGTCTCGCCAATCTTATGCTTCTACGACTATCGCTACCGCTTAGTGATAAAGTAAAGCATTACAGGGCGATTGCATTGCATACAATAAAGCGACAACCATATGGCTCCAGCCAGTTGCCGATAACTTAGGTTACAAAACATGATCATCTCATACAATAAAATATAGCATCACGTCTTGACCATATCACATCACAACATGCCCTGCAAAAACAAGTTAGACGTCCTCTACTTTGTTGTTGCAAATTTTACGTGGCTGCTACGGGCTTAAGCAAGAACCAGTCTCACCTACGCATCAAAACCACAACGATACTTCGTCAAATAGACTCCGTTTTAACCTTCTCAAGGACCGGCGTAGCCACACTCGGTTCAACTAAAGTGAGAGAGACAGACACCCGCCAATCACCTTTAAGCAACGAGTGCTCGTGAAGCGGTGAAACCAGTCTCGCGTAAGCGTCACGCGTAATGTCGGTCCGGCCGCTTCATCTCACAATACCGCTGAACCAAAGTATGACATGCTGGTAGGTAGTATGACTTGTATCGCCCACAACTCACTTGTGTTCTACTCGTGCAAAACATCAAACCATAGAAAAACCTAGGCTCGGATGCCTTTGTTGGGGAACGAGTAATTTCAAAAATTTTCCCACGCACACGCAAGATCATGGTGATGCATAGCAACGAGGGGAGAGTGTTGTCTACATACCCTTGTAGACCCGGCGGAAGCGATCACAACGTAGAGGAAGTAGTCGACGTTCTCCTCGCGATCCGACCGATCCGGCGCGTTACTCCGGCGCCCAGTTCTTGACACACGACAGCTCGATGACGTCCCTCAGACTCGATCCAGCCGAGTGTCGAGGAGAGTTCCACAAGACGACGGCGTGGTGACGATCTTGATGTTTCACCGGCGCGGGAGGCTTCGCCTAAGCTTCGCGACAGTATAACCGAGGTGGAATATGGTGGAGGGGGCACCGACACGGCTAAGGAACGATCTCACGATCAACTTGTGTGTTCAAGGTGCCCCCTGCCCCTCAGATATAAAGGAGCAGGGGGGAGGGGGGCGGCCAAGGAGGCGGCGCACAGGAGTCCTACTCCTCCGGGAGTAGGATTCCCCAATCCTAGTCCAACTAGGATTCCTGAGGGGGAAAGAGAGAGAGGGGCGGCCCTTCTCCTAGTCCTAATAGGACTAGGGAAGGGGGGAGGCGCAGCCCTCTTGGGCTGCCCTTCTCCTTTCCACCAAGGCCCATAGTGGCCCATTTATCTCCCGGGGGGTTCCGGTAACCTCCCGGTACTCCGGTAAATTCCCGATTTCGCCCGGAACCTTTCCGAACTCCAAACATAGGCTTCCAATATATCAATCTTTATGTCTCGACCATTCCGAGACTCCTCGTCATGTCCGTGATCACATCCGGACTCGAACTCCTTGGTACATCAAAATACATAAACTCATAATAATCGCCATCAAACCTTAAGCGTGCGGACCCTACGGTTCGAGAACAATGTAGACATGACCTAGAACTATTCACGGTCAATAACCAACAGCGGGACCTGGATGCCCATATTGGTTCCTACATATTCTACGAAGATCTTTATCGGTCGGACCGCATAACAACATACGTTGTTCCTTTGTCATCGGTATGTTACTTGCCCGAGATTCGATCGTCGGTATCCAATACCTAGTTTAATCTCGTTATCGCAAGTCTCTTTACTCGTTCCGTAATACATCATCTCACAACTAACTCATTAGTTGTAGTGCTTGCAAGGCTTCATGATGTGCATTACCGAGAGGGCCCAGAGATACCTCTCCGACTATCGGAGTGACAAAACCTAATCTCAAATACGCCAACCCAACATCGCCTTTGGAGACACTGTAGTACTCCTTTATAATCACCCGATTACGTTGTGACGTTTGGTAGCACCAAAGTGTTCCTCCGTAAACGGAGTTGCATAATCTCATAGTTACAGGAACATGTATAAGTCATGGATAAAAGCGATAGCAACATACTAAACGATCGTGTGCTAAGCTAAGGGAATGGGTCATGTCAATCGATCATTCTACTAATGATGTGACCTTGTTAATCAAATAACAACTCTTTGTTCATGGTCAGGAAACATAACCATCTTTGATTAACAAGCTAGTCAAGTAGAGGCATACTAGTGACACTCTGTTTGTCTATATATTCACACATGTATTATGTTTCCGGTTAATACAATTCTAGCATGAATAATAAACATTTATCATGATATGAGGAAATATATAATAACTTTATTATTGCCTCTAGGGCATATTTCCTTCACCAAGCAGGGATCATGATGGAGCAGGTGAAGGTCATCCGGGATGCAAGCCAAGCAGCTTATGACGCCAGCTCTGCTCTTCAAAGCAATGTTCAGGTCAGTCGACCACCGCCTGTTCTGTTAGGATATGCTATCAAAACTTCTTTCTTAAATCCATAGCAATCACCCACTGGGTGTGTTGATAAAAACTCCGTGTTTAGCGGGGGCACGCTGAGTGCACCCGCTGGGTGTAGTCCCCAAGGCTAAGGTCGACTGCTGGCAGTCGACTTTAGGCTTTATAAGTAAAGATTGATCATCATTCGACTAAAACGAATGGGTTTCTGAAACCAGTGGGGGCACGCTGAGTGCACCCACTGGGTGTAGTCCCCGAGACTGTGGTCGACTGCTGGCAGTCGATTACAGTCTGAAGAAACTTTGGTCGACTGGTCGACTTTTTTTTTGGTCGACTGGTCGACTCTATCTTGAATAGGACCAGTGGGGGCACGCTGAGTGCACCCACTGGGTGTAGTCCCCGAGACTACGGTCTAATGCTTGCATTCGACTGTGGTCTTAGAAATGTATGATTTTTCTTTATTCACTCGGAAGTGAATCATCTTTGACATTTTGTCGATTGATTCTTCGTAGAAATCTTGTGATCTTGTGGCGCGCTATACTGAACTAGAGCAGAAGCATATTCAGCTCGAGTTGGACTTGAAGCTAGTGCAGGAGAATCTGACAAAGGCGAAGGAGGAGACCAAAGGTATGTTCGGTGAGACTTCGACCACTCCTTTCTCCTCTCATCTGTTTCAAATCTGATTTGGCTGTAATTTCTGTGCAAGGTGAAGGAGGCCCAGAGGAAAAAGGATCTTGAGCTGTCTCGAGAAGATCAAGCTTGCCGCGAGAAGTTAGCCTCACCAACAAGCTTGAGCAGACAACACCAATCAAGGCTGCTCGCCATTGCCACCAAGGATGTTGACCGATGAAGGCTGACAAGACCACTCTGACTGAGAAGATCAACCAGTTGACCGGGAAGAAGAATGACCCGAAGGCTTCCGGGAGGTCTTGCTAAAAATTGTTCCTTATGCTCGAAGGTAGTCTTTTACACTCGACCAATTCTTCCAACTGTTATGTTCCCATTCGACTATTTTCTTGATTCGGGGTTTTGTCTTTGCAGAGTTCTGTCGCAACTTTGAAGAAGAAACCAGCCAGTTGGAGACGAACCTTGACCCTGTCAATTCTCCGGTGAATGATGAAGTTGCCATGAACGTCTTCCGACTGGAGTCCCGTGTTGCCGCTGTCGTGGATTACCTCGCAAGGCTGAAGGTTGCTACGTCCCGCATCGACTCGACGCTCTGGCCCAGGGCGACACTCCAAAATGACCTCGAGTCGTTGATGGCTCGACTGAACGCCGCCCCGACCGAGTGTGGAGTGGAAGAAGTCTTCGGCTCGGTGTGGCGCAGATGTCGCCCTGTGTCTGGCGCGAGTCCATTGCAAGGATGCACGAGAAGATAAGCTGGCGGCTCTCCGAGTGGCCAACACCAAGAAACACGACTTCAGGTCCTTCATGGAGACTTTCATCGCTGCTGCTACACGGATCGCAGATGGGATTGATCTCGACGAGTTCGTTGCTCCTTCCAGCCCTCCACAGGAGGGGTAAAAAACTTTCCTTGAGTCTTACACTTTAAATTTGCCTCAAGATGTCGAGTGGAATTGTAACCGATAAAACCTTAATGTGCTTAGTGCCCGAGCACTCTCGGTTCCTTTAGGTATCGACCTAAATTTGGATTGGATGTTTGGATATGATTGCTTTTGGCTCGAATCGCCTTTTGCAGGTCCACTGAGAAGGTGCCTACATGCAATGACTTATTCCTTAGGCAAGCACTGGGCTGCAGCTAAGCCCCCAAGTGAGAGGTTTGCTCTTCACTCGGTAGGATTTCTTATATCTTAGGCGAGCACTGGGCTGCAGCTAAGCCCCCGAGTGAGAGGTTTGCTCTTCACTCGGTAGGATTTCTTATACCTTAGGCGAGCACTGGGCTGCAGCTAAGCCCCCGAGTGAGAGGTGTGCTCTTCACTCGATAGGATTTCTTATACCTTAGGCGAGCACTGGGCTGCAGCTAAGCCCCCGAGTGAGAGGTCTGCTCTTCACTCGGTAGGATTTCTTATACCTTAGGCAAGCACTGGGCTGCAGCTAAGCCCCCGAGTGAGAGGTCTACTCTTCACTCAGTAGGATTTCTGTTGTATTTGTGGCGAAGCTCGGAGGAGAGGGTCGCAGTCGACCTGCACCTCGTCTTCCTTGCGAGCGCACATCATACTTATGGTGTAGCATGGAGGAGGGGGTCGCAGTCGACCTGCGCCTCGTCCTCCTTGCGAACATATGTTGTACTTATGGCGTAGCCCGGAGGAGAGGGTCGCAGTCGACCTGCGCCTCGTCCTCCTTGCTAGCATACGTTGTACTTAGGCGAGTACTTGGACTGCAGCTAAGCCTCCGAGTGGAAGTCTGGCTTACCACTCGGTAGGATTTTTAATAACTTAGGCGAGCACTGAGCTGCAGCTAAGCCTCCGAGTGGAAGTCTGGTTTACCACTCGGTAGGATTTTTAATACCTTAGGCGAGCACTGAGCTGCAGCTAAGCCTCCGAGTGGAAGTCTGGCTTACCACTCGGTAGGATTTTTAATAACTTAGGCGAGCACTGAGCTGCAGCTAAGCCTCCGAGTGGAAGTCTGGCTTACCACTCGGTAGGATTTTTAATACCTTAGGCGAGCACTGGGCTGCAGCTAAGCCTCCGAGTGGAAGTCTAGCTTACCACTCGGTAGGATTTTTTGGTTACTTAGGCGAAACGGATTCGCGGCTAAGCCTCCGAGTGAAAGTCTGGCTTACCACTCGGTAGGATTTGTACAAACTTAGGCGAAACGGATTCGCGACTAAGCCACCCACTGGGGGAAAATTTTACTGGACAAAAATAAAAAGTGACAAAAATTATGAAGGAATTATGACACTATTATTTTGAAGCCCATGAACTACAGAAGTATTTTATTACAACTCATCCGAGTGAAAAACTTTAAGTGTAAAACGGGCGGAGCAGATCCGCATTCCAAGCTCGGGGCTCTTCGATATTGTGTTCGACGTTGTAGACGATATGCCCTGTTGTGGAGAACCTTGTGACGATGAAGGGCCCTTCCGTGAGGGAGCGAGCTTATGTTGTTTCGCTGATCCACTCGAAGGACCAGATCCCTTCCGGAAGGCTCGACCTCTCACATTTTCGGCGTAAAGGCAACACAAGTCTTGCTGGTAGATGGTCGAGCGGATCAGAGCCATCTCCCTTTCCTCTTCTAGGAGGTCGACTGCATCTTGACGCGCTTGCTTAGCTTCTGCTTCATTGTAAAGTTCAATTCGGGGAGCATTGTGAAGGAGATCACTCGGTAGGACTGCTTCTGCTCCATAGACCAAGAAGAATGGAGTTCTTCCGGTCGACCGATTAGGCGTGGTCCGCAAACCCCAAAGCATCAAGGAGTTCGTCAACCCAAGCTCCAGCCGCATGCTTGAGATCTCGCATCATCGGGCTTGCACCTTGAGGATTAATCCGCTGGCTCGCTCGCTTGTCCATTCGACCGTGGATGGGCGATCAAGCGTAGTCGACTCGTGTGCCTTGGGCGTTGCAGAAATCCTTGAATTCTTCCGAGTCAAAATTCACCCATTATCCGTGATAATGCCGTAAGGGACCCCATATCGAACGTCGGCTCTCGATGAAGGAAACAGAGAGTACCATCGTCAAGACTCTTGATTGGTTTAGCTTCAATCCACTTGGTGAACTTGTCGATCGCTACCAAGACATGCGTGAAACCGCTCCGACCTGTTCGCAAGGGACCGACCATGTCCAACCCCCATCCGCGAAAGGCCGACGAGTGGAATGGTCTTCGTGGCTGACGCAGCTTGTGTGACATATTGAATAGAACCGACATCCTTCGCACTTGTCCACTATTTCTTTCGCCATCTCATTCGCCCTTGGCTAGTAAAATCCGGCTCGGTATGCTTTGGCTACAATGGTCCGAGAGGACGCATGGTGACCACAGGTCCCCGAGTGGATGTCATTGAGTATGACTCGACCTTCTTCTGGCGTTATGCATTTATGACCAACTCCAGTCGGGCTTTCTCTATACAGCTGTCCTTTGATAACGGTAAAGGCTTTGGATCGACGGACGATCTGTCGAGCCTCTTCCTCATCTTCTGGGAGCTCTTTTCTCAGAATATATGCGATGTATGGAATTGTCCAATCGGGAGTGACCACTAAAACTTCCATGACCAAGTCGACCACTGCTGGGACCTCAACCTCAGTCGGGTCTGTGGCACTCTTGGGCTGTGGAGCTTCCTCTGTGAAGGGATCTTCTTTAACTGACGGAGTGCGTATATGCTCCAAAAACACACCACTCGGAATGGCTTCTCTTTTGGAGCCTATCTTCGCCAGATCATCTGCTGCTTGATTTTTCATCGGGGATGTGATGGAGTTCCAACCCTCGAACTTCTTTTCCGGCTTCCTCACTGCATTGCAAGATCAATCATAGTTGGGCTTCACGCCCCACTCCTTCATCACCGATTGACCACTAAATCTGAGTCGCCATAGACCATCAAAGCATTTAACGCCGAGTGAGATGGCCATGCTAATCCATATAAGAGGGCCTCGACTCGCCTCATTGTTGGAGGAATCAAAGTGAATCTGGAGCACATACCTAAGCTTATCTCCTCTGGGGAAACCAGAACAACCCCAAAGACTGTAACCATTCAAAGATCTTGGAGCCGCAAAGAACATGGTCCAATGCTCGAGTGAACTTCATCGGTCATTGTTGTTCAATCCACTCGGCAAGGAAATCCGCTATAGCCCGGGACTTAATGGCTTTTTTTGCCTCGAATTTGATATCAAGGGAAGAAGTTCAATCGCCCATTTCGCCACTCGACCGGTTGCGCCCCTGCAGTGCAGGATCTCTCGATAAAGGAGCGTCATTGTCGATCGTGATAGAATGATCGAGAAATAATGAGCAACCTTCTTCGTGGTCATGTATATACCATACACAAGCTTCGATAATGAGGATATCTCGCTTGGATGGAGTCAAGACTTCGCATAAATAATACACCGGCGCTGAACTTTGAAGGCCTTTCCTTCCTCTTCCCGCCGACCGTAAGCACAAGATCGACAACCTGTCCAAATGGCTGCAATATAAAGCAACAGAGGCTCTTTGCTGATTGGAGCAGCAAGCACCGGCTGGGTGGAGAGCAGAGCTTTTAGCTCGCAAACGCTGCATCGCTTCGAGTCCACTCGAACTTGTCAGCCTTCTTCATCACCGGTAAAGAGGTAATGCCTTTTCACCGAGTCGTGAGATGAATCGACTTAAAGCGCCAAGCATCCAAGAAGCTTTTGGACGTCGTGCACTCGCAGTATGTTTCATTCGGAGAATAGTGCCGATCTTCTCAGATTAGCATCGATCCTCGCTCGAAACGAAAACCGAGTAATTTTCCACCAGGAACTCCGAACGTGCACTTTGACGGATTGAGCTTGATATCGTACCTTCTGAGGTTGGCAAATGTTTCGGCGAGGTCAGCAAGTAGGTCGGAACCCTTTCGCGACTTAACGACGATATCATCCATATACGCTTCCACATTCCGCTGATTTGAGTGAGAAGACACTTCAATCATTCGCATAAATGTGGCTCCGCATTCTTGAGGCCGAATGGCATGGTGATATAGCGAAGCACCGAATGGAGTGATGAAAGCTGTTTTATTTCATCGGGCCCATCTGACGGATTTGATGATACCCAAAATATGCATCTAGAAAAGACAATCTCTCACATCCCGCGGTCGAGTCAACAATTTGATCTATGCGGGGGAGAGGAAAATGATCCTTCGGGCAGGCCCGATTGATGTGCTTAAAATCAATGCACATGCGGAGCGAGTTGTCCTTCTTGGGAACCATGATGACATTAGCAAGCCACTCGGAGTGGTATATCTCTCAGATGAATCCTGCCGCCAACAGTCGAGCCACTTCTTCACCAATAGCTTTGTTTCTTCCGACGGCGGACCGCCAAGATGCTCTTTGACTGGTTTTGCTGACTTGTCGACTGGAGGCGATGCTCAGCCCATCCCCAGGAACACCGCATGTCACTGGCTTCCATGCGAAATGTCCCAGATTCTCACGGAGGAACTGGATGAGCGCTTCTTCCTATTTCGGTCGAGTGTCGTGGAGATGTGGGTCGGGCTGCATTGGGGTCGGTCGGGTGAATATGAACTGCTTCGTCTCACGCAGACGATCGAAATGCTGATTCTGTGGCGGCTTCTTGGATCGCAACAAATCACTCGGATCTGCATTTTGCTTGTATTCTTGAATCCTACCGCTGTCACTTGGGAGTCGGCAATCTTTGAGCCCTTCAAAGCACTCTCCGCTTTTTCCGATCGCGGTGAAAGTGATCACTCCTTTGGGACTCGCATTTTCAGTTTGAGGTACACGTAACATGGTCGAGCCATGAATCGTATGTAGGCTGGCCTCCCAAAATGGCATGATAGGCACTCGAAAATCCACAACCTCAAAGGTCAACTTTTCCTTGCGAAAGTGCTTTGAATCACCAAAACCACGCCCGTGGCTATTTGGCCGAGTGAGTTGGCCTTCTTCCCGGTATTACTCCGCGGAAACTCATATTGCTAGTGCTCACCAGACATCGGAATGCCCATCCCTTTCAATGTATCCGATATAACAAATTCAGCCCACTACCACCATCCATCAAGACTTTCGTCATCGAGTGCCTTCGACAATTGGATCGACCACCAACGCTTGCCGCCGGGGTGGCAATGTGAGTCGGGTGATCGATTGGTCGAATGTGATGGGTGTTTGGGACCACTTCACATAACTTGGCTTTTTACTGGGCAACCATGTTCACCTCACGGTTAATGACTTTCAACGACTTTTGCTTTCCACATCCGCGAAGATCATCGAGTGGAGTTGACATGCGGATATTCTTCCTCACTTGTCCTCTTTGTCTCCGCCTTGTCCGCTCCTTCTCCTTGTCCTTAGACTGTTTTCCCCAAACCGCTGGATCAGAGTCGACATCGGCAGTGGTGTGCTTTGGGTAAATGATGTTGCCCTCTTCATCTTTCTTCGTGTGAATATGGCATGGCATATCCATCACGCCATTGCCTTCTTTATCTTTTACTTTCTTAGGATTCCGGATCCTTTCGCTTCCCTTGAACTTCCCCGAAGTCACGGCGTGGCCTCTCCAGAGCTGCTGGCTCGGCTTTCCGCTTCGCTCCGATCGAATTTCCCTTCTCCGATCGACTTGGCTTGTATTTGCCGCTCGAGTCGGTCCTCTTCGCCGCCAGGCATGCATTTGGTAGCAATCTCCATCATTCGACTCGGGGTCATGTCGCGGTTCGACCAAACTTTAAACTCAATTCTCGTTCTTCACGCCATCTTTGAAGGCGCAAACCGCTTGATGATCGGACACATTTTCCACAAGATGGTGCGAGTAATCCACCTCTGAATGTACTCTCGGAGAGTTTCATTGGTCTTCGCACACAAACTTGTAGCTCACAAACCAGCTGGTTGCTTGCAGGTCCTTCAAAAGTCCCGACGAACACTCGGGACAAATCTTCCCAAGTATATATATTGCTAGGAGGTAATCGATTCAGCCATGCTCGCGTAACCTTCCAACATGAGGGCAAATGCTTCATGGCCACCTCGTCATTCCCACCACCAATCTGAACAGCCACTCGGTAATCCTCAAGCCAAGTTTCAGCTTGGACTCCCCGATGAACTTGTCGACTTCTGTTGCCAATCTGAAATTGGGGGAATCATCTGCGCTCGATAGCCTCGCTAAAACACTCCGGACCGTAAACATGCACTCGATTGCTGGTGGGTGCATCCTCTCGGTCCGCTTTAATGAGCTCTGCTTCGTCGACTAAGCCTTGCATGATAATGGATCGCACGTCAAGCTCTGGTTCCCCTCGGGTCGACCGAACTCTTCGCCCGCATCGAATCGACGTCTCGTCATCTTGCCGCCGAGAGCGTAAGACCCTTCCTCGAGGGGAAAGGGCACTCGACGCCTGTCATCCCGGTCATGTCGGTCTCCATACTGATCCCGCCGGTTCTCGCGCCCTTCCCGCCGCGGAGGCGATCGGGGCTGTGAGCCGATCGACAGTGATTCGCAGCGACGGATCGACTGTGAATCTGTTGCGCGATCGCGACACGGCTGAGTTCGGTCTCCCGCTGCTCGGAGTAAATCTCGATCTGATCAAGCCTCTCCCAGCTTCCGATCGAGAAGGCTGGATGGACTCTGCTATACGGGTTGCAGCTGCTAAATTCTGAATTGGCGTGCAGTATACCTGAGTCGGTGGGAAGAGTCGACGTCGACTGGCTTCGGGGACTCGTTGCCGCGCGCGCTCGTCGAGTGCCCGCTGAAGATTCTCCAAGCGGCGCGTTCAGCCACGTGCCACAAACGTGCTTCCTCCAAGGCGCGAGCCTCGGGGTTTCTCCGGCGATGGGAGTATGCGGGGCATCCATGTTCGCGGCGGCTCTTCTCTCGCAGAGAGTCGAGTGTCTCGGCTGGTACTCCTCGTGTTCTTATGCGGGTCACCTCCTCCAGCTGCTCCGCCGCCATGGGCGAAGCCGGGAGGACTGCGGGGGCCGTCGACCATGAGGATTTCCGCCGCTGGATCACTGCTATCACACTCGGATGCAGTCTCTACGAGCCACCGTATGATCGAACATGCCGTAGAGGAACTCGTCGGGCTCAATGGCCGCGACCTGGGCGATGGCTGTCTGGCGAGCCATCGCGTGCTTCACCCACCGCTGGAGTCTCGATCGACCAGAGCGCTTGCGCTGGTGGGAGACTGGGTAGGCGACCGATAAAGGAGTCGATCGACACGGGTCGACGGTTGCAGCAGCGAACGCCGCGAATACATGCGCGAAAGTGTGTCGCCTCAGCGGACGGGAGCGCCGACGCCGAGCGGAGCCTCCGAGCCATGCGGAGTCGTCGGCGATAAAGGTGAGAGCACCGAGACGGATCTCGCACCTTCAACCAAAACTCCAGCAGTCATCATGATGAAGGTACTGAAGTATCGCAACTTCTCCACAAATCGCTAGAACACCCGCCCCACGGTGGGCGCCAACCGTCGTGGTTCTAAGTCCGACAAGAGAGTGGGGGTAGGTATGGAGAGGCAAGGTCCTAGCTATGGAGAGGTTGTGAACACAAGCGATGTACGAGTTCAGCCCTTCTGAGGAAGTAAAGCCCCACGCCCTCGAGCCCCGAGGCGGTCGAGTGGATTATCGGTGTAGGTATTACAAGAGTGCGAACCCTCCGCCTGTGGAGGGGGTGGCTTATATAGAGTGCGCCAGACCCCAGCCAGCCCACATAATGGAGAGGTTAAAGTACATTAAGCTTGGGCGCATCGTAACGCCTCATAAAGAGCCTTAACTATCATTAAGTCTATTCAATTACAAGCCGTTGCGTTGCAGAGTGTCTTCTGACCTTCTGGTGGTCGAGTGAGTCTTCATGGTCGAGTGAGTCTTCCATGGTCGAGTCCTTCTAGTCAGTCGAGTGAGTTCCTAGTTGGTCGACTGGAAGATGATCTCTTCTAAGAGTACCCTTGGGTAGGACGTTTGGGTCAGGCCTATGACCCTACCCTAGGTACATGAATCCATCAGAGGCCGAAAGAGAGAAGTGCGCCGCCAGTTGGGACTAGGGAGGGGATCGGGAGTTGTTGGATGGTTTCTAGCGTCGGTTGAGGCTACTCCAGGGTCATTCCCGAGAAGCGGACGGTCTCCGCTCCTATCGCTGGTCTCCACTGCAAGCGACTCCCCGTGCCATCATCAGCTCCTCGCGATGGTCGTTGATGGTGGATCCGCTAGAAGTCGTGGGAGAGGACGGGGTGGAGATTGGAGAGGCCATGGTATTGCTGCTACGTTGTTGCTATGAGCATATTGTTGCTGCTCTTCCCTCGTCCCCGCCGTCGCTGATGCAATTTTTTCCTTTTTTTTTGAACGACCAAGAATTGAGAGAGATAGGGTGTGAGCGAGCATTCTTTAGAAGAGTTTTTTTATAGAGACGAGTTAGGAAGTGGTGGATGCTTCGGGAAGGCTTCTGTATGGTTAAAACAAAGCAACACCCCTTAGATACACGTAACCCTGTCATGTAAATCGTAACAAAGCAGTAAAAAATCAAAAAAGAGAAAAAAGCTAGCGCGTATCTGCGGCTTTGATACCTTTGTCCATGACTGCTTCCACCCCCCTACCGTGGCGCTTGGAGCATATCGATGTGGATCCAGAGAGGTAGCACCTGATAGGGAGAGGTCAAGTTGGCGCGGGGGTGGTGGATGCCGACCCCTCACCAGCCCCAGCATGAACCCGCCCGCGCCTAGGGTGTATCTCATCGCCTGCATTGCGACGTGTTCATAGGACTACGCTGGCCCGATGGATGCACAAGGCCATGCATACAGCACCAACACCGCACCAGGAGCATGAGGATAGTGCGTTGAGGGAGTCGTGCACCTAAAGTGGAATGGCAAAGGTGACCACTCCGTGCCCATGTTGTGGATGTCGAAGATGGCGTGTGATGCATGGTCAGAGGTGTCCATGGGTGGATGGATGGAGAGTATCCCCCTCCATGTATAGGACTCAGTTCCATGTGGAGTGGAGCCTGGTGCGGCTCGGGGAGAGGCGGATGGTGGCAATGGCCCCCGGGGAACTGTTCATGGGAACTGCCGTTCACACCCGATGTTGTTCACCCGTAATTAATGTTCATCCGTGATTACTGTTCATACAGGATTACACATATGATTAATTAATGAGCACAGTTACCGTTCACGAATACAATACTACTATTTAAGGCACTGTTCACTAAGAGCATGATTAATAGTAAAGCCAGCTGCTGATTATATGATTTTGCCACATCATCTATAGCCAAGCTTATAGCCGACAAGTACAATAATATCATATAAATATGTACTACTTTTTTTTATACATGGCCGACCTCACTGTCTCACAACATGTCTAGGAGCTTGTACTGCAGCCGACTGTTAATCAGTAACCTGCTTCCCTTCTCTCTCCTCCTCTCTCTCCCCAACTCATAAAAAATATAATATTTAAAGGCTTACAACCCGTCTAGTCATCCTTATTGTTTTTTAGTCATATTTGGATAGTCTTGCATGGAATAAATTAGGAAGAAAATCAACAATGATGCACGTCACTTAAATCCAAATGCATTAACGGGTTGACCCGAACTAGGTGCCCAGGCACCTGGGTGCGCCAGCTAATTTACCTATATATATATATATATATATATATATAGGGATTGACTATTCGTCACCCTGGGTGAGGAATAGTTATTCTTCACCCCCCTCTATTTTACTATCAATGGACCGTAATTTTACGTTCCGTAAATTTTGCCTTATTTCAAGTAAAAGAGACCGTAAGAAAATATATAATCGTCGGAAAAAATATTTTACGTTATGTAAAATTACAAATTTAAAAACATAGTGTAAAATACACATAAACTGTAAATTTTCTTGTCTTATGACCTATATTTTTATTTTCTTATGTCAAATTTTACGTCGTGAATCGATAGGAATGTAACTATTTGAATTCCAAACGTAATTTAATTATGAAATGATCGAAGATTACCTCGGTGAAGAATAACTTATTCGCACTCGGTGATGAATAGTAACACTATATATATATATATATATATATATATATATATATGTTATCGCTTTTGGACTACTTGTGCTAGCAATATTTTGACCGAGTTTTCTTGATAACTGTTGGGGATATACCAAATAAGTATGCCCACGCCATGGTGATAATCTAGCAAGGTAGGGTGGCCCACAGGTGGTAATGCCGGTTGGCACACTAGTCAGCCCAGCCTGCTAAGGACCAGACGGAAGCCCAGTTGACTTAAGGAAGTTTAAGATGAAGGGTGTGTTTATTGAAGATCACTAGTTAAAGGATACCTCGTACAAAGAGTCGCTCCTGCGACTTTTCGAGCTGTAAGACCTCTTTCTTGGACTGGCTCCGTGTAGTTGTGAGGCAGAGCGCTCTTCAAAATTGCCCCAGAAGCCGCAACTATTATTTCGGACAACAACTCCTCAAAAATGGCTCCTAATTGGGAAATGACAGGTTCATCCTCCCACAGAATTCCATTCTACCACCAAAAACCCTTACACTGCGTTTGGATGTACGTTTAGGCCTTATTCGGTTTCGTGTGAATCCAAATGGATTGAAGGAGTTTGTGGGGGATTTAAACCTCTTCTAAATCAAAATATGAACCAATCCTTGCTAATCTCCTCCAATCCTTTTGGGGAGAGGATTAACCGAACAAAGTCTTACCGGTCTGCGCTTGTCGCCATCGTGTACGAGAAAGAGCTGGCCCTCTCCAGCCATTTCAGGCGGATCCACTTGAGCGGCGAAATGATACCCGTCTGACAATGTGCACGGTTGTGTGCGTGCGGACGTGCGTTGCTGGATGGACGATGCGTGCATGTGTGATGCATGTGTGCTGGAGGGGTGACGCGTGTGTGTGATGATGGAGGGAACTCTAGTTACATAGGGCGTGTTTGGTTCCCTGGTTAGCTTTTGGCTGCATCGTATGGGGGGTCCTGGCTGAGTGTGGCCTGGCTGAACTGATGTAAGCATGAACGGAGATGGACGTTTGGTGAACTTGCATGAGATGATCAGACGAGAGCGATTCATCCAAATATGGCTGAAATCGGTGAGGAACAGGACATTGTGGCACCGCTGGCGATGGGATCCGGGCTTAATGGATTCAGAGAAATGGGATCTCGCTATGCCGCGAGGCGCCAGATCCAGCGTGGCGGGTCTAGCACGCACTGCAGGATCCTTGGCGGATGCCGCGGCAGCGCTTGGTGAAGGGAAACGGGATGGCAGCGTTAGTCTTGGTCGGCGGCGATGGCACGGCACTTGGTCGAGCACGGAGGCGCGGCGACACGGGCGCTTGGTCGAGGGCGGCGGCGGCGGCGGCACCGGCGCTTGGTCGAGGACGGCTGCCGGCGCGACACCGGCGCTTGGTCGAGGGCGGCGGCGCAAGGGCTGCAAGACCGGCGGTTGGTCGATGGATGCCTGCCAGCAGCGCTTGGTCAATGGATGCGAAGAGACGGAGGGAGAGGAGATAAACCGAAGGAAGGAGCTCTGACGCGAGATACGCCCGAAACTTGCGTTTCCTCACCGGCTGGTGAGAGGGCTCTTTTGCATCCACTCGGCCAGGCTGAAGAGTCCATACGACCTACCAAACGTCCCAATTTTGCATGGTGGGTGCGAGCCACATGCAGCGCATGGAACCAAACACCCCCATAGTTCATCTGAGTTTCAGACTACAAATTATTTATTATCACTACTAGGGAAAACCCTAGCAGTAGCGCGGGTATTTTGTCTATCAGTAGCGCGGGACAACGCGCTACTGATAAGGCGCTACAGCTAACATGTAGCAGTAGCGCCCGTCGTCCTATGCTACTGATATACATAGCTAGCAGTAGCGCGCTTTAGAGAAGAGCGCTGCTGCTAATATCTGCAGCGCTTTTTAGCAGGAAGCGCTACTGGTAAGGCAACGCTACTGCTAACTTTGTTCCATTCGCTACTGCTAGTTTTATTAGTTTTTTCCTGCATATTTGTTTTGTATTTGAATAGGCTTTATACAATAATCTTTAGCATATCATACACATACAAATGTAGCATATACATACAACTAGTCTCATCAAATCATGTCATCATCATCACTAGTGCAGAACCGGGCATTAGCACCGGTTCGTAAGGACCTATAGTGCCGGTTACATAACCGACACTAATTTGTGGTCACTAAAGGCCCCCCCTTTAGTACCAGTTCAGCACGAACCGGTGCTAAAGGGCAACCACGTGGCACTAGCCAGCTCCGGGTTCTGAGCCCTTTAGTACGGTTGGTAACACCAACCGGTACTATAAGGTTTGGTGGGTTTTAGTTTTATGATTTCTTTTCATTTAATTTTGTGTTTCCATTTTAATTCTTTTTCGCTTGTTGGTATTTTACGATACTACACATTGTACACGTTATGCATCATATATACATCATGCATGCTTTAATTGTTTATCAACGCTGCTGCTATGTTCATTGCACCCGCATATATAATTAACATGCTCATGCATGCTTTTGCATCATTACATAATCATATATATATAATAACAAGTCCTACTAATCATGCATCATCATACAACTTCTACTCGTTATTAATAATAAGTCATACAATCATCATCCTCATATATAGTCATCGAACCCAACCCTACATAATTGTTCTTAGCACATGATCATCAGTATCAGGTAGGACCTAAACACCCTTAAGGTAAAATAGCATAAAACAATATAGACCCTGACTCTCCATTATGAAGAATAGCGATCATCCTGTCTCCAGTTCTTGCCTTTCGCTGCTTATTGCTTCCAAGAAGCTCCTTACGACGATCCATACATTTTTTCCATTCTTTGATTGTTATGTCTTCACTTCTTTTAGAAACCCGGTATGGACAGTTGAGATTCAGAGGACGACACGGTAGTATGTTCAAAACATGAAGGCTACCACGCGTATACATCGATGAGGCACACATTCATTCGGGATTATCTGTTGAAAAACATAATAATAACTTTGTAGTTAGCAATGATGTACTAGTTTTAGAAGTGTGCAAAAAGATGCACGGATGTTGTAATAGTAAAAGATAATCTTACCAAGGTATCTCCATGGTAGTTATCAGAGTTCAACACGTGCACTAGTGGCACGTATTGACCATAATGTTGAGGAGTTTGATTGTAGATATTGTAATTTTAAGATCAGTACAAAATCCGACCAGATGTCGCTTTCTCCCGATAGTTAATTCGAGCCTTCGTGTAGTATGTTACATCTACCATCTTCCGCACATTCTTTGAAGAATTAAAATAAGCTGTCAATGGAGATAAGTTGTCAACTATATATTTTGAAATAAACAATATAAATTACTTAATAACTATGTTTAGCTCACATGAGGGAAGAACTGAGGTGTATCCACAAAGACCCAAATCGAGGTGTCTCTTGCTCGATTGTAGGATCACCAAGATCCATGGTGACGATCATACCCTCATCAAGACCATACATCTTGCGAAATGCATCCCAATTTTTGCAACCAAAATGGGTTACACTCTGAGCATTGTACAGCTTTACTTGAAAATCCACACCATGTTCGGTACTTAGGAAAAAAATTTTGGTTTCGAAATTTTCATGGTCTTCAATACCCATCCTCTCCAAGACATAGCGTCTTGCAAAGCATGAGATAAGCTAGTCGAATTGGAAAGATGAAAAATACATGTTAAAATAGTTGAAGTCGTGCTTAATTACGAAAAAAACTATTGTAAATTGGTGCGCATCAGTATGAACATCGCAAGTCTCCTCGAGCTTAATGCTGAAGCGCCGATCTTCATCTAGCTCAATGAACTGCCGCAGATACCTCGGTTGTTGTGGCACCATCAAGACTTCGGCGGTTATCGTCGTCCGATGAGTACGACATTTCGCCTACGCTCATAATTTAGTTTTATTAGTCAACTATCTAGTTCAACTACTAAGCACTTACTATAAATAAATAAGTAGTTCTTACTAAAACAAACTACTTCTATATATAGTAAAATAAATTAGTTTATTAAATCAACTAGCTAGTTCAACTATAAATAAACTACTTCTTCTTTTTTCCTTTTTCTAAATACTATGAACAAAAAATCATTAAAATTCTATGAACAAAATTAATTACACAATCTAAATATCACCCAAAAAAACTATTAACAATAATATCACCAAACATGCATATTCAATAATAATATCACC